>CM043022.1:30113559-30345362 GCA_023690525.1 Holotrichia oblita | reverse complement strand
ATTGTAACTGCTAGTCGAAAAATCAACGAAATACACGAAATTCCTAAAGCTTCCTGGAGACACCATCCAGCATCAGGATTAGGAACCTATTTACATATAAGTAGCAAAATTTATAGCGGGTTACCAGCGTAATAAGTGGCTACTGTCACCTGAAAAAGCAACTTGGAGATCTTGTATCTAAATCCACTTATCGTGATTGCCACTAGGGTAATGAACGACTTCTTCATGTATCTACTATATCATTGGTCAATGAATTATCATTGAATGATATAAAGAAGCAAATCCTCAAATTGAGAAGTTAACCCTTCCGGAGGTGAGGGAATTATCCATCAAACAGTTGCTGTCTTGCCTAAGACTAGACTCTTTTAGAAGTTGTAAAATAAGGAAACACAATAGGCTTATGGATGGAAAATGATGAATTCTATTATGTCCAATTGCATCACTAAAATTTGAATTTATTGCATTGACTATCGTTACCATTGACAAGTTTGAATCTTGTCCAATTCTAATACTGTCCTCGAGGTTTTTGTTCTTTATAGACGATGAATCTCTTTTCAGAAACTCAATCTCTGTAAGATAACTTAATTATTATTTTGCTTTTTTTGGTAATGGATGAACCGTACAGAAGCCCAATATTCTCTTTTCGCGTTTCGAAATCAACAGTATCTCTGTTTGTGCCAATTGTATATTGAGCCATTTATTCATCCCTGAAAATGATTATATGAACACCCATTTATTATTTCTGCAATTCGACACCCAGAGTATAAAATAATTTGCAAGTGTTAAAAAAATTAAAAATATATTGGTGATATATTTCTTTGTCAAGATTTTGCAATATAGGTCCATCATTTATAAAATTATTAGCCCAATATTGTTTTTGTTATTGGTCAAAATATTGGCATGTCTACTCTTTATAATATTGCTCCATTCTGAATAAAATTATTAACCCAATATTGTTTCTAATATTGGTAAAATATATATTCAACTGCATTTGATAAGATTGGACCATTACGTACCAAATTATTAGTCCAATATTAGTATACCAACAATATTGAACGAATCACCGTCCCCTTGTTTTGTATTAGGATTTTATTTCCTTCTTTTTCTTCAAAATAAAAGAATTATAGCCTCAAGCAATATTGGTATTATCTGCAGGTAATGAAACACATCCAATACTTGTTGAAATATATGTAAGTATTTATTCTCTTATATGTATCCACTAATATGTATACATCCACTAATACATACAGCCACAGATAAACTATCTTCCAGGTCCTGGAGAATTATAAGATCAACAAAAATGATTAGGTATTTAAGGCTCACATTTAAGAATATAAAAGAATTGTTTACAAAAACAGCCTCATGATCGTTAATCACAACAAAGGTGTGATACTTACTAACTTAGGTAATTATAAACACATAATTCGTCAATATTTGAAAATTTATCGTGGCATAATATTGAGGCAATGTTGATATAATAATATTGGTTATATCAGTTACATTAAAAAATATTGACCCAATATTGGTAAAATAAATTTAATATTGGCTCAATGTATTTATATGCGCCCAATATTGGACCATTATATTTGTTCTCCTTGGAAACTGTAGTAAAGCCGACATGTAGTTAGCACTTTAATACACTTGACGAAATCACAGTAACGGAGTAAGTAAAGTACAACGTTTTTTAGAAAATAGATTTTACGAAATTAGATCAAGACGTACTCATGAAACCAATTGACCTAAGCATGACAATAGTTTTTAATTGATTTGTGATTACGGGCTGTAGATAGGACTAGTTTTCATCTACACGATTTGATAGAATTTATAAACATACTTCTACACATAGTATATAACCAAGTAATGTACACCGACAGCTAATGAGTCTCATGGTATGGTGCTAACTATTGTATATGGATTTAGCGAGTATAGAACAAACAATGACGAATCGCTGTTATGTAGACAAGGTGGTGCCTTTCTCTTCGACAATCGACGATACCACAGACGGCAACAAATATATGATATTGTCGGTCGGAGGCTTCAAAATTATCCGTTTTTTTCATCAGGTAATGTTGAAGAGCTGTGAAGACGACTAGAAGCAGAATGGTGTAGCCCTTCATTCCTTTAAGGTGTCTTGAATTTACGTGGCTGATTAGGCAATAGTACTTGTGACTCATCATTAATTTATTTGCGGCTGACACAGCGTTGTTCTATTGACATGGATCCGTTGCTCAAACCGTCAAGATGAACACCTGCACCAAAGTAGATGCTTTCCAAATAAAAACTTTGTACTGAGGTGCATGTGTCAATAAAACAAAATTGCATCACGGGCAGACAGAAAACACGGAAATTCATTCGAAATAATAAAATGACAAACACACACACAAATAAATGTCTATCTGTACCTCTTATCAAAAAGATGAATCAATAAACAAAATATTTTCTCTTCCGAAAGCGTTGATGCAGCCTTTAAAATTCCAGCTATTTGTCCTTTGTTTTGAAAATAGCACATGATTTATATAGATGTCATGTCTATTTATAATAAATTCCTTTTCACAAGCTATATTACCTGTTTAGTAGAAAAAAAATGGGCTCGTAAGCAAATAAATAACTCAGCAAGTTATTTACTTTAATATCTAACTAAGTGAGGTAAACGTTTCTTAAACCGAAGTAATTCCGAAGTACTACTCCAGCACGAACCAAAAATAAGTGTGGACAGGTAATATTATTATGAACTGAAAATATGGGAATGAAATACATCTAACAAAGACGAAATAATCACGAGAAAGCCAACGCTGCAAATCAAATTATAAGACAGGATAAAAAAATATAACAATATAAGAAAGAAAGAAAAAACTTAAAGGAGAAATATTTACAACTGCTTGAAAATACAATAGAAAACACCATCTCCAAGAATTAATAAAGCTCACCTTTAAGGAAGATATATTATCGTTATTTATCACAGTGATTAGTCCGGACCTGGACATGGCCAAACGTAATCTCGACGACAATTAAAACGATGACCAGTTACGGTGTCTTTAAAATTCTCCGTACGAACGGTCGCGGTTACACAACAATTCCTAGTAATAATATTTTGATTGTGTTGGCTTCTTTCAAAACTCGCCGATACGTGTAAAAACTATAAAATATTTTTATGCGACTATAATACATAGTCGTATATGTGTATCAAAAATTATAAGATAGAAAGGTGGTACGCCAATCGCGCTCAGATAGATCTCCGTCTATTATCCGGCATAACAATTAAGTTGTTAGATGTGCGCACATTTAAATTAATGTCCTTCCTCATCGGATTAGGTATGTAAAAGTTGATGTCCGTACCCAATTAAAATTGTATGAATGATGAGAACGTTCGCGAGTGGAACATATATCGCGCGTGCTACTAATTGCTAATTAAATATTTAATAATTTTGCTCTCGTGCCTTTGGAATATTAACTATTTGGAATAATTTTATTAAGTTGAACGTTAAGGAATGTTAAAAATTTATTGACGTGTATTTCTGAAAAACTAGTTTAATGATCTACTAGAAAATAACTGCAGTAAATTATGTTCCTTATATATGTACAGTCCCTGGCAGATAGATTCGAGCCAATACAGGTCTTTCTGAGTCTCTTTTTTGTGCAGGTTCATTACCGTAACTCTTTTTCACTTAACACTCATTTCAGAACAACAACAATATGACGTTTTTAACTGCCATTTTTTTAACTGAATTTAATCGTCTCCTAAATGATTTATTGCTATTACAAAAATGTTTGTCACAATTTAGAGAGCTCTATTTACACAGAAAGAAGAGCCATAAACATTTAGTTCTCACAAATAAAATTGAATACTGTAGCAACGGCATTACTGAATCTAAAATAAGTCAGCTGGAGTGTCTTGAAATATTACAAACAGAGACTAGAGAGCAATACTCTTCAGTGTCGTATTAGTATAGTTTGGAAATAACGAATACATGTAATACATTCTTTGCGTCAGCTTCGTCTGAAATATCTTCTAAATTGGATTTATTTGGATTAGTTTGGCAAAGACAGTACAATAAATGCGTCTTTTTTTGTCTTATAAATAATTTATAACAAACAAATACTTTATAGGACCTGATGACACACCACCTATGCTCCTTAATGGTTTAAATCATTTGCATTAGAAAGCTTACCATACTTGATTAACGTTTTTTTTACGGGTTGGGTTCTACAAAAAAGAAATAGTCAATATTTAGGTAACTATCGGCCTATTACATTGGTATCTTGCATATCAAAGTGTTCTTTGCAGTACAAAAAAGTATTATGTCCCAGAAGTCACTTATGACAGTCATGACAGGAACGTATTTTACTGATTCTTCATAATCAGATTTTAATACGAATGGCATGGCTATTACACTGTTAATATGCTCATCTATTAATATGCTAGAGTTTTACAGCAAATTTTGACGCAGTTGTGTTGCTAGAACTGCTTCTAATATTTTCTACAAATAAACTCTAACATGATTCAATTCGGAAAAAAATTGATGGTCAATTACATTTTGATAAAGGCATGCTGTACAAATGTTAATAAAATATGTTCTGTATTGTAACCAATAAACGTTTATTTGTAATTAATGCAATTGATTAAAGCTAAAAACTATCTTCAAAGGAATCATCTCATCATACTTTGATGAGAAAAATTGTAGTACTGAGATTAAATTACTACATTGAATTTAAATATCTTTCAATTCCTGAAATATTTCCACTTATAGGTTAACAAAAGAACAATTAATTAAACACCAATTTATTCCAGAATATATAATATTATGTTTTCGTTAATAAGACTTCTTCAGTGGAAGAAATTGACATTTAATATGTGTCAAAATACTAATACTATAAATGGCCATGCCTCTCAACAAAAATATCTAAAAAACAAAGAAATCATTGATATATCGAATTTTCATTTCATTCTCAAATAATAATGTAGGATGTATTGGTTCAATACAACTATAAAAATTAAAATGATTTGAATTATTCATATATCAATCTATTTTTTTTCAAGCTCTAACAATTCTGTTCAAGGCCTAGGGAAAAACATAGCAAAAAACCTGAATAACACTTAAATTATCGATATCAGTTCTAAAATTTACCGCGTTTTCATCTTTTTTAATGTAGGGTAAACCCGGCAGTTATTGGACAGTTAAGCATTTTTTATCCAAATAAATGTCAAAGAATTCTAACTATAACTGTAAAAGTAAATGTGACTATACCATTGGAAAGCCTAAAGTATGTTTATGAAGGTGGCATTTATAGAAAATAGTTGTAATCTATGGAAATGTTTCAAATAAATTGTTTAAATAATCATACTAAAAAATACAGTTATTGGACAGTTTTTATAATCATTGGACATTGGAAACATAGTTATTGGACACTGTTAAAAGTACATATTTATTTGCTTAAACCTCTTTAGTTATTAAGATACAATAACAATAAACATCTACAAAATTAGTTTATTAACCGTAAATTACAAAAAAGAGATGGTGATCAAAAATACAAAACTAAGTTAGGTAGTAAATATGAAAACTAATAGCCTATAATAATTTTTTTATTTCACTTTGATATAATTCGTATAACAAATCTATTTCTGCATTGGAGTCAACTTCCTCATCATTTTCATGATTGGATTTGTCAGTGTCAGATTCTTCGTCAGTTCGCTGATTGAATTTCTCAGCATTACTTTTGTTGTTGCTGTTCAAATTTATTATAGACATGTCAATTATATTTTCCGTTTGGCTCTTGTCGCTGTCATATGCTATATCTGACGAAGCCATCACAATATCAGATTCAGCATCGCTCTCCTCTCTGTAACAATCATGACATAAAAAGTTGTCATTGTCCTCATCGTTTGGAATATGAATACGGTGCGATCTTGGTATGCAGGATTTATGAAAAAAGTGTTTACAATCTTCGCAATTGATAATTTTCTTACTGTGAATAAGATTTCCACAAATGTAACATTTGGTTTCATTTCCCCTGTTTCGTTTTTTGCATGTAGTTTCTCTCCGCCTTTTGTCCTCTCTTTTCCAGTTCTAGTTTCTGTTTCTTCTCATGCATTTCTTGAAATTTCTTTGAAGTTATGGCAAATGGAAGTCTCTCAATATTTCTCTTACCTTTGCGTTTTGGAGGTTCCGGCAAAGTAAGGTAATCTCCAAGAAATGGCGACTTCACCAAAGTTGGTGTGAGGATATGGATTTGTTCTATTAATTGAGTTGTTTCAATAACTGGAGAGTTTGTAATTCGTTGAATCGACAACGAGCAATCATTAGCTTGTTCTGATTTCCGACTTCCACCATTTGATAAATTGTCTTCGTCATTGCAAGTAAACTGCTGGTTATCGTTAGGTGGATTTACAACAACGTTGGCGATTATATGTATTTTTGAATTGTTCTGAATACTTTGATCAGCTTTATTTGGTTCCCGTACAATGGCTACTGATATTCCATTATGGTTTACGTTTTCTCTATTTGGGAATTCTACTTGAGGTTCCTCTAAAACATTTATTTCTTCTGTTCCCGGCACATTTTGTTCTGAAGAATTGTTCCTAGTTCCAAACCACTTCCATATCTTGTATAAATTTAAAAATTCTTCGTAAGCGTCTTCTGGAACAATACCGTGAAGAGCTTCAAATTTTTTAATTGTTTCTGCTCCCATAATACTGGTGAATGTAATATAATTCATAACTTTGTTTTCAGTAGCAATAGCAGTGCCTTCATTTTCATCTAAATTGCTGTTACCTAGGCATTTAGAATAATCAATTGCGCTAGGATCGAACGGGTATAAACCGCAAGCTCTAAAGCCATTTTGTAATGTTTCCGGTTGTATGATTTCAATAGCCTTCTCCAAAATTGGTGCAAATGTCGTTTTTGTAATCACTGCACCTGGATGAGATTCGTACCACTCTCTAACTTGTTTTTTCCATACTTTAATAGGCCTGAAAGCCGAAACATCCGCTGGCTGAAGAATCCGTGTTGCATTCGGATATAATGCCACCAGTTCAATTTGTAGATGATTACATAAAATACTCAACTGATAAGTTATATGTGATTTATGTCCATCTACATATAATAATACTGGAAACTTATTTGCAAGGAGAAATGGATGAAATACATTTGCTATATATTCGCAGAAGCATTCCGTAGTCATCCAGCCCCTTTCACTACGTCCGATACCCCACGAAGCATTTACTGATCTGGCGAGCATTTCTGGTATTCGTTTTTGAGGGAACACAACCATTGGACAGCACTTTTTCCCATCTGCTGCGAAAGTAAACATAACTGTTATGTTTTCTTTGGAAGAGCTATATTCAATGTGATATACATTTTTTGCTCCTTTCTCCGCATAAACTTTTCCAGTAGATGGGCATATATGAAATCCTGTCTCGTCACCGTTATAAATTCTTGAAGGGTCCTTTAAAAGATCTTCCAGATTCTTTTCTTTAATATATTCGCTTATTACGGAAAACCAGCCTCGTATGTCTTTTTCTGAGATGCAACTGCTGGCTGATGACACTCCTTCACTTGTTCTGCTACTTATATCTGAGTGGCGTTTTAAGAAAGCTTGAAACCAACCGTGTCCTGGTCTGTTATTTTTGAACGGATTTTTCTTGGATTATCCTTCAAAACCGTTTGAACGCTATCTAAAATGTTTTTTCGGTTCCTCGGAAAACCTCTTTGTGCCATCTTCTTTATCCAATCAACTAAATGTAATTCCTCATCTTCTGTCAGCACTGTATTTGGACCAAATGTTTCTTTGTGTCCTGGATTCTTGATTTTGAATTCGAGGGATGATTTCGGAACATTATATTTTTTGGCTACATTTCTTAAGGAAGATTCACCTGTCTTCATTTCTTCAATAGCAAGTTGCATTTGATTGCGGCCATATGTACGCCTTTTAGACATGTTCAAACCTATTAAAAATGCAAAGGTGATAAATAGGACCTATGAATGCCATAAATCAATTATACAAAATGATCACAGCCCGGTTGTCCAGTGATTATCTTATACAACTTTTGAAAAAATTCAGTTATTGGACACAGTGTCCAGTAACTGAAAATGAAGCTTATATTAATACAGTTATTGGACAGTGCTGTTTTCTAAAATTCGAGGTTAGAAGCCGTTTATAAAGTGTCTATAGCATTTAATTAACTTTAAACTAACGATGTCATAAGGTTATTTAGATAAAAACTCTTACCTTTGTGTTTCACAAGTCAATTTACAATATTCAGTTTCTTAACAATACATTAAGCAACATTACTTAAACACCCGCGCAAACTGAATCGAATGAAATGTCACCTTATACATTGAAGTTACATAAAGTACACAAAGTTACATGAAGTACATTTTCTGCAGCGACATCTCACAACAAACTGACCAACTATAACGTACCAAAACTGTTATTAGCCGTAGTAAAACAGAATTCTTGTTTTTCAAAAAGAAATTTACTTTGTCCAATAACTGTCACTGTCCAATAACTGTCGGGTTTAACCTATATCATTTCGTAAATTAATCTTTTTTTATAATTATTTTCCTTTTTTAAAATTTTAGTGTTTTGAAAATCAAAATTATGTCGTCTATCTTTAGAGCGTTTAGATAAAGCAGTTTCAGCGGGGACGTTATGTGTAACAGTGTATTGGTGATTATAAATTCGTTTCTTTAAATATTGTTTGGTTTGACCGATATAACATTTCTTACAATCTTTGCAATCTAATTTATAAACGACATTACTTTGATTATCTTGTTTAATGGGTGTTTTTAAATTTGTGAATAAGTGTCTATTGTTGGTAGGTATGAAAGTTATGTGAATGTCTGATTTTTTTTTAATTCGTGTTTTATTATGCCGCTTAAATCGTTTATGTATGGTGTAGTGTGATATTATGTTATTATTTGATTTTGTACCTGTGTTATATATTTTACTTATTCTTTTTGTGATTAATTTATTATAAAACTCTTTAGGATAACTATTTTTTTCTAGTATTGTTCTAACTTTGCTTAAATTTTCTTTTCTAAAATCAGGGTGATTTAATTTAATAGCCTGATCTACTCTAAACTGTTAATTACGCCTTTTTTAAATTTACCGAAGTGTTTGAAAAATAGTTTACTTGCCTACTCCTACTAGTGTCTTTAATGTGCCAGTTTGTTTTTATGTGCGTGTTATCATGTATTATCTTTACATTTAAAAAAATTATAGAATTTTGATTTTCTCTTTCGAAAGATGATATGTCTTGTGTGCAGAATATGTTCAATTTTATCATTTGGTATGCAGCATATACAATCATCTACATACCACTTATAAAATTGTACATGACAGTTTAATTTGTTAAGTGAGATCTGTTCTAAGTCCTCCATTACTAAATTTGCTATAACAGCAGATAAAGTTTTGCAGCCAACATGAATTTATTTTTTGGTAAATTTGTATAATTTTGAATTAAATTCCATTTTTTGTTTATACTGTTTAGTGCCAAATCGGTAGGAACATTTGTGAATAAAGATACAACGTCCAAACTGATAATTTCATGATTACACGGTACGGATTTTTTGTTAATGAAATTAAATTTCCACGAATTATTTGCATTGTACTCCGTATTTCTTACGACATTACTGAGAAAAATTTTTATAAATTGTATGTTGGTGATTGTATACAATTTACAATCGGCCTTAAAGGAATATCAGTTTTATGAACGGTTTCGTCTATATAATTACTATTTAACCAACTGCTTAATTGGTTATTTTCACTTTGTTAGTCGCGTTTTTTGTAATGTAATGTAAGTGTTTTGATCGTTTAGTAATGAATGAAAATATTTCAGGAATTGAAAGATAAGTACATAAAGGTCACGAAATAGATATATTAATTCAATTTAAATAAAAGAATTTTCTTTGTGTGTTAGGGAAGCTATGGACAGTAATAAATTCTTTGTACGTGCATTTGATATATTATATTGCAGTAAATAAAGAACCTAGTCCTCCTCATTATTGAAACCACATAAAATTACACATTAAAGTTCAGGAAGCTTGTGTGTTTGAGTTTGTGGTTTCACGTTGGGATTTATTTAAATAGCATCGTTGCCATTCATTTTGTTTTGTTTGTTTTAACCTTTTGTATATTACATTTTATTTAATAAGTAGATTATATTGATTCGCGATAACTACTGCTGGTCACTAATCAGCAGATCCTTTAAAATTAATAACATTTTTTGTGTGTTGCTTGTAAATGCTATTCTGTCGCTGGGTTATTTCCCAAATGCCTGGAAGTACGCGCACGTCGTCGCTATCCCTAAAAACGTCAAGAATTCCACCTTCCCACGGAATTACCGGCCCATCGCTCTCATTTCTACCCTCGCCAAGATCGCCGAGGCCGTTGTCCTGAACAGACTGATATTGAACGCGCGATCGATACGGTTTGGCATTCTGGTCTTCTTCAGAAAATGTTCACGACTGGCATCAATCGGAGTGGTCCGAATCGTTCGCTCGTATCTCGCCTCAAGAACATTCTCTGTTAAATTAAAAACATGAATTTCCACCCCAAGGCCCATAATTGCGGGGGTTCCGCAGAGATCGTTGCTTGGACCGACTCTCTTCCTTATTTATATGCATGATCTTTCCAAAACTCCGCACGTCCAACTGGCAATATATGCCGATGATACAGCTGCATATACGTCATCGAGGAGTGAGGAATTTGTTTGTCGACATCTTCAAGAACAGGTTAATGCCATCGGGACCTGGAGCAACAAATGGAAACTCAGGATAAACGAGGCGAAATGCGTAGCTGTTCGATACACTAACAAGCGAGGGCCACCCCACGATGAGTTCCCTCTCTCTAAGAATCAAGGTTCTGATTTACTTGACATTCCGTCGTCCCACCATCACCGATGGCACGCTATCCTGGTCGAGTCTGGCCAAGACTCACCTAAAGAGACTGGAGACCCTCCAAAATAAGATCCTCAGGATATCGTCGGGACCTCATGGTTCGTCAGGAATACTCAACTCCGAGCGGACCTGGGAGTCCCTTCCCTCAAGGACCACATCTTGTCTCTTGATACCAAGACCCTGGAGAGGACTACAACACCGGCAAATCCGCTGGTTTCCCGTCTCGACGGACTCGACCCCGATAGACCACCGCACAGGGTGAAGATTAGAAGGGCTCTCGACATTGCCGCGGACCAGGACTAGTTCAAGAAGGTCTAACATCCACCAGCGCCACCTGCCGTGAGAGTGACCACATCACCAACTCTTATCATCAACAACTCAAGGCCTAAAGGGGCATATCAGAGATCAAAAGCGTAAGGACCTCAACGTTCAGACTTAGAAAAGAAAAGTAGGCCCATAAGGGCAAAATGCTTGATGGATAGAATCGCACCTAGCTCTATAGTCTAGCAGTGTAGGATTTTTGGCGTGTTAACTTTTCGCTTCGATCTTTCGTCTGTCCTTTTTTCTCATGATATTTCGCGCCGTAGTTTCCATTGCTTTCCAATTTTCTTTACTTTTAACCATGCTTGTTACGATGGTACTTGCTGTTGAATTGCCTATACTCCCTTCTACTTGCTGTATCTCCGGTGCCCACGTTGGACACTCAAAGAACGTATGTTCGGCCGTGTGGATCCCATTGCAATAATTACACTGATTCATTTCGCTTATACACAGCCTGTAAAGGTATGTCTGGTAGGAATCATGCCATCATGTAGATTCTGTATTAGTATTTTCGGGCAGGCAGCACGTCAGGTGTCGTTCTATCTGCTCTGCCATTTTCGAGCATGTTATTACAGATGGTTTCTCTGCTCATGTTACTTCTTTGTTCGATGTTAACCCTATTTTGTGCCAACAAGTCCCTAGCTAGTACAAAAAAACCTCGGATGATGCCGATCTTTTTTCTACTGTGATTCAAATCGCTAGTTGTCATTGGATGCTTTCGTACTTATCTCAATTAGTTCTTTCCTCCATGGCGTCATTCCAGATGGCCGCTCCATAGAGCAGAATGGACTACAGTGCGGCATCAAGCATTCATATATGAGTGTTTTGCACCCAAGGTTTCTATCTATGTGGACACCTAGATATCGAAACCTCTTCTGGCTAGAGCCAGGACAACGATACGTTCTTCACTCTGATATCAATTTGTTTTACTTTCCTATCACTTACCGGAAGGACTGCTTGTGTTTTTTTTTTGTGCGGCAAGTTTGCTTTTTGTCTTTCAAACAGTTGACGACGCTGGTTGAAGTTTGTTCAGCCATTGTTTTCAGCGTTTTTGTATCTCTTCCAGTTACCACCACTCCAAGATCATTCGCATATATGTACAATGAGATGTATTTTAAATGTGATAGGTATTTCTAATATATCGTTATAATAAGCACTCCACATATAACTGCCAAAATGCTCAACTCTCCGACTATCAGCGTCCTTTCATCAAAGTAGCTTTCAATAATATTATGCAAATAGGATGGTAGATCTCTCTTCGACATCTAGATTTATTAACGCACAAAGCTGTCTCGAAGTGTACATTCCACGTAATGCCTCTTCAGCTAGTTATTTAAACCTTCTGAGTGCTGTGATAGTTGATCTGCCCTCTCTAAATCCATGTTGTTTAAATCTGCCAATTATTTCAAAATTCCTGTTGTTATTTAATAAACCATTAACAAATATTGTTTTGTTCTATTGAAATTTTTTACCAATCATTGATTGGGTGAGCGCAATGTTATGATATATTGTCGAAATAAATATAGTTGTAAGAAGCTTTACTTATATTAATTCAGGTTGTTGTTTTTATTCAGTTTTATTTCCTATATTTCTACGGTGAAATCGTGAATAAATCATTTAAAAAAGAAAGCGTTTTTTTTCTCACAACATTTCTCTTCGCACATAAAATATCTATTGCCTAGTATAAACTTTCATGGATTCTAAGAAAGCATCTGCATATATGATCATTCTTGATACTAAACGTTCTACAAGTATATATAATTTAAGGTTTCTCCGACAGATAAATACACCTACACACATCGAACGCTTCGTCTTCCTAGAAGTACGCATATTACGTTCGCTGTACTAGTGCGTACATTTTATTATCTATTTCGAATCCTCGTCATTTGTGTGTGCTCACGGAGATATTTCAGATGATTTAGTTAGCGGTGTAGCGTCAGATACCACAACTTAAGAACTTATTATCTCCTTGTGCCATGAATGAAAATATTTGAAGAAATTGTTTGCCTTTCCAGTATTTAAACACACACAGTGTGTTCTGAGAAAAAATGTAAACTATCCATAATGTTCCTAATGCTGAAACAAACATTTACTATAATAAAATTCCGCTACTACTTTCGTAAAAAGGAACCATGATTAAAACCAATTGTTTGTAAATGCATGTCATTACAGATTTATGACTTAATTTTATAAGTAGAGGATTACTTACGAACATTGCACTTCATGGACTTAGAGGCTGTAGAGGGGATAAAAGAGGAACCCAAACTAATAAAATTATCTGCCGACCAGATTGTTCTTCGAGTGCAACTGGATTGGAGGTTGTCTTTCAGGCTCTCTAACTCCATGCAGGCAGTACAAAAAATATAATTTTCCAAAATCTTGCGTTTGTAATTTAATTGCCATTCTCATATTCTGAATTGTTGAATACTATTGACATTGTTTATTGTTCGAACAGATCAAACAAAACTGGAATCTAGGTATGAAATAATACGCTTTCTTGAAACGTATAATTTTGTTGATGCAGCAGTTGTTTAGCGTTTTAATTCAAGCTGGTAGATATGGTATTTTAAAGGTGTATTATCTAATTGGGAATTGGAATTTGGAGAGATGGAGAACCCGAGGGCAAGTCCATCAGTTTAGGAGACTCCCCGTCCATCTGCCAGGCCGAAATAATTACCATACAGACCTGCGCAGACACAGCCAGACTGCTCTACAGCAGCTGCACTGGACAGACTATCAGGTTTGATTACGAGATAGTACTTGATTGCTATAGGAAGCTCGAAAAACTGGCGCAGCATCCCAGCATTACGCTGAGATGGGTGCCAAGCCACTCTGGAATCAGAGACAACGAAATAGCTGACAAGTTAGCACGAGTTGCCAGCGAACAACCATTCATAAATCCAGAACCTACGTGTGCGAGATCTGGAGTCACTCCTATGCATTGCTCCTACTGAAATACATTGCTGACGTGAGACACTGCAAAGCTCTCAGGATTCGTCCAAATGAGAAACGACGTCGCAAAGCAGTCTTTATGATCAAAGATAGACTGAGGCTACTCACCCACACTATGGGATCTTAACCGGTCGGTAAACTCTCTCCTGTGTCTAAACTATCGGAGTGTGGAGCAAACTGCAGTTCATCTCCTTCTCATTGCCCAGCAGCAGACATGAAGAGATGGATATACTTTGAAGTCCATCATTAGATGATAGTAAGTAAGTTAATTAACTCTTGACTAGGTTGTGAAGTTTTTTGTCCGAGTGCAACCTGGTTTAAACGCCATGGAGGCACAATAGGTTTCAAACTGATTTCAACTTGTTAGAATTATTTTAAAACTTCGTATAATGCCAAGCAAATATCCTACAAGCCTGTATTATAAATACACAAAGATGTGCTTTGAACGAAATTGACTTCATGGAAAATTGGAACAAAAACTCGGATACAAACAAAGAAGACACAATTAACACATAAGTACTTACTAAATGACAACCCATAGTTGTTCTGATATGTAGTGTGTAATCGGTTGGAAATTCGACAAAAACATTCTGCGAACGCCAAATTTTAAACATGAATGGGTTTTCGTTGGAAATTTTGTTGCCTATAAACGCTTGAAATTGAGAGCACATGCAAGTGATGGTTTCCAACAATTGACAAGCGTTTGATGTACAAACAAATCATTATTAAAACGTATCAGTTCCGAATAAACGCTAGATACTACTGTTTTTTTTTCGTTTTAATTAATTCCTCAATTTCCATTCCATTTTCCAACGTAATGCAAAGAATTATGAATAAAAAAAAACTTTAAATTTCTATCAGTGTTGAATACTAAAGCCCGACTTATATTCTTTATTTGCGAATGCAATCGTGAAAAAATCGTTCATATTAAAAAAGTTGTACCTATTTTAATATTTATGCCACTCTGAAGCTCATGGAACATTAAACTAATCCGCACTTAGCGCTGTTACTCAACCGTTAAACTAAAGTACAAATACAAACTCGGGAAATGAAGCGGCTTGTTGTAAAGCTTACCTAATCCAAAATTTACAGGAACACTTTGTGATTTAAATATTTAATTATTAGCGTTATTATTGCCCTATTTAATATTTTTAATCTGACTGTTTATCAGGAAAATTAAAACCTCCTATATCTACAATATAAATATAGTTACCTCGTCGTCGTTTCAGAGAGAATCGCTGAATAGGAAGCACCGTTTAACGGGAGGCGTCCTGCCGTGATGTTGAATATTTTATCATTCTGCAATTTTACTTAATTACTTTACAATTCGTTAATTCTAATTAGCACTTCTACTGATTCTCGTTATATTCTCTGCATAGATAAAGCGTTCTATATAATATAGTTGTGTTCTTTTTTACTTAATTGAGCTCAATATATCCATTAATATTACAGATATCAAGAAATTTTATGTACAAAAATCATAGACAGTTTTAAGCTACATATTTTAAAATTATTTTTGTATATACAGGATGTTTCATATTGCCAGGGTGAACCAAACATACATTTTCATAAATGGGACATACTATATATTATTTCAAATTTAGATTAAGCGTATTTTCCTCATTCCTTCGATATAAAGTTTTATCGAGTTATACCGAGCATTTCAGAAGTTATGGTCAATTTTCTCTGAAAATCATTGCGTGTTCAACGTCGCGTCGTGTGTATTCCACGACGAACCAACTTGAAATTCTTTTTGTACTGGAATTACTTTTTTATATTGTTACAGTCTTATAGCACAGTGATATTTTGCCAATATTGCCAAAACTGTATACAGGGTGATTCAAAACATAAATGCATTATTTTCTCATTTTATTTAAATAGATCACCCTGTATTTTATATTGAAAAAGGAAAGGATACTGTGTGTACTTTTATTTTTATTAAGCACTCCCTATATCTAAAATCGATAATTTCCGGGATATTTAATATTTTCGTAATGAAAGGTGAGCTTTTTCAAAATAATTGTAATATGTCGAATTAGCCATGAAAAAGTTATACTTAGTAAAAACTACAAAATGTTAAACTTATGCTAGTAATTCATTTCTAATGATTTAAGCCAAAAGTTCGCAATATAACACATTTCACAATAAATATTCAAACTGTTTTCGAGTAATCCATTTAAATTTCTTTACATTTTTACATAGATTTTTTCACTTTTGAACAACATGAAAACTCGCACCAAAAAATATAAGTTAAAAGCCTGTTCACAGAGTACTGTGTAAAAAGAAATTGCATCTATATCATGTGTAGTTGCATCAAGAGTCACTCGACAATGCCTTGTCCCATAGAGTTGTTTTTTGTGAATAGACTCAATAACAAAGAGGCTAGTGCGATGTTCAGATATAAGTAATCTTTACTTTTACATGTGGCGTTATGTGAAAGACTTTGTATATCAAATACGACCAATTACACAAAATAATATGTAAAACAAAATGAAACAAAAAATCCAAACCATTTGTATAAAAATTTTCATAAACATCATTTGAACAACGGCTACAATGCAACTGTATATGGTATAGGATGCAATTTATTTTTACACAGCATTCTTTAACAGCCTTTTGACTAACACCTTGTTGGGGCAAGATTTCTCGTGTATTAATATGTAGATTGTATCTAGAGACATTAAGAAATGTAAATCAATCACACGAAGAACGAATACAACGTTGTTTCATCTTTTTGGTGGACATTTTGAATATTTATTGTAAAATGTGTTAATAGCTTTTTACTATAATTTTTTCATAGCTAATTTGACATATTACAATTATTTTGAAAAAGCTCACCTTATCGATTTTAGATATAGATATAGATATTCCCTTCCTTCATATAAAATATAGGATGTTCCATTTAAATAAGATGAGAAAATAATGCATTTGCGTGTTGAATCGCCCTGTATACAGTTTTCGCAATATTGGCAAAATATCACATTGCTATAAAACTGTAACAATATAAAAAAGTTATTCCAGTGAGAAAATAATTTTAATATCTTCTGAAATATTTCTGAAATATCAACTCAATGAAACCTTATATCAGTGGAATGAGGAAGATACGCTTAATCTAAATTTGAAATAATATATAGTATGTCCCATTTAAGAAAATGTATGTTTGGTTCACCCTGGCAATATGAAACATCCTGTATATACGAAAATAATTCTAAAACATGTAGTCTTAAGTCTAATTTTTGTGCATAAAATTTCTTGATATCTTCAATATTAATGGATACATTGAGTTTTGACGCACTAATGCCTCACACTGTATGTATTTACAGAATGTAAACATTTTGACAATGTCCAAAGTGTCGATGCTCAAGTTTCTTTATGCCTTTAAAGTACTTATTTTCCTCGAGCTCGTCAAAATAGTGGTCCACGGCAGCTCTCAGTTTCTCATCCGAAACAAATTTCATACCGCCGAGATGTTTCTTCAGTTTGGGGAACAGTTGATGATCTGACGGAGCTAAATCCGGCGAATAGGGAGATGCTCAAGCGTTTCGAACTTTAATTTAGTCAATTTTTCTTTGACAATTCCGCTCGTATGTACTGGCGCATTGTCTTGATGGAAAATGATTTTTTATGCTTCCTTCCGGCTCCTTTTTCGACAATACCTACCTTCAATCGATCCAAAAGTTTAGAATAGTATAGTGTCGCTCGATAAACAAGATTCTCTTTGCATCCCAGAAAACGGAAGCCATCACCTCTTCTGTCGATAGACTGACTTTGGACTTTTTGGAGCCGGTTCACCACTGTTTTGACTGCTGTTTATTTTCCGGTGTATAACGGTGGACCCAAGTTTCACCGCACGTCACAAATTTGCGCCAAAAATCTGTTGGATTTTGCCGAAATCGCTCCAAAACGACTGTAGAACATTCCACGCGTTTGAATTGCTGTGTTGTGAGTAAACGCAGCACTCATCTTGCACACCGATTAGACATGTCTAATTCAACATTTAAAATGTACGACACCATTTCTCTAGAAATATGTGTAGCTTCAGCAATATCTTGCAATGTGTATCAGCGATTAGCTTTCGCAAATTTAAAAACTTTTCGCACACTTTCTGCAGAAGTGGCTGTTTTAGGACGTCCAGAGCTTAACGATCCCCGTCGTCAAGCTCGTACGATCTTTTTTAAATTCGTTAACCCATTTGCAAACAGTCTTTAAAGAAGAAGCATACCCGCCTAACACATTTAACAACATGAATTTCTCTAGGCGGAAAATAAGTTAGAAGAAAAGTAAGTTTTAGAAACTTTATTAGTCTACACAACATCGTGTTTTTTGTGTTGAAAAATTTATTCATTTTAATGTCCATGGCTAGAAGTAACTGAGATCTATTTTTAGACAAAAAATCAACGGGAAGATCAAGAACTGCCTGCAATGAATGTAAGGAAGAAAGGGTAAGAAATACAATTATTGTTAATCCGCTTTTCGTTTGAATGGTAGAAGTGATCAAAATTCAATTAACAAACATAAATTTTGTTCTCTCATTCATGATTATCACAAAAGTGTAAAACATATCCTTTTTAGGAGTGATGAAATACATTTTTTACATTAAGGGCAATGTCAATAAACAACTTGCCATTATTAGGGCCAAGAGAACTTTATGGTGTGCCTTTATATCGTCTAGAATTACTCAGTATTGTTTTTTTTTTTTGATGAGAGTGGTCAGACAATAGCAGTTAGTGCTGCTGGCTATGTTCAAATGCTGCACATTCTTCTTATCTCACATTTAACGGGTCGATGGCTGCAGTTCTATCGTATCTCACAATTCTCTGGAGGGAGAATTTTTTCAGAGAGTTTAATCCCGGACATTGCCATTCGCTAGTTTCAATCATAAATAATGCTGTCACAAAGCAAACACAACGAAACACACACAAAAACAGCGAGAATAAGCATTACAGGATACTTTAAAAAAAAAGAAAAAAAGGACATTACTAGTTTCAACAGGATAAGCAAATAGATACATTTCAAGAAAATGGATACATTTCAAGAAATTGTACGATTCCATGGTCAGCAAGATCTCCACATCTATCAACTCTGGAGGATTTCGTTTGGAGTTTTACAGGTTAATAGCTCTCAATGTATTGTAACTGTTACGGCTGTAATAGTAAGAAAACAAGTATTTTTATAGTTTGAAAGTAGATGCAGACACTATAAAAATAAACTGATTTTATAATTTTACAGCCGACACAAGAATTTTAGCGATTACGGTTTCAGGTTTTTATAATTTGACAACCGTTAGAAATGTTTTAACAGTAAGACATTAAAACCTTACAAAAGTAACAATTTCGATCATTTAGCAGCTGTCAGGTGTCTAATTATTGTTACATGCGTCAAAACACTAAAGAGAATTTATATTTTGACAGACAGTCTTGAAAAATAACTGTGTGATAACTACACAGTCTGGCTGTAATTGTCAAATCTGAAGAAATTTGGTTTTATAGATCTATATTTGTAAGAAATGTGATAACGTCTTCCAAAACTGTACACCCGCCAAGTACTAAGAAAATATAAGTGTCTTTTATAGTTCTACCTCAAATATTGAAACCAATCTGACGTAATTGATTTTACAGCTGTCATAAAAATATTAGCTACATTTGTTTTTATAATTTGACAGCTTCAGAAATGTTTTGACTATTTTACCAGAACACAAAAACAACAATTTGTATAGTTTAGCAGCTGCCAGGAATATTTTAATTGTTACAAGTATCAGAACAGTAAAAATATAAATGTTTTATACTTTGACGGTTTCTTAAAATAACCCGGAAGGATCAAATCTCCAATATTAACACTTTGCCACTAACTTAACTATTTAATAATAAATACAAGAAATGACGACTATTTAATAAATTATACATTTTATTTGTTTGAATCTGACAAACATGAATATGCCATAAACGTTCGTTACATAAATGTACGAAAATGCAGCTGTTAAAAATAAAATTGACGTTATACGATTGCTAACATATTTTATCTCAATTTATTCGGAGAATATTATAATTGCATATAAATTATTATGCCAGCACTTGCATTAACGAATTAGCGATTACACTTATAGAATTTTTCCACATCGCTTACACAATCCAAACAATGTTAATAATAAAGATAATACAATATATATCTATATATATATAAATGTAACTGTTCCATTTCACTTTACAACCACTAAACTGTGAGATATGCTCGTTCATACATTACGTACAGTATGCAGAATAATTTCCGGGAATAACACATGTTACACTTGTTCTTAGAATTTCAACACATGAACATACGGTCACACGGCACAATGTATGTATGTATGTATGTATGTGTTACATACATGTTTATTCCATTATAGGGCTACCATTAGTTACAATTACACGTGATTAATAAAACGTCTATGTCTCGCTGAACGCAATGGCGTATGCAATTTCCTTATTCTGTACGCTCAAATGAAAGTACTCATCTAATGCTCATAGTTTTCCCTTTTGCATCCGCTAATTAACCGCGTATCAGCTTGATGTTCCTTCTCTGTAGAGCTGGTGATCCAGTAATTTAGCAATTAAATGGCAAATGAAGTAATATCGGACGCAAATTACATTCTCTTGCAAAATAACTAGAGTTGTGCTTGTTTGTGGTTAAAGTAGATTTGTATGTTAATACGGTATAGCTTTTCTGAACTAAAATGACTATTGAAGTCCTTGAGGATTACTTGTTAACTGGTTCAATGACGCATTAATTACCTTCAATTTTATGGTGAATAAAATATCATCTGGAATATCGGAGATGAGAAATAATTAAGATGTTTTAATAGCGGTAGCACATCTATTTCATGCAATGAATACCAGAAACGCAATGCAGAATTAGTTAAATCAAATCGTATGGTAAAGAGGAATTAGAAACCAAATTCGAAGAAAAAAGATGAATCTTCTTTCACTGCTCCACAATTAGGTGCTTATTATAAGTACCCGGTGGTGATTCCGGTTATTGAGCATGAACTGGCCAAGATCATCAATAACAAGAAATCTAACTTTCCATTGATGGCCATATTCCTGAAACTGTAGTACACTTGATTAGCGTATGTCTATTTCAAGATCATTTCCTTAAGGAATTCAAACTTTTGAAGATAATATCGATTGATAAGAAGGGCAGAATCGATTATCTAAAAAACTATATCAATTTATATCCATTCTGCCATCGATATTAAAAAAAAATTCGCTACAGTGGTCACTGATAGATTGATAGGTTTTTTACTCACTTTATGGTGCTCAACATTGATAGAGTTAGGAATAGATTCTCTATCTGTAACGAAAGCTTTAGACAGCAGAAAAAAAGTTCAATTATTATGTTATGATTTCACTAAACTTTTGATAGTATTAACCATTATATATTAACGTGCCATCGAAAAAAACATAATTGGTGTAGGCTATGTAAATGTTTTTGATTGTTGCTTTAGCCACTACCACTACCACATAATGACATTTATTATTTGACATTTTATTGTAACCAAAGTTTATAACCTCAAATTAAATGTCAAGGAATAAAGGTCATTATGTGAAAGTGGCTAAAGTAACAATCCATTCACATAGCCTACTCTAATTATGATTTTTTTTCGATGTGTCTATACTATTACACAAATCAAGTTTTCACGTAATTTGAGGTGTTGATTATGAGCTTTTGGCGTCATATTTAGAATAGTGATAGATATATGTATTTAGAAATAAAGCCTACAATGCAGAACACTTTGCACAACTTGCTGAAGTCTTAGGTCTTATTGGAAATCATGGCCATTATCCCATATTGCTTCCTCCACACAGTCCGTTAATAGAAGAACGATTTAGTCAATGGAAAAAATTGTATCAAGAGAATGCAACACATATTTTGAATCCAATGAACGCTCAATATTGTCTCCATTATACATATATATACAGCGTTAGTAAAAAGTCCCGGAACGGTCGAATAAGTTTGTTATTTGAAAATTATGATTTCTGAAATTTGGTATGGGGGTATAGTTAATATAAATGCATTTTATGCAATACAGTTTATATTTTTTCACTTCCGGTTTAATCAGCAATACGTCCAACTTTTTCTTTTAAACGGAACGCCCAGATTTTTTTAAAACTTTTGAATGCAAAATAAAAACTACGTTCAGGAAGTATTAAGATGTTTATTTTTATTCACAAGAAAACAGTTAAAAAATTAAAAAAGCATCCTAATACAGAAAAAACAAGGTACCTTTGAAAAGAGTTGTTGTTTAGTGTTTGTATTCTTTTTGCCGTCACATTTGACAATTTTAAAAGCGTTTTAACTTTTGCACCGCTATAAATTTACTTATTTTAGACATTGACACATTTGAAAATGGCAGTAAAACTTACTGAATCAGAACGAATTGAGATATTAATGATGCGTGGGTACGGTGATCGTCAACGTTCTTTTGAAGAGGTTCGTATTTTGTTTAATACTGTTTATCCGGATGGTCACATTAGTAAAAGTACGGTATGCCGAACAATTCAAAAGTTTGCCGAGGAGAAAGCAGATCTATCAAACGGTTATCGGGCTAGGTAATATTTATATGATGAAAATGTTGTCCAGAAAAATTTATGAAAATGTAACGCTCACAGCGCTCAAACGAGTTAATGTGCCCTCCTGGGAGTTTGTTCTCTCGTTTAGATTAACAAGATGAACCAACTCGCCCAGAGCGAAGCAGATTCATCAAACGGTTCTGGAGAAAATATCGATGAAAATTTAGCCCTATAAGGCGTCAATGTGCCTTACTGGGAGTTTGCTCTCTCGTTTAGATTAACAAGGTGAACCTGCTTGCCGAGGAGGAAGCAGATCCATCAAACGGTTATCGAGCTAGGTAATATTTATATGATGAAAATGTTGTCCAGAAAAATTTATGAAAATGTAACGGTCACAGCGCTCAAACGAGTTAATGTGCCCTCCTGGGAGTTTGTCTTCTCGTTTAGATTAACAAGATGAACCAACTCGCCCAGAGCGAAGCAGATTCATCAAACGGTTCTGGAGAAAATATCGATGAAAATTTAGCCCTATAAGGCGTCAATGTGCCTTACTGGGAGTTTGCCCTCTCGCTTAGATTAATAAGGTGAACCTGCTTGCCGAGGAGGAAGCAGATCCATCAAACGCTTATCGATCTAGGTAATATTTATATGATGAAAATGTTGTCCAGAAAAATTTATGAAAATGTAACGGTTACAGCGCTCAAACGAGTTAATGTGCCTTCCTGGGAGTTTGTCCTCTCGTTTAGATTAACAAGATGAACCAACTCGCCCAGAGCGAAGCAGATTCATCAAACGGTTATCGAGAAAATATCGATGAAAATTTAGCCCTATAAGGCGTCAATGTGCCTTACTGGGAGTTTGCCCTCTCGTTTAGATTAACAAGGTGAACCTGCTTGCCGAGGAGGAAGTAGATCCATCAAACGGTTCTCGAGAAAATATCGATGAAAATTTCGACCCTAAACGAGCTAAGGCCCTATAAGGCGTCAATGTGCCTTACTGCGAGTTTGCTCTCTCGTTTAGATTAATAAGGTGAACCTGCTTGCCGAGGAGGAAGTAGATCCATCAAACGGTTATCGATCTAGGTAATATTTATATGATGAAAATGTTGTCCAGAAAATTTATGAAAATGTAACGGTCACAGCGCTCAAACGAGTTAATGTGCCTTCCTGGGAGTTTGTCCTCTCGTTTAGATTAACAAGATGAACCAACTCGCCCAGAGCGAAGCAGATTCATCAAACGGTTATCGAGAAAATATCGATGAAAATTTAGCCCTATAAGGCGTCAATGTGCCTTACTGCGAGTTTGCTCTCTCGTTTAGATTAATAAGGTGAACCTGCTTGCCGAGGAGGAAGTAGATCCATCAAACGGTTATCGAGCTAGGTAATATTTATATGATGAAAATGTTGTGCAGAAAAATTTATGAAAATGTAACGGTCACAGCGCTCAAACGAGTTAATGTGCCTTCCTGGGAGTTTGTCCTCTCGTTTAGATTAACAAGATGAACCAACTCGCCCAGCGCGAAGCAGATTCATCAAACGGTTCTTGAGAAAATATCGATGAAAAGTTAGCCCTATAAGGCGTCAATGTGCCTTACTGGGAGTTTGCCCGCTCGTTTAGATTAACAAGGTGAACCTGCTTGCCGAGGAGGAAGTAGATCCATCAAACGGTTATCGAGCTGGGTAATATTTATATGATGAAAATGTTGTTCAGAAAAATTTATAAAAATGTAACGGTCACAGCGCTCAAACGAGTTAATGTGCCTTCCTGGGAGTTTGTCCTCTCGTTTAGATTAACAAGATGAACCAACTCGCCCAGCGCGAAGCAGATTCATCGAACGTTCTCGAGAAAATATCGATGAAAATTTAGCCCTATAAGGCGTCAATGTGCCTTACTGGGAGTTTGCCCTCTCGTTTAGATTAACAAGGTGAACCTGCTTGCCGAGGAGGAAGTAGATCCATCAAACGGTTATCGAGCTGGGTAATATTTATATGATGAAAATGTTGTTCAGAAAAATTTATGAAAATGTAACGGTCACAGCGCTCAAACGAGTTAATGTGCCTTCCTCGACCGTTCCGGGACTTTTTACTAACGCTGTATATACATATATGGAGTCTTACCTAGGAGATTTGGAAAAGAAAAGAAAGTCTATCTTAAATATATGTTCTATATTTAGTTCTAATAATTAGTTGTCACATAGCTATTGGTCGCTTGTTCTATATACACTATAATCTTTTCACATTTTATAACTTTCAACTGAAGGAGGTTGGTTGCACCAAAATCTCCTCATTGGGACAATTGTACTGTATGTTCACCATGTTTAATTACTTGACTGCTAGGTGTTAGGTTACGTGTTGTTTACTATTCAGTCAACTACTTACTACGAACTATTTAATGTTACTAACTGAACATTTTTTGTGCCAACCTTCCTTGTTTGAAATTGCTCACAAAATAAATTATTTTAGTACTGGGGTGGTGTATTTTGAGTTGGTAAAAGCTGCTCTGGCGTCTGGTGATGTCGGGAGACATGCTCAGCAATTACGTTTTTTAGAAGACATTGCTGCAATTGAATGAATAGTAAAAATCTATACTTTAATTTTTTTTGTATTTCTAAAGTAAGTTATAATTTAACTTATTTAAGATTTCTTGTTCAGTATTAAAAGCTCCTAAACTTAGGCAGTTGCCAAGGTATTACAGATCTTTTGAAATTTTTCATCATTAATCGAATGTTATAAAATTTATCTTTGAATTGAAAGTGCTCGTATTTAGATGATAGAGTCAGTTTTAAACTTTCAATGAAAGGAAGAGGCATCTTAGTTACAATTTAATTAGATCCCATTTTTGTTTACAATTTCTATTATTATTCATAATACAGCCATCCAAAAAATATTTTCTCGAGTCTATGAGACAATGTTTAGTACATGTGTATTTGGGGTCGCTGAATTCGAATCCGAGGTCTAAAAATCAGTATCAACCCTATAACCGTTTAAACTGTTAAAACACATTATCTTATAACTTCATAACCCCGTCATCGATAAAAAAATGATTACGAACAATTTAGATTATCGTAATATCTCACAAGGATTGTCGAATCTTTGAACTCATTTCATTAAACCAAATAACTCCATCACCCCATCCTCAACCTTATAATCCTGCAAGTAAGGCTTTTGGGAGTTCGCTTTCTCACTCTATTCACCTGCCATATATACTTGTGTGTCGGAAAATAGGTATCGCAATCGCAGATTTCATTTCTTTCTTCACCTTTGCTTGACCAAAAACGCACGTTCTAACATTTTTTTTAAGGCGGTGCGACAAAAATTAGGTTTGTTTAATACACTACGTGTAACACAAACAGTTGAAAATTCTGAGAGTAATAGAAGTACTAAACTGTCATCTTATCACGTTCTTCAAAACTGCATTGTTGTTAGGAATTGAATTATTATTGTGCTACATTTATTTAGAATGATGTAGATGGACAAAGTATTTCTATGTAACTTCTAAATATCCCAACAAGTTTAAGAAAGGAAAGAAAGAAAAGTTTATGAAACTTATCAGCAACATCTAGTTTTATCACGAAAGCGATAGCGAACCAGAAAATACATTGAGAGAATTTTTGGTATACACATACATATGTATATACATACCTTGCTAAATAAAAGATGCGTTTGCAACTTAACCATCAGTTACAGCATAGCAAGATTTGTTAACGTTTCCATTCATATATCCAATTATAATCGTTACAAAATCGAGATTAAGATGCTAATTACAGTATTAATCGTTAAATTAAACCATTTCGCACGAGTGTATATTATACGTATTGTGTATACATCGAAACAGCGCTAACCAAACGAGACGCAATCGCTACTTTGTTTACCAGACAAATTTAAACATAATTAATTATTATCCCCGCAGGGCAAGAGAGAGAGAGAGAGAAATAAGTGTAGCTAATTCGTATTGTGCCGTTAATGCGAATTCTGTTCCATTATTGAATTCTATATAAATAGAGAAAACCTCGCAAATCACAAAGGACGCCGTTGATCGTGAACTTATGACATCGCGAAAAAATTTGTTCACAATCCGTTGACTGCCGCTACCCGAGAGACTGGACCACCAAGGAGACCCATTATGTAAGATTTATACAATGTCGCATTCGAGGAATACGAATAATACGGCGAATAATAATGAGTTATTGTGTGCTACCGGACGGAATAAACCTTGGTAATTGCCATTGTGCCGTGTACGCTCTCGAAAAGCTATTGATTGCACAATAGGGCTTTAATCATATGTCTATTTTCTCAAATATCTTCAGTAGTACTGCTTCCACTTTTATATAATAGAGATTCATAACCGTTTGTTACATGTTGTTAGCTTTCAATAGAGTTTTGAGTGCGTATTTGACAGAATAATGAAGTACATAGATTTGTAGATGTTTAAGCAAATTTTGAATTAAACATGAGCATAATAAATAGGAATTGTAATAAAATGTCTTCGATAAATCCAAACAAAGACAATTAATGCGTTGCTAAGTTCTGGAAAAGAACTGCATTAACACGTAGATATATTCGGCATGACAGAACGATGAATTTTGCCTGGAAGGAATTGTGACTAGGTTACGTTCATGACAAAGATTGAGACAACTTTGAGCCTGATCCTATTGAGTGGTATGTTCAATCGTTGATTTATGAACGTCCATGGGTTCATTACGTCTCCAAATATTGGGAGAAAATAGTTTTTGCAGTCTTAGGGCATCAAAAAAAAACGCCTAACCTCATCTCCGCTCACACATTTGACACTTCACATAATTTTTAACTTAACTTCTATTTCACTCAAATAACACTTTAACAACCCTTATGACTATATGTATTATAACTGCTAGACTGTAATGGAACATAACTTGTTAACATTGTTACTAAAAAAAATTAGTAACAGACATTAAGTCGTTAAGATACCTTAAACTGAAATCTGATACATTGCAATCATCTTGTCTGCTACCTCTTTGCGCATAATTTCTCTTAGTAGGTCAGGATAATACTTGCTCTGCTTTATTGATTATTAGAGACTTTGCAAATAAGAATCCAGTTGTCAGAACGAGACAAATAATGTTGCGGAAAGTACCTATCAATTTTGCGTAGACGTCTTGACCTGGATGCTAGTCTGAAGTAATCTGATTCTAAGACGTAATTTGAGTACTTAATGGACCTCAAATAATGAAATTCGTAAGAGTAGTAGAAGAGGAAAATGCGTTTTGTTTGCTAAAGCTGTGTTTGAAGGAATCAGATTAATGTTGAATTTTAATTATAAATATTTAATTATCAATATATCAAGAATGCTTAAATGTAAATCATCAGAGACAGATTTAAATGAGAGAAAGGAGGGCATTCGCGCTATACCTATACATTAAAATTAATTATTTGACACGAGTGATATAAAAAATTAATTATTTTTTATCATATATGTAAATTGCTGTGTATCTGCGAAACTCATCGAAGAAAAAAGTGGGATACCGAAAAGCACAGTCAATCGAATTTTGACCGAAGATTTGGGCAAACAGAAGGTGTGTGTGCGCTTTATGCCACACTCTCTGACAGACCGCCAAAGAGATTGGAAAATTCAGCGTTGTATGTTAGACATGTTAAAAATGTTCCAAAGGCAGCCGGTGAGCATATCAGCTATTGTAAGTGGTAATGAAACGTGGTGTTTTCAATACAAGCTAAAAACTAAACATCACAGTGCGGCATAGAAGTCACCAGAATAGCCAAAAGAGAAAAAATTACGCTTACATAAGAGCAAACTCAAGACAATTCTCGTTTTCTTCGATTTAAAGGAAATTCACAGTGAATTCGTCCCAGAAGGTAAGACGGTGAACGCAGAATATTATTTGGGAGTTCTATAACGATGGGGGCTCATAATTCGACGAGTACGTGAATTCTTTACCAAAAAAGGCATCATTGTTATTGATCATCCACCGTAGTCACCTGATTTGGCTTCGTCCAACTTCTGGGAATTTCCCAAACTCAAATTGGCGATGAAAGAAAATCGTTTCGATACCATCCCTGTCATTAAAAAGACTTCAACCGCCGTACTAAAGGCCATTCTAGTCGATGAGCATAAAAATATTTCGAAAAATTTGACTAGGACAGGCTGTGTAGTGACGGCTAATGTCAGCCAATAAAAGCATATGCGGATAAATTTATCTAAAGTTAAGTTTGACATAATGGTTTATTTTTGTTTTCTATCTGAAGTTATTGTCTACCGACAAGTCGAGGTTTCTTGTAAGATGGATAACAGGAAATGCTTCGCCATTTATTTTCTGAATACGATTTCTTAGCTTATTGCATAATTATTGCGTAATTTTTATTACCGACGACAAAGCTTTACATTTAATCTAATTCGCTTGCAAGCCATGAAATATAAAAATTAATTAGTTCGTTTTAAGTGCTTTTATTGAAAGCATCATCAAACATGTTTCAAGAAAATATATAATATAATTTAATGTCGTCAATATAGAGATAGAGATGTTTATAAAGAAAATTGTATAAATACTAAACAAAATACAGGACGCTGATGGATCCCAGAGGTAACAAGGCTGTCGACGATCGGTTAAGTAACTGATCACCAGTGAAAGGGAATAAGTAGACTGACATGTGAGCAAGACATTTATAGTTGAACTTTCGTGTGTCTCTTGGAAGACCTTCACGTAGAAGTGCAACAGGTAACAGATGCAGAAGAAAAGTAGAGTAAGGTACAGGTAGGGAGGAGAGACAGAAGTAGACCTGTTGGCAGCATTATGAGACTGATCCTAGTGCCAAAAGACTAGGAAGGGGTTGGTCTAAAAAATATCTTGAAAATTAAAAAAGGTATCAGACTGGTTTTTGGAGAGATTAATTTTTAATCCATTTCATATTTGCACCACTGTAACATATTTTCAGTGTGATTATTTCCAATTCACTTTTTTGTCTGTACCTAATACTATAAATTTGGAATCACCTGCAAATTGGTAAATATCATCGATGTTAAAGGTTATATGCAGATTGTTTGTATAAATTAAAAATTACAGTGGACGTAGAATAGACAGCTGAGGAACTGCTTACTGTGGGAAAGAATGCCGAAGAGGCTGTAAGAGCTAAACAACTGAAGACTCACACATATGGTTCCATACGATGACAAATTCTGTAGAAGCAGTTCATGGTTAACCCCATCAATTTCCTACATAAATACACTCAAAAATAGCATGTTGTCTCTATCTTAAGCTATCATAAGGCAAATCTATAAATCAGCCACGGAGATCCACCAGAAGACTCCAAAATCTCAACCAAACAACACCCAAGAACCACCAGAAGGACATCAGGACAAGAAGTGAAGCTGGAAGAAGATGAGTCGATCCACAGGGGAACACTGGAGAACCAACGATGTCGTCACACTTGTTACATTGTTACATTAACAATAAATCACTGTCACGGCCTTCTGGTCGACCTGTATAGCATATTTGTATTATATTTCTCTTAAATTTCTATTACCATTGGCTGAGAAAAATTTCTATGTAGAGTGGCGTCTCTGGAGATAGCGCCATTATTGCTACTACTTACTAGTTAATAAGGATTAAAATAATTTTGTTATGTAAGAACATAATTCTATTATCAAATACGGGTTACAGAAATAACTTCTGTTTACCATAAATACATATTCAAATGTTGAGAATTAGACTTAAGCCAGTAGTTTAATTTAGGTGCATATTCAAACGATAAAATTTGAATAGCATAAATGTTGTGCAAAACAAATCATTCTATGAAACATACATTATATGGTAAATCAATGAAATATGTATTAGATGCACTGGGTTGTTTGTAATTCTATTATTATTTACACTGACCTATCTAAGGCGTTTGATGTAATTGATCATCCTCTACTTATACAAAAGTTGAAATCGTTTGGATTCTCTCCTAATTTGGTAAAACTTTTAACCTCCTACCTTTCCGATAGGTTAAACTACGTTCACTATAATGGATTCACTTCTAATACTTATCGCGTGCGTTCCGGTGTGCCGCAAGGTTCCAACCTAGGCCCCTTGTTATTTAATATATTTATCAATGACCTTTTGACATCCATGGAATGTTATGCCTTGGCATACGCTGATGATGTGAAAATTTACCATAAGGTTTCTACTGATGCTGATTGCCACAACTTACAACAAAACCTCACACAGATACATGACTGGTGCGTGCAAAATGGTTTGACACTAAATGTTAAAAAATGTGCGGTAGTTTCATACACAAAAGTTAATAATCCCATCTTATATCATTATGCTATTAATAGCCATCTAATTGAACGGAAATCTTTATTCAATGACCTGGGCGTCCTTTTCGACAGCCAATTATCCTTTGCCGAACATATAAACTCTATTTGTCGCTCCGCATCTAGGTCGTTGGGATTTGTGATTAGGTCATGCCGTGGATTTCGTAACACAAATACTCTAAAAACTCTATATTCGGCACTTGTTAGAAGTAAGCTTGAGTATTGCTCTATTATATGGTATCCACTATACACTTACCAACACTTACAACTTGAGCGTATCCAAAAAGATTTCTTAAATACTTGTCATACAAATTAGATAACACATATCCTCAAAGAGGTTCTGATTATAGCCAGCTTCTTGTTCGACATCATTTCACATCCTTGGAAAAGCGTAGGGAACGGTACAGTGCTCGTTTATTATTTAACATTATACGAAATACTGTGGATTCACCACATTTGCTTTCTCAAATTTGCTTTACTGTTCCTAATTATAGTGTACGAACCATTGAGACTATTTGTGCTCCTTCGTATCGTACTAATGTACTGCAAAAAGCACCTCTCCAACATATGATACGTAATTTTAATCTACAGTATTCCGATCCGTTTATTTAATTTCAAATTAACTATGTAATCATCATTACTTTAAGTTTCTTGGTATCTTTGATTTCTGCAACTATTGATATATTGTATTGTTTACTTCTTATTGTTTTATTTTGTATATTGATATTGATTTATTAATGAACTGTACTTAGGTTTTATTTCTTTTATATATATATGTTGTCCTGTAAAGGGTATTGTACTGTTGGACAATAAAGATTGTATTATTATTATTATTATTATTATTCTATTTAGTATGTATACTTATTTAACTGTATCAATCTGATGTGGAACTTTATTTCGTTGTTATCATTAATTAATCTCTCCAAAACTAGTATGATATCATTTTATGCAAAATGCATTAAAAAGTATCTATTTGATGTGTTAGAAGTTAATTAAATCAATGATCAATTTTCTTATGATCTTACATTTGTAGAGGACTAATAAAACCAACAAATATGAATGTTGAAGGCTGTTTCAAGTTGTCCTAGATTTGTTCTTGAAACGGTTTACAAAATAATCTCAGAAATTAATCGAAAAAGAAAGGGGATAAATAATTTTAACTAAACTTGAATGGTTCAATAGATATGGTGAAGAAATTTTCTAATGTTTTTAATTTTGAACATCAACGTGCATATTTACTAAATTTATTTCCGGAAGGATGAAGGAGATGAGGAATAGTTTTGTTAAATAGTCCTGTAAAATATTATTGGTTACATTGTATAGTAGCATCTACTTTATAAAAGAGACGATAATATCATAGACAGAATGGGATAACGTCAAAATGTGTGGCCATAACATGCCTATTATACGCATAGCCTATGGTTTCGACCTATATAATTTCTTTGTTGTTACCTGAACGTATCATTCTCACGTATGGAAACCATACGAGCTATATGCCACTCAATAGTGTCACTCAAACGGTAACAGTTGTCGTTTGATTGAGATGTATCCATGGAAATGGCTGGAAGCTATTATTAACCAGTATACTATGTATTTATGTCAAGAAATGAAATGTACAGGATGTTGCAAACAATGCAAGTTACTTATTGTATGTACAACAATCACTATTATTAAAGCGACGTTCGTAAAATTCATTCTTAATCCCATCTGTTTATCTCCTAGAACATACAGAATTGTACGGAAATATACAGTTCTAAGAACCGCTACAGTCTGTAAGATCGCCTAAAGAGTTCAATTAGAAATCGTAGGACCAGCTGTCCCCTGAAATAACTATGTTGTTCAATATCCGCTAGCGATAATAAAATTTTATATTTTTTACAAAGACTTGGTCTTTATACTTTTTAGCTTAGATTGCAAACTGTCAGAATGTGCACTGTAATCTACTTCCAACGATTTCACACTTTTGAAGCATCTTGCACTTTTACTCTTGGCAATTGCCAAAAGATTTTCGCCAACCCTAACTGTGATCCTTAACTGCTCCACCCGCCTCTCCCCTCTCCCCCGCCTCCTCCGAAACATTTGTCACCTTCGAATGGCAACGTTTTTTTTTTAGTAAGCACTAGAAAAACAGGCCAGTTTCGTCGGCTTTAAAACTATCTTTAGGACATAAATATCCAAACACTGTTTGTCTCCAACAATTGCAATCTCTTTCACTAACATCGGCACTTTCTCCGGAAATCACTTTTTCTACTATACGGTGTTTCCACTTAAATTTGTTCAGCCATCTGTGCTTGTTTGAAATTACTGGTCTTTCATTCTCCTTCTAGGGTTGGACTTTCTAACGCCCCTAAACCCTTTAATCTTCAATTGTAAGGAACCATCCGCGCTATAACGTACAATGGAATCTAATTAAATAACTTGTAGCCATCATCAAGTAGGAGGATAAACTGAAGATAAAATTTATTTAAACAAACAAACAAGACCCAACAAGGGACACGAAATAAAAATGAAGATGTCCCATAATCCTGGAGGTGTGGTTTCTTGTAGGCTCTATGTGGTGGAATCCTGCTGATCCTAATAAGTAGGGGGTTGGGGCCTCCCAAAATCCAGACGTGTGAGCAGAGCTTGGAAACTGTCTCAATTTTATCCTCGTCCAGGAGGTCAAGTTGGAGGAAAACTCCTCGTAGTCAACTCTCCCTCGGAGCGTAACCTCCGTAAGGGTTGTCTCTCCCTCGCGATCCAGAGACATCTCAGCGACACTTTCGATTAAAATCGTAAAGGTAGTCAGCCCGAAATACGATGATGTGCTCGGGAAACACTCTCCGACGAGATTCGATGAAACGAAGGCTCTAGGTTTTCTTCCAAATGGATAGTCGTCACGCATTCCCACGATGGGTGCCTCACATTTAAGACATCTACCATGATGATAGGAATATATCTGTCACTAGAAAATTATGATGTCTACGGAGATCACCACGAGCGGGATAGATTTGAACAGAGATAACGGTTGAAAGACCAGCGGCCTTAAGATAATAACGCATAGTAACAACCTCAAAACGGAAGAACTGGAGCAGAGCAGATCTGAGTCGAACGAGATATATTTTAGTACGACTCAAAGTTTTTTGGAGAGCGAATTCTTGGTGGAATAGGCGGCCTCAATCGCTGCGATCTGACGAAGAAGTATTTGAAGGGTGTCAAGCAATGGGGTAATATTACATGCAATTATATTCTTCAATCATTAAATATATTCGAAATATAGGTGTTCGACTGTAAATGCAAAATGTGGAATAACAAAACCGCGATGAAGACGAACGAAAGTAAACGTTAAAAATATTAACTGACGTCGTATTTTGCATTATTTCGAATGAATAATCTTATATCAACTTAATAGCTTGGGAGTGCAGTATTCACTCACAACCTATTGCTAGGATACAATCATTACGACAAGATGACTGTTAATAGCGTGACGCAATAATTTTTATTTAACACAATCATCATAAACAATTGACGTGACATACATTTGTGAAATGGTGGAATTGCTTTTTCAAGAATAGAATTCATTGTTTAGATGCAGTGTTTGCTAATTATTACCGCGAATGCATTTTTGAAGCAATCAAGCGTTGCTGCTATAGCAATGCCTTCGGTCAGAATAGATGTGAACAACGCTTGTCCTAATTGCATGTGAGTTTTTAGAAGTGAATGTATATGTATATACATATGTGTACAGATATTTATTGTTACACAATAGTTACTTTATGCTTTAAGAGAATATGCTGTCGGATGTTATTGATATCTTAACAGTAGCGCAATTAAGAGTGGATAATGTGCGACAAAAGACATTAAAGTAATCTGTTTCGAAGAAATCATCTTGGGTCTTGGGTAACAATCATCACTGATTACCATTCTACTCCAAGTGAATACACTGTATTATTCGTTTAAATGGAATTGAATGTTTGTAGAAAGGAGTACTATTGTTTTATATTTTCGATTAGACTCGCTGTATACATTTAGCAATAAAAAAAATAAAATTGACAATTAGCAGTGAATTAGTATTAAGTATGAAGTTATAATAATTATTGTATTGTATGAGTCATACGTTAAATTAGTTTAGAAGTCGTATCTTAGGTGATAATTGATATAATTTCGTGGTAAAAGCAGAGTTAATTAATAAGAAAACTTACAAACTTACTTATAAAAATATAACCTTGCCATTGTTATCTCAAACTTGATACATATTTCGATTGCTACGTCAATTTACGATACTGTTCACGTAAAATGATGAAAAAAATTGAATAATATTTGAAGTGAATGCTTGGATTCTTTTATGGAATGAATTGCATATGCGTTAGTCTCTACGCAAGGTCTGCTTATTGGGAATAAACTAATCCAATTAACAATCACCAGACAAAAACTTCCTTTTTTCTAAATTGTTGTTATATTCAACCCTGGGTTATCCTCCCATGGATGTACAAATGAATGAATGCAAGTTGGTTATGTAATTTTCGATTTTCCAGAGCTTTTAAAATAAATCGACTAATAACATCAAAACGGCACACTTCATACCATCGCGAGAGACCTAACTCTACTAGCAGTCAAAGTTATATACAGGGCAATCGAAATTAAGTGTTCACCATTGGTAACTTTGCTATTATTAAAGATACAAGATTGTTTAAATTAGCAAACTTGTAGTACTTTTAACGCTCTTTAAGATGGAAGAATAAAAAACAAATGAGCAGAGCGTTTTCGAGTTTTGCCGAAAATTAAGTTTTTTTCAAGTGGACACCCCTGTATATTATATCATTTTCTGCTAGAACTTTAATTTTTAAACAAAAAAGCTTCCGAACTTCTCGAACTACCTTCAGTATGGTCCTACCATCTATTTGGTTTATCTTTTCACTAACTGCAATCTTTAGGACGTTTACGTTTTTGTACCTTTGCTTATAAATCTGGATCTTTAAATAACCCCATAAAAAAATTCAAGCAGCATTAAATTTGGCGATCGGGGAGGCCACTGAATAGGACCATTTGTTCCTATCCATGAAGTATTAAAAATAGTATTTAAAAGTTGATGAGTACCTCTTTAGTTGTGCGCAAGTGCACCATCCCGCTGAAAATGCAGATTCTGTCTACTTATGAGATCCAGATGGTCTAAGAAATTATTCAAAATTTCAGTCAAAAATTCAATGTATTATACCTTTCACCAGTTAGAGTGCCCTCATAAAAGAAAGGACCAACAATTCTTGAACCAATTAAACCGCACCAAACATTAAAATTGCAACGGACTTGTGGGCGTCTTGAATGTACTAAAAGATGATTTTCCTGTGACCAGTAATGATGATTTTTTTTTATTGTATATTCCACAATTTGAGAAATTCGATTCAACGGTCAGTAACATATAACGAAAGTTGTTTACATTTTGGGGACAAAAGTTAAGATACCAGTGGCAAAAAAAACATTCTTCTCTCTGGATCCCCTGGCAAAAAAACCTGAAGTGGTTTGTACTTATAAGGAATGAATTTGTGTTTCTTCAGAATCCTATGCACAGTACCGTGACTCAAATCAAATTCCTTGACAATATCTAGTATGGAATTCTTACGATTAGCCTCAAAATATGCGATAACTGCAATTTCCCTGGCGTCGCTTTTTATAAAAGTCCTTTTTGTCCTTGCTTTGGCAAGTACACTCTCATTGCCTCTAAATTTTCGGTACAGTCTCAGAAAATATGGCTCATGTGGTTGTGTTCGGAGTGGATATAATTCAGCGTAGTGTTCTTTTGCCCTCCTAGAGGATGTTCTGCACACTAAATAAGATTCTAACATATCACACTTTCCTGCATGGGTAAACTTTTTTTTTTTGTCAAATTAATAACTAGCACAATGAAACTTATGAGTGAAAAACTAATAAAACTGTACTAATATTTGACTTTTGGTAGAAAGACTTCGTCGTTTTCATAGATACATAGAGATGCACTTGACTTAGCTGTTTTTGTTTATTCATTATAACTCTTCTTCTTCTTCTTCTTCGATTCCCTGAATACCCATTTAGGTGTCGGGTGTAACTCAAGTATTTTTAATCCCAGTAAAAAATTTCTTATAAGATTTTTTGTTTAAATATTACAGTTTTAGCAGAAAATGATATAATATACAGGGGTTTCCATTTGAAGAAAACATATTTTTTCGGCAAAACTCGAAAAAGCGCTGCTCATTTGTTTTTTTATTCTTCCATCTTAAAGAGCGTTAAAAGTACTACAAGTTTGCTAATTTAAACAATCTCGTATCTTTAATAATAAGAAAGTTACCAATGGTGAACACTTAATTTGGATTGTCCTGTATATATAATCCAATGATCCCTTCTACCATAACAATGGTGTAGGGCGTTTATCTTCTTCTAGCTTTTTATAAACGTTTTCCATTCATTTCTATTCTTTGTCATGTTCGTCGCTTCTGTCCATGTTTTGCCTTTCTTTCCCAGAATTTCTGCTATGGCATCATTCCACGTCGTCCTTGGCCTTTCTCTTCTTTTATTTTTCATTATTTTTACTTCCCATATCATCATTCTAGATAAATGTCCCCACCATCCTAGATGTCTTTGTTCAATGTATTCTAGCACTGACTGCATTTTTAAATCTTTTCGTATTTCCGAATTTCTTATTCTGTCCATCCTTGTAACTCCTCTAACTCTTCTTAAATATTTCATTTCTACTGCTTGTAATTTATTCTTTTGTCTCTATTTAATATCCAAGATCCACAGCATATGTTAATATCGGTCGGTAAATTGTCTTGTATACTTTTAGTTTCGTTTCTCGGAATATCTCTTTTTTGTTAATGAAATTATTCCTCATGCTATGGTACAGCTTTGTTGTTTTTTCTATTATTTGATTAATCTCAGCGTCCTGGGTCCCTTGTCCATCAATTCTTACTCTATTCTATTTCAGTTCCTTCTATTTTGATTTTCGTATGTACTTGTTCATATCCCAATACCATTACTTTAGTTTTGCTCTTATTCATTGTCATTCCATTGTCTTTTCGTTTTTTAAGAAGATCGCAGTTGTTTCCAAAGTGCTTTATCATGAAATTGTGTCACTTTGAATTCTGAACCACAGATTGTCCTCTGTCCAGATTTAGATAGCAGTCAAAGAAGTTATGGTGACAATAATGATTAGTAATAAGGTTGTTAAAGATACATCACAAAATATTACATCAAACAACAATGTAAAAAAGAATTGACAGCATAGTAATCTTAAGATATATGTATTGCTTGTCTGATTGTGACTGCAACTCTTGCTATGGTGTTTCCAATAGCGAATGGTCGATTGAGAGGTAAACTCGGGACCCCAGCGATCTCTCACATTACTGGGTAACCGCCTAACCATAGCAGCTATTGACCCGTTCAAACGACAATTAATGGAAGGAGTTTGTACATCTCATTGCTCATATAATTTGACGATAATAAACTTGCCGACTGGTTATTTTATACCGGTACCTCATCAAACTGGTATACAGGTACAAAATAACCATTCTGCTGTACCGGCTTTTGATTAATTTTTTAAATAATATGGCTGAAGCAAAAATACAAAATTAAAATGGGAGTGATTATTACTGCAGCTAGCGCAGGCAATACAGCTTAACAGGAAATAGATAGGAGTGACGAAATTAAAGCTATAGCTGGAAGCATAACAGATTTTATTGCGAGAAGCAAGAAATATGAGTAGCATAGTTGCACTATGCATCAAGAATCATCAATATCATAAATTTTATCAAATATATAGGATTAAACTTATGAGTTGTCAACTATGCAAATACAGATCTGTATGAAGAATTCTTTCTCCACAAATACCTCAATGAATTGAAGACAAAGCTGCTGCAAGCAGCTAATATGCATTGTTGTGAAGCAGCTATTTTAAAATGGCAATTGCCTGAAGAACGACTCATGAGAGGAAACGGGGTTGTTTCAAAATTTGACAGAGGGATAAAAATAAGGCAAACAAAGCTTTGCCATTACCCAATTACCACCTTCTTTTATGATTAATACCTTTCATCACCGCTTCAGGTCAAAAGCGTTAAAAATATACAAACACACACGTTAGAAAACAATGATAAATGCAAATTCATCGCTCACATTAAATCTGTATACAAGTTCTGAAAAAGAAAAGACAAAAAAGTTAGATTTAAGATTGCTATGGAGTCGAAGAATAATAATTATAATTAAAACGAAACATATATACTGGGTGGTATTGATATAATTACAATAACATTCATAAAATGCATTAATAAAATACCGACACTCGACGCAATTGCAGAAAGATATAGCAGTGGTATATTACGACATTTTTCGCACGAATAACCTTAGCATTCCTGTACCGTTGGTTTGCTGTAAAACTTTTTTAATTGTCGCATATAATTTTGCGGCAATGCAGGTTGCACGGATAATGCGAACCACTAAAGCGTTTCCTGAAATCGCAAATTAGCGCAATACGTCTTTGTTCACGTATCCAATAGGTATAATACAATAACGAAAATAATAAGCGTCGATCGTGAAAATATCCCCGCAATATTAATTAGCGAATGTTTTGTGCGAGTTTCTCGGAAGAGAAATTCAATACACCCGGTGTACACGGCGACATGCATAAAAGATACCTTTAATGCATGTGCGTAATGACGGAACGTATTTCTTATTATTTCCACCACCAAGTCATTGTATCTTAATATAATGCAACGCATAGATATATTGGCTTTTCTAAGTATCGCGTTTTGTGTTATTTATGCTTACCACTACGAATAAAGTAACATACATAACATATGCATATATACAGTACCTTTCTAAAGTTTAAAGGCAGTGACATACAGGCATACCTCACTCTTTCGGCATGTTAGGAGTCGCAGCATTGACGAATAGGTCAAGATGAGGTTAGAACCCTAACACCTGGCCATTATGTAAAATATTTAATCTATCAATCATGCAATACTTGATTAATTCAACTAACAAATTTCCAATATTTTGCTGTTAAACATAACATGGTTTTTAGGAAAGAATGTCACGTGAATCATTATTAAAAAACAGAAACATTGCACGTGTCTTTCGCCACAGTACATAATGGCAAGTAGACTCACAATAGGTGCCAACAGTTCCTGGCGGAAATTATAGTGGATGTACAAATTTAGGAAATTCTGGTTAATATAGATGAGCCGACAGATAAAAGTGTGCGCAATCAAAGAAGAAGCGAAGTAATTTTTGCTCGTAAATAAAAAAACAGGGAAGAATGTCAAAACTCACTTTGTAGAGTAGTGCATATTTCCTAGTTTGCTAGAACTTTTTGAGCTATTAAACTACTTAAGTATTAAGTAATTCCTTCCACCAGAGTATGGTATAGGAAAGTGTCACATTTCAATTGTGAACAAACTTTCCATTCTTTCCTATTTTGTGCCAGCTCTTTCGCTTCTCTCCATCCTTTATTCCTTTTTCTCAATATTATTGCAATTGTGTTGTCTTATGTTTGTATAGGCCTTCCTCGCTTTCTATTTTTCTCTATTTTCATCTCCCATATTCTTCTTGCTGGTTTTGATGTCTCCATCCTCATTAAATGTCCCCATTAAATCCTTTCTTATATCTTTATTCCTCCTCGAACTCTTCTCATGTACTACAGAGTTATGATCACACTTTGCTGCTGTCTGAATTTGGTGGAAGCGCTCTTATAAATCGTAGAAAGATATTTCAGTTGTTATTTTTATTTAAATTATGTAACTCGGTTATTGAATGTAGTGATCTATTGGCACTTTTCGTGTACCCAGATTAAACGCTAGATATCCAACGTTATTTTCCTATAAGACACCCAGGACCAACAATTTTCTACATGCACCAATATTAGATATGTGTAGATTGTTCAATGCTGTTTGCATTGCTTATGATGTTGATATTTTTAATATGTCTATTACTGGGTTTCGTGAATTTGTTAAGAATTTTTTTTTTGTTTTTTTTTCTGTGAATATTTTGGTTACTATAGTTCCTTTTTTTTATTTTGATTTGTTTATTATGAACTATGATTGTTTTATGTATGATAATTTACGTCGTATGGTAAGGTTTATTATATATTGTTTTATTTAATGTTTCCCTGTAAATGGTTTTGTGATGCTTGGAATTCAATAAATTATTATTATTATTACTTCGTCTCTACAGCCTGTATCTTGTTTTTTGCCTTTCGTTTAATACCCAAGTCAGAATAGGTCTTTATATCGACTTAAATATTTTAAGCTTAGTTTTGTTGATGAATTTGTTGTTCAGTGCATGATAAAGTTACACTGTCATTCTCTCTGTATTTCTTTCCTGTCCAGCAATTTTTGAAAATGTTCTCGCCATCTTTTCATTTTTTTTCTGCTCTATTAATATATTTCCATGTTTGTCTTTATGTGGACTATTTCTTGTGTTTTCTCCTTTCTGAATGTCTTCAAAATTCCATAGAACAATTTTTAATTTTCTCTATTATTTATTTCTATTCTTTCCCCAAATTATTTCCACCTTTCCTTTTTTGATTCTATTACAATTTCCTTTACATACCTTCTTTTTTTCATTTTTATATAATTTATAATTATGTGTTCTTTTATTGGATAGATATTTTTTCCATTCATTTATCTTCGCTTTTAACTTTTAAAAATTGTATGGAAAGATTTAATTTAAAACAGTGAGTAGTGTTTAATATTTAATATTTACGAGGGAAGCTGAAAAATTCGGTAACTAAAGTATAACAAATAATATTTCAGTGAAATGTGTTTTATTTTTCGACATAACCTCCCTCTGAATCAATACATTTATATAATCGATACTCAAGTTTCTTTATGCCTTCACAATACGCATTTTCCTCGAGCTCCTCAAAATAGTGGTCCACGGCAGCTATCAGCTCCTCATCGAAGCAAATTTCATACCGCCGAGGTGTTTCTTCAATTTGGGGAATGGATGATAGTTTAACGGAGCTAAATCTGGCGAATAAGGGGGATGCTCAAGCGTGTCGAACTTTAATTTGGCTAATTTTTCTTTGATAATTCCGCTCGTATGAACTGGCGTATTTTCTCGATGGAAAATGTTTTTTTTATGCTTTCTTCCTGGTATTTTTTCGGCGATACCTACCTTCAATCGATCCGAAACTTTAGAATGGTATAGTGCAGTAATCGTTTGTCCTTTTGGCAGGTAATCGATAAGCAAGATTCCCTTTGCATCCCAAAAAATTGAAGCCATCATCTTTCCTGGCGATAGACTGACTTTGGCCTTTGATTGCTGTTTATTTTCCGGTGTATAATGGTGGACCCAAACCGTTTCAAAATGACTGCAGAACATTCCACGGGGTTGAGTTTTTGCTGTGTTGTGAGTAAACGTGGCAGCCATCTTGCACACCACTTAGCTATGTCTAATTCAACATTTAAAATGTACGACATCCGTTCTCTGGAGATGCGTGTAGCCTCAGAAATATCTTGCAATATGGATCGACGATCAGCTTTTACAAATTTCAAAACTTTTTGCACACTTTCTGTAGAAGTGGATGTTTTAGGATGTCCAGAACGGGGATCGTAATTTACGCTAGTACGACCTTTTTCAAATTCGTTTACACCTTTGGAAACAGTCTTGAAAGCAGGAGTATACTCCCCTAACACATTTATCATATCAATATCAATTTCTCAATTTTTCAGCTTACCCTCGTAAGTATCTATGTACTACCTACATACATATGTACCTATATGAAACCCTTTTGATGTTATCGATAGTCGGTCGAATTAACGATCACAAACGGCTACTGTTTTAATGTTTTAGGCCATTTTCGTGCATACCAACTATCCTTTATAAATTCTTAGACGCCATCATTGGATAGGATTCTTGTAATTTTCCAAGTCACTATCAATGTAGCATATTACTGCATTTCATTATAGATTACTCCGAAAGCCGCATAACGTATTCACCTGCCATTATTTAATCTTTCGGTTCGTTTTATGATAAATGGAGGTCTTCTCGGAACAGAACGGGTCGATATATGAGATGACCTTACAGCTGCAGGTGTCAACGATCCACACGACACAACGAACAGCGCACACGAAGACCTATTGTATTGTGTACTGTCGTCTGTAAGTGTAACCGCACCCGCAATATGTACGTAATTGAAATGAAAATTAAAGAAAATATGCGATTCAATGCGGATAATAGAATTTATTAATTCTTATTATATATATTATATTTTGCTTTTTTTAGGTAAAAATATTTTGAAAAAATTAACTTAATCCTACTAATTGTAAGTGTTAGTACAAAATTTGTATGTAAAAATGTATTATTATTAGAACTTATAAAACTTCTAACAGATTGCGCAGAATAACCTGTATACGCAGCCTACTATTTCATATAAATGAAAATCGAAACTCCAAAATACTCTTTGATCAAAAATTCATCACTCAGAGAGCTATTCAATGAATCATTTTGTATACAGCATCCATTACCAATATTCATTATGCTGGTATAGAATTATTCATTGCAGTGAAATTATTATGAAGCTGTTATAATGGACTGCATAGGTAACTGCCAAACGGCATACATATTGCAACCGTTTCCGAGAAGAGCATGCTGTGCATCCAATTCACCGGTTCGTATATTTCATACTACCACGCGACATATTGTATTAGAATTTACTGAAATGTAGCGTCCATTTATTCGTTTGACGTGACCCCTAGTCAGAGCTGTTTGTAAATCAAAGCACTCTCGTTTTATTGTTCAGCGTCTGTCTGTGCACACATTCATATGCATCATCATGTACACTAATATATTAATATACTAAAATGTAATCCAGTTAGGAAAAAATAAATTAAAAGTATGAACAAAAGCAACAGTAGATAATAAAATTCCCTTCATATTTATTCATTACTCATGCTCCAAACTTGAGTGAAATACGTCAAAATTAAACAAATACAGTAAACTATTGTTATGTTATAATCTTGGTTATAATTGACTGACTTTTCGGAGTGACCATTTCAATTGATTATAAGGTGAAACATGTTATTTCATCAAAATTATTGTAATACCTACACGTCATCACATACATTTCGGCATAACAACAACAAATTACAAAAAAACATGTTTTAAATTATCAAGTAGGGAGTGAAAGAAAAAAAAGAAAGTAGAGAGAAAAAGATTGACAAGAGAAAAAAGTGACGAGAAAGTTAAAAAAAAAATAAACCGTTGAGAAGAGAAAAAGTCACGAAAAAGTTTAGAGAAAGTAAACAAACCTTCGAGAAGAAAAAGCAAAGAACAGAAGAAAAGAAGGATATTGAGTGGAAGCATAAGGAGATTGAAACATTGGAGCGTAAGGACCACAGGAGAGAAGGAGCAAACACGGGCACACACATACACACAATTGGGAAAGGGGTAAGGGTGCCGGGTGGTATTTATTTTTCCACTGGATTGAACAGAAAAATAGTTCTTTTGCCTCAAAGTGGTCCAAATAAATTCCCTCGTTAACTGTTTCATATGCAAGTAATATATTTTGATATGTTGTAGGAATATTAGTCTTTTTCTTTTGCTTTTCCTCTTTTGTCAATTGCTTTTCAAAATGTGACTAATGCTTTTCCAATGATTCTGTAGTAGGCTTGTTTTATCAATGAAATTCCTTATTTGTCAAATGTGTTTCCGTATTTGTCCATTGAGTTTTCCAAGCATTTTACGTGCTTAAATATTTCGTGTATTGATATGGATAACAATGGTCACAGGAGAAGAAATGCCAAAATAAGCAATGAAATACGTACTTTAGTCATTAATTTTTTTAAATAGTGGTTCCACGGTGAAAAATATAGTATAACAATTTTCGATTTTACCTGATACCGTTAGAAAAATGTATGCAACTTATAGGAGGACTAATAATGTTGCAAAGGTAAGTGCTGGGTATCAACAGCCAAAATTATCTTTAGCTCAGAACGAACATATTTGCGACTGGATTGATGAGGACTGCTCCATTACTCTGTGTCAGTTGAAAGAAAAATGTTTAAACGAATGGCCACTTCATCAACAAATATCATTGTCGACGATTGATAGAGCCCTTAAAAGCTTTTACTACTCTTTTAAAAGAACGTCATTTGTTCCTGAAAGAAGAAATAAACTACTCAAAAATGAATAGGGAATTAGATCTTTTTTTAACAGATTTAATTAATTCGATTAAATTTAACGTATTTTCTCAAACTATAGATAAGTTAGAAACTAACACCAACAACGTCGTTTGTGGACGTTTTATTTGGTAAATGTCTTTTCTGTGTGATAAAATATTGATTTTTGTACTTTAACCTTAAATTAATTTAGAATACAAAATTATAAAAATCGCATTTTTTGACAAATATTATTCATTTTAAACGTCATTTCACATTGTCACGATGCCAAGACGTCATTTAAATAAAGAAACTTTCGATTTAATTGCGTTATTGCATCAGCGAGGGCAATCTGGAGCAGAAATTGCCGCAATTTTTCATGTGTCTCCAAGTGTTGTTAGTAGGGCTCTAACAAGATTTCAACAGAGAGGATCTGCAAGGAGAAGACCCGGTAGTGGATCTGAGAGGAAAGCAAATCAGAGACAAGACCGCTACATACGAATTCAGACAAGGATTAATCCGTTTAGAAGTGCTGTATGGTTGCAAACACAGTTACATGCCGCCACTGGAGTTAGAGTTTCGGATCAAATCATCAGAAACCGTCTGAGGGAAATGGATCTTCGTAGCTGCCGGCCTGTGAGACGCCCAAAATTAACTAATGCCAACAGAATGGCTAGAAGAGCTTGGGTTAACCAACCACTAGCAGAAAATTTTCAATGGGAACATGGTTTATACACCGATGAATCCAGATTCTGCTTATTTAGTGATAATCGTAGAGTAAGGGTCTGGAGAACTCGAGGAGACCGTTGTAGACCCGAGTTTACAAAAGCTGTGGTGCCTTTTGGCGGCGGTGGTATCATGGTGTGGGCGGGCATTAGTTTGAATGGACGTACGAACCTGCATCTCTTTGAAAACAATGTTAATGGACACATATACAGAGATGACATTATTCAGCAATATGTGGTCGACTTTCGTGAGGCTGTGGACGAAAACATGGTTTTTATTGATGATAATGCACGACCTCATCGTGCACAAACTGTAATGCAAGCAATAAATGACCTCCATATTAACCATCTACCTTTACCACCAACGTCTCCCGACTTGAGTCCAATTGAGCACATTTGGAACAGACTTCAAGAACAGCTCAACGAACATAATCCACCCCCAGTTAACGTGCAACACTTGCGGGAAATTTTACGGCTGTGTTGGAGAAGAGTGTCACAAGAACACATTAATAATTGCATTATGAGTATGCCCCGAAAATGTACAGCTGTGAGAGATGTCCGTGGCCGCATTATACACGATATTAGTATTAATTTTTACAGAAAAATGTTTATTTTAGCTATTGATAAAAAAGTTGCTTATTTCATAATTGATCATTTCTTAGTCTTCTAACGATTTTTCTGAATAAATACACTTGAAAATTTTAAATTGTTGTGTACAATTATGTATCTAATATAATACACTACAAATATTTACCCATATTTTCTAAAAAATACAAGAAAGGATTCATTTTTGAGTAGTTTATATCAGAAATAATTCAAGCTCATTTTGATTATGCCGTGCATTACAATAGAATTATGCTGAAAAGAGAGAACATTTATTTTATTGATGAGTACGGTATACAAGTGAACTCAAGAGTTTCCTATGGAAGGTCTATTAAAAATACTCGAGCATCGAAAATAAAAGCCCAATTAAGAGAACGCAATTATTCTGTTGCTGCTGCCATGACCATTAATTCCTTGTATGTGTTTCAAATACAAAATATGACCTACAATGCAGTTCATTTTTCGGAATTTCTTATAACATTTATATATAATGCATTTTTCTAACCGCCAATTAATTAAACATATTTTTATTTTTAAAATATGTCGTCCATATTTTTAAAATAAAAATATGTTTAATTAATTGGCGGTTGGAAAAATGCATTATATATACATGTACTTACGCCAAGAAAAATAAATACTTTGGTGTTAAAATTCTTACAACACTAATTAACCATTTACATCAGGACGGTGTAGAAGGAGCAAATCTTATTATGGACAGCGTTAGGTTCCATCGAAATGATGAAGTATTGGCCCTCATTAGAGCTCATGGTCATTTGCCAGTGTTTCTACCCGCTTATAGCCCATTTTTAAATCCCATTCAGGAACTCTTCAGCCAACGGAAACAAATAATACGAAGAGCTCAATCGGCGAACGAAAATGAACTGTACGACGCAGTTCATAATGCATCAGCAATATGTAATATAAATAATAGGGGGAAAGCATTTGATATAACGGGAAAGTGATTTGACAAAAGAAGAATCTCATTTGACAAACAAATTTGACGTTTGCAAAACGAGAAAATCATTTGACAAATACAGAAAAGCAATTGACAAAAGAGGAAAGCCAAAAGAAAAAGTCTGTTATAACCTTTTGCTATTACTACATACTACACTTAATTAGATAATTTTCCTCTATTTGTACAACTAGTTAGCTACTACATACACTCATATCACGTATACACACTTCTTCCAAGTGATACCTAAATCTTCTTAGAACAACCACTAATGCTGCATTTGCATCTACACATAATTCTGCGAACTGACGCGAAATTAACAACAGAAACTAAATACACTTCCTTAATTAAAATAATTACGGAAATACTGTTAGAATACATGCGGCAAGGATACAAAACCGCGCGATAGATAACGGGTAAATGGCTTTTGTTGGCGTCTTAAACTTCTTATTTTGTTTTCTAATGATGGAAATTAGACGAAATACAATTCCGAGAAATAATAATGCGAAATAAATGTAGGAAACCGTTATTAAAATAACAGGTGAATTCCTTGAGCGAAATAATTATTCAGTCAAACCGGTGAAATACTGTGCAGCATCGGTTTGAATACCAAAACGCGATTAAGCCACGTCCGCATGAGTCGATGAAAGTTGCTGTGTTATAATCGTTAGATTAGAATAGAAATTGCGAAACATATAAGAAATAATACCAATACATGTATTGAATGTGTGTAATATAATTATCGCATATTGGTTGTACACATGTTGCTCATAAACTATCGTAAATGAAAAAAATTAAATTAAACCTAATTGCTGCTTTAAAACATTATACAACAAGAATTGAGATTACCTTGTCGGAATAAATTATACTAAATACTATTTCTATGAACGGCAACAACTTTAGTTTGCTATCTTAATGCTACATTTCTTAAAAGTGAAATTTAAACTTGACCTATATTCTTTAAAAATGTATGTTCGATTTTTCTTCGAACTATTGAAAGAAATTCGCAAATGCAGCCTTGCTCTGCAAGGAGTCTACCCACTAAAACCCCTCAGTGCCCTCTGTAGCATCCTGAACGTTACATCCTTTCTTTACCTTTTTTCGTCCTACTCACGTTCCTACATCATTGAACATCTGATTCTCGTTCTACCTGGGCTTGGTTCCTCGTCATATTATTTTAAACAATGCTATGTAGGATTTTCCATTTACTTGGAGTAACCAGCATCCACAGCAATATGGTATCTGGTATTGATGTGCACCCCAACTCCTTATGAGATTCTTCTCGCTGTTCATTCCATCGAATACATTACAAGATTGTGTGTTCGACTGTGACCACTGCGCTACAATACGTACAGTCTGTTCCAAAATTAATGTCACCAACTGTGCCGAAAAACACGTTATAACTGCTAACGCAAATTAGATGCATGAAGTTTAATCGATATTTGGTTTGCACCGCATTTACAAGATTAGTATTCACTAACGAAAAATCGTATTGGATTATGGGAAACATCATTTTTATGGGTTTGTTTAGCTTTGGAAGTGACATTAATTTTGGAACAGACTGTACATTTATCGTCATCCCTGTTAATACGCTCTGCAAACGTGTGGAAAGATCCATGCTCAGATAGGACTTTTGTCAGGTAATAATCTGTCCGTCAATGTCTGCATGCAAGCCGTTCACCAAAACGTCCTATCTTCCTACATCTTATCGTACAACTACGATCTCCTGTGATTACTTGTAAGGCTACCAGAGATACCGTCTTATAAGCGGGCGCAACCTGGAGCAACATATTCTTTTGGGATCTTTCCTTACCGCTTTCCACCATACAGGAGCTCTATATCTTGTTTAAGGAGAATTTCCAGAAAACAATTAAGTTTATTTATACCTAACCCATTTGCAAGATGCTCAGTTACCAATATCTCTTTCCCCTTCTTCATTTACATGAGTAGTAGTCTTTTATTATTGTAGCATTCTATAGGTAATTTTTGGAACCAAACTTTGCACTATATTACGTCGATAGCATCGTGTACATAGATGGTGTTGGTTTACCAAATCGTTTCAATTCCAGCTTGACAACAAATTGTTCAATACTTTCTCTGGTAGTTTTACTTTAACTTCACTCACTTTTTCGTCACCACCTTCTTCGCTTTCTTCTTCTATTTCTAATACATATTCATTTGAAACAAAATCTACACTTTGTTGTCTACGTTAATGCACTCACGAAGATCACGAGAATCGTAAACACTGTCAGCTAATCTTTGTCGGTCACCTTGTGTATAAACTACTAAACTATTTTAATTACATACAACTTTTAGAACTACAAGACGCTGAAGTGGTGAGTTGCCACTATTAATTAAAAGACTGAAGCTGAGATTTTATGATATCCCCGCGTTTGGAATGTCGGGGTTAATAAGTGAACTTTCAATCTAAGTTTTGCAATTTATGTCCCAGAATAAACACTAATGGTATATCTAGATCTCACACTCTTTCCCAAACAAAATAATATGTAATAAAGCTATTCCTTAATAATATAGAACTACAATTTAGAAGCTAAAGTTGCTCACAATACAAATGTTTGCCTCTTTATCCCCATGCCATTAGGTGCAGCTTTTGCACTGAAGAAGTGATGAGCTCTCGTAATTTTGAAAACGATGACAGAAAGAGACTTTATCTTAATACTGTAACTTTGTTAACTTGCCAAAATATTATTATATGTGAACGAAGTGATCGAAGTGTTTCCATGAAATTCAATTCTAGAATTCAATACGAACCGACAAATGTAAACACGGCTTTAACGCGAATACATATTTCTGATATTCGAGACAATTAAATTGTCCGTTCGCTTGTGTAATTTCTGCATTCGATACAAATTAGTTCACTTACGATTTCGATTTTTCCACGAACCGAATTGTGAATTCAATTTCACTGTTCGATAAATTCCGTGAAGAATACCTACTTTTCTACTTATTGTGTTGAAGACTAATGAAAGGCACCGTAATCTTGGAAATTGTGATTCTTATTATATTCGTCTAAATTAAATAGAATTGAAGCTCTTTAATTAAGACGTTATATTTGCCATTTAATAAGTCTAATCTAAGTTATTTTAGAATTTATTACTTACTTATAACTTGATTCACTGTAATAAAAAATTATAATTGGATTTGTTAATGGGACAAATTTATTAAGAGATACGATGTCATTTTTCCCAGAGAATATATATCTTGATCGATCCACCATTTTTTGTTGGGGGCAACATGATTAACAGCGCAGCATTAGAAACGGGGAAATAGTAATGTAGCAAGGCAATTGAACACGTTTATACACAGACAAAATACACAGAAAATGTTGCATCGGTAATCAGACAAACATAACAACTTAAAAATCCCGCCACAATACAAGAAAGTCCTTTTATCTATAAGAAAAATCTGTGGAAACATTACTTAAATTTACATCATGATTGTTATCAGAAATGTTAATGCAAATTTTTTATCCACCATTAACAATCTAACATTACGCCCAAAAACGATTTTATGTTCCTGATTCGTTAAATAATAATTGTAGGTTCAGTTTCATTTTAATTTCAGAAAACCAACATTATAAAGTATGTGAGAAACAAACACCCACACTTCCTACGAAAATGGGTGAAATCCTACCATAGCAGGAGGACATAAAGCAGGAGTTGAGACAAACAGTACACAACAGAAACCCTGTCTCGAGTGATACGAGAAAGTTAGAAAACAAAAGAAGTGAAACCGACCGCGAGCGCAAAATATAACAAGAATTCGAATTTGCTGTAAAGTCTGCGAAAATGAAACTTTTCGTACTTAGAATGTGTCAATAAGTTTAATTAAATAATATTCCTACAATATTTTCTATTAAACATCTAATAATAACATTTAACATAAATTTAAATGATATCGAAGGCTTGCACGGATCGAGTATCCATTAGGACCCACGTGTAATATGATAGTTGTTTTTCTCCGACCAACTTTATAGGCAATAAAATGCTCAACCTCATATAATAATTGCCAGTTAAGAAGTCATATTCTGCATTGTGTATTTATGATGCTTTCAGAATGTAGAAGGAAGTATTAGAAAATTAAATAGACAAAAGCCCGAAGGGATGAGGATTAAAATATGTTAGTAAACAATAGAACAATGAAAAGACCAAGACAAAAATACAATTCGAAATGTATGTGATATAAACGGAGAAGAATTGAACAATATTGAAGGTTCATATATATATTCAAGATTTTGTTTTCAGTTAGTTGGAAAAATTAAAATGCAGTGGATAATTTATTCGTTTTGCATCCGCGATAAAAGGACGCCGATCCTTTACTGGAGGACAATTTATTTATTATGATTATAATTATCAGGCAAAGGTTGATTTCTTCCAGCCAAAATACCCAAAATGTTGCTTTCTTTTCAGACAGAAGTTGTTATTTCTTCCTTTTCCGTTCAATATTTATTATTCATCGCAGAATTCAATTCAATTTCATCTGAGTATAATCTCAGATTATCAGGCTGGTATATCTTTTCTTTTAATGATTTTATAATAAGTATTATGAGTCTATGAGAGATCTAGAGATAATTTTTGACTCTCAAGTTACATTTGTCGAACATATCAACACTATGGTTGCCTCATCCTTGCGCATGTTAGACTTCATCATAAGAACAACATAAACCTCAACTCAAACCTTTGTATTTTTCATCCGTTCGTTCTAAGCTGGAATACGCGACATTAGTATGGTCACCCATCTACAATCGTCATATTAACACAATTGAACAAGTCCAAAGACAATTCTTGAAATACTTATACTTTGAAGACAACTCGGAGTATCCTGTTCAGAATTTTAGCCATGGTGTGTTGCTCAATTTCTATGAGGTTGATTCTCTGGAACTTCGTTATAATCACGCACGTGTGAAATTTTTATATTAGGTACCTAGTCAACCATCACTTAGACTCTCCAAAACTTTTAGAACAACTTAACTTTGTCTTGCCTCGTCCAGGTTCTAGATCATCAGCGGTGTTTTACTGCACTAAGCCGAATACTTACATGATGATTAAGTCGCCTCTCTATAGAATCTGTATGCACTATAATACTTTATCGAGTACTTCCCTGGATATTAATTTTGATTCATTGGCGACACTATCAAAAAAGTGTACCACCAATCTTCACTATATATAATTAAAACATACTCGTATCTATTTAATTACTTAATATTAGTGCAAGGATGTGTAATACGCTAGTTGAAAGAATTTTCTTTTAGATGTAGGTAAAATTAAACATCATCTGATAGTAGGTAGGCTACTCCACTTTCAGCACAGTTTGACCTTTGACCCGAAGGAATTTACTTTCATTATCTCATTATTATGAAGGTTGTTCTTGTAAAGAAACAAGTTTCGACTCATTGAACGGCTTTGATCAGGTACTGAACAGCACCGTGCTGTTCAATTGATCAAAGAAAAACAAGTTTAGACTCTTTGAACGGCTTTGATCAGATATTGAACAGCACTGTGATGTTCAATACCTGAAACTTATTTTTTCCAAGAACAACCTTCATAATAATGAGATAATGAAAGTAAATTCCTTCGCGGAGTCAAAGGTCAAACTGTGCTGAAAGTGAGGTAGCCTACCTACTTCTGATTGTCTGTAATTGATATTTATTTATGCATTACCTTTAACTTTAAGTATGAATTGTATCAGGAACAGGATATAATTTAGTTATATCCTATAATTGGATTGTATATATCTGTTGGGTAAAATATATATTATTATTATTATTATTCTGTATAATTAAAAATTTTTACTTTTTTTAAACTTTTTTCGCATTAGCATACAACATTTTGTTATTTCCATTTAATTTTCGTTTAATAATTCTTTTATCGTAAAAAGTAATCTCGCGGATTTTTTTTTAATGTGTGGTGGGTACTTAGTTGCAGTGACTCCGTAAGCTGTATTACTTGTCTGGCTATCACTGCAACTCTTGCGGTGTAGTTTGTGTGTGTAAGTTGTGTTCAAATGGCTTTGTGACAGCATCATATCGCCTTTTATGATGCCGCGCTGTTAATCACTTTGCTCCCAACAGCGAATGGCAAGTCGATCCGGGATTAAACTCTCTGAAAAAATGTCACCGTCCCTCCAGAGAATTGAACCCCGGCGCCTATCGTCCTCTGACAACGATAGTCAGCCGCCTAACCACTGCGGCCATCGACCCGTGACACTAATGATCCTTCTAATGTTTTTATTTAATAACGTGAAATATACATTTCTTAAACCTAAATAGAAATAGATAAAAAACATTTTGTAAAGATGTAAATATTTTGGAAAACACGAATGAATTCATGAGTCTATCACTTAACACTATAGCGCATGTAGTGAACAGAATACAAGAGCTTATCTTGCGTGAAAAACAATACTCAAGTGAAAATTTTACAAGCTATATAAAAATCGAACAAGACAGATGGATGTTTTACAAAAAAAAATTAATTTAAATAAAATAAACCTTAAAAAAAACAGTTACAGTATTTAAACGTCGCGTAGAAGTCACCACAAATTAAATTATTACCTTTTATAAACTTTAAGTTTGGACTGAAGTAAATTTCTATATTTCAAGTTGAACTTTAAAATTTTAATTTTAAATAAAATAAAAAAAAATAATTTTTACCTTTTTAAATAGTACTCTTTTTTATACTTTGAAAAAAAACTTTTTAAACTTTACTTAAAATATAAAAAAAAATATGTTACTTAAATTTTAGAACTTTAAAATTAATCTACTTACTTTTAATTTACTGGGTGTGTGTGATTTTCGAAGGCTTTCAAGGATTTCTCACGCTCAAACCTCGTGGCTTGTAGACGCTCTAGACGACGTTCTATTAAGAAAGAGAAAGTTTGTTGCTAGCTCACGGGTATTTGTAGCCGTTGATTTACAATTGTCTTCCAATGTTCTAGAAACACATATCGATATGCAATTTTCAATAACCGTCAAATCGAGATTAATTTCCTATAGGTCCGATCAAAAACCGTGGTATACAGACTCACCGTAAAATTGTTTATTTATTATATATGGAATTAATGGTGCAATTTTATTACAATGATTGACTGTGTTTTTGTACAAATTAAATGACACAAAATCAATTAATTATCTTCAGACATATGATTGAAATTTTAGTGGTGAATCTAACATCCTTCTGTCCTTGTCGCTGACTGGACTTATATGTCAGACGGCTACTCAGTCGAAACATGACATCGACCGTACATATTCGACGAAAACATGAATGATGCCAACTTGAAACTTTATCCTACTCTAGCATTGAGCGAATATTGTATTAAGGGAAATTGAATGGATTAAAACATTAAAACAGCTAGTCACGGTTTCATAAATATAATATTAACTTAGTGTTTTTATATTTCTTTAGTTACCGACACCTGGATACACATTTGTCAAGCGAAAATGGCGCTGTGAATGGTGCTCGACAGAATAACATTACAATATAAATACCAACTTTCCTATTTTCTTTCTTTTCCTAATTCATAATTCATTTCTGTCTATTCTTGACGTAAGACTCTAAAAGAACTGTTGAGACATTTCAGTTCTTCTCCTCTCCCCCTCCACGCTCTCCTCCCAATCTAAAAAAACTCCCACGTTGTAGAATAGAACCTCGCAATTGTATTGATTTGCTCAAGCTCAGGATTTTCTTATTTTTTCACCATAATATCTCCGTCATTAATCCAGATACTTCGATGACCAAATTTCGCCGCGGCTTTTCTAAGAAGCTGTACACGGTTTCTGGTTAGATCTTCTCTTATAAGAATTCTTGTGTTCTTTTATTTTCTTTTGTTGTTTAAATTACTTTTTTAATCCTGCGGCACTAATAAAGAAACGCAGTATTCATATTATAAACAAAAATAATGTTGACAAATAATGATAATAAACGTTTTTATAACATAAGTTTATTCATAAAATAAAAGTATATTTATTATTTAGATTATATAATAAAAATTCGACCATATACGAAAAAAAAAAAATTAATCAGGCTCTAGAATCCACTGCAATGCACATAGTTGTCACGTCTAGCGAAAGACAGAAGCAAGTAGAGGTGGGTAGGTTTGTTTCGTCGTTCGTTCGATTAACATTTTACAAAAAAAAACTTTTCCCTGCTATTGTATACAACACTATAATTGTTCTCTTCAATGATTTGATCTTCTACTCTTTCGTCAGTAATATCAACAATATCAATACAATTTTGTCATTCTTCTTTACAGGGAGACTTTATTGGACATTTTCTATTCTGGAAATATCAAAAAAATATTTTATGATTCATAAGCACTACTTGAATAGAACATAGAACTTTCATCTTTTCAGTTTAGCGTCTCAATTTATAGCAATGTAAAAGTGATATCATTGTCCATGTTATTACCTTTCGGTGATAAATAGAATCAATAAAGAGTATCAAACAAAAAATGGCCGGAAGAAAATTTAATTGTAAAATTGTAAATGCGACATATAGTCACTAGGTGCTTCTAAAATGCTGTAGATGTATAAGATATTGATTGGGTTTTTATTTATTAACTTTTCTTGTTGTAGTTGTCAGGGGAAAAAAACAAGTAAGTATATAAAATCATTAGCAACCATCTTACTTAAAAGAAGGAAATCTTAGCCATTCCTACATTTGAGACAACTATAATAACAACAAAACACTGCAAAAAAAGTACATTTGTTCCCACCGACTGTATTCAAGTACAATAGTGTGTGCAGGGGTTTCTGAACTCACCTCCTTGAAAAACTGGGACCAGTTTACAAGTTTGTAGGATAATTTTGTACATGTTTATATTTATGGAAAATTGAAGTGTCTCTTTCTACTTATGAAGACAACAGAAAAATGTTTTTCTTTTATATATCATTCTGCTTCATACGAATCATACAATAACTCTGTACTTGAAAACCAATACTTATTCGTTAACAACGAATTACCATACTAGTGCTTAAGAATAAGCGTTGGACTAAATTCCAGACGGTAAAAATATCACGAACACTAAAAATTTCAATAATAGTATTCCAGGTATTTTGAAAACTATTAAATACATTATTGCTTCAAAATACCGAGAACTATAAAAAATTCTAAATACCTTGGGCTCATAAAATATGACATACAACATGGTATTATTAAAGAAAGAGTTTTCTTAGAATTCATATTTTTGTAGAAAAATGTTTATGCAATCGCTAATCTATACAACATACGTATTTTTGCTAATAAGGTATGTAGGTGGTTCAATTTTTAGTGTGTCCTATAATCTTTATAATAAAATCGTTATCGAATTTAATCTCTCGTTTCATCATAAACGGATTTAAGTGCTCTTTCTATTAATAGCTCTGGATATTATGCCTTTTATTACTATCATAATACACACTTAATAAATTGTTGTACGGCTTCCGTATTTTATCACTTCCGACATAAATAAGTCTTGTCGATAGTATTTACATTTATTTACCTTCATAAAACGTATACATTATATATAGCTAGATATTATTTCTGACCTACTTTCCTTCTTTTTACGTTTGCGTGAATATACGCATACATTTATATTACCGAGAAGTATTTATTATTAACCCAAAATATAGAACGAATAGCTCACGTACATGTCCTTATAACAGTTTTGAGTTAATTGTACTGGAAGCTTACGTTCTCTCTAACGACGTGCACTTATTTTTAAGTGGTTTTGAAGTCTTAATTAATTGATTATTTGTAGATTGAATATCGTTCTTGGAAGCTGCTTCTTTTGTATTCATGTTTAAATACTCATCAATAATAATTTTAAAAACAAATTGCTTACGTCAAAATGTCAGATGAAAGACAACTCAAATATGTGTTACACTATAGACTAGATAGTACCTACCTTTAAATACATATTATACAAACGAGAAGTTTCAATGATAAAACTGAGTTTTAAAAATACATCTTAATTTTTTTTCGATTCGAAATATATGAACTATCAGCTGATAAAAATAAAAAATAAATAAATAAATCATTAATTTTATCCTCTACTTTAAATTGTGTTTGGCTACATATACATCACAGCAATTTTTGATGCCGTAATATTCCAGCTTGTCTGTGTCTTAGTATTTAAATGCTTGAAACGTTTGAAATTCTGGCTGGAGGAGGCTGGGGTTGGTCACAGGAATCTTAACCGGTCACTGCGCACTGAATAAGCACATGCATCACATGACTTTCTTCATTCTGTAGAAACTGCGAGAGTGTGGAGGAAACACCAGTCCACCTTCTTGCCGATTGTCCAGCAACAGGGGGGTCGATCGATTAGATGATCCCAGAGTAAATAAATTAACTCTCGACACGATTGCGAACTTCTCTGTACGGCTGAGTGTGCCCTTCGTAAAATTGGAATAAAAGCTCTCTCAGGCGTGAGAAACGTGCTTATTTGCGTTTTATTTGTAATGATAATGATTCTAAACGTTTATGGCGAATGTTGAGGACTTAAATGATAATTTTCTTAATGCCATTCCTGTCCTCACCATTGATGATACATTGTTAAACTTTTACAATAACAACGTTGCTATTAATGCCAGCTTCTGCTTTACGTTGGTTTCTTGTACTGAAAGAGACGCTGTTATTTTCCTTTAAATCTCACATAATTAACACATGCCTTCTGAAGAATGTCTTTCCAGATTGCTGGAAAAAGAGCATGATTTCCCCGTTAGCAAAAAATTGTTCCCCTTCTACTTTTGATAATATAAAACCGATCTCCATTTTACCCTCGTTATCCAAAGTTTTGGAGAGAATCATTGATGTTCAAATTAGGTCATTCTTGGAGAGCAACCACATTTTGCCTCCTGAACAATCGGGGTTTCGTTCTGGTTATGGTTGTACGTCTGCCCTAACTCATGTAACGGATGATATACTCAGGGCTACTGACAATGATAGGATCACAGTACTTGTGCTGTTAGATTATAGCAAAGCGTTCGACACACTCCACCATACGTTGTTACTTTCTATTTTACATCATATCGGCTTTTCTCGAGAATCAGTCAATTTTTTCAGAGGTTATTTATTGGGACGTCTGTGGCGTTCCTCAGGGTAGTGTTTTGGGACTGCTGCTTTTTAGTATTTATTCTTCTAACATCATTAAGCGTCTGCTACAAGTACAGGTTACTTTGAACGATACCCTGTTACCCATTTCTGAGTGCTCACCCAATTTGGGTCTTTATATTGATATGCAGCTTCGCTTCAAGAAACATGTGTCACAATTACTCTGTTCCGCTTATTGCAAATTGAAAATTCTCTACGGTAGTAAGGAATGCTCAGATCGAGATGTCAGACTGCTTTTGTGCCAGTCACTTGTGTTGTCTGTGAAGAACTTCACAATTAGTACTGTTACTCAACCGTTAAACTACAGTGCGAACACAAACTGGAGAAATAGACCGACTTGCAAAACTTACCTAATCCAAAATTTACTGCAACACTTTCGGACGTAAATGTTATCAGCGTTAGGTTGCAGTACCAACAATACTACACGAATACGAAAGTACAAGACACTACAACCATACAATGTGCGCAAATTCAGTATGGACAATTCACGGAACTAAATATATATTCTAGTTTCTGATTAGAAATAATTCCTTTTTTGGCCGTAGTATTTACAAATATTGCGTGGAATATTTCGTTGCCATAGCGACCTATTATGATTCTTAGAAGAGTTAAAGACACGTTATATTAGCTTTCGGTAACTTTATTTTTTACCTTCATCAAGAAAATCTTGAAACTTTTTGTTACCAACCTAAGACAGTTCAAAATGGTCACTTCGTATATTAAAACGTTATTTTGAACAGTACGCGTAGTGAATTAATGACGATGAATGATTAATTGCCATCGTTTGTTGAATTTTGATTATTTAATTAAGTTCAACTTAACGCCAGAAGTCTAGTTTGATAGTTGGAAACTAACGCTATTGTTTCTCGTCACTTACCTTTACATTTATTATTGGGTCTGTGCATAATTATTGCGGCTTTTTTGCGATGTTTTTGTCTTTAATAATTGGCGTTCTTTAAATGTGTTTCCATTAAAATAATCCTCTATATTCAGTTAGTGAAGCGTATCGAAAATCATATTCATATTCGCCATATTATGCTCTACCACTTCGAGAAAAGTTGGAATGCAGCTCAGTTATTCCATGATCTCAACGACCTTTTTGGCGAAGAAACAATGGGCAAAAGCCAAGTTGAAAAATGGTTCAAGAAGTTCAAATTGGGAGATACAAACCTCGCAAATAAGGAAGGAAGAGGTCGACCATCAAATTTCAACGAACATGCACTTTTGGCAGCCGTGGAAGAGAACGAAAGCTTGACTGCAATGTGGACCATTCGATCATCGTGCGTCGTCTTAAAAATCTCGGAAAAGTATGGAAATTGCCTGGATGGGTCCCCTGTGAACTCTCCGACAACAACAAAGCCGAACGTGTCAGAATTTTCACCGATTTGCTACCGCAAACTGAGCAAACTCCGTTCCTGGAGAATCTTGTCACTGGGAATGAATCGTGGCTTCTCTTCAAAAAAAGAAAAGAGTGAAAAGGTTTGCGTTTCGCCAGGTGTTTCATCCAAAGGAATACCGAAAGGCCTCCACTGTAAGAAGGAAGTGTTTGGTGGGACAGAAGTGGAATTATCCACTGGGAAATCATCTCAAACGGGATTTGTTATTGGTGGGCTGACGATAATAAGCGGATTCCGGACAAAAACCGCAAGCGGCAATTAAATATCAACAGCGACGTCTATCTGGCTCAACTTGACCGCCTCCGTGCTGCAATCGAAACGAAAAGACCCCGCAAAAAGAACCATATCTCCCACAGAAGCGCCTACAGACTATCACGTCAATTGATCGCTGAAAAATTGGCTCGCGAACGAAGTTTACGACCACTTGGATGACTTGGTGGGCGCCGTCAAAGACTGGACTGCCTCTAAGAACAGCAACTTCTTCGCCCGTGGAATCTACCGGCTGCCAAGCAAATGGGAAGCAATAATTGAAGTAATCATTTATCATGTTGTTGTTAAATGTTGTTATTGTTTTTGTCGAATAAAATTTGTTTAAAAAAAGCCGCAATAATTATGCACCGACCTAATGTCGTACATGATCCAGTGCTATTGAACAAGAACTTGGCAAGAACCAAGGAACCGTTACTTTTAACCTTCTTCTTCGCTGTTTTATTTGCTTGTATTATGTTTGGTTTTATAAATAATCTGTCTCTTCTATATGTGGTACATCTATAAACTCGACAAAGAGGAGAAAGGTTCAGTTCAGTACGGAGAACGTGAAGGGGCGAACTGCGTGGCACGGAAATACGTTTCGGAAAAGGCGTATTTAGAAGAAACTAGAAAACGTAATAGTGAGAGCGCTGGCTTGAGAATGCGAGGGCAAACGATACAGCAAACAATTAACATTTAATATAGCTGTTTGTTTTATTCTATGTGACTTTATTCTATGTGACCTACCGTTCACTTTACCAGACTAAGAAGCATTTGTCTCCTTCTAGAGCAAGTATTCAGATTACACATTATTAAGTCGTATATCGATAAGAAACATTACGCCATCTACTAAGTATGTTGAAAGAAGAATTAAAGCCGAATTGAAATATAAAAAATTGTGGTTATGTGTTATTTGAAAGTTTTACTGACAAGGATTCAGATTTTCTCCTACTATCTAAGACAAATTTGTGAAGGGGCGTCGAAAAATCGATTAAATTGTCACAAGCATTACTTTAAATTTGCAAAAAGAACATCACTCGATGTGCAACGGTCCTTTTAATCATTTATTCGCCGTACTCATTTGACTGAAACACGTTTTCTGTGGTGCAATTCATTGCATTGTTTTTATTGAATAACTCTATTTCATTCTGTTTAATATATTGATTGAAATTTTCATCATACGTGCAACTATTAACGAAATAAATAAGATATATCAGGAAATATAATAAAACAAGCGTCACATTATTACATAGGAATACTTTATTTTATACAAAAACTCAATGATATTGGAATCACGATAATGAAAACATAATGCTAACGCTACAACAGAAAAAAGTAATTCAAACGCATCAATTTATCATTCTTCAAACGGTATATCTATATCAGTTTGGCCTTTATATCGGAGTGCTCCCATTTTAATAATGGCAATTTTATCCGTTTCCACGAATATCGTTTCGAAATCATCCAGGATGTTCGCCGGTCCTTGAAATGAATGGAAAAATAATGAGTGACATGAATAGATTTTAAACAAAATAAACGTATCGTGTAATTATTAAAAGTGCAACTTACGTTTCTCCAATACTGCGAATTCCGACAACAATGTAGTACGTTTCGAATCAACGTAGGTATATATTCGTAAACAGTCCAATGTTTGAAGATACTAAAAAACGTTATGATGGACATAAATTAACCGAACAAATATACATTTCCTATTTGCATTACAATAAACTTGTGTTTGCGTATAGTGTATAATAACTGAGTTAAATGATACTTTATGTAAGCTACTGATAATAAATGTTACAAAGGAGCATTTACTACACGCTCTTGAAGAATGGTAAAATATGTACTTACATATTAACTTTAATTACTTACCTCTAACAATGAAAATATATCCACTGGTTTGAGGATATTAAATCGTCTCATCAAATTAGTTAACGTAGCGAATGGACATGATAAACAGTGCGCCAATATCACATACATCCAATTTTGTAGTACTTTCACATTCAAAGTGCCATTAATCCTGACCCAAGGCATTAATTTTAATCGGATACCTAATGAATTCCTGTAATGAGAACGCCGATATTACTTCATTACTAGTAGCTCGGATAATAATAATTATCATCAAATTACAAGTTTATTTCCGATATTGGTCGTTCGTCGTCCAGTCCAATTGTCCACGTTTCGTTCTCCGAAACGTGCACCAATCGAATATCCCTTACGCCAGTTCTGAAGAACATCCCGATCTTAATTAGTAAGTTGATGATTTCGTACAGATCCAGGTTGTGTGTTTTCGATAGGAATTGCTTCTGAAGAATAAAAGTATAGAATATATATCCACTTTGTGTTTGATAACAATATTTTTTTGAACTTACTTTTAACTCTGTAGTAGATATTCCATACGGGCCCATATGCTTAACATAACTGACAACATTAAAAGCTAGTTTGATGTCTTCATCGTCACCTCCAATATCGATTAGGCCATTAGCAACTTCTTCGTCGTGTAGGGTATTTTTTATAATACATTCGCTATTACAAAGTAAAATAATTCTTATTTTTGATATAGAAATACACAAAAAGATAAAAGTCCAAAATTAGTTCAGAACCCGTTTTCAGAAGCAGAAAGATACATTTTTTAAAATTATTCTGATACTTAGAAAACAGCAAATGATTACAAACGCCTACAAAAGTTATTATATCCGAGGGCACTTTTGTGAAGAGTGAGATAACATCAAAACTAACAAGAAGATCTTCGAGTTCGATAGAGGAATAAGTTCAACAAAGTGTGAGGAATTTAAGTTGTGAGATATTTGGCCAAGGTGTAAGTGGGCGAATCTATCGTTTTAACTATGGGTCAAGGTGAGTTGAATTTCCTGGGCAGTATCCATTTTTGTATGTGAGAAGAAATGTCAAAGGATTTAATTAATGGAGAGATTTGATGTTCAAATTTCGAGGTGTGATCATGCAGTAACCTTCAGCACCATCAGGAAGAATGACTATATCTTTGTTGGTGAGGAGAGAACCTCTGGCTATATGTTCTACTTTGGACAAGTTTGACTGAGGAGGTTATTTAACTTTACTATGATGCGGTCAAAAAATGCAAGATTTTGAAAATAAAATGAACGTATTAAAAGCCAAGAGAAATCTAAAGGAAAATAAGCGGAAACTAAGAGAAATTGCGGTAGAGCTAAGGGGAGAAGGCAAAAATGTGATAATCGGATATAACTTCCTTGTTATACCGGGTATCAACGAGATCATGTACCAGTCCGCCATTTATTTATTGGTTAAAATAAAACATTGAAATTCGGACCGTATATATGAGCGACTGGTGGGCTTCTTCAAGTGCACTCAGTTTTTCTATAGCACTTCTGGTCAAACCGGAACCAAAACAAATTGGTTATTCAAGCAAATAATACTTTGTGTTGGAGAAGAAGTATGTGGAAAAACCAATTTAAGAAGCTTTAAACGAACAGCATGGAGGGATGACAACGTTAAAAATGAAATTAGACCGAAACAGAAATATTTAAAAGAAAAATGTAACGAAACATACAATGCTTATAAAGTCCAAAGAAAAATAGTTAAAACCATGATACAAGAAGCTAAAAAGAAAGAATGGGAGGAACTCGGGAAGAAGATTGAACAAACTAAACAAGGAAATGGTAAGCTCCTCTACAGGATACTGAAAACTTTGAGAGGCAATAAAAGTCACATATATGTAAATCATGTAAAAGATGAAGACAATGATTTTTTAACAACCGACGACAAAATAATGGAAAGATGGTACCGCTATTTTAAAACTGCACTGAACGGTAGATAAGAATAAGAAACTCAGATGGTACAGAGAGAATTGGAAGATGAAAATCAGTCAGAAAATATAACTATGCTAGACGTAGAAGTAGCACTACAAAAACTCAAGAATGGCAAAGGTGCTGGTGAAGATCTAATTAAAGCAGAACAAATAAAATATATGAGCTGGAAAGGTAAAGAAATGTTACATACAATAATAAACATAGCATGGAAAACAAGCAACATAGCGAGAGAATGGACATTAGCAGTAATATTACCAACACATAGGAAAGGGGAAAGTAACAAATGCTCAAATTACAGACCTACATCTTTGTTAAATGTTTGTAGCAAAGTACATATATATATGAAATAATATTCGAAAAGGGAGTTGGGGATATACTGCAGCCGACTTTTGAAGATAGTCAAATCGGATTTAGACCTGAAAGAGGAGTAACCGACTTAATTTTCAGCATAAAAGAGATTATAGAAAAAGCCATTAATTTTGATAGAAGAATATATGTATATGTACATGCTTTGTTGATTTAGAGAAGGCATTCGATAGTGCACCAAGGGAGAAAATATGGAATATAATTAGGCAGAGGGGAGTTAAAGGGAAAGCAGTTAAAAGTATCTATCACTGTACAAGAAATATTGTAGGAACCAATAACAAGACCACTAGAGTATTTATTACAACGAAAGGAGTCAGGCAGGGTGGCGTGCTGAGCCCACTGTTATTTATCACATTAATAGATGAAATCACAAAAAATTGTAGACATAAGACTAAAGTGGGTGCAAAAATCTAGAGCGTGAGAGAAGTGTATGTAAATGAACTAATGTATGCAGATGACTTAGTAATATTGGCCAACTCAGCAGAAGAATTACAAAATAAACTAAATGTATGGAACCAACAACTTAAAGAACATGACATGCAAATTAACACCGAGAAAACGGAAGTACTAGCTATAGCAAAGGTGCCTGAATCCATAAACATAAAGATCGACAACATAAATATTAAGCAAGGCGAAAACTTTAAATATTTGGGAACCATTATTAATGAAAAGGGATCAATGGAACACGAAATTGTTAATCGTATAAAATGTGCAAATAACTGTTTCTATGCGTTGAATAAGTCATTTATAAGGAAAGAGAAATTCAAACTAAAACAAAGATCTTAAGGATGTGGAAAATATTTTACAGTAACACCACTACACCCTAGTTGGTAGAAAAAGGAACGATTACATAATATATACCGGGTGTTTTTTTTAATGTTTAGCATTGGGATATCAGAAAGTACTGGAAATAGAAAAACGCTTAAATGCGCTTAATGCGTTTTACGAGTTTGATTTAAAACTGCTTTTGTTTCTCCGATAACTTTCATGGCTTATTAGATATTCAAAGAAAACTAAATTTTACGATTTTGTTTAAACATGCTTAGCATCGTTAATAGTAATTTTAGAGAAAGTGTTCAGACAAAACTTTTAGATAATTTTACGCCAAATAAATCTATGTAGCTAATTTCTAATTTTGAAATCATTAAAAAGCTTATTTTTTGCTGATTACAATGATATAAGGTTGGATATGATTATTTTAAAAAATAAAGAGGATATAGACATTTCTACGATGTTTGGTCTAAATGTTTGGTGTTTTGTAATCTATATTATAACTAAAACAATGGAAAATATACAGGGTGTTTCATAATATATGCGCAGGACTTCAGGATGTGATAGCTTGTCCAAAAATTTGAAAAAAAGTGCCTATCAATTTACCTTCTAAAATGCACCACTTTCAAGATACTGGGTGTTGAAATTTAATTTATAAAAATCGTTTTTTGGAAATATCTCCGGAGCGGTTTATTATTTTTTTTTTTATGTGTGGTGGGTGCTTAGTTGCAGTGACTCCATAAGCTGTATCACTTGTCTGGCTATCACTGCAACTCTTGCGGTGTAGTTTAGTGTGTGTAAGTTGTGTTTAAATGGCTTTGTGACAGCATCATATCGCCTTTTATGATGCCACGCTATTAATCACTTTGCTCCCAACAGCGAATGGCAAGTCGATCCGGGATTAAACTCTCTGAAAAAATGTCACCGTCCCTCCAGAGAATTGAACCCAGGCACCTATCGTCCTCTCACAACAATAGTCAGCCGCCTAACCACTGCGGCCATCGACCCGTTCGAAAGTATCGTAAAGAAAACAGCGTTTGTAACCATTTTCTTGTTGTGTGCGAGAAAAAGAAGCCATAATCGGTGAAGATTTTGAAGGGGTAGTGGTTGTTTTTCTCCCCAACTTCTATGCCACTGGAAAAAGTACGGTTTTGAGACGCCCATTTGAACCGCCAATATTTTCTACACAAAAAAGATACTGTTGGTCATGAGCTCTAAAGTTGATCGTTTTCGAGAAAAATCAACTTTTAGGTATCACATCCTGAAGTGTCCTGCGCATATATTATGAAACACCCTATATATAATTTAAGAAATGGTATTCGAGGAAATAACTGGAAAACAACAATCTGTATAATACATATGTATATACATATACATTCCACGAATTTATTATAAGATTCCTTCCGGAATTCTAAGAAATCGTTAATTGAACATCTAAGGCTTGTCTTGTGTATTTGCTCCAGGCTCCTTAGCTCCTTGTAGGAAAGGACGAAATCGTTTGAAATTTCATTGAGGATGATATTACGTACAGCAATGGTACTCAATATCTAGGTTGCGTTAAAGAACTTTAGTTAATTATTTTAATAACAAAAAATCATAATTTACGACGAAAATAATTATAGGACAAGCTAGATATTTTTTTTTTTTCTTGAAAATTACTGGGCATACAGTAAAAATGAAAAAAATTGTTGACATTAATGAAAACAACTGAAAACAGATAAAACGCTGCTATTCTATAGTACTTTTGATGCCATTAAATTTAGATTTTGTTTAAATAAAATCGGACAATAAATAACGGAATTATGATTGTTGGTGTTTTTTACGGGACAGTCTGTATATGATGCGGTCAAAACTCGGAAGCCCTCACCACAGACAACAAGATATTGTTTTATGAAGTTACAATGAGTATAGGACGTCGCATTAATTCTAATAGGAAACTAGACCATTTGACAGTATACTAACTAATAAAAAAGACAGTTGAAGCATTTCTCTATATCCACCAGAAAAAAATGAAACAAATCTTTGAAACAGCTTATAGATGCAGCAGCAAAATTATGCATTGCGATAAAGAGCATCTATTATGGTATTTGCCCCTTTCTTCTTAATAAAAAATGCTTCTTCTGCTTACTTTTATATAAAACGATCCACATAACATATTTCAGAAACTAAAACGAAAATAAAAATTTCTAACCCGCTATTATGATTATGTCGTCTGGTCGTTTTTTTTTCTATTTAATACCTTACAAATGAGTCAGATCTATGTATATGTAAAAATGTCTTAATAAAAGACATCGATATAAGACTACCAAAGATAAATACGTAGCAAACGGGCAAGACGACGATAATAATTGGAAATTTTAACAAGGATCCGACCAGATTGCTGCGTCCACAACGCCAGCTTGTGAGAAGCCAGAGAATTACGCGACAAAACTAATTAGAGCTGGCACGCGAAAAAATCTAGCGGGATCTTTTCAATTTCTACCGAATTTATATACTTATATTAAGCCCTCTCGATAAAAAAGAAATTTCGCGTTTTAAAAATGGTGAGTCTCGTTTTTCTGATCCTGATGCAATCGTAAACGACATTTTAACGCCGACATAGAAACCATTGCCTGACAACTTCAAATTGAAATGATTGATTTGTTATTGCTGTAGTTATTGCTAATATTTTCTAAATCTTCCACTCACCTAGCTTGATCTATTTTCCGTTGCATTTTTTTCGATTTGGGAACTAATTTGCTATGAGAGAAAACGTTTTCCGAAATGAAATATACAAACAATCTTTACAGATCCAAGTTAACATTGATGTTGCTGGAAGACGTAAACCAGAATGAAGAATTAAGTAACGAAATTGTTCGGTAAAGTTAACAAAAAAACCGCAATGATTCACAATGCTCTTATTTACCCTGTATTTGGAGTTTAGAAAATTGATTTGTTTTCTTAAGGATGCTTTTGAAGCAGCTGCAACAACAACTCAATCTAACCTGAAACCTAGCAATAGCTCTCATTTTCATCATCAATATCACTTCATCATATATTGAAGTGCTAAAACAATATAAAGCCGAAATGCCAAACACTTTAAAAACAATTGAATTTGCACAATTTGCCTCATCCTGAAGACCAAATAAAATAGAAACAGGATAAAAGAAGATTCAAAATCATTTTCACTCTGATTTAATTTAACCACTTACCTCTTTATCATTTCTTGTATTTCATCCCCTTTAACACGTCCATTTTTCAGAACCTCTTCCACCCAATCCTTTCCAATTAAAGAGTCTGGTACGCAAAAAGTTGAAGACGGATACATGATTAAAAAATGTTTATTAAGTTTTTCAAGTCTTTCCTCATCATCGTCTAACTCCGGGAAGAGTCCTTTCGTTAAAAGATATGCTAAATCAGAAATCCGAATCGAATCATTTTCTTGCTTATTCCCTAAATAAGCCGTTAAGTGTTGCAAAGCCCTTACAGTGTCTTCGCTTCGATCCTCAACCTTTTCACTATCAATTATCTTTTGTTTCGAGCTTTTTTCGATAGATTCCTTCTTTGTTATTGTTATCTTTGACGTAGTTGGATTTTCACTACCCGTGAGTTCAATTTCGTCGCCATCGTTATCTATCAGTTTATCTGTGGTTCCTTTAGAAAATTTCCGTTTCTGCGCTTCAAATATTACCTCTATTGCTTTTTCTACATCTTGGATATTATCGGACTCTGCAGTTTTTTGCTCTTGGTCGTCATCTTTTCGTGGTATTACCTTTTGTTGTAATAAAAATTTATAACGTACAGCTAATTCTTGAATCAACTGGCTATGATCCGTGATTTTTGGATCTAATACTAACATGTCATCTGGAATCGTGAATGAGAAGATAACATTATGCAAACAAGCAATTTCGCTGAGACCCAAGCCGTGGCCTTGCTCATATCTATAGAAAAGAAAATCTCTTTCAACATTATGATAATTGTAGATGCTGATTAACATCTGGTAAGCTTCTGGATATATATAATCAGGATACTTTGTGATCTGTTTGAATGAGTACACAAAAGAGTTGTGGATAAGCTTGCCTGCCATGTGTATCCCTTCTTTAACATTCCAGTGTTTAGAACCGATTTTCTTGCCAGCTATGATTTGTTGCTTCCGCATCCAACTTATAGCTTCCCTCACTAAATTATCCGGGTAATGTTGATACGCCCTGTACAACATCAGAGGAAATTCCGACGTCTCAGATTTCCAACTCAAGGAGCAATGTATTATATCTTTGATTACTTCGACTTTGATTGCATCGATTGTTTGCGGATGTTGATATATAATTTCAGGATTTCTGGAATCCTCCGTGAAATAATTTGGAATGTCTTTATCGGTTAAATAGTCGCAGTATACCTGGTCACTCGATACTTTTTCCTGATTAATAAATTTATTCTTAAAAGTCTGACAGACATACGATACTAAATAAACGTAAGCGATATTAATATGATGGTCCGGGATTGTTTCACCGGAGGCTATTCTGGTGCGAAATCTTGAAAATATTTTTTGAAGATTTCTATCGTTTTCCAAATGGCAAGAATATCGGTCAGTTCCATGGCTTTTAGCATTTTTTAACAATTTGAGACAACGTCGTGAATACGCTGCCGTTGTTCTTCTGCGTTGTTTCGAACTTAATCTATGCATGGTATCTCTAAAAACTGTACCTGGAATGACCTTCCTGGTAGTGCTACCCGTTAAGAATTTTTTAACGAAATTGCATATCAATATATGGGCGTCTTCTTCATCCGACCAAACGGCTCTACTGCGACCCATTTTGATCATAATTTTTTTATCTAAATCATCCACCCTTAGTATCTTGAGTTTTTTAGAGGGCGGTCGTGGGAGCACCTTTCTGATGACCGGACGTTTACGACTCTTTTTGATTACAGATTTGGTTTCTGTTCTAATTTCAGACTGTGTGACTCCCTTCTTGAATTTCTTCTTGCTCAATTCGCGTGGGAGATCTTTATATTTAATAGATTTAAATTTAACTTGTTCTATGTGCTTCCTTCGCATGCCTAGAAGAGGAGCTTTCGGCGGCACATCACTTCTACCTACTTTCTTAATAGAATTAGACCATATCCAACTTCGTTTTACATGCACCCAAGATGAGGAATCGAAACAGCAAGCGCCAAGATGGTCACCTGGAATATACCCGATATCGGATTCTAAAACATTTCCAGGTGATTTCGGCGTGACAGACCGCATCATTTCGGTTTTAGTATGGATATCTTGCAATGTGATAGTCTTGTCTAATAAAGTGTATCTTTGACCTAATTTGGTAGCCATGCTTATGCTCCATATTTTAGACCAATAATTGTCGATCATCCTTTGATTTTCGAAATAGAATTGAAGGACAGGATATTCTTTAGGGCTTATTTGATGGTATCCAGGTTCGCTAGATGTAGTATCATATAGAATAGCTCGTCTGTTTAAATAGATAAATTGTTGTTCTTTTTCTTTCAGTGTATGAACGCCAAATTGTAAGAGGCCCATATAACACAAATGGCATAATATTTCGTGTATGGAAAATATACACTTACGATTATGGAGGCAAGCATTTCTAATCTCGGTTGGTACATTTTTCAATAAAATATGTTTTTTTAAAGGATCATTTAGTAATGGTATTAGTTCAGGAATAATATAAGCGATATTAAAGATCTTAACAAATATCGATAATGGTAGTCGTAAAATTATGTCGCATATTAAAGCCCAACCTCCAGGCCAATCTTTGTATTTCGGTAATGGTGGGACGAACATTTTCCAAGATAACTCTTTCTTGTATAAGGTACCTAAAGTCTCAATGCTATTCTTGTTTGTTTTTACATGGAATTGTTTTAAAATAGCTGGAACATTTTGGGGATCCACAGCTTCGCCGTCGTAACCATAGATCAAATAGAATAACAATTCGTGCATAATTTTTATTTTGGCAAATTTTGGAACGTAACCATATTGTCTGGCAATTATTCTGCTATATTTATATTGAGGACGTGTCTGGTTAGAAGTAAGAGCAATAATTTCGTTGTAGCTGTTTTCAAATGCGCCCCCTTCTGAGGGAGTTACCTCCGTAGACACTACAGTAGTCTTAGTAGAATCACTCTTCTTCCTTGCGTAAATGAAAAAAACTATTTTTAACTGATCGATGCAGACTTGTAAAGTACTAGTCGCATCTAAAGATGCTAAACAGACGATATTTTTACATCTCAACACATTTTCGTATTTCAGTATAATCTTAAAGATTTTAATGTAACCAGCTTTCGTTAAAGTAAAGAGTAAACGATCGACTGACTTTCTGTCAACCATTCCGATAAGCTTCTTCTGAGATTCGATACTCTTGAGAGCATTTACCAATTTTGGTATATCGCTAATATATTTTTCGCGATAAACAGTTTCCAGAATGAAATTAGCACGAGCAACTGATCTTTGAGACATCGTTTTATTAACATACTTTTCTGTCGTTGGAACTTGTTCTGCGTCTTTAGTTGAGATAATCGTCGTTTGTATGTTATCTTCATCTAAACAATGACTCAACACAATTGGATCTGTCCCCATATACACCTCCATCTTGACCATGGAAGTAATTTTCTTTAATAAAGTTTCAGGATTTTCTGTTATATATTCCGGTGGTTCTTCCGTATTAGCTTCTTCTGATTCAATCTTAATTCGTTTAGGAGAATTTTCTTGAGATTCTTTAGCTTTCCGTTTCGGATTAATTCTAACATCAGCTTCCTCTAGCAATGGAATTGTTTGATCTTCGCCTGCAAAGAGATAGTTGACGTTTTCAAAATTTTTTAACAAATTGGTTTTGAAATCTTGCATCTCTTTATCTTCTTCTGTAAACTCATGGGATAAATTTTCCTCAAATCCTCCTTCCTCCAAATTAACTTCAAGTGATGTATTATCCTTATTTTCCCGGTCAAAATAAATCTCATCATCAGATGATGAATCATCACGATATTCAAACTCATTCTTTAAAGATTTTTGACGTATATCAGAAATAATCGTTTGGAATCTTTTAATAAGTACTTCGAATTGTAAATTGCTTGGTAAGAACAAATAATTCTTAAGGATTTGAGTTGCCTTTTCGGTGTTACCACGTAGAACGCTTACTTTTGACGGCTTTGATAAGGCTTTTATTTTATCTAAATCTTCCGAATTTAATCTTTCAAAACTACACATGTAGTTATCATCATTATCTAGCGGCTTTATCATTCTTTGTTCATTCCGGGAAATATCCTGCAAGATCTCTGCAATGTCTTTGTTCAACTTAATATTCAACTGCCATGGTTGTATTCTTTTATGGTAAAGGGATAAATCCATTGGATAGTATGGGTGGTCATTTTTAAAAATAGCCTCGAATTTTGCACGTTCCTCACTTTGAAGTTTCTTTTCATTAGGAGACTTTTCTTCCGCTGTAACTTGAAATCTTGTTTTATATCTTCTGGTGTATGTTTCCAATCGATTTTTCGTACGATACTCTCGTATAAAATCGTAATGTCCTTTGAAAGGATTTTCAGGTTCACCTTCAGAATCTGTTTCGTTGGTAGTGTCATCTTTTGCAACTAGATCGTCTTTGTTGATTTCTAAGACGTCAGCAATGAATGATAAAGTGTCATCGTCGGTTTGGTCTTTGCTTGTACTAGGAGTTTCACTAGATGAAGGCTTTAGAGTTAAGTCTTCGTCGGTGGAAGAAATATAATATCTGTGTTATGAAAAATAATATTTACATTAGTGCACATATTGTATTAGACGATCAATTAGAATTTTGACTATACACTTATTGTTAGTTAATAGGTTAGGATGGGAAAAATTTTGTATATGGTGATCACTAATGAATGTAAAACCCTAGAACTACACTTACTTCAATATATGAACTCGACCAGCGTCAACAGTTTTGTTATCTACCAAATTTCGTTTAAGCAAATTGTTCAAAATAGATCTAGTTACGTAAAAATCTAGTCCGAGATTTTGTTGCACCTGCCTTAGTGATAATCCTTCAGAACCACTTTTCTGAATCATTTTATATATTTGATGAAACACTGGAACGTTATAAGCGTATTCCCCGAAAGGTTCATCGTCTAGAAAATAATTCGAGATCAAAATAAGAATTAAAAGAAGAACAATTCAAAATTTATTTCACCTGAAGACTCATCTTTAGGATCTTCTTCCTTAGAAGAAGATGTTAAATTTACTGCAGGATTAATTAACTGTAAAATTCTCAAATTCTTCTCTTTAGTACCATTTTTTACTTTCCATTCTTTCTGGGAAGCATTCGGATACATTGTTCTATATGGCACCAACTAAACAGAGAAACGAGATAAATTTGTAATTAAGAAAATGGTGAGTAATCATAATACCAGATCTGTTTGCACGTATTGCCTAAACTCTGGTGTTTTTATAAGTTTTTGTACGCCTCTTCCCCAAACTTCAAAGCCGACTAATTTCTTCAATTCTAAATATTCAATGCGATAATCGGGTTTTCGTTTCAATATATCGATAATTTGCTCCGTCAAAATAGTTTTCGTCGGCTTACGTTCTCTGTAAAATCTCGTTAAATGGAATAATAATGCTGATGTATTTCCTTTAGCAAATTTGGTGCAAAAAGATTGCTTGGTTATCAAACCGTTGGCCAGTAATATTTTCCTAAGATAGAATAAGTTTTTGCTATCACTCATTTGTTGCAAGGAATTTTTTCCAGCTGTTACTTCTCCCAAGTATCTGGCTCTACCGATTCTTTCTAGCATGCAGTAGTGGATATTGGACAATTTATCCAGCGATTTCGCGGTCTGCAAACCCAAAGCTTTGTTTCGTAATACTTGATCGGCTACAATAACAAGTTTGGAGCCATACCTAAAAAGGGAGGTATATGGATTAAATAAATTTTTGTTGTTTTTGCTTTTTATTTTTTGGGGAGGTAAATTTTTGCGTCAATAAATATATTTAATTTCGGATGTTGCCAGATAATGAAACAACAGATTCAACAATATTTGCGACATTTTTAAATTTTATTAACAACGCAATCACAATACTGGTTTACCTATCAACATTACTTAAGTTTCACTAATATATGAAAGGTCCAATGTTGTTGGTGTTTTGAAAGCAAAATATATTTATTTAGCAAAATAATCACGATTTACAGTCAAACGTGCTGTTTTTCCTTCCGATATGTTCCTTTATTTTCCTCCCTCAGTTTATTTATATGCCAACGGGTGACCGGATGTAATAGGTGAAAGTAATTTCGCCCACTCATATTCTCAATACTGGATATAAGATTACATTTACAGTAACCATAGCAATTCTACACAATATCTATATTTATGATTCGACATAAATATTGATACATTCACTTGTGTAACAGTATACATATGTATATATTACAAATGTTTTTTCGCTCACCATAAAAATGAGTTTTGTAGAATAAGCAGAGGAAAATATTCTGATTAACATTGTCGTCCGTCAAATATTAAATCACGATTTGTTTGGTAAACTATGGAAAAGAAACAATAAAAAAAGAAAGTAGATTATACAGCTAAAAGAAAGTATTGCAACATATTTTAGGAGTTATGGATATAATAACTATAGAATGACTAATTCAGGATCCTTAACCAATTCATGGCAAGCACCTACCACGAAACTATGCTGCGGCCACTGCAGAAGAAATGTGTGACTTTGCCCCTAATGTGGTATTTTTACAAAAAAATCCATCAAAATGATCAAAACTCATTTCCCATCTAACTTTTTCATTATTACAAACATCCTATTCGATAGGTTTGAAGGCATTTTCTGTACGAGATGTCATTAAAACAGGCATTAATTTCTGGGTTGCCGATGATCTGGCGCTAGTAGTGATGGCGGATGACAAGACCCAACTAGTGAGAATCAGCAATGACAATCCCAAGAGAATAGATAGATTGATGAAAGCGAACAAACTAAGTTTGGTACCAGAAAATACAGAGGCACTTGTAGTAACAAAGAAATGAAAGCGAGACGGGGTGATCTTCACCATAGATAATGTAAATATAACACCGAAGAAGAGCATCAGATATCTGAGTATCGGTTTTGACACGGGCTGCAGTTTTAGCGAGCACCTAAGAGAAGCGACCGCAAAGGCGGAGACCAAGATGGCGAACCTGGTAAGGCTGATGCCAAACATGGGAGGCCCAATAAGCTCTAAAAGGGCGGTGTTGGCTGGCGTGATCCAGTCTGCACTCCTGTACGGCACACCAATATTGGAAGGTGCACTAACCGTAAGAAAAAATTGGTTGTTACTGCAAAAGGCACAACGCAGGCTGCTAATTAGAGTTACAGCTGTTCATAAAACCACATCCACAGTGGCACTCCCTCCCCTCTATTGACCTGTTGGCAACGGAAAGAAAGCTCCTGTATGAGCAGAAAGCAGGGAAAATCACTAGCAGTGAAGAATCAAAATCAAAACACAACTAGCCTGGCAGGATAGCTGGCAGGAAAATATGCATACAGGTCTGTGGACTAAGGAATTAATACCAAATCTGGGAGTGTGGATTAAATGCAAACACAGGAACGTGGACTACCCTCTCACACAAGTTCTGATGGGACATGGCGCGTTCAGATCTTACGCCAAAAGTTTTGGGAAAGCACAGACGGAGGAATGTGTCTACTGCGGCGATATTGACACAGCTAAGAACACGATATTCGACTGCGTACGATGGAAGGAGATCCGTGAGGTGACATACAGGAGCATAGGGCAAGAAATACGACCTGACACTCTTGTGAAGGTAGAAGGTAGTGGTAGGGTCTAAGAAACACTGGGACATATTGCACACTATGATTAAGATCATAACGAGAGCAAAAGAAGAGGAAGAACGTAAAGTGCAGAGTCAGGAGCAGTATAATGACGGTGATTCCATGAAGGAGATATCAGTAGATGGTTCCATGGAACGCGTTAGGAGGTTTAGGGTAGTTTTTAGTGGGTAGGACCAATCTAGTGATTTTCAGCGGGAATCCCACACTACCATGTGTTAGACATGAACACATGGTGTCCATAAAGAATTTTCCAGCGGCAAAAAAATTTCTGGGTTAAAAGCCTAAAATTTTGAACATTTTATTTTTAATTTAAATGGTAAATTTACCACTGAATTCAAAACATTATAAGAAGAAATAGGAATTAGGCATGGGTTGGATTGCCCCAAAAATCTCAGAAAATCAGAGACACCAAAAAGTATTGTTTCTTGACGGTATTTGTCACGACAAGTTCGGAGATTCTGATATACCAGCTCTAGTGGGAGAGTCTGTAGATGTGGTTATATCCTGTGATAATTAAACGCAAAACAGTGACGGTAATGTAACTGAAATGTTCAACAATGAAGCCATATAATAAATGAAGATGAACTCTTAAAGTGGGGAAAGAAAGAGATGATACGAGAAAAAGTTTTCTTTGTTGTCATCATCTCCCTCAGAGAGCCAGACATATCCTTCGCCAGGCAATGCACCAAAATGCACTGACATACCTTATACAGATATTATTGTCTATATCAAGGACAATAAAGGGCGTTGATTTTTATAGTCGTCACTAATGCCATTTAATTATAAATTATAGAGCCAATTGTTACAAAGCTGGCATAGAAATTATTTTACATAAAAAATTAGGTCTCAAGAAGGGTGACTACACGATGGGTACCAAAATGTTGACACAAGAGCAAAAATGCATTCGATAGGTCACGTTAGAAACGAATTTGGTCACCATTCAACCAAAGATTCATTACTGTGGATGAAACCTGTGTTCACCATTATGATCCTGAATCAAAAATACACATGAACTTACCACCCCCCTCGAAAATTTTATGCAACAGCATTTGCGAGGAAAATTATGGCCATGGTTTTTTTGGAATGCCGAAGGAATTATTATGCCCACAGGAGTTGTGTTTCAATGGCCGCCATTTATAATGCTGGCTTCGAAACACCTTACACAGCCACCCTATTCTCCAGATTTGGTTTTCAGCTCAAGACAAAACATTTAGTTTGGAGGGTGTTGAAGCTTTCAATCGTTATACCAAGTGTGTTAACGTCTTACAGAGCCATGTTGAAAAATAAAAAATTCCACCTTTCCAAGTCGTTTCATCAGGAGAAAAAGGTATTGGGATAAACCATGAAGCTCCTAAAATAAATGGCACTAAACTGAATTTATTTGCGTATTATCTTGTGATTGCATTGTTATCTAATAATGTCTTTTGTGTGAAACTAGTCTTCTAGGCAACATTTAATCTATCCATTATATAATATGTTTCATTTGGGAGGTAGTTATGCAATTTATTAATATATATCTTACTTTTTCGTGACTTGTATTAAAGTCAATTGTCGGACTTCTTCAGTGATATTAAGCCTAGTTTTAAAATTAGCACACGATCCAAAATACTGATTCTGACTATCTTCTTCTGTTACAGGAACGAAAGGATAAATATCCTCTGGAACTTTGTCCTAAAACAAATCGTTAAAAAACCTGTTTCTTGTTTATTTGAGTACACCTTACAGGCTCAGTAATTTGTCCGGTTTCGAAATCAATATATTTAAACCTGTTATATATAATTAATTTGGGTCTATCTTCTGGCAATAAATAAAATTTCATTTTCTGAACCGCCGTTAGTATTTTCCACACGGTATCTTGCATTTCGTTTGAATATTGTATAGGATATGAAGTTCTTATTGAGAGTCGTGTCCACAATGCTAAAATAATTAAAATAAAATAGAATCATTTACAATTTACTCGCGTCAATTTCAAGAAAATGTATCTGTAAATTATTAGCCAATGACAAGCGATTCAGACAATAACAACTGTACAAAGAAATAACATGAAACCAGAAACATTAACTTCCGAAAATGGTCAAGAAAGCGGAAATGTCATCAACGTGATGCGTTGTTTAAATTATCGGCGTATTGACTAAAGGAAATGAACCTGATACAACTGTACATTTACTAACACAATGTGAATAAAAATTAAAAACGGAGATCTATTAGATGATAGGTTGCAAGTAAGTGTCTGTTGGAAACGTGAGTAGTATATAATAGAATAACTTACCTTCGATTGTAATGCCATCTAAACCTTCTAAACTAACCTCATCTATAACGGTCTCATGTATGTCGTTATGAGTGTAGTCTTCTAATTTAAGTTGAGTCGGAAATGCTTCGCATAAATTTTCAGTAGATTCTGTATCTTCGATAGTATCTTCTGTTGTAGTTTGAAGTAAATTAGAGTCCTCTTCTTTTGGTAATCTTTTTTTGAGAGGCTTCCACGCCTCACTAGTTGAAGGTATAACCTCTTCTGCGTTCGTTTGTTTTGATTTTGTTTTCTTTTTAGTTTTTTTCTTAGGTGGAGATTCATCTTCGGTTGATGAAACATTTACATCCATTTTATTGCTTCCAGGATTGTTCATTTTCGAGCTCATCTGGAACACAAAAGAATAATGTAAACTGACTTGATTTTGAGATAGAACTTCAAACTTTTTATTCAGTAATTTGCAAGAAAAAAAAATGTCAAGCTATTGGTGTATAAATATTTTCGTCGTAAACTACGATTTTTTGTTATTAAAGTAATTAATTAAACTTCTTTAACGCGACCTAGATCTTGAGTACCATTGCTCTACGTAATATGATCCTCCATGAAATTTCAAACGATTTCATCCTTTCCTACAAGGAGTTAAGGAGCCTAGAGCAAATACACAAGACAAGCCTTAGATGTTCAATTAACGATTTCTTAGAATTCCGGAAGGAATCTTATAATAAATTCTTGGAATGTATATGTATATACATACATATGTATTATACAGATTATTGTTTTCCAGTTATTCCCTCGAATAGCATTTCTTAAATTATATATATTTTCCATTATTTTAGTTATAATATAGATTAAACTAGATTCACATTTTCAATATCCTCAACCAATTCAATGAGCTTAAATATAAAAATTACCATATTTCCCTGTTTAACATACCTTATATACGAATTAGAAAGTAATCGGAACCATTAAGGCTATTGAAAGCGATAGTAGCTAAATAGTTGAGGTATTCTATGATAGCTAATCAAAATTCTACATAAAGAGAGTCAATAAACCGCTAGCGCCAGTAGTAGATTCTGTAAATACACTGTACCTGCGCAACAGTTTATTCAAAGAAAAAATTGAAACTTTGTGTCTTAGTAGTCAATCCCAGCGGATGTTCAAAACAATTTTTTAGTGTGAAGAGATAGTAACCTTACCCTTAAAAATAAAATGTTTATCCCCACCCCACCCAACGCACTACAAAAAAAGGAGGCGCAAAATCAATTCAACATTTATTTAAAACAAATACGAGGGCGTATTTTGATGATATTTACCTAGCTATGAAACAAAAAGAGTGACGATGTCAAACAAATTATTGAAAAATTGCTGTCACTGTTAGAAGTACATGTGCTAAGTTGTGTTTAGTTTGTGCTGTTTACACGGATTTCAGACGGTCTACTTCTCGATAAAATGAGTGAAACTAAGGTTGAACATCGCAGCGTAATAAAGTTCCTGACAAAAAAAAGCAATGGTCCAAAAGCGATTCATGAAAGAATTGTTGCTGTGTGTGGGGAAGATGCACCATCTTATTTTCAAGTAAAATATTGGTCTAAACTCTTTCGATAGGGCCGAGAGTCAATCAATGATGACCCAAAGTCCGGACGACCTGTTGAAGGTCGAACTGAAGACATTGTGCGAAAAGTAGAAAATTTGGTACTGAAAGCTCAGCGTGTAAAGATCTCTGTCATTGCCAATTAAAGTCTGTATATCCGAAGCAAGTGTTCTCAAAATTTTGCATGTCGATTTGGGCATGAAGACGGTGCCTGCACGGTGGATACCCAGATTGCTTACACCTGAACAAAAACTGCACAGAAAAGAAGTTTCTCAAGAAAATTTGCCGAGTTGGAGAGGGACAAAACATTTTTATCTTGAATTATCACCGGGGATGAGACTTGGGTACATCATCGGGACCTCCTACTAAACAAGAATCCATGCAGTGGGTTCATAAGGGCTCTCCACCGCCAAAAAAGTGCACAATTTTCTGCAAAAAAAAAGATGGGATTTTGAAGGAGTCTTGCTTATTGAATATATGCCAAGAGGGTCTATCATAAATGGAGAGGCTTACGGAAACACAATTAAAAATTTAAAAACTGCTCTAGAGGAAAAACGTTCGCATTCTTATCCACAAAAAAAAACTTGTTGCTGCACGACAATTGCCGGGTTTATAAGCCAAACAAAGTTCAGCAGATACTCAATGACTGTGGGTTTATAGAGTTAAGGCATCCACCTTACAGCCGCGACCTACTTCCGTCAAACTTCTTCTTATTAAAAAATTTAAAAAAGCATCTCAGAGAAAAACGTTTTGCGTCTGATGAACTCAAAGAAGGCGTTGAAGAATATTTTGCGGGGTTACCGAAGCAATTTTTTCCCGTGGGTATGGGGTGATTGGAGGAAAGATGGAATAAGTGTAGTAGTGTTGAAGGAAATGATGTAAAAAAAATTGTTTTTGTTCTCTATGTGCTTTTTTTCATGGCTAGCTAAAATATGCCCTAACTTCATGTAATAAATCATTGTAAGTGATGCTATATGAGTATTGAGAACGTAAGTACCTATTAGTGTCCTCATATCCTACATGTATGGGCATATGTAATAACTATATTATTTATATAATACATATGATAAATGTAGTGGGTAAATGCAGCGGTAGAAATTTTGTCTGACAGCTAGGCTGCCTTAAGAGCAGTACAGGTTGTCAGATTTGATTAGGATGCTCGAAAAATTGGCGGAGCATCACACGGTCATGCTGAGATGGGTACCAACCCACTCTGGAATCTGAACCAATGAAATGGCTCACAAGCTAGCAAGAGGTGCCGGTGAACGATCATTCACAGATCCAGAACGGACGTGTGGGAGCTCTTATGGCAGTATCAAAGCCTTTGTTAGATACGAGCTCGCTGCATTGGCATTGATCTCCTTCTTTATGAGTGTTTATGAGCAGAAACAGACTGAGGTTACTCACAGGGATTTCTCCCCTGTATAGAAACTTTGGAAGGGCGGAGGAAACTCCAGTCTATCTCTTTGTTGACTGCCCAACAGCAGACAGGGAGGAGCGAATATACTTTGGGGTCGATCGATAAGAGGATCCCGGAGTACATAAATTAACCCTTGATCAGATTGCGGACTTCTTTGTCCTGGTGCAATGCGGACTTCTTTGTCCTGGTGCAGCCAGGTTAAGAGGATTAAAACGGCGTAGAGGCACAATAGGTCTCTCTTATGGCCGAGTTTGCCTTTTTCTTCGGGGGTCGTCCCATCCATGCTATTATTTCTACCAACTAGGTGTCATTAGCGTCACCCCGAAGTGTAGATGCTCTTATCAATTAAATTGATTCGCAACTATCCCCAGAACGAAATCCTAATTGATTTAGTGATGAGATGGAAACAGATTATATATTCAAGAAAATGGTACTTTGTTTATCCATAACTACTTAATTTTTTCAAGTTATATATTTTATATTTTACTTATTCAACATACACTCGTACTACATGACATATTTTGCTTTTACCCAGTTAACAGCAAAACATGTGTATGTTAACTGGGTAAAATCAAAATATGTGTATGTAAGTTTGATTCGTGGAAAATGCTAGATGATAGAATACGCCTACAGCTGTAACGAAGAAAATATTTGATATCAAAACGCTGAATCGGCTTTACTGACATCACCCATATACACCCTACCTGTTCGTTCCGACAACGGCTATAATTGTCGTTCTCAGTATTTCGGAAAACCTTTTATATGTAGCTTTAGCGGAAACCAATTCGACCCTCTTCAACTAACTAAAATATCTTCAACGTGTGCAATTCGAATACCTATCAGATTTTCGCAGAAATCGAATCCGCTTACATATATGAATTTTACGCTAAATATAGAACTTAATCGTGCTCGCGATATCCTTAATACGAACAAAACGAACATACATATATATGACATATTATTCATATGTGAGTCGTTCACCCACGTCCACGCAATCAGTGTCAGTGTTTTGCGGTTTACATTTTCTACGAGACTTGTCGACTGGCCTATAATGCATAATATATTATGAATCTAATTATTAATGTACTACTGGCGATCAGCTGATTGCAAATACCTAATAGTTTGACGTAAGCCCGGCAGCCCGGATCGTCAGATCGTTGAATATGTGGAAGAGACGACTACCTGTTTCGACATACATACATATCGGTATTAGTAATTTATATTTGTCTTTAAGTGATTCATGCATCCTGCTGTCAGGATATTAATAAAGTAGATGTTTTTATTCTATACAAAATCTAAGTGATATGTCAGATTAAATTATTTAATAGCATAAATCATAATATAATAAAAATTAGAAATTTATGCAGGTTCTAATCCTCAAGAGTTTCTTTCAAAAAGACATCAAACTAATCTCTTCTTGTTTCTAGAATTACTATTTTTTTAACTAAACTAAACGTTTTGGATCTCTAACTTTTTCATGTTAAGTATTTCAAACTTAATGCTCTTTTGACTTAAGTCAGAAAGTATGAAAAATATTTTTTAAATAAAATATCCCATATTTTTCTCTGTAATCTGATTGACCATAAAATTTGCTCCAAAATAATATCTAAATCAAACGGGTCGAAACGATAGGACTCCGGATTCAATTCCCCGCAGAGACGGATGTTTTCGATAGTCAAACAAGCGATACAGCTCTGTTGTGATAAAAAATGCCACCCTTTAAACTGGGCCCAAACTTATTTAGTGTGTTAAGAAGTGTTATTGAAGTGATCGAGTCATCTCGACCATATGGATTGACTATTGTAAGCATATACTCACACAATTCACACAACCTTTACTAGAGCACTCAAACCTCACTATAGCGAATAATTTCGCCAATAGCTTCGGCGAGTACCTACAAAATAGCAGACCTGAACCTGGCCATTAAAAGAATTCAAATAAGCGAAACACAATTTTTATACATAACGGGCAAATACGAATCACGTATCCAAGCTTATAATTGACAATCATGTAGCCGTGTCTCCAATGAATATTCAACCTATTCTAAAGCGTAATAGAGGGTAAAAGTCCAGTGTTGTCGCTGCAATAACATCATTTTCCTCCAAAGCAAAACCAAAGCCTACTAACGGTAGAAAGAAGAAACTCAAGCTCAATGTCTCAATGTCTTTAGAAGAAACCATGCTTGAAATGCTCCATCGGAGGAAGTTGATGCAGTTTGCAGTGAAGCTTGTAACCTAAGAATTGAGCTACGCTTTGGCTGAACTATGCATTCTTTTAACGACACAGTCATGCATCTTTTTGCTCAACATAAACCAATAAGTTTAGATTTAGCGAGTCTGAGATATAGTGGATGACTTTCTTGAAACAAGAGATATGTTGTTTGGAGTCAAACAATCTGATATTATACAGGAATCCAAAACATTCAGGCAAGCCATCGCACCAAAAAAAAAACTGCGGCTGCATAACACAAAATAATATATAAGAAGGCGCAAAATCAATTCAACATTTATTTAAAACAAATACGAGGGCGTATTTTTATGTTATTTACTTAGCTAAGAAACAAAAGAGTGACGATGTCAAACAAATTATTGAAAAATTGCTGTCACTGTTAGAAGTACATGTGCTAAGTTGTGTTTAGTTTGAGCTGTTTATACGGATTTTATCGAGAAGTAGACCGTCTACTTCTCGATAAAATGAGTGAAACTAAGGTTGAACACCGCAGCGTAATAAAGTTCCCGACAAAAGAAAGCCATGGTCCAAAAGCAATTCATGAAAGAATTGTTGCTGTGTATGGGGATGATGCACCATCTTATTTTCAAGTAAAATATTGGTCCGGACGACCTGTTGAAGGTCGAACTGAAGACATTGTGCGAAAAGTAAAAAATTTGGTATTGAAAGATCAGCGTGTAAAGATCTCTGTCATTACCAATTAAGTCTGTATATCCGAAGCAAGCGTCCTCAAAATTTTGTATGACGATTTGGGCATGAAGAAGGTGCCTGCACGATGGATACCCAGATTGCTTACACCTGAACAAAAACTGCACAGAAAAGAAGTTTCTCAAGAAAATTTGGTCCAGTTGGAGAGGGACAAAACATTTTTATCTCGAATTATCACCGAGGGTGAGACATGGGTACATAATTGGGACCCTCCTACTAAACAAGAATCTATGCAGTGGGTTCATAAGGGCTCTCCACCACCAAAAAAGGCCAAGACACAATTTTCTGGAACCTGTTGGAACTGATGGAAACTGTTTCCATTACGATAAATCTGCCACTAGCGAAATGATTTCAGAGTAATGTTTTACATCAAATTAGAATGCCTTGTAATTGATTCTCTTTGTATTAAGAGTATACACAAATAATAATCTGACATGAAATAATATCGAAAGAATTTTTAACTATCTACAACTACAGATACCACAAGAAACAAAAAGTAGTTGGTAGCTTACATAAATTACATAATCTGTTAAGCATTAGTAAATAAATAACATGAAAAGTTATAATGTGTAGTAATTAAGTAGCAGTCATCTTAATTGAGCGTGCCGTTTCACATTATTCATAACAAACAATTCCATTAATAAATTATAGGTGCAGTTAACTTCTATGTATGGATACAAAATACTTGAAATTTAGTAAACAAAAGTCCAAGGAATTCAACAGGAATCCAAAGCATTCAGGCTAGAATTTCCGGTAAGCAAGTCTGGTATGTCAAACCTTTGAATAAATCCGTTCGAGTGAAACAGCCTCCGTAGATGGATTGTATTACTACCCAAGGCGAGGTTCAATTTGTAACAACGTAGCAGCGTCATCTACATAATCCCCGGACCTGTACTTCCCAGAATCGTGCCGTGGTTGCTTCACAGCGGCTAACAGCCGGAATAAAAATCTTCGATCCGGTGGAAGTTAGGACAGTCTGTGCGAAAAGTAGAGTATAGTGCTATTACGTTTTAATTTTAGAAGATCGTTACAATTTTATATTCGTTACGTAGAAAGGATTAATTTCAAATTCTAATTATAATTTCATTTCAAAATATCCCATTCGCATTGGCATGTTCAATATTAGATTTGCGTTGAAAAGCAGCTTTGAAAATACGTTTCTAATAGTACATTCACTGAGGTCCTAATTATAAGTAAAAAGGAAACAAATAATAAATAGAATTGAACCTACGTAACTGTATGTAATGGTTACATCGGAGACACATAGATTACGAACGGAAACAGAAACGTGCACGACAGAAATATTCCGAGATTACATTCTCCCTGTCTGCATATAATGCTAGTATTAACGAGATTTAATATCATCGTTCATTATGTAAATTCCAGTTACCTAAGTCTAGCTGCTTTAGCAACTTATACCATGATAAGGTAAGGTATTTTTTATTTTTTAATTTATTCGAGCAATGAATTTATTAATTACTGTGTTTTAAATGTAGTAATCTCAGAAAGGCATGATATTCATCACAACGTAATGCTGACAGTTCAAAATACCCTCTGCACAAATCTAGATAGCAATTATTTCGACCTGGAAGATGGAGCTGTAAATACTATTACCACTGCCATTAAAAGTTTTCGAAGAACCCACAAGCAAGCGAGAGATTCCTCGTCTCAATTTGCAGTCGCAGGCTTTTGTAGTTCCACTGATGGAAATGTCACACTGCATTGCCCAGTGAAACGGAAGACAGGGAAGATCTTATCCGCTCTTATGGAAAGTGGTACCGTCTGTTCGATATAATTGATAATGTTTATATGGTTTCCTGTTTTACTGGACAAAATTTTCCAAACACTATATTTTGCTCTATAAGCCCATAGGACTGCTTCTGATCACAACACCAACTGTCGCGGAGGAAGCCTAAAAATGGTCTTCATAGCTGTCGTTGGTGTCAATCCTCTGGATCTTACTAAGTGCGTTTACCGCATAGGCTGGCTTTACCCCACCATATTAGCAACGAATAGATTGCATAAGAGGTGGCCATTACATTTTCCAGATGTGATTTGTACATCAGTTTAGTGTCCAAGCTCACATCTAAATATTTGACCTCGCTTAACACAAATATTTTAGACCCGAAAATGATTGGACACCGGAGCTTAGAAAGCTTTTTACTCCAAGTGGATGGAACCATAGTGGTTTTTCTAGAGTTTAGTTTTAACCCTTCTCTTTTGCATCATCTCTCCACAAGTGTGACTGCGACATGCAGATTATGGTGATGATATTATCGGCATATGCCTGTTCATAGGAGCCCTCCGCCCGAAGATCAGAAAGCAGGTGATTCACCACCCTCCAATCCACTGCTTCACCATTAGCTCGACTCCACGTTTTTACGAATCAATGATCTGCAATTTTTTTTATTATCCTAACACGCCTGTGTATGAATTGTAAGCTTTTTTGCATTGTCGGTAACAAGACAGAACAGACAGAACTAAAGTTTTCTATATCCTCTCTTAAGTTAGTGGAGTTTGTAAAGTTTTTAACATTTCTAAAAAGTTTCTTTAGAATCTATTAAGCTCAACATCCAAAACTTTACCATTATCAAAATAGAAACAAGAAGTACGCTGAGGGCAGTACAGGCAGAATTATCACGGACATCACTTCTGTGGTCAAAAACCAATTCATAAGTTTTTGAAAGATCTGACCTAGATTAACAGCCAATTTTTGTATTGTACATCGCACAGGATCTGAGATTTGTCAAGAGTTATTGTGGAATCTTTAAAATTATAAAAACAAGTATCAAGTTAACAGCCAATTTTTGTATTGTACATCGCACAGGATCTGAGATTTGTCAAGAGTTATTGTGGAATTTTTAAAATTATAAAAACAAGTATGAAGTTTTTTTGAATGTTATAGGATAAAACGAGAAAATATTGTATTTTGTTGTAAGAAACTTTTTAAAAATTAAAAAAAAAATTGTAAAAGTACGTTCATGAGCTAACTGCGCTGTAAATGCTTATTTATTCGTCGGAAACGACTAGAACGACAACTAGAAACTCCTTATTGTCTCCTTTGAGATATTTATTTAACTATAACCGTTTTAAAATACTAACTATGTAAATGTAAAACTGTATATTTCTCCGGGAAAATATAAAACAACCTTATATAAATACAAGGAATTTGAAAAGTACGTTCCCACGAGAAATTATACTGAAACCGTTCATGGAAATTTGTCGTGATATCCGTTTACAATTTTTCTAAGAATTGGCTATCCTTAATAATGCTATTGCAAGAAGCAGTCTGCGTTTTCGTCTAGTCATTAATTTGAAGAAGCAAGATATTTGAAGAATACTCCATTAATTGAACTAAGGAGAAAACATTTCCCAGAATTCAGGAGAAAATGGTTTTCGGGAATTTGTACAACAGAATATTAAACGCAGAGGAAATCTTATTCCTCCTCACATTATTGTTTTGCCTACCTATATGGATTAATACGGCTTTATCTTAATCAGGGCATCATAAGAAAAAATTTTCGACATTCAAAACTGTAGTTTTCTACTTGCCTAAAATATTCTAAAAACAAAAATCCTTGCCAAGCATGAAATATTCTTTAGAAAAATTCTAGAAGCAGTCTAGAAACAGTTATTAACTAATAATGACATACTTAGATCCAATAACTTTATTTTCATAAAATTTTCTACAAAATCCAATATAAAGTTTTATGTAAGAAAAGTTATGGGAACAGTAGACAAGCACGAACTTATCCGACTTCGACATAACAGGGAAACTTTACATTTTATTATCCTCTCGGTAGTGATGGTTCTACAGTAAATCGATAAAATGTAATAGCAAACCTGTCAGTTCCAATGTATATTACGATGGCCAGAATTTACTGAATATTTTTTGTGTATTGAATCTGTTTCCCTGATACCTACAGGAAAAAATTTGAACAGATATGAAACAATGGATAATGTGTTAATTTAACACAAAATATTTTCTAAAATTCTAGGACAAACTGAAAAAATAAACTTAAATATCTCCAAACTTAACACTACATAGATGTAGGAAATACTCAAAGGGATTGAAATTGATCGAATGAATTTAATATAAGTTTATATTGTAGTACACCTATCCATACCTAGAAAGTTTTCAAAATATTTTTTTTTTTATATCTTGGAGAAGAATATTAACGTACGTAGAGGTGGATCCCTGAAGATTGTTAATATAATATAAAGCGAATAACTACAGTTTAATTTCAGATAAGTAGATTAATTCTCCGAAAACTGATTGATTGTTCGGTAACATTTTCCTAGAAGACCTAACCCTTAAGCGCTTAGATACAGTTAAATGTAAATATCTAAATACGATAATGACCTATCCCTTGTCTAGTAAAGATACTAGACAATGTTTTAGTGATGATATTCATTGATTGGTATAAAATTTACAAGCTACACATTCATAATTTGTTTCTAATAATAAGGCAGAGCTATTGTTTTCTTTAATAGGTTTTAAGACTAGAGAAGAATAGTGAGAACCTAAGATTCGAATACAGAGTGTTGTCAGGGTAATACTACCAAATCAGAGCCTTATTATTAGTAACAGTAAAGAAGTGATCTCAAGACTAAGCACCACCTACGAAAAGACAAAAAAAGCATAGAAGATTTATGTCTTTTCTAGACCAACGCTAGTATTATCCTGCCCTTAGGTTTCCTTGATGTGAGAATGAGCAACAGAGAATGATGTTCTTGTCTGAATAAATGAACGAATCGCTACTCTCTTCTCCTATATACTAGAATTGAAGTCCTAGATGCTAGCATATCCTTCTATTTTTGAGTCTAGTGCTACGCAGTTCAGCTTTATCCTTTCTTAGGCCCAGATCTCTAATCAAATCATTTAGCTAGATTTGAGTGAACAACTGAGGTTCAACACTGTTTACGAGATATTGAAACTCATCTTCAATTGGTTCATCTTTATCAGAGATTTTGTTCTCCTTTTTTTGACCATTTTCTAAGGTCCTCTACACAAACATACCTTTTGCGGAGGCCAAGATTTGTCCTGATCACCAATTTTAATTCCAAACTTTGTAATATTGCTTTAGAATTTTTAATCACAAATAAAATAAAATAGTATTAACGCTGGAACTACTAAATTTAAAATCATATTAGAAGTATCATTTTAAATTTTACACAGCTGTGTTTTAATAATTTTATAATGTATTTATTCGTCAAAATTACAACGTCCAATAATTTTTATTATTTAATATAAAAGTTCAATTGTTTGTCCTAAGGAAGTTCGCATTCCCGAACGAAAATTCAACATTTTCAATAAAGAATTTAATCAATAACTGAGCGTTCTCATCTTTCCTAAGATTATTTGGAGTATCAAGCGTTAGTACTATTTTAGTTACCAGTACACCTGTCTTCCAATTTAATCATAAATTATCCATAAATGTTGCAAATACAGTCAAGAAAGTTCTAACAATCACAACTCGCTAGAACTCGTCAGATGATGCTAACAGCAAGAATGAAAGCACTTGTGAACGAACGAGCGAAGGTGGTACCCGAAGAAAACAAATAAGGTAAACAGAACGGAGTGTCGTATGTGCCCAAAGATTTTGCGGTTGCTTAAACTACAACAATAAGATAAACATACATCAAACCTTTCGGCTATATTAATCCATTCATTTTCCACATTTGGGGTCGACAAATGTAATAGAAAATGTTCAATAAACATTCAATACCCTATAAACACTACTACCCTCAAGTACAATTTTCAAATTGTATTCTCGTTTTTTAGTTTAATTTTTCATTAATTCAAATTATGACTGTTTCTCACTAAAATACAGGTTGCATGACAAGTCCGTGTGCAGGTCCCCCTTTTCTGCTGAACTCAGTCAAAAGGATGCTTACAACACATTATCAAAACGCGTCTTCAGGTCAAAGAGGGTTTTGGCAAAGTGAGTGCCCAAGTTGCTGTCTAATGAGCAAAAGAAGCTCAATGATGATGCTCAATCGATTCTAGACGAGTATGGTGCCGAATTATATGATCTGCTAGCTGTCGATGAGACTTGGGTCTACAACGAACCACCACAGACTAGAAATTCAACTTGCGAATGGCAGCTTCATGATTAGCCACCCCCAGAAGTCGAGCGTACCAAAATGACATTCAAACTGATCGTGACTACTGTGCTCTGGAATAAAATTGGGATCTTGTATATTAACTATATCAGCTAAGTACATGAACCTTCTTGACGTGCTCATTACCAAGATCTCGGTTAGAAAACGTGAAACTACTGAAACATCTACCCTGTTCGCCTGATTTGGCACCCTCTCATTATAACTTGTTTCGAAATTTGAAAAATGATATGTTTAAGTCACAATTGTCCTATATAATTTTAAACCAAGGAGATTAACACTTTTTTTTAGCAATTTTAGCAATTAACTTAACGGTTTTCAATATTTTAATTAGGCAGAATCCTTAACTCTAAAACTTTCTCTGCGTATGTTTTGGTCATTAAATTGGAAAGAATTTTTTTAATGAAATGTTATCTTGGTAGCATACAGCAGTCGTATATAAGGCACATGCGCTTGTATAGGTACGATTTAAGTACATGAAATTGTTGAGCTTATTAGTTGTCATAGAGATCCTAAAATATCAAATTCATCAGTCCATCTTGTCTCTTAAACAGGACAACACAAAAAGGGGAATATACATATAGTGGTCTTGATACTTTATTTACTATAGTCACATTCTTATTCAGCATAATTAGTTACAACAATTAATTTGTTAATTGTGGGAAATTACGAAATATTTTACAGTTTTCAAGTACACATACATTATTTCCCAGATATAACAATGCTCATTAAACAATAATAACACCTGTTGTAATCTAGTATTCATTTAAACAAAAAGATTTACAACATGTAATACAGTAGCATTGTATTATTTTCATTAAACATTAGGTATTCAATATTTACTCATATATAGGGCATAACATGTAATATTTTACTATTTACATACGTATCATATAATTTTTATATAAGATCAGTTTCTGTAGGATACTATTTATGTGCGTGCATTAATTTCATTCGAAGATATTTGGCATACATTAACAACGAAACAGATTTACAGTCACTTAGTGTTCTTCTTTGGGAACTCATATGTACCGTTTCTTTTTATTTCCTTGAATTTAAAAATCACGCAAGGTATGTAAATGGGAAATAATTCTACTATTTCCATCGACGAGATGGTTGTATAATGTTTTGTATGGAATTTATCTTAAGAGTTTCATGTCGTAAATGTCAATTTTATACAGTTTAATGCCTATATACATTAGCAGCAGACAACAGCTTGCCCGACATGAATATTTCATCTCACCTTTACTGTGCATATTCCCCTTCTTTTCTATAATAATCGTAAACAAATACACATTATAACATAAGCGATAAGTTCCACGAATAGAGTATACTGTTATTCTCGGTACCTAGTAATTAAAAGTTAAAATATTCTTATTATATCAACTGAAAAAAAAAATCCATTTCACGGTTAGTGGAGCTGCTAATTACGGACGAAGCATCAATTATTTTAGATTCTAGCTTTCGGCATTCATGGAATCGTATTAGCTTGAGGAAATTGTGACCTTTGCGAGTGATGTTTTGATCATTCTTACGCTAGCAGATTTTAATAGCATAATTCTATCCAATGTCTATAATAGAAAGACCCTGAAGTTAATTTCATTTTCGTAGTATATCTTGCGAGAACTGTTTAATATCCTTTCTCGATATTTATATATCTTGGATAAGAATTCAATTAACAGTCTTGTATATATATTTGCGTAAAAAGTTGTCAAATACATGGTAGTCGCTAATCGTGAAAGGTTTTATCGTGCGTATTGTGTCAGATATATGTTATAAACAGGAAACTGAATTTGTCCGCTTTAGTCAACAGATTTTTGAATCGGTGAGTTCAAGAACAGAATGTGTCCAAATAGTTACTTTTGGAATAATCAATAAAAACTTAATAGATTTATAATTAATGAAGATAAAACTTTGGCAAGTATAGAAGAATTATTATACAGCAAACTAATGTTGTTGCCAAAAAATGTCTAGTAAAGAGCTAAACTGAACAAAAAAATGTTCTTGAACTTAGTTATTTTCAAATAGTACTTTGGTCAATTTTAAAGGTCACCAAATTCACATTTTTGTTTAAACGTAATTAGAACAATAAAAGTATCTATCATAGTTTTATTCGATAAAGACCTAATAGGATATAAATTCACATGCAAGAAAGTCCAATTTTTTTGGTTCAACTTTTTTGGTTTTCTAATTTTAGGAATTTTCTTATTCTTTTCTTGCTCCCATGCACACTGCCTTGATGTACACTACTACCACTAGTACATTCGGTTTCTTATATACAGTGCAAAACACCAGCAACATAAGCACAATTTATTAACACCACCCTATAGTTTCTAGGCAACTGTTTTAGATAACTTGCTATGCCCGCGCTAACTTGCGTAACTGAACTCTATTTTGACGTTTCTGAGTCCAAGAATAGTATAAGTCTGACACTCATACTGTTCTTAGACTCAATACTATAAATCGAGTGTCTATTGTCCCCTAAATATCGTCCGTAATACATTGCTGTCATTTTGTGGCTTATATAGCTATCAATTGAAACTAAAAATACGGTTAGCTATCGCCTGTCGTCAAGCACCTCAATCAGGTTGCTTAATGACTTGAGATAATTTAATAATTTATTTTAATTACTTATGCACTCGATTTACTCGTGATTAAAGTAAGGTTTTTAAGACCTGAGGTAGTACTGCGGCTATAACCGTGTTGTGATCATCGTTCTAACAACCCCTCTCCATAAAATATGGCGGCTTACCACCCGATGATGCTATATAATTACTCACAATGTTTTACCATTAACATCGTGGCTATTTACTGATTGATAATCTTAGAACTGTTTTGACTCTATAAAAGGATAATTTAAAGCAGTTCATGCTCGTCTGTTGACTTTCTGACATCCTCCTATACTAGAATGCCCAGCAGCTCCGACCAGTTTGACTGTATTTTCCACAATCAATACTTGCAGTACCATGAGATGCTCAAGAATGAGTCCTAAAGTAATCGGATGAGACCCCAGTGCAGCGAGAGCTAGTTTGCTATCTTTTTTCGTCTGGTATGATTCCCATATCCCCCCCCACCTTTCTTTTCTATCCCTAAGATCTTGCCTGCCCAACGACAAATGTAAGACACTTCTCAAAAGAAAATGGCTAGAAGCAAACCATTAAAACTCAAATTATTTCTTTGATATTGTTACCATTTACTTCGAAGTTCAAAATTCATTGCTTAAGTGACGAGGACATAGACTTTACTTGATGATGGTCGATCTTCGGCGATATTATCCAACAAGTTACAAATCGGTCCACTAGTTATCTTCAGAGCACGAAGTGATGGCGTGACCAGCTATGACCTCAGTTGTCACACATGTTATTTTCGCACTATGCCTCTACGATACCAAGCATTAATTAAAGGTAAAATCTATACACAATTTACCTATTGTATAGATCTGTACATTTGAAAATTTTCGTAAAAAAAGCAGAGATTTTTATTTCTTCCAATATTAAAATACAAAGGCGAAATTTCCGCAGCGTATCCTTGGATACTGATTTTTCCGCTGGAATGAAAACCAAACGCTTAAATATGTTAAAAACAACGAACATGTTATTCTTTCCATCGCGTGGGATTCTCGGCAGAAATGCCGCCTGTGTGGTTTGATACTTAATTATCTAGATACCGATATTGCTTTGTGGATACTTCAGCCGATTTTATTTTCATTTGGACCTTAAAACTTTGTACACGCATATTGGATGGTTTGATTATAATTGTTATTTAAAAATGATCCAACAGAGCTATCGTCTCTTATATTATACAGAAAAATATTTCTCACATCTTCTCTGTGCTTATACGTATGTATATGCTTGGACGTATGTAAAATAATAATTTTCCAATTTGTGACACGCTCGATAAACAAAACATATTCTAAATTTACAGATTTTAAAAATTTTGAGTTACATGACTGTAGATAATCTATACAATTCTTGTAATTGTATACATATCCGTTCACGCAAAATTCTTGGAATACAACAGAAATCGTAGGACTGTTCCTGGAAAATTTAATACACGTATAAACAGCATAAAATGTGTAGGTAGTTGTGATTGCGTTTGTATCTTCCTTTACACGCACCAAGTGGACCAAAATTTCCATTGTTTCGTGGAAAAAATAATTAATACCTAGTTACAAGTAGAAAAGCGTTGGGGCCAGTTTTTCTTTTTAATTTAAAATGCCAATACAACGTTCAGGATAATATAAAGCCTATCTTTGTCTTTATATTTTTATGTATCCATTATGTTTATATTTTAAAATTAAGAACGTGTACAATATCAACATATAATTTATATAAACATCGCAAAATTATGCCTAGCCTAAATAGTCGATACAAAGTAGGAAGATTCCGGTTACAGCAGGCGGCTTCACTTCACACAAAGTCGGATAAAGGATTATCCAGCAACGGTAAATATTTGTGACAGTTAGGAATAAAGTGGATTTGCCGTCATTCAGAAAATTTAAGGCGGATGCACAATTAACATGAATGGGGACGTAAACAAGTTAAGCTTATATGAATTAATTTATATGAGTACAGTAATGTTACCCAAACGGGAACTTCAAAACTTCAACGCAAAAGTTGCCCAACTTTTAACTTTTGCATCCCTGACAAATCCGATGTATCGAAGACATAGAAACTATGCACAAAAGAATGAAATGCTAATAGAAATGCAAACACACAAAGACGCTAATGTCATTCGCAAAAGTGACTATAATAAGCTCCTTTTTTACTAACAGGTCTTCCAATAGGAACTTCTGAACTTTTACATATGGTAGCGGTCATATTGTTGAAGCCACATCTGTCAGATTAGCTGTGATTTATTGAGTCTGTTTTGCCAAAACACCATGGACGGATATAGCGTTCAATAAAACGTGCAAGAATGGTAAAATTGTTTTATCAAAATGGGTGTTCTATTCGGACTTTTACCGTCGTCGTAATCGTCCTACCGAGAGGACTATTCGCAGTGTGGTGGATACATTTGAGGCTATTGATTCAGTAATCAAGAAAGCAGCACCCGTATGACGACAAAACGCAAGATCTGCCGAAAATTTCGTGTCGCTCACAAGAACTTGGCCTTTCCCAGCTTGATGAATTTTGCGTCGTGACTTGGGCCTGCACCCATACAAAATTTAACTGACACAGGAGCTGAAGGTAAATGACCATAGACAACAATGTATGTTCGCTGATTGGGCCCTGGAGCAGTTGGAAACTGATCCTAATTTTCATCAAAAAATCATCTTCAGCGATGAGGCTCATTTCTTGATGAATGGGTACGTCAACAAACAAAATTGTCGAATTTGGGGCGACACTAGTCCATATGAGATCCAAGAGCGTCCAATGCATCCCGAAAAAATCACTGTTTGGTGTGGATTTTGTTGGCCTGTTGACTAGGCCATCACCGTCAGCGGCGAGCGACATGAGATTTCAACAGGACGGCGCCACGCGTCACACAACTCATGCCACATTGGACATTCTGCACGAACGATTTGAGGAGAGGGTCGTTTCACGTGGAGGTGATGTGAACTTGCCACCGAGACTGTACGATTTGACTTCGTTAGACTGTTTCTTGTGGGGTTTTATTAAGTCACAGGTCTATGCGAATAATCCACAAACCACCGCGGCCCTCCAAGCCAACATAACCCAAGTCATCGATCAAAAAGAAGGGTAATGATGGTGTAACAGAGCTAGACAAAAGTCGCTATTCAAGGTCCCAGAATCAAAATAACAGATAGATAGATATCAGCAGATCTTAACATCACAAAGATGTATAATTTGCATGTTCAATTCAAAAACGAAAATAGGAATCCTGTGAAGGCATCCTATTACCATGATCTATTTAATACGTAATTCAATCTCAAGTTTCACCAGCCGTACTTGGACACGTCTAATAAGTGTGGCAGTTTAAATAATCGAATCAAATACTCCGAAAATATAGCTTCAATGGATATAGACAAGTGGGATTTAGAACTAGGTAATTCCGAGCGTTCAGTTGCAACAACTTTTGATCTACAAGAGATACCTTTACACACAACCAATAAGGTATACTATTTACAACAATTGAGGACTTTTTTTGACAATTTTTGTGTCCATAACTTTATTTCTGGAAAGTCGTCAATGTTTCTATGAAATGAATGGATTGTTTGCGTGGATCCACATGAACCTCGCCACACCTATATGGAGTGTGGATAAAGACCTTTGTTTAATTGAAAATGCAAATGAAAAATTTTCATACTTTCACAATCGAACGTACGAAATAACACAGGAGTTCTTTGATGAGATAATGATGGCCTGCCGTTGAAATTATATCGTTTTCAGATAGGCGACCCATCTTATTCACCTTGGATTTTAAAACAACTTTATGTCATCATTTCCTGTTTGCAACATCCGAAAACTGCAAAGAGAGGAAGACCCCTGACTTATCACGATTAACAAGATTGGATAATGAACCTTTAAAAATACCAAAAATGAGATAATCTAATATATATATTAGATTTTATTCCGCCAAACCACCACGAATTTTTTTATCCACAACTACCACATACTGTTAGGAAGAAATCATCACCATAAGTACGACGGACATAACCAAACCAAAATAACGAAAATGATATCCAGAAAATTATGGATGCAAATATTCTATTGTTACTTCAAAAAATTCTGGTCGAATTGTGGCGATTTCTCAGCGATTATTCTCCTTCAACTCATTCAAACTGCAATCTTTCCAAACAAAAAAGTCAAGTAGTCCGAGGAACGTAGAGGCCAGTCCTAATCAACTTCGATTGAAATGAATTGCCTGGAAAAGATACGTTTCAATAAATGATGGCTGCGGCTGCCATATGACAATTGTTACAGAAAAATGGCTCAACGATGCATTCTGTGCAAACTCTTCACCAAACGGTCACTTTTCTAATCATGGTTAATCAGATTTCTCGTGCACTATTCATTTTTGTACGCACTTTAATTGGATGTACAACAGTCGACAGGGAACCAATGGCAAAGAAAATTATCTTTAATTTCAAAATTGAATAGAAAAGATTAAACATTTCTTTAGCGTTGTCTGATTAGATGATTTGGCATCTGTTGTTATTACAAAATGCCCTACCTAGATGGCACCAATCTTCCAGGAAATAAAGCTCATTGCGGCGAATATAATAGTTACATTGAGAAAACATTATACAACAGTAATTCTAAGGCCTCGCTTGATTTGTTAACAACAATTTGTTCTGGCGTTACTTCCGCAACCAGTTGCGCTTGCTTCCCTTTTCGCATTATTGCTCTCATTAAAATTTATAATTACGCTTATCAGGTCGCGTTTATTATGCATCTGCCTTTAAGGCGGTGTAGTACGTTGAACACGGCATAGAAAATAAACAGAGAGGGAAACTTTAATATATTCTTTAAACATTGCAATTTTTTACTTTTGAATTTTAAAAAGTTATTATTTTATTACGTTGGCAACTTGAAAACAAAAATACAACGATCAAGTTAAAGTTAGGGGAAGGAATAGGAGCTTACGCTACTATAAACAAATTCGATATTACCCTTAAGCAGCCCCCCCCCTCCCTCCCGTGTCAATACGATGTGCAACGGGGACACAGCTGCTGTGGACGAAACGTATTAGAAGGTGGTATTGCCACTATTACAAGACGGCAATGAGAAATGAGTGACTGCGAAAAGCAGAATCAGGGTCTGAGGTTTGGAGTACCTTAATTATACAATAAGGATAATATAGTTTCCTCCAGAGTGTAGAGTTGAGTTTATATAAATGTAATCATAACCGAGACTATTATTTGTTATTGTGCTGTTTAGAGCTTAATTAATACCGTCGTTTAAATTGGATTTATTAGCAACATGTTTGTGATTCTCTGCAATTAAGCAGACGAAATTTCTGCAAGGTGTATGTTATGTAACTAGAGATGAACCTTACAGAAGATTCAGGAAACTATTCCTTCCAGTTTGGTAATGTTTACGTTTTGAGGAAATTTACTCCACAACCACAACAATTTCTAACAACAACGTGTATTTCCCATTATTAATTTAATGTTTATGTTGCAGATATAATTTTCATTTTCGTCGTGTCTTAATTGTATCAATGTTAACCCCCCATCACCAACAAACAACATCATAGATTTATGATGACGACATAATTTACATGCGTGATATTGATTTTTGTATAGGTGATAGTATGAATTTTTTGGTGGCTGCGCCGGTGAACTAATTGATTCTGGGAAAATGTTTCAATAAGTGAAATACAGGTGTATACCAAAAACGTAGTAGCACGAAATTTATAAATATCTAGTAACACCATCCAAATTAACCAAATTTCCTCGAATATATCATTAAGCAACTTTTTATTTCATTCGATCATCCTGAAATAACTTAGCTATAAAATCTACTTATCCACATATTAACATAATTGGATATTCATTATAATAAGTTTTGCGTTTATAAGTAACTGACTTGTATTTAATTTATCATTTGTATCAGTGGACACCGTTTTTGGACTTAGGTCTGTTGGTGTTCCTCAAACTGTGTAAATAAATAAATAAATATTCGCGTTTTGGTTTTAATAAAATATCTACACTTCTATGACCTCTATTTATTCCCCATATGAAATAACTAGCGTTGAAAAATGCATCGCTTCACATGCCACGTTTCTATTATATACAGAATTTTTAAAATGAAAAATTAAGTTGGAAATGTAATGCAAATATCATATGCATCACTGAGTACATACATATGTATGCATGGAACATAGAAGCAATGTAGTATTGAAATATTTTGTTTTGTAAGAATGTATAAAATGTATGTTGTTCCTTGAACTGCAGGTGATATTAAATAGAAATTCTCAGTATAGTTTTTGGAAATCTGAATACTTAAAAATAACAACAAAATAGAACAATGTTTTTTAGTAAAGATATAACCTTTGAGAACAATAAACCATTCGAAAATTTAGATATCTAACAGAAGATATTCTTTCACGTTTTGTATACGTTACATTAGAGAAGGCAGCAGCCAACACAAACGGAAAAAACTATTTATGCAAAACTTCCGAACCTATTCGAAATGGTGAAACGTCCTCGTAATACCTCCATTACTTTCGACAACATTTAAGCAATACTTAAACATTACATACTTAACATAATGAGCGAAAATACGATCAACATACTATTTACAATATTCATGTAGAGTATGAAAATGCTCCAGGGCCAAGTATCCAAGACTTCATCTGCTAGGTTAGTTAGTCACCAGAAGGATACTGTAAACAGAAACAATAACAACTAGTGTGCACACCTGTCTGTCGCTTCAAATTGATCCAATGAGAGTTCTTGGGCCATCATAGAAAAACTCATTTTGCAATTATCTATCCCATTGTGTTCGTTTTAGTTTGAACACATTTCTATTGTATCTGGTATAAAAGTGGCAACCATTGTTATTCAATACGGCATGTTTATGCAAGGTATTTTCAAGGTCTGCGATAACTCAAAACTCATTAATCCTACATTATTAAAACAAAAACCATTTCTTCCAGGATTCAAACAAGCTAAATATTTTATTCATTACATCTTCTTCAAAGTTGTCAAGCGCACCTTAAAGTTTGACGTTTGACGTTGGTCTCCATGATGCAAATTTTTTTAGAGAGAAAATGTAGAAATACCTACTGCATTTACAAAAAAAAATTAACACAGCACTGTGATTCCTTTATGAGTAATTTTTTTTTAATGTAATAATTTTCAATAAATCAAAATTTGAGGTTTTCTATATTTACTTGAGCTGAAATTTCATCTTCAACATTTTTCTATAGGCCAAGTGACAGACCTTTAAAAATCTCAGATAAAAAAAACATGTTCAGCACGCAACTATTACTTATTAATCGACAAGAAAACGTAAACGGGGGTTAGAAGAGGTCGATAGTGACGGTGACATTTTTCTCGGAGAATTTAAATCCGGATCGACTTACCATTCGCTGTTGGGAACACAGTGATTAGCAGCGCGACATTATATGTTGGCTATATGCGGTATGATGCTGTTACAAAGTCATTTAAACACAATTACACACAAACACTCATAAAAACTACCCTGGGAGAGTTGGAGTGATAGCGATATAAGCCATACAGCTTACGGAGTCCCTGCAACTAAACACGAAGCAGCAAAAAAACAAATGCTGAACTTGTCATTTGTTAGATTTACTGCGTTCTCGGTCTTTATTATAAGTGATCGTTATATGATCTACACAAATCGAAACAATTCGGCTCTCCTTCGTCTGAACCTCACAAAAAAAAACCTTTCAACAATATAAGCAAAAGGACCTTTTAAGATAAAATTCGCATCATAGTCGCAGCACTCTGGTCCGTGACCGATGTGCAGATCCATAGAGATCTCGACGTTCCAGCTTTCATTGATCATGCACTGGCGCTGGCCTGAAAAACTCTGGAAAGGGTTGCTCGGTCGGAGAACCTGTTGGTCCAGCATGTCGGAGAGCTGGAACCGGACAAGCCACCATTTCGTTTTGAGATGAGACGGATCCTACAGCCGATGAATTGACCTGCCGCCATAAAAGGACCACTTCGCTGGAGACCTCTGCAGTGATAGACCGAAAACTGCGTGGCTAGATAAGGGCCGCATATCAGAGACAAAAAGGTTCATGGATAAACAGCCTAACCTGAGAGCAACAGTAGACCTATGATGAGATAAAATATTGAGAATATTTTCTGTAAAAGATGAAAATATTTTTAGTGTCACTTATTATACCTATAAACAACAAATACAACAAGAATAGAGCGAAAGAGATATTTTTACCTCCACACTGTATATTTCATATTTACTTAAAACAATATCGTTTATATTATAACGCTTCAAATGTTTCTGCCCAATTTAATTAAATATTTATTATTTCCCTGTAAACAAGTTACGCTAAGCACGCCTACCTGATTTCAAATAATAGAATATTGAACCGTTATTGAACAAACGTGTCTTTTTTATTATAGATCAGAACCGTTCATACGCAAGAACTTTACCGTTCGCTACTGTTTGTATTTCAATTCTGTCTAGACAAGTCGTGTGTTAGAAATATGATAGAAAACAAACAAGACTCAATTACGCGTTTGTTTACAAATGGATACATGCGAAAACCTATGGCTATACCACTTTCATTGTTACACAAGCGAACAACATTTATACGTACAATAGCACTCGGATCGTACGTATTAATGAAATTTATGTCGATGCGAAGACGTTTAAGGTCATCTGAAACGTGATGATAAAATACATAAATCTCTGTGCGAGAACTATCAATGAATTGTATATCTTCTTGTTCTGCGTACGATCAACGGATCGTATCCACGGGTTCAGTAGATGTCAAGTACCTAGTAACATTAATGCAAAGCGGTTTCTTTAAAAAGACTTGATTACCACATATCAATTCCTTTAATTGCGATATATCGTTCCTAATATAGTATTTGATAGCTAAGATCGAAAGCAGCTTATGAGCTGATGTCGCTATAAAAAGTTTACATTCTTAGAATTATAATTTTAGAAGAGTATTCCAGCAAATTTATCGCTTCTTACTAACAGTGTTAATGCCATCCTTTTGAAAACTTTCCAACCAATTGATTTAATTTGTAATTCTTTACAATTGTTAAAGATTTGTTTTGTTTGTCAGTTACACCTGTAGCTTGAGTAAACATACTAAACACATGTTGCTTGTAGGCTTAGTATATTTTCACTATACAGGGTCCTGCAGCTGAACTAATTGCTCATTGGCTATTAAAGTGAAAGGTTTCACTTTACACATGCTGAAATTGGACATTAAGAAGTATATCCTAAAATTATTTTTGACTATACAGAGTGTTCCAAAAATCATGGTGACAATCACACGACGTTTTTTTAAATGGAACACCCTGCATTTGTTTGCATTTTTAGCAGTGGCTGACCATTATAAGTACCTATTTTGTTTTGTTTTTTCTTTGATGTGTAATGTTGAGTGCAATGAATATTTTTGTTAAAAAATTAATATTTACACCCCTTAAAAATAACGGTACTGTCTCAAATGTGAAGTTTAAAATGAAACAATTGGGGATTCTTTGATCAACAAATAGAAGATGCTTCAGGCAAAATTTGGAACTTTTGCGGTATACAGGGTGTTCGAAATTTACTGTCCAATTTTGGTAACTTTTTTAGAGTTGTTTTAAATAGAACACCCTATATGTTTTTACACAAACGGACGAAGAGCTTAATTATGAACAATTTTTGTTAATATAACCCTATGGATATCTGTAGTCGTTTAGGATATACTTCTTAATGTCCAGTTTCGGCGTGTGTAAAGTGAAACCTTTGACTCTAATAGCCAATGAGCAATCAAAGACTGGAGTTCAGCTGCAGGACCCTGTATGTATGTATGTACAATATTTTTTTAATGTGTGGTGGGTGCTTGCAACTCTCGCGGTGTAGTTTTGTGTACGTAAATTCTGTTCAAATGGCTTTGTGAGAGCATCATATCGTCTTTTATAATGCCGTGCTGTTAATCACTTTGCTCCCAACAGCGAATGGTAAGTCGATCCGAATTTCAACTCTCTAAAATTATGTCACCGTCCCCCCAGAGAACTGAAACACGACTCCCATGGACCCGCCACAACGATAGTCAGCCGTATAACCACCGCGGCTATCGGCCCTTCTACACATTAACTTGGAATTGATTGAACAGTTTTTGAAAGCACTAGAAAAAGAAGGGAATTGTTTTAGATACTTAAGGAATAAATTTCCAAAGCTGTCTGATGACGAAGTTCGCGAAAGAATATTTATTAGTCCACAAATTTGCTGGCAGCATGGACTTCTTTTTCCACGAATGTGTGAGGAGTGATTTTGCTGCAAAAGAGAGTTGTTTGGGTTGGGCTGACGAAATTATTATGTCCATATTTCATTGTTGTTGAAAAATATGGAGAAAAACAAATTCCGAGTGTTAATTAAAGATTATTTCTTATGTGGAAAAAGTTAAGGTAGATATTATCGTGAATGTGATCAATCCCATGGAATAATTTTTAAGGAACTTTTTACTACTCCAGAAATGGTTGATAAACTACATGACCTTGCAAGTAGCTACGGTAGAACGAAAGTAGATGAGATAGCTTATGAGGTAAACATTTCAAACGGGTATACAATATTGTGCATTAACATTTATCTATGAAAAAGTTATCCGCGTGATGAGTGCCGTGTCTGCTTAATACTGATCAAACGCAAGCTTGCATTCAAACATTAGGAGAATGTTTGGCTAGTTTCAAACGTAATCTCAGGTAATTCTTCTGAATTTTCCCAGAAAGCATGCCCCTAAGGAAAGAAAAACCACTTTTTCGGCCGATAAAATAATGTCACACACTTTTTTTGGGATTTCAAAACTGTTACCTTTATTGATTATGTAATAAAAGCAATACGATAACAAGTTCCCGAAAATTTACTTTTTAGAACAAATTGGAAACTTGCTGACTTAAGTGTATAGACTTGCAAAAGGATTATGTCGAAAAATAAAATATATTTTTTTTACAGTAAAATAACTTTCTTTGATTCTTTGATGTAATATAAGCTAAGTTTAATTAACATACTCTGCACTAAAACACAACAGTTTTCCGAGATATTCAGTTCTTAAAGGAACAAAATGAAATTACGCAGAGTACTTGAAAAGTGAATTATGCCTTTCGTAATAATTGATTTGAAACGAATCTTCGGTATTACTATAATAACACTTTAAATTTTATATTTCATACTAAATATCCTGACTTTGTTACATTGCATGTTTAGAAATGGAAATCGAAGCTCAACATCGAAGGTTTTCGACTCTGGCATGGTTTACAGGTCGAGTTACCGTGACCTTCTTGCGCGTCCTCTCCCTCTCCTCCACCTAGTTCTGAAGTAGCCACTTTTATTAGTGTCGAAACGTCGAATTTGAGTAAGTTGTATATATTTTTTGTATTTTAATTTTTTTTGTTTACGGGTTTGAAGTTTATGGGGTTCTGGCCAAATTTTAAATTTGAAAATTCAGAATTATATATAATCGATTATGTTCTCTTCAAATAAAATATTATTAGATTTCTAGCATTTCCGATTATACCGGAAGTCGCCATCTACTTTGTTAGTTTTAATGGAACACCCTGTATATTTTTACATATTTGGATTTACCTGTTTTTGAGCTTTATAAATACCTTTAGTATTTTCAATTTAATTCGGACGTTTTATAGTTATTCGATTTTTATAGCGGACATTTATTCAAAAAATCAGAGAAGACTCGATTTTTCGAATATCAATTTAGAATTCATAATATTTTATGCTTAAACAACATATTGAAGTATATTTCAGTGCCGAGAACGGCCGTCTACATTGTGTGGTTACTTTACTATGGCACGTTAACTCTTCGAAACTTTGAAGAACCATAACTTAATTTTTTCAAATGACACCCCCCATATTTTATTACTTTTATGTCCCACGTGTCCTATACCTGAAATTTATAGTTTAGGAGATAATTAGGATTTTTGAAAAAATGCACACAACTCATCGATACCTATCCAGTGTGCCATGGAAAATAAACGTTCTCAAAGATTTATTGTTAACGTCTAACGTCAAAATCGCACTGCATCGTTTGATGCTTGTGAGTTAATAACTATCCCTTAAATGCCTTTATTTTATTGCTATAAAGACTTAAAATGGAAAACAATAACGACATTATTTACACAAATCAGAAACTCTGATGACGCGGTCAATACCTAAATCCTGCTCTACAATATTTATTGCCATTCCTTCTTCTTTAAACAATGGTATTAATTTAGTTTCTAATTTCCCATTTCTATCTTCAGCTGTTCCATTGATTGTTTCTGATATTTCGACTTAAATATTATTCCATATTATAGCTATTTTATATAACACCACTTTATGACATCTTTTATCAATCTGTATTTATAGCTACTAATTATTTGAATAAGTGAAGTTATGGTTCTAAACTTCAAATTCCAAAATTTAAGTATATTTTCAATTTCCCATTAACTTTTTTTTTTATAAATGACGCTTTCATGATAAATTCTTTAATTTCATAGTTTCATTTGTATGTTTTGCAACGCGTACATCAATTTTTGAACGGTAGTATTGATGCTTCTCATATATCGCGTTTAACGCCAATTTTGTTGAGTGCAGTCAGATTTCACTAATGACCTTTTTAATTAACTAAAAACCAAACCTCATGAAATTATGTGCCGGCTCAATCGCAAAAATAATATTTTGTACATTAGAAATAGTGCAGCATATATAATTTTCCAATTTTGAATAATAATTTGCTATATAATATGATCAAATAAATACTTCTTTATTTAGTTCACGTGGCACGACAGCAATTATCCATTTATGTTACGGTTGCGACCATATCGATGTTAATCGATAAGTATTGAAACATCGCCTGGTCTGTCACATTCAGTACACACTTATATTGTTCCTTTAATATGCTTTTAATAACTACTCTTACGTAAGTTTCTTCAGTTTATCTAATTCCTAATTTAACCATATGAACGTTACATGTGTTACTATTCAATGCTAATAATTAAATTTTCGATATCGACGCTGCTAGTATTCATTAGCGAGTGTCAAGCAAATACATACGTGACTTATGGAACGTCTTCTTTATTAAAGGTTGCAAAATAAAATTCGTAAACAAACAGGAACGTTTTGAAAAACATGTTAAATGTATACAATGTCGTAAAATTAATAGATATGATGTTATGTACGCACTAATATTCACCTTGTAAAGGCTATAAGTAGAATTGCAAGAAATTTATTAAAAATATTGTTTGGAGCTAGAAAATATTCTCGACAAAAAGCTTTCATTCATATTTATACTATATTTTAAATCATGTGCAAAATTTAGTTTAGAATTTCTTTCCGGTGACTTTAAATATTTCTTTAGACACTTTAGACAGATAAAGAGGGTGTATTCGACGTTGTCGATCTCTCCGCATCTATGGTGCAAATATTTGTGAAAATATTCATGGCCGGAACCTTTCCACATGGTCTTTCCATCCACTCTTGTATGTTTCTTTGCCACTCTTCGTTTAGCTGTTGTCTGGCATCTTGTCACCGTATCTATGTTCTCGTTCCTTTACTATCAGTTCTATAAGTGGAACTCTATTAATAACTCCAACCACTTCCACTGACACAGTTCTGTAAGCTCTGACTATTCTTATGTTTGTCAATCTTTATAATCGTTGTATAGGAAGATTTTTTTTTTGATTTTGACTGATGTACTCCAGGCTGGTGCCGCATAAGAAATTATTGAGGGTATTACTCCTCCCAGTAATCTTCTCTTGTAGGTTGCAGGATTCTCAATGTTAGGCATCAGCCTCGACAACACTCCGATGGTTCTCTTTGCCTGTGTCACCACGCGAAAGTACACTTGGTGTGCAGTCATACACCAAGATATTTAGTTTCCTTACGAGAGGAAACTCCACGTGTTCCAGCATTCGCTTAATCGTGCGCAATACAGTTTTCATGTTCTCTGGACCAAGTTTCGATCCTCTATTGTCTAACCGTGCGATGATCCTTAGTATTGCTGTATTTGCAACATTTATAAAGGTCTGCTGTCCCTTCGCGACAATAACTAGAGCAATGTCATCCGTGAAGGCGAAACACACATCGTCGTCTTTAACAATACATTCTATAAAATGTTGCGGAGAAACAAAAACCAATTCTCGCGGTCCTATTTACCTGCACGATTTCTTTTGGGCTATGTGCATCCAAGATTATGTATCTTTCTGACAGGTACGAGGCTATGATGCTAATCAGTTCCTCATTACCGTACCGTTATTCTGATAAATCCCATTTTCGTGCCAACTCCTGTTTCAGGCTGGCCAATAAAAGTTATTCGTAAAGTTTACCTTCCCTTTCCATATAGTTGCAAAGATAGAGCTATTTGCTATGCCGTTCATAACCGCTATAACGTATTCCGGTCGGTCCACTATCATCTGCTTTATTATCTCTGCCAGTATGTTCGTAGGTAGATCTTGGTGCTTTGTTATTTTTTAATTTCCTGCTGATCTCAACTCTGCACATGAAAGTCACTCGCGGATGAGCAGGCTCTTCATAGATATTTTGTAGCCCTTCCCCTAGATGTTGTTGTCAATGCTGTTACACTGCTCATTCCACTTTACTCTCTTGGTTTACTCTCTTGGCTGCCTTGATTTTATTCTGTCCAAAATTGTACGCACACTTGTGGTTGATCTCTGCCTCTACTTCTGATGTAGAGGATGCATTTCCTTCGAATCTCCGCTATTTTCTCGGATGTATAGCTTGTCTGATTACCGCTGTATCACTATCCCGTGGCAGTATTGAACCTGGGACCCCAGCGAAAGAATTTCAACCGCACGGATTTGGATTTACTATCAGGTCATTTCCGCATGCTGACTATTCCCCAGATTATCATTGTATAATATTTTATACAATTAAAAATGAGGTCTTTTAAATTATCCGTATACTCGATATAATCTCAATAAATAAAGCTTAAGAAGCGTAAGAAAACTTGCATCCATCTCTGTATAAATACGAGGTACGAAATAGGGCATGATTTGTACGAACGATTACACAATTTCGCCTTTCCAGTATGGGGAAGCCTGTCATATATTGCTTTTCCACGCGTCTACGTTAAGAACTCTAGAAGATAGTGTTGTCTGAACTAAGCTAGCACATTGACGTTTATATAGATATGATTTCGTATATAATTGATTAAGTAAACTTTCTTTAGTGTTTCCTGTTAAATTACCATCTAAATTAAATACAGTCGAATTTAGAAACAAAATTCTTCGATTAGATTTTTTTGTATCAAAACACAGTCTATTAAAGAAGTTTTGTTTTCGATGTATAACTTGATGAAACAAAAATACTGCCGTTAGACAAAGGTGTGATGGTTGTTTTAGTATTGCTGTGATTTAGTAATATTTTTGACATTAGATTTTTTCTTCTTTAGAGGACTTCTGTGCTATGCAAAGCATATCACCATTGAGGATTCATGGAAAATCCTCGTGTAACTCTATTTTTATAAATATACTTATATACATATATTTATATCTTATCTAAATTAACCTATTTCGGAAATTTATTGTTGGGTGCTGTGGCACGAATAGTTATTTTCTATTTGATATCGACACGGATCACGCCAACGTTTTCTACGTAAGACTAAATACTAGTACGCCACACTTATTACGACATAGTTGATAACCCTCCTAGTGTGTAGTGTGAGGTGTACAGATCGAACGAACTAATGACGACGGCTTTTATTGTCCTTCATGCATTGATCGCTGGGGTGGTATTGATTGCATACGTGCAGGGTTAAATGAAGGTTTAGCGCATTGCTAATAAAACCGCTTCTAAAACAGCTTTATGTTGCTGTCAATTCGATAACGCTAAGACTTTATCGTTAATTCAATTATCGAGGTTAGTAGTAGTTATCGACTACTGTTGCTTTCTAATTAAATAGAATTGCAAATGTAACTAATTGAGAGATACAATATGGATGTCATCGGGTTATGTTAATTTGATTAGCTCGGAACATCTTATAAAAGATATCAATAGCAAATTGTGATGCAAATTTAATATCACTTTCACCTTTTAGGATACCAAAATTCGAACAGAATTTATATTTATAATTATCAACGTTTCGATCTGTAACAAATTTATTCATATAGACAAGAATTTTTTAATTAAATTTGTGTTGTCTACTAGTTTTCCACCAACAACAAGTAATAGTTTCAAATCTTTCTTAATCCTTACCGACTCGATGTATTCTTGTTTTGAAACTTTTTTTTTCACTAAAAGATGCAGTGGTGTTAATAACATGGCAACATATACATATAATATATACAGCGCTGAACCTCAACGAAGAAGCTTCCTATCTTTACCAAAGCCAATTTTCGTTGATTTCACGCGCTTTGTCCATTATATTGCAGCTGGTCAGCCTGAGAGTAGTTTGTAAAATGTTAAAGATAATTCTAGCTTTGTAATGATACTGTTGACTACTGAGGATTACGTTGTTTGACATAACGTTGATAATGTAGGTATCTATCTCAAAAACAAAATAAATGGGACAATTTCAATACATAGGTATCGATATTGTAATTGTCCCATTTCTTTTTTCTTTGAGTATACCTCTGTATAGACTGTTTCAGGTTATACGAGCATGCCACATAGCATACAAATCCTACATGGAATCAGTTGAAGCGTCATTGCAGCATAATCCTAAAATTGTTTGTTCTGCGATCTTGTAAATTTTTCAATTATGTCCGTGTTTTCAAGAGTCTTTTCTATTCCTTCGTTCTAAGTAAATTGGAATTTGCATCACAAGTGTAGTCGCCACATTATGTCTATCTCCAGCTTTCGTTAGAAAAGATTCAGCGACGTTTCCTGAAATTTTTATCATTCAAAAGAGATGGTATTTATCCTCCACGAGGTGTTGATTATGCGAATCTACTGTCTGAACATGGCATGGATGCGCTAAGTTTTCGCCGGGAAAGACACGGAGCTTGTTTTGTGTGGAAGTTAGTCAACGGTGTAATAGTTAGTCCTTTTCTCCTATCTTCCCTCGACTTCTTGGTTCCTCGATTGTCTTCCCGTTATTCATGTACCTTTTCTATTCCCTTCTCAAAAACAAACATGCTATAGTCGTCACCATTGACAACGATGTGTCCAGCTGCTAATCTGCATTATGATGATATTTTTGTTGATTCAATTAATCTATTCACTTAGTTTCTTTTTTGTTTTTACTTAATATGTATGTATTTCACATGGTAAATTTATAATTTTGTTCTGTAATTGTACGTTGTTGGACAATAAAGTATATTGTATTGTATTGTATGCCACGATTTGCCGACTTGTGGTCACTTAAGTATCTTGAAAACCGTTTCTCGTGTGGCACAAGATTACTATTCGCCAAAAATGCTCGCTGATATCGCACGCTATGTCAACGCCTCCGCTGTGTGTATACTTAGTAAACCTATGCAGCAAAAACCTATTGGTAGTATGGGTGGTCACACTCGTATTTCTAAACCTTGGGATGTTCTCAGTATTGATATTGTAGGTCCTCTCCCTCGTACTAAACATGGTAACAATTACATCTTGGTAAGCTCTGATTGTTTTAGCAAGTTTCTTTTGACATTCCCTTTTTGAAAGGTTTCATCTAAGTCGATTATTCGCATGCTCGAGGAAAACGTGTTTTTTCTTTTTGGTGTGCCGCGGCTTATTATCTTCGATAATGGCGTACAGTTTAAGTCACGTGAATATAGAGCTCTCCTTTCCGAGTATAAAGTCAAGCCGGCCTATACTGCTTTTTACCACCCTCAAGAGAATTCGGTTGAACGTATTAACCGAGTCAACTTCGGCTGTGAGATGCATGTGACAGGCGAACGTAAATTTGCAAAACCTATAACACGTCCGTTGTCGAAGAGGATGATCCTGAGCAGTTGGTCGAAAGGTCTGCCGGGAGGTCTGCTAACTTCTCGTAGCTCTACAAAGACATCAAGGGTCGACTTCAGAAAGCTTATGAACGCGCCAAGGTTCGTTATGACACTCGACATCGCCGTGAAGACTTTCTGCCGAATCAGTTAGTTTGGAGAAAGAATTTTGCTCTTTCTGATGCCGCTCAGTACTACACCGCTAAGCTTGCGGATAAATTTGTTCAGCCATTTATGATCCATCAAAGAACTTCTACAAACACTTACGAGTTTAGGACGTGTGACGGTAAGATCCTTTCTGGTACCTGGCATGCAAGCCACCTCACACCTCAGCCTTCACTTGATTAAACCTTTTCTTTCTGCTCTTATCGTTCCTTTCTTTCTTCTCATCCTGTAGGTGGGGCTTTAGAATTTGCTACCGGCCTATACTCGTGCAGTAAGAGCCTGCTAATAGGATTCGGTATTCCCATGCACTTGTAGGAATTTACGTAACAGCCTTCGTATTTCATTTTGCTCGTCTTAGAGCTTCTGTGTTGCACTTTTTTTTTACTTTGGCTAACTATGATACATGAATTCCGCCTTGAAATAAAAACCGCTTAGCTTTTTCTTCCTTCTTTTCCTTATCTTTTATGACGAATTTCGCTTTGACCGTTTTTGACGTTTTTGATTCTCCCGATTTCGACGTTATTTGGAGGGGCATAAAGACGTCGTCTCAGCCGTTCAGCCTTTGGTTTCATTTGTCGTCGCCTTCAGCGTTTTAGCACATCTAGACCAGGCGTTGCTTTCCTTCTGGGTAAACCTTCCTTGTTTTGCGATCTTTTTTTTTTGGTTTTGTTGGCCATTTCCTCCCCTTTTTGTTGTTAGAGCTTAGAGTTCCCAAAGTGTATGTGGTGTGTGAGTTGTGTGCATGAGAGCATTCTTAACCATTTGCAATTTCCTCTATGGTAGTAATAAACCTGCTTAGTTGAACCTTTTCTACTTTTCTTCCTCTTCAAGGGCTTTCAGGCTTCACCTGAAGTTCTTTGTTTTCTCTCGTTGTCTGTGCGACGTCGGTTAGTTCTATCCTGGATTCGGCCAATTCGGAAACTGGTTGCTTGGCAGTACTGTTCCAGCTTGCTCAGGCACAGTTGGATCGCATCGAAGATTTCTTCAGTACATGCGCTCTAACGATCAATCCTAGGAAAACGCAAGCTATTGCGTTCGCTTGCAACGTGAAGATCGAATACCTGGGAACGATCCTCGACAGGAAGCTAACTTTCGCCGACCATCTAAGTAGAGCTAGAAACAAGGCCGGTCGACTGTACCAACCCAGACCCAAAATGGGGGGACACGGCAACTCCATCCCACATCCTCCCACTAGTACGGCTACAAAATCGCGTCCTGGAACTTGTATTCTGTCTCCCTAAATACACCTCGCGGTCGATGTCCAGGACTTGAACGAGGTCCGAAGGAAACTCAACCGAGGATTCTTCAAGAAGGTACTCGCAAGAAGCAATCCTGCGATAAGTAGCGCCATTGCGCAAAAATGAATGGAGTTTATAAACCACCTCACAATAACGGAGACACTCCAGCTAACGTGACGCGGTAATGGAACAATCATTAATACCTAATTCTGTTTCTCTGATTTCAGATATTCATCAGCGAAGGAGATTCATCAGAGGACATCCCTGGAAGAAGAGGGACTCACATGAAGAGAAGGCCAAAAAAACCAGGACAAAGAAGATGAAATTAGATCTTGCATTTAAAGGATAGCTGATGAGTTCAAATAGATCGAAACTACGTGGACCTATTCTAATGCTTGATCTATTTTCATTACACTCGCGTAGTACCTCAAACGAAAGCTTATTTTATTAGGATTAGTGATGTATCACTTGTTCACTTTTATTAAATCTAAATTTGTACAAGTTGTTTGTATTTTTTAACTATACTACTGTATATGAGTTTTAAATTAATTGTACTGAAAGAAAGGCAAGCTAAATAATAATAGTGCGCGTCCTAACTTCAGACAACAGATTCAGGATATTGTATAGCTTTAGGTAGTTACTACATATACTTATGTGCAAATCTTTGTTTAACAAGAATGCAGATTCTCGAGAGCTGTTTAGATACTTGTGAGTTTTCACTGTAAACAACTGTAGAGTAATGCATACATACATATCATACACCATGTGAAAGTTACATACGAATACATTGATGTATATGAACAGTAATTTTTTGAAAATTATAGCCTAAAGAGATCAAATTTGGTTTCTAGGGAGAATATTTGAATAGTTTCAACTCATTTGCCAACTGAGCAAATCATTTCAATTTTCGAAGAATTAGTTTTTCTCTTCTTATGTTCTTAATGTTCTGGTTTTTGGGAAGACAAACAACCTTCTTTACTAATGTTTTTTTTTAATAATGGAAAGTGCAAAAATTGTAATTTGTTCGCATACTGAACTGTTACACTGCAGCCCAAGTATGGTATCGTAGCCCCCTTATTGTGCTCCTCTAGAAAGCATTTTCTTTTCAAAAAAAAGAATAATAATTCACCTGTTTCGTTGTCGATAGGGCATCCTGTATATGTAAACGCATTGGAAAAAAATTGGTGATGAAAACTGGAGTATGCTTTCGAGTGAAACATATAAACTTCACAACGTTTCCGTTGGATTCTCGAAACTATTGTAATGGCCTTGCCTCTTTGTCAAGAGGCGGTAAGAGCGTTCAGATATGCATTTATTCGTATTTCGCTGAAGCTCTTTATGAGAATTGCGTTTGAAGCTAGAGTATGAAACTTCCTGCTCGAAATAATGCAAGGAATGTAAAAATGTTTATTATTATGTTCGGAAATAACTAAATAATTTATTAAAACATAGATGTGATAATGTTAACATATCCGAAAAAATTATAAGGAGTGTATTGCAAATGTAAGAACCGTCAAGATAAAATAAACAAGCCATTAACGACGACGAATCCTATATTTGGTATTGTGTAAATAGATATGTATATACCAACGATATTTATTTGTTATTATAAATTTACACATCATTTACGCGTTACTGTTATTTATTGAACAAAACGTGTACGAAACGATTTATTGTACAAATAAAGCAGTGCAATTATGTTGTTGCAATGTTAGTTTTTATTATACAGAACATATGCTGCTAATAAAACCTGCAGTTTCAATATTTTATTCCTGGATTATCATAAAGTAATAAATTTAAAATAAAATATTTTAATAATAGATTTTGCCTCATCGCTGCGAAATTTCCACAAAACAACAAAAGAGAATTTTGTTCCAAAATATATTTAGTACTCCTAAACCTAAACAACCATCTATAATAACTAAAAATTAATATATAATTCCAATCACATTTTTCAAACAATGTTTGAATTATTAAATTTGACAGATCACTACAGATTAGTTAATTACAACGTTATTGCGCAAGAAACAAGTTATAATCGGTATAACAATGGTACCTGACGTTATTTAGAGACTGATTTTAGATCTTTCTGCCGTGCGCTCAGCTTGCAGAAGGCAAAAACGGCGACTAAATTAATTTTAATATTACTAAGAAAAAAAAACATTCTTAGGAAAACGACTCGACAAATTTCCAGGAACAGGTCCAATAAATACCGTTTTCTTACTCACGTTCCTAATAAATTGCTTGAATTCATTAACGTTACCTTGTATTTTCGCAGCAAAATATAGGGTTTATAAATTTTACAGAGAAGATAACTCAAAAATAACAATGATTGTATACGTATATGTATATAGAAATAGACAAAGATTTTCAGCCGGTGAAGCACACTATAAAAACAAGTTATGGGATTTGAGTAAGGCCTGATCTGGTTGATCATGGCATTTTGCTAACAAATTTCGAGAAACACGGTGTTAGAGGAGTCGCAATTATTGTTTCTCTAGTTATTTAAGTAATAGACTACACTGTGTGAAATTAAACGGTGTAAAACCGGGCTCACTAGTATTGCAGAGAAGTATTCCTGATGGAAGTGTACTTGGCCCATTACTGTATACATACTTTCAGCTCCTCCGATTGACGGAGAAAGTACGCGACGCTTTAGAGCTGAGGCACTCTACTGGTGCAGTTTTCCTGGCCTTCGCCCAGGCATTCGATTCGATGTGGCATGGCGGTTTGATTTTCAAAGTGGGCAGATTAGATATCAACCCGAACATGATATCGCTCATTCGGTTGTAGACTCGTAATGATTTTGTAATGTTACATTAAAAAAAAATACGCTATTAACCATATCAAAGAAACGGTTACGTTAAAAGTGGAGGGGATGGACTGACAAAGAGAGCACACTGTGGCCGTTCGAAGACTAAGTCATATCAAGTGTACCTCTCCCAAAGGACCTTCCATGTCAAGAAGTTTGGCAAGCACTCTACAATCAGACTTGTGGACGCCGGAGTACCCCAGGGCTCTCTGCTGGAGTCTAAATTGTTCATCCTGTACATCAGTGATATCCCTGCGAACATCTGCACCCGACTAGCCGTTTATGTCGACAGCACAACGATTTACACATCGTCAAGAAACTACGCACTTGTGTACACGAATGTGGTTGCTGGACCCCAAGGAGGCACCCAGGTGCCGACCGACCGTTAGGTATGCGGCGTCACGGAAATGCACACACTCCTCAGGACAAAGAGGCACAAAACCAGTTGCCCGCACGAGACCGACACCTCGCGGAGAGGCGCGGCGAACCGGTGGGCTCCTCTCCCCCATGCTACCCATGCTAGACAAGTTTTCTTGTCAACGTTGGACGGGTCATCGTTGGAGACGCTTTAGCGAACTCCTACCTCACATCTAACCCCACGGAGCCTAGGCCTCCTTGCAGATGGCTACTATCGGCCAAGCGTGGGCAACGGAATCTGGCCGTGAGGTACAACCAGCCCGCCCGTGAATTAAGCCTGAACTACGGGAACGGCCGGACAAAAGCCCTACCCCCTATCTCCGGCGATCAAGTATCCGCGGCAGCTACAGTGAACCCGTAGGGTCCCAGAATCACCGAGTTGTTTTAGGATGAAACCGAAGGTTTCCCCAACCAGACAACCAGCGGGCGGACTACTCCTCGGCGAACCGACTTTTATCCTCCCCTACTATCTTCGCCAAATTCTCTCGCCACGCCCGTTTCCCTGAGTGTGGCCACCAAGGATGGGGTAGTGCAGCTGCAGAGTTCTCTAGGTAAGCGCCGTAGGGTGCCTCACTTACCCACCGTATATTCCGACGGTTAGCGGCCGGACACCGGAGCGTATGCCCATGCCTACGCCCAAGCTTCCTCCCCTATATACGAAGTCTACTCCCGCCACGGCCGTTGCCCTGGAACTATGAGACCAGGGACTGGATAGTGCAGCCGCAGAGTTTTAAGGGTCGACGCTATAGGGTGAACGCCGACCCGAACACTTATGTACAGAAGGCTGCAGAGGTATATACAATGAAAGCTCTCATAAGCGGACACTCATAGTTCCAGTGCTTTAGTCCGGCTATGGGAAATGTCCGCTTATGGGATAGCTCAGAAAAAATCTTTATTTGATGTACATTTTTAAGATAACGAATAAAAAACAGTAATTCTGTAAATTCAATTACAATAAATAGCTCTTATTAAAACATCAAATTGCTGCAACCATTCAGACATATTTTTGAATGCTCGAGTACGATGAGCTATTTCTTTTGCTTTAGCCTTTACTACAGATCCAGAAATGGGTATGTTCTGGCTTCTAGCCTTTGCAAACCAATCAAAGTACGTGTTATCTATACGAGAACCTTAAGGAAACTTTTCTTCTGGTGAATATTTATACCAGACTGCTATTTGCGGCGAATATTTTCTTTATTTTTTGACATTTCTGCAGTCTGTGTTTTCGTGATATTAATCCTTTGCAAAAATATTTACAAATGTAAGAAAATTTTTAGTTTTCCTTAATAAACCTTACATTTTCGCTAGTTCACAAACTCACAACTTTTCTTTGTCCAACGTGTTGATTATTTCAATTTTTTCGTTCAACGAAAGCATATTTTTGTGCAAAAAGGGGAATCACCAAATTCATTGTGGTTTAAGACAGGCATACGACTATGTAAAAACGGGAACACAGGATTTATCACTATTCTTTTTTGAGTATTGCATACTTAGAAAGTGTCTGCACGAAATGTATATATTATAAGTAGAAGTATAGTGTACTGCGTTCGTCCGTTGGAGCGTCCGCTTATTGGATAGTAATTTGTACTAAAAACGTACTCTAGCAGTTGTGTATAGAAAATTTGTCCGATTACGAGAGATATCCGCTAAAAAGAGCTGTCCGCGAGTAGAGCTTTCACTGTATTTTTATCGAGTAACTTTCCGAACTTAACCGAATAATTCAGTAGTGTTTTTTGGTAATTCATTACTGTTGCTGTTCAAGTGTTAAACGTATGTTTAAATTGCCATTGAAATTATTAATCGGCCGTACAATTTATACTATAAACTTAGAATCAAGTTGACAAAGAAAAATTGGTTGGAAAACTTGCATCTACAGCCTTGGTCAAAAGTATTAGGCACGCCTACGGAAGATAGATAATTTATAAAGTATTTAAAAATACGATACTGATGTGTTCAAACATCAACAATTAGAGTAGCTTATCCTTCATGAAGAACCGTAAAACACTTGACATGCAAAACCGAGAAAAAGCCTTTTTTTAAACTCCTAGTGTAATGAAGCCTTTATGTGTGATTTATTACTGAACTTGACATTGTTTTCCTACAGAAATCAGATCCTACATGAATATAGAAATTCTCAATTTGGGAAAATGTTCCCGCTACGCAGTGCAATCTGCTATGCTTATTGTCAGGACAGAAAATGTTCAATCGATAAGAAAAAGACCCACAAATGCGCGCCTGAAAGCATGCAAAGCTAGAAAGAAACTGCGGCTTTCAGGAAATAAAAAGGTCGCTTCGAATGGGCTCTACAACATCAACATTTCATAGAAGAGGACCAGTCAAAAATTTGCTGATGATCTGATGAATCTGGGCTAAGCCCAATTAACACTGTTTTTAATAATATCAACCACCTCATCTTAGTCCGAGTTCGGAAAAGTGTCTAATATTTTTGACCAAAGCTGTATACACACATTTAGCAATGTAGGATTTAGAGCAACCTTAATTAGATTAAAATGTTATGTAAAATTTTATAAACGGTATGTAGATAATTGCATATGCTGCATACCCACTCATAAAATTGATAATGTTCTATTTATATACATTTAATCCATTTCATGATAGGTTGAAACTTACATTTGAAACGGAAGGCCAAAATATCCATTAATTTTATAAATATTAAGATAATACGCAGTGAGATAGAAATAAATTGACATATTAAAGACACTGGTGGTAATAAACATTTGAACGATAAGTTTCAAAAAACATAATTAATAGTTTAGTTGCCCAGGCCAGAGAGTAACAATAAAAACAAAAATTAGGGATAATTTATTTATTTATTGATAAGATTCATACAGGAAATCCTAATTACATGAATCCTACATTACATATTCCATTATATACACAAATAACACACTAATCATCCTAATTATATTACAAACAAAAAAAAATTATTATAAATTCAATTTATTTAAACATTTTTGTTGTATATTATTTGACGGATATAAAATGTCAATTTGTTCTACTGACGAAGTAATTAAAAAAACATAAAATTACTGTGTTCTGGAATAAATTGATTTTTAGTTGTTTCTAATACCAACTCCGATAGGAAAGTCATACATTCTAAAAATTACGGCCGCAGTAATTGGTACCCTAATGCGTTCCGGTCATTCCCGCTAAACACAATCAATATTTATGTGCATTACTGTAATTCTGACGTTGAACCTTGGGACGTGTAGAGGGGTGCCAGCACGCCAGCGAGCAAGAGATGGAGAACCTCCGTCTATCGACCGAGTTGTTCTCGAGACGTTTACACGGACAACTCGCTTTCGTGGAAGTGACCCACTAAACTAAATATAACTTTTGTGCATGGCCGTGCACACTACCATAATACAGATCGCGAATTATTATTCACGCATACATTCGAACGAGGCGACGTCGACGAAGAAATTTAAAACATCATCACGCGCACTACGGCGTCGTTATCCAAAATTGTCGCTGTAGTCGCTAACGTTTGTGGCGCTGCAGTGACGCAGTTCCGAGAACCGGCACGCCCTCGCTTTGTACCGAAATTTTCTCTAACGTTTTAAAGAGGAGGATCACGATTCTGGCAACGATTCGACCATCTTGATTTGCAGGAATCAGAGAAGGTATTTGATTAAGTATATAGTGGAATGCCCTTTGTATATATGTATGTATGGACAAACGTAGTTGAAAAGTGAGGTTATATTACATCGTTGATTGAAGGCAGGTAATTAGCGTGTGTAGCTGTTGTTAATGCTAGTCTGCTGTTTATGACATGGCCACTAAGCGGCTTATTAATATACAGTCGTGTGCAAAACAATTCTAGTTTAATAAAATTGTTAATTTGGGTGTGTTTCTTCAAGTTATCATTTGGGACTTTTCACCACAGACATCATTGTAGATTATAAATATTCAAAAAAACTTGACAATAGAAAATTGCAAAACGGTACTAATTTACCAAGAGAATTTAATGCTCAGTTCCAAATCTGCTCCACATGACAAAAAATCCTCTGTTTAACCATAAAAAATTTTACTGAAAGAAATCGAAGCCAAGTAACAGTTTAAAATTTCAACATTTTGTAAATTGAGTGCTTCAAAACAATGAAGCTCATTTTCAGATTCACTATCTGGAGCGTTGCAAATCCAAGAGAATTTTCTGGCAAGCCGATGTGTTATCAAGATGTCACTGCTTGGGATGCTTCATAAGCTGAAGGCATAAATTCGCATTGCTTTTATAAAAATGAAAACAAAAATTTTTGGAACTCCCAAAACGCAACTTCGAGGGAAAATTATTTTGCAAAACTACAGTGTAATCCGGCTATAACGAACTTGCATGTAATGAACTATTGCTTATGATGAACATTTTGCAAAGCCCCGGCTAAATCACCATTTAATTTCATATAATTCAACGTTGCCTATAAAGAACTCGTTTATAATGAACTTTCGGTTATAGAGAAGTAAATGTTTAAGTATCGGTTCACTATAAACGAATCGGTACCCAGCAGCCTTTCAGTTAAGATACTTCGTAACATCGGAGAACCACCGAATCATCATTTGGTAGTTCCCCAAATTACGTATTACATATGTAGGTAACTTTTATTCTACATAGTTCGTTCTATTTATCGATGCAGAGAAATTAAACAAAGCAATGGCTGAAAAAAGCAAAAGACGTGCACTTTCTATTCAAAATAAATTTAATATAAGCAGTGAAATTGCAGCTGGTTCCTCCCAAACCACAATTTCTTCAAAAATAAAAATAGGGAAGCAACTGTTACTCACTATAATTCAAAGATAGGGCACTAATGATATTAAAATTATTTCAATTTTAGATACGATAAATTTATTGAGCAGTGCATGGAGAAATATGTCAGCTGAAACAATTCAGAATTGCTTTCGCCACGCAGGATTAATTCAAAATGATAATCAGGTTGTAATTCGCGAAGACTTTGATGCTGACGATGATATTGCGTTAAGCCAATTGATAGATAGCAGACATAGCAGCAGCATATAGATGCAGACAAGTTCGTAGAGTATGTAAATGTTGATAAAAATGTTATTGCTGCGGAAATTCTGACTGACCAGGAGATTGTACACCAGATAACATGAAGAAGAACCGGAAACTATTATAGAACCAAACAATCCCAGAACTACTGCACAAGCTTTAGAATATATAAGAAAAGTACAACACTACTTTCAAGTTAACTGAGCCAAGGAAAATACATTTCCAATATTATTAGAAATACAAAAGAACTTAAATAATCGGTATTTATATAGTCAGAGCATCCAATCTAAAATTACGGACTTTTTCACGACATAAAAATATGTCGTGTAAATCTATTTCATGATATAAAATATAAATAAAAATTTATATTATTTAAATTTGCTTATTTCTGTTTAGTTCTTTTTTTAAATAGGTACTTTTACTGGTTTATATAATACACTTAGGTATTATCAATGTATTAATCTTGGATTAAGTGAACCTCGGATATACCTTACTGAACACATTTTATCGGTCCCCTGAAGTTCACTATAGCCGGATTACTCTGTATATCTCAACAGCTACTAAGATAATTTGTTTGTTCCAAAATCCAATTCAAAATTTTAATTTTATGACAGCAACAAGATTATTTATACAAGTCTACAAGATGAAAGAAATAAGGAGTAATTCAACCTCAAGAATCTAGATTAAGATGTTCAAGCTAGCCACAATCATTTTCTTGTAATGTCAATGAGAAAAAGAATTTACCAATTTTTCTCCCAAATGCAAATGGCTTCTTATTTTGAATGAATATTGATTATCTAATGGTATTGAAATACGAACAAAATCTAGAAAAAAATAGTATAATACTAAGAAATTTCAAATGAATTTATTTTTTTTTCTATAAAAATGTTGGTACCTCAACTCCTCCCTCCCTCCGTCCAACGCCTCTCTGTCCCACCACAACTCGTCTTAGGGATCGAATTAAAAAACACCGAAACAAGTAGTTCGTTAATTTATTGTGTCAAAAAACATTAATACTAAGTTTCAAGCAAATTTGACGATATTTTTGTAGAAATTTCGCTACCTCCCACATCACCCTTTTAGAGATTAAAAAAAAAACGATAAACACGTGTTTCATTAATTGTGCCAAAGAATATGAATACGAAGTCCCAAATAAATTTTACCGTGAGAAATATTTTTTGTGACCAAACACTGCCAACCCCTACTGCCTTAGAAATGGAATGACAAAAAAAAAACAAAATATGTGTTTCGTTAATTGTGTCAAAAACGATTAAGTTAAGCAAGTTTTAGGTAATTTTGATCATTAAAATATATTTTAATTGTTTTCCTCCACTAACTTTCTCACCCCTTTTTAACCTGTTGAGAGTTGAATTAAAAAAAAAACGCCAAAATACGCGTTTCATTAATTGTGTGATTCAAATAAATTTAACTACGAGAAAAAAAAAATTACAGAAGTTTGTCACTCCCTGTCACCCCCTTAGGGGTTAAATTTTTAACAACGCCGCAACACGGGTCTCGTGAATTGTCTCAAAGAGCATTAATTTCAAGTTTGAAGGAATTTTGAACATAGACAAACTCTGTCAACCCCTTTTACTGCCTTAAGGATTGAATTGAATACGAAGTTTCATATAAATTTTTTATAGAAGCTTTGCCACCTCCTGTCACTCTCCTAAGAGTGTGACAGGGGCTGTCGAAGGCGAAGGGGGTGACAAATTGAAGTGACGTTTCTTGTTAATTATGGCAAAAAGCATTCGTACCAAGTTTCAAGTAAAATTAATCATAAAAATATTATTTACTACATAAACTTTGCCACCCTCTTTTGCTCACTTTCACCCCGTTTCACCTCCTTAGGGGTTGAATTTTAAAAAACGTCGAAACACATGTTTCATGAATGGTGTTAAATTTCAAATCAATTTGCCCATAAAAACGCTATTTTGATACAAACTTTGCCACCTTTTTTCACCCCCAATATCTTTCCAACATCTCCAAATGCCAAATTTCTACTTTTACTAGTTGGGGTTAAGTCTTAATGTGTTAGTCGAGACAAAGCCTTATACATAGAAAGAAATATAAATCTACAGTCATTTCTGATAAAAATCGTGTTTCAGATAACAATGAAGAACATCAAAGGGACTCTGCAATCGATGGGAATATCCATCAAAAATCCGAACGCTGTAAAACAACTGGTCGCTGGATCTGCGGCTGGTTTCGCCACCGGGTATCTCACAATGATGGTAGGAAAGAAAGTAATTTTCGCTGTAGGCGGAAGTATCGTCGCCTTTCAGCTAGCCCAAAGCTACGGTGTAACTAAGATGAATTGGGACGATGTCCGTTCAAAAACGAAAGCTGTAGTTGATAAACTTGATACCAATGATTGGAGAGTTAAAGCTAAAGTATATGCCAAAAGTAATATGTGTTTTACTGCAAGTTTTGTGGGTGGCTTCCTAATGGGTGCCTCCTACACGTAATATAATTGTGATATATGCAATTTTCCTATTATTGTGAATATGTTTGATATCTATTTTGTTATTTTTATTTCTATCTTAAAAGTACTAGTTTAGAATAAATTAATACCTCATTAAAATCATGTTGTTATACCGTGCCTTACCTTTACAAACCAACCTTTACCCATTTGAATCAGTCTGTGATGACTGGTGTCGACACTACTTGCGCAATATTAAAGCTTACCACACCCACTGCTCAAGATGGAGCATAGAGCATTCCCATTCTTTCGTTCTTCAAGTAAGTAATGATTCATAAAAATTAAATAAAAAGTGTAGTTTATTTTTGCCAGTTTGACCAACTAGAGTGCTCTGTAAAGATTTTGTAATTTAAACATATTTTTTGGTTGTTTTTCAAAATTCTTATTAATATTTGACAAACCAGGAGCTTTTTAACACGCATCACAATTGTTTGACTTAATTCCACAGGAAATGAATAAGAAGAACAAATAAGAAATTAATTTTTCGATCATTAACATATTCATGTTCTATTTTATAATAAAGATGTTTCCCGAAATTTCATCCCCGATAGAAAAAGCAGTAATAGAGGAGTAGTGAAAATAAAATTAATCATTTCAATTTTATTCTAAATTTTGCATTCATTTGCTTTAGTTTATTTATAGAATGTTAAGAATAGAACGAGCAAACCGATAGTTTTGAACAAAACTTTCCTGTAATCGATACCTAAAGCGACACTCAAGTTGACTTTGGTTAAACTTTATACGGTAAGGGATTTGTTCTCGGGATTCCAGGACTACTGGTATTAGGGTCTTAACTTTGTTTCTAAACTCTAAATATTGAATATTGCTATAAATAGTAGTGCTGCGGAAATCGCCAAATATTACAAATCGATTAACCGACTTTTCCTCAAACCGGTTTCATTAAAATCGATTAATCGTGTTGAGTCGAAACCGGTCTTTAAAATCGATTTTTTATACCGATTTTAAAAATCGGTTCAAAACCGGTTTAAAATCGATTTTGAAATTGGTTTTAAAATGTGTTTTTTAAATGGGTACACTAAGTTTTTCGATTAGGATTTCTGTTTTGATGGCGACAAATCGTCAAACATAAATCCAGTTTAGCAATAACATTGATTCCGCAAATATAATTTTTTTTTCGAGCGGAAAGAAGTTGCAGCTACATTGTCTTTTTATGGTATATACGTTAGGATACTGATTGTTACTTGTTTTATTAAATTTCATTAATTCATATTACCGCTATTTATTTCTTCATCCACGTTAACCACAACATGCTTTATGATGTATAGATAAATAACAGGTGTCGCTGTTTAGTATCTCAACGAATATATTTTGCATAACAAGCACAAATGAATGAAAGCATTATATTATCAGTATTTTTTTACAAAACGCACTACATTCTCTATCTAGACATCATCGTGAATGTATTATAAATATTAATAAAACAATTGCAAAGCCATACAGAGCGGATTCAAAAAAAAAATCATCGATTTGAAACCGATTTTAAAATCGATTTCAAAACCAATTTTCGATTACGATTTCCGTTTGATGGCGGTCAATCGCTTAACACAAAACCGGTTTGGTATAAAACCGATTACGATTCGCAGCACTAATAAATAGCTTGTTTAATATTACTAAAGGGATATTCTATTTTTCAATAATATTTTTAAAAGCAAAGTTTAAAGTGCTTCTTTTTGAATTAATAATAATAATATTTTATTCCAATTTTAATATTCAATTTGTAAAACTAGAACAAATTTGGAATCCAGTTAGTAAATTAGGAGTATTCAGAGGACCTAGCTTATCCAATCGTTCTACTGGTCCGCTAAATTAAAAAAAAACATTTATAGAAGTGAAAGCAATTGAAGAACAAGAGTAGTCTGAAATATTTCCAACCTCAACGTGAAAATGGCAGCACTCATCAATAAAAGCTTGGTAATGTGGTTGTGCCTTTATTGACATGTACCCACTAAAATTTCAGCCATCTTGGACAGGCAGTTGTTGTTCGAGAATTGTTTAAGTGAGTCGATGTGAGTATTTTTGTGAAAATTGAAAAATCGCACCATTGTTATGTGTTGGTTTTTGAAAGGCAATATGCAAACGCAAATTAACACGTTGAGTGCCACCATGTATAAAAAAAGTCGAACTGATGGGTCAATATTCTTTCCTTGATAAATTGCAATTTTGAATAAAAATTTGACGTTTATTAAACAATCAAGTGACAGTGTGGAGGTCATATGAGACCAACGCTTCACCAATATTGTCAAATGTGCTAACAAGTCTTTTATGCTAGTTATAACTATGCTACGTTTAGTGTGCAATTGTGCATTTAGTTGTTACTGTGTTTGCGTGTGGTAAAGATGTCATACGAAGAAGAACAACAAAGAACATTTTTGCATCCAATGCTACGTCGGGAAATGAGGAGGCCGACACCTTCGTAAACAATTGTTTTGCACAGAAAGACGCCGAGTACTATTTGGAAGGAAAAAATATCTGGTGTCTTTGATAGGTCGAAAACTTGTCAGACCACACTCGCATTCATATACTTGTTTGTATATTGAAATAAAATGTAATAATAAAAATAAATCTGATTAATTTCATTAAATTACTGTGGGAGGAACATGATGTTATGTTATCTCATTTTCATTTCAAATTCAAGTCAAATTACACGCTACTGTATTAAATCATGTTTATTCATCCAAATACTTAGATATATTAATCCAATCACGTTCTGTCGCAAACCGCAATTGCAGAAGCACACATTCGATTCACTAGAATTTAATGTCGATGCCTTCAAAGGAAATTACTAAGTACGTCGATATTTTAGACACTATATCGACAGCAGTCTACCTGAGTTACTTCAGGTTTTAACAGTTTTTAATTGTAATGCTTTGAAATAGGAAATCTGATTAAGAAGATATTAAATACTTCAGGAAAATACTGTAATGGTATTGTCTTATTTACTGGTTTTTTTTTTACTTAGTTGCAATCCTATGCTGTAACTTGTCTGGCTATCACTGCAACTCTTGCATTTTATCTCATCTTCTCAATCATTTGCTTCCACTGGCAAAATAAACTCTCTGATTGTTCTTGCTAGTTCTCTCAATGGAACAATGCGGCCATCGATTAAACCAATCCTAAATCCTAATGAAAACATACATCTCATATTATATCTCATCTTCTCAAATTTACTAAAATAACATTGTTCTTGAAATGGAACACTTGTATAAACAAAAATTTGTCTATGATGTCTTTCTAGGAATCAATATATCTATGTCTGCACTGAAAATACGATTAGAGACGAAATAATTACAAACATTTCAACAATTGTGTCCAAAGATATTGTCCTACCGATAGACTATACGAATAAACGTGTCAAAATGAAATTCCGGTTGGATAAAATGTTTTAATTCAATCTACCACAATTTGTAAAATTGATTTCATTTCTATGAATTCCATTCAATACTTTATATATTATAACAAAACAATTGATAATTGTTAGATTAAAGACTAATACATTTTTATATCGATTTTAAACAGGCAAGATTTTTTTAGAAAAAATCTTGTTCCATTAGCCACTCAATTACTGCTGTAATCACTTCATCACATAAATATGTTTGGTAACCACCGTGCGGGCAGTTTTTTTTTAAATCCGATTCATCATAAGTTTTTTCAACGTTTCCAATTCAAACGCCACATGTCTTGGCTATAAACCTAACGGTATTTCTTCATCCATATCATTTAGTACCATCTCATAAACTAAATTAATAATTATCTTCGGTAACATCACCTGGTGCATGTTCACATGTCTCTATTTCTAGTTTACAATCACGTTAACTTAGTCGTAGGTCTTAACTACTTGATATGAAGAGCCCAACTCACTCAATTATCACCATGTTTTACAGGTCATAGTTCTTGTTTCGCGTCAAGAGAAATAAGCTAATATTTTCGTATATACAAGAGACAGAGAAATGATATTTTATATCTAGTAATGCCAATCGATGACACTTCGAAGGACACTAGGGATAATAAATACTAAACCTCTCTCGGGACTTTTTATCCACCCTAAGAGATGAGGAACATATGTAGAAACATGCTCCTTGCTAAGATGATAAGTACAAATTGCTATTATGTTTGCTTTACTGTAGTTCAATGAAAATTACTACAAAAAAGAAAACTGCTGATGTATAGAAAATGAGCGTTTTGGTAGCGAGCAAAGACGTCTTAAGGAGGTTTGGAACGTACAGTGCCTGACCATATTATTTAGACGCACTTGAATTTTTTCAGTTATTTCGACTGTTGGCTTTATAACAATCATTATTTTGTTATAAAAATGTTTTATTTTTTAATTTGAAATCGTAGTAGCTAAACAAACAGAATAAAACTGATTTAATTTTAATATGTACAGGGCAATCCAAATTAAGTGTTCACCATTGATAACTTTGTTATTATTCAAGATACAAGACTGTTTAAATTAGCAAACTTGTACTACTTTTAACGCTCTTTAAGATGGAAGAATCTTAAAAAAATCTTATAAGACATTTTTTACTGCGATTAAAAATACTTGAGTTATAATGAATAAACGAAAACAGCTAAATACGTTTTATAAACTTTATTTTATACATAAACTTATCATTAAAAGAAAATAAAAATTACTGATTTTTTCATAGAAGATGTTCAAAAATACCACCTTGTTGTTCAATACATTTTTGTACACGCTTCCGAACTTCTCGAATTGCTTAGCTGTTTTTATTTAGTCATTATAACTCAAGTATTTTTAATCCCAGTAAAAAATTTCTTATACGATTTTTTGTTTAAATATTAAAGTTCTAGCAGAAAATGATATAATATACAGGGGTTTCCATTTGAAAAAAAATATTTTTCGGCAAAACTCGAAAACGCGCTGCGCATTTGTTTTTTTTATTCTTCCATCTTAAAGAGCGTTAAAAGTACTATAAGTTTGCTAATTTAAACAGTCTTGTATCTTTAATAATAACAAAGTTACCAATGGTAAACACTTAATTTGGATTGCCCTGTATATTTTAAGGAAAACCTTCAATCGTATAAAGTTTAGAAAAACATATTTGGTGGAGTCACCTTTAGCAGCAATTAACGCTTCAATTCACCGTGGCATGGTACTAATGCAATTTTGAACTGTCTCCTGCATACGTGGGTAACAATTCTAGACACGTACCTATAATTTTTTCTATTAACTGGGTTTTGGTACTAATGGTTTTCTTTGTTACCTCTCGCTTTACCAGCTCCCAAACATTTTCGATTGGGTTCATGTCTGGGGAATTACCTGGCCAGCTAAGAAGAGGGATGTTACTCTGCCGCAAAAATGTTTTAATAGACCGAGCAGTGCAGCAGGGGCCTCCATCTTATATAAAAACAAACGGCTATCCATTTGGAAACCAATCCTTCAACTGAGGAATCAAGTGGTTTTGGAAATATCGATTTCCAGAATTCTAACTCCCTGTCCTTGTGGTTTCCTGACTGGTTTACACGACCTTAAACCCAATTCCTTCAACTTACGCCGTATGGTACGCTCAAACACGTTCATATTTGACTGATACAAACGGTTTTTGATGTGTTTTGTGGTTGCAAACCTATTTTCTATGCATATTTTTGTTAAGCACCTTTCCGCCTTGGAGGTTAAATTTGGTTTTCTTGCGTTTAACACTTGCTTCGGAGATGTTCAGTCTTCTAGTAATATCCCTGTTTGAATAGTACCTAGTACTGATAAGAATTTTTGTCTGTGCAATTCTACTCGGTGAGAGATCCTTACGTCTACCCATGACTTACTTAACAAAAATTTATTGTATGTCAACAAACTAATCAGATAAAATAAATAAAGAACAACTACAAACCAAGTTCACACTTAGACTTAATTTGGAACACCATAAAACTGAAGCGAATGTCTTGCTTGTTGATACGACACTAAGCACGTTTCGACTTGCACGGTGCTAACACCCTGAATACTTACATTTAATAGACATTTCCCACTACAACGCTGATAGAAGGGTTTAGAATATAACAACCTAAAACTCATTTGCTTATAAGAGAGCATTGAAATAGATGTTTGCCAGGGACTGTATATAAAACTCAAAAAGGTAAAGGAAAGGAACGCATACACTATCCAAAACAAACTTTTACCCTGTATTTGATAGTAAGCAAAATATTCTTTTAGATATCTTACAAATGCTAGTTTCATTATAAAAGCTTTAATTATAGTACATGAAACCTCTTTAATAGTAACTTCATTAATAAAAAAGAATGTGGTAATCTAATATGATAATTCCAACAGGACCAAAATAAATATGACGGACACAGTTTTATGCCATATCATTGAGCTTTCGCATTAATAGAAGTACGCAAAATTATGCAGACAAGAGTTGAAAAGAAAATTCGAAACATTTTAAAACTAAGATATCATTGTCTGACATTTAATCCTTACACCTAATGATTATTAAAAAATAAAAGAAGTTTAAATGAAAAGAAAGTTGAATTAATTAAATTAAAACTTGAACATAACATTTCTAAGAATAAAAAAAACCATTTCCAAAAAAAGAATACAAGCCTCAGCGTTCAAGAGAATTTACTTCCATCTTTTTTTTTAGTCTCGTTCTGTATTGTTAATTTCAGTGTTGTTTTCATCCTCTAATTTAGTTTGTAGCAGGGTGATAGACTTCCCTTGGGTTTTATATGGAAATATAGTATTTGCTTTTAACTCTGCAATTGATCACAATATGTTTATGTTTACAACGTGAAAATCTGAAAGCATGTAAACATTGTTTAAAATCAATACAATTTCCTTCCAAACGAGTCCAGGATTATTCGCATAGAGTAACGAAAATATTAGACTTTAAACATTGACAAATAAATGGTCTTTCCTCTACCGTATTATGACAGATACGAAAAAATATCACTAAAGAGAATAGAAATTTTAGGTTTGAACGTAGCACTTACACTTCCTAGCGGTCTACAACTTGAAAATAATTAGTGGCCCACCCTGTACTAGCTGCTTCCATTTCTTTAATTAACTATTAAAATAGAAGAAAAGAACGTGCTAAATTGTACCATCCAGAACGTTGCAACAGACAAAACACAATTTCTAAGAACTCCTAATTCTTCTCGTTAATTATGTGATCAATTATTATTATAACAATAAGTGAATGACGTACTATTCATACGAACTATTTAAATTAATTAGCCAGAAAATATACGTATAACCACAGTGCGCGAAGTTAGTAGGATCCTGTTCCTTATGTTGTTAAATGAAGTAAATAGTTGAAGAAAAAAGTAAGTAAAAATAATGTAGAAAAATAGTAGAATAATTATAGATAGTTAAAAGGGGATCCAAGAAATTGATAACACTTGGAGTGGTAGTAGAAGAACTGGTATCCCTCAAAGGGTTCAAAGTATTCTCAGCACATGATTTATACACCAACGCATGTATGTGTAATATAGACGGTTATATTTATCTAGACGGTGTTTTGCTTGCTATTTTCGTTTGCTACATGACGAACAAATGATGTAGTGGATGCCACAATTATGGCATTAGCGTATAGTGTAATGGTTTCTTCGCATTGTATAATAAAATATACACGCTATAATATAAACATCGAGTAAATATTTCCCGAAACCGACTGTAATCGTTCGAAATGACGTTAGCTTTTCTAGGAAGGCGATCTGTACGTGGATAACTCGCGTCTTAGAATAACTAAACATTCATATAATGACTATAGCCAACAACGCATGTATATCTAGATTTAAACGTGCATATGTATGTATACACATTTTTTTCTCCTAATATAAGCTACTGTTTATAAATACATGATACCTTTATATGACTCTATATGTGTTCGGATACCGTCAACTTTTCCATATCAAAATAGAACTGCGTATATGAAAGATGATCAATTAGTTCGATGATTATAGAGTTAGTCAAAAAATTCAACATAATTTTTATCTCACGAATACCAATAGTTATATTTAATGCAGTTTTTATCCTCTTTTCATGTATTCCAAATTTCTCCATCACCCACAACTTTGTGTGAAGATGATTGTGATGATACAGAGGATAGCGACGAAGAATCAGATTTATATCAAGATTTCGAAATTCTGTACTGGCTACGCTTATGGAGTTTGAAGACAAGTTAGTGATTCAAAATAATATTATTATCGAAAATAAGGAAGAACACTCCTAAAAAAACGTCAAAGAAATAAAGAGGATGTAAAAGAGGGAGCTAAGGCCAACCTATTGAGGTCAAATATCTAGGAGTGACTTTGGACTTCCAAATTGACATTGACAAACCACACCTGGAACCTGTGATAAATGTAGACATCTCTCATTCGCAAATCGAAGCGAGGATTTTCCCGGTGGTTTGTGGATGACGGAAATTGGAAATTGGAGTTTGGAGAGATAGAGAACTCGATGGCGAGGTCATTAGCTTGGGGAGCTCCCCATACATCTTCCAGACCGAAATAATTGCCATCCATTCCTATGTAGAGAGCATTTTAAATTAGCTATAGATAAACGGATTGGTAGAAATTCTATCTGACAGTCAGGCTGCCCTTAGAGCACTACGCAGGGTGTCGGGTTTGATTCCGAAATGGCTCTTGAGTGCCATAGGCAGCTCGAAGAACTGGCGGAACATCATAACACTACGCTGAGATGGGTGCCAAGCCAATCGCGAATCAGAGGCAATGAAATAGCTGACAAGTTAGCAAGAGGTGCCAACGAACCAAGAGGTCCAGAACCGACGTGTGGGAGTTCTTATGGCAGCATTAAAGCCTTTGTCAGATCTGAACTCGCTGCTAAGCATTATTTCTATCGGAATGCACTTGCCGGCGCAAGACACTGTAAAACTCTCGACATTCGCCGAAATGAGAAAAGACTTTGCAAGGAAATCTTCATGAGGAGAGACAGGCTGAGGTTGCTCAAAGGAATCTTAACCGATCACTACGATCTGAATAAACACATGCATCGCATGGGCATAGTAAACTCTCAACCTGTGTAGAAACTGTGCGAGTGCGGAGGAAACTCCAACCAGTAAGAGCTCCATTAGCTTGACACTCATATACACGGAGTTTCTCCGGCCGATTTTGGCATACGATGCTCTCACCTGGTCCAGCGTCGCTGAACGTCCTCCAGAACAAGCACATTATAATTGCCACATTCTGGTTCGTGAGTAATGCTCAATTGCATAGAGATCTTGCAGTAGCAATACTGTGCGAACATGCGATGACGTTGGCCAGAAGCATGTTAGAAAAGATTTCTCAATTGGAGAACCAGTTAGTCAGGCACCTGAGGAAACTAGACCCAGATAGACCACCACTTCGTGTTGCCACTACACGTACCCTGGAGGCGGACGCTCAATAGTCACTGTGATCGGACCTCCACAGCTGACTCCTAACCGAACATTCTATGGCCAGATCGTAGCCAGCTAGTTGAAGAATAAAAGGCTTAAGGACTCATTAGTCCAGCCTTGGAAAAATAGAAGGCCTTTGGAAAAGTCAGCACGATTCGGAGTAAAAAATATTTACCTTTTGTTATGGAATTGCATATTATTTGTGCAACCAAGGATACCAAGTACATCTACACCTAGAAGAGGAAGGCCAAGTGGTACTGAAAAAAGCTTGGAATTCGTAATGAAACCAGTCCCACGCTGCAAATTACCCATAGCAAAGCCTCCAGAACAAGTGACAGATAGCTCAGATTCTAATGGAAGTAAGGAAGAAAAAAAACGTAATTTGATGATATAACGTTTGAACTAAGCTGTTTATCTAAATCTCATGACTAAAAAAAAAACATTAACGATGATATACAAGATTTCAAGCTATCCAAAAAAAATCCTGAAATGCTTGTTTCAGAATACGTTTTTCAACGTAGTTTCAATATACGGTGTACGAATAGAATATTTGTGGTGGCTTGGAGCTTAATATGCTGGCCAATTACTGTTGGACTATCAAAATTGATGCACCACAGGGGAAATATAGCAGAAAATTGTCATTTGTTACTTTCTAAATGAGGCAGAATATTTCAATACTGTGTAGTTAGAAATGTTAAAAGTATTAAAATGTTTCAAATGGTAAATACACGTCTCTTAGAACCCTGTAATGAAAGAAAAGCCGATATCATATTTAAATTTAAAAAAAACGATCAGAATCACATATTTTTCATTCTGAGAGAAAGAAAACTTTCCTTTTTGTTCCTCAGTGTTCTTAATATTTTGAGGAGAGCAAATTAAATTAGAGAACGGTAAAACCAATAAAGTCAAAAATATTATTTGTAAAGTGTTTGAATTTTCCACCTCTTGTTTTTCAGAGCAGCCAAACATAAATTAGGTAGACTCTCAAATTACTCACAATACATAATTAAATAAATCATAGATATCTCTCGCAAAGGAAATAAGAGATATAAGAGTAAATTATAATTAAATATTCCACGGCAGGCGGTAAAGTTTATTCTAAAAACAACTTTTATCACAACAGGTGTTTTGCCGCACAATATATTTTCTCAGAACAGTACGCTTTACATACAATACAATACTTATTTGCTCATATAGAAAACGTGTTTCGTTAAATTCAGTCTTTTATCGAGCAAATAGTATCGCGTTGAAATTAAATATTAACATTATTATACCACACACTCCAGCCGCGTGTTTGAGTTTGCTCAAAGATGATTGTGGCATCGTTTCGGATAGCTTAATACTATCCCGAGTTACCTTTCGGTGTTACGATACAATTAAGAGCATCACCCACGAAAATTTGATGCAATTACAATGCTATCAATTGTTGCGTGGGAAGAGCTGTATTGGTCGTTGTGACAAATAATACAGCTAATGAAGCCGCTATAGTTGCACCCACCACAAACAGAGAAAGAATTACGTTAGTGGTACTATAACGACACAATTTTTTCTACTCATTTTCACAACAATGTCTATTTGACGGAAACAAGTTTTTGGTTGTATATGCACTTCCACTATTTTCTTCTCCTAAGTACTGTATCTCAACACCTAGTAATTACCAACGAGCTAAGTGCATCTAGTAGGCCCTTGATTTCAGGCAAATTAGCCTAAACAAATAAGCAATTACATTTTCTAACAAGCATTAAAAATGCTTCTGATAACTAAAACAGTTACTGTATACCATTTCGCACGTCCTAAAATAATTGCGGTAGCTATTCTTAGGAAAGTTTTGACAATTTATTATTAAAAATTCCTCTCTAGCTGTTAGAAAACTAGATTTTTCTTTAAAAGTTTCATAATCTTAATTGTGCTAAATTCATGATTTTGTTGGTCAATTTATGTGCTTAGGTCTAGCTACATTTCTGATTAATTGGTGGAGAAGCCATTGTCTTTCCCAAAACTTATGTCAACACATATATGATGACAGGTAATAATTTTAATATTAAAAATAAATAAGGTCACTTACTAGCTATGGTAGTTTCGAAAGTATCCCTTAATGAGACTGTTGTCAGTACTGCAAAATATGTTTAACAATTATCAGTGAATGCATTGGGATTGTTTCTCGAAAGAAGCTTTAATGTTTGAGCTATATTTAAAGATGTTTTCAGTGCAAAAAATGTATCATCCATCTTTGCCCAAAAATTCAAACAGTGATTTCTAACCAAATTGTCTTTTTATTTCGTCACTTGCCGTGAAATCGATGACAATTTCTGGATTTAGCTAGGCTCATGTTAACACAATTTACTACGGTTACAATCAGAGTAAGTAGAAAATCTAGGCTACGATTCATTTGCTTGGAACCCAGTGCTTCTCTATGAATCTGTGCATATTCAAACTTTTTCCACTCTATATTAATTAGCCTGGCTGACAAAATAATTTAATTCTACGATTGACAAAATCGAAATTAAGTAATTAAGTGAGCACTTTTATTGATATCTGTTGCCTATAGCCAAGCTGAAATAAAAACACGTTGTCACCCAACTTGCAGGAAAGAGGAAGCTTTAGATCTTCAGCTCATTGAATCTCTTGGTGTAGAAGTTAAACACAAAAAGTACTACTCTACCCACAAAAACCAAACAGTCAACAGCGGCAGCTTCACTGTTGAAACATATCAGGTTGTATTTTGCTGGTTAATAATGTTATATCACCAATTCTATATTCTACTAAAATTATCTCCAAATACATATAGTTTTGATAATCACAATCAGCGCTGGCAAAATGAGATCTTGATTTCTTTTCATTTACTGATAAAGTTTTTTTTTTTTTCAATGATGATAATTAATTTTAATTCGAGGTATTTCGGTCTTTTGTGGACGCACTCACCATGAAGCGTTTTCAAATCTCATCAGAGTTTGTTACGTTCTAAGATGTTTGCTGCTCAAATTTTTAAGACAATGGCACACACTTACTTCAATGCTAGCAAGCACAAAATTGAAGTATTTTTAAGAATGTCTGCTTGATATATCTTGTTGATGGTTCAGTATTTTGTAATGCTCGTTTACATCCACATCCTAGTTCTGAACGATGAGAAAAAGAAATTAAACATTTTGCGTTGGATCTGATTAGATGTGTTGAGATTGCTTTTGTAGCGATATTCACACTCATAGCTGCATATTCACTTCATAATTATCCATCTCATCCATCCATAGGTTGAGATATTCAAGTTTTGCATTTCATTTTTTGAATATTCACTTTTAATAGTTATGGTTTGATTCAAAAGGGTTGCCAATTTATGTCCCAAAAATCTACGTACATTTTCGGAGATAGATTACATAAAACGGAAAATTATGCAAATTTATTGATTTTGACAAGCTTTACTAGTTTAATGAGAAAAATTGAAACAATTATGACTCAAATATCTCATATACATAGTAATAAGTGCCTATATACACTACAAATTAAGAAAAAAAAAAACCTCAAACTACAGTTAGCAATAATGTTCTGTTTCCTTTTCCTTTGGAGATGTAAATTCCTAGTTATAAATGACAAAAGATACATATCCACTGCATTCCTACTAATTCCAGGGATAAAAAAGGAAAAACATTAAAATTTTCATTCGTCATTTTATTCAGATTAAACGAGCTATCCTCCTTTTGAAGTGTCCATTCCGAGAATGATCTATCGGCTCAAATTAATACTCTTTCCGAAGAAAACACTACACAAATAAATGAGAAAGACACAAAACCGGCTTTACAGCTCACATAAAATACTTTACCAATGATCCGATGAAATGAAAGCATGTGTGACAGCTACAAGGTATATTTATATACAGGTATTTACAACATATATACACGCTATATCGTCCGTATATTAAAATTCGAGGAAACAGGATCGAAGACGGGCCAATAACTAACGGGCTAATGAGGTCGGAATCCAACCGACAATGACTCACGTGAATATTCATATGTTACGTTACAACGAATTGCTCAATAATGAAGGATTCCATATAGCCGTAATGGTTATTTTTAATTTGCGCAAAATCGATGTAGGGTCATCGACCTAGATATATTAGGTATTGCGAATTTATTACTTAGACGATTTTTCGCAGAATTAAAGAAAGTTTAAATATAGAATTGTGATACGTGAACAATAGGTACCTGCCAGACCTTGTTGAAATGCAAAATTAGTTGTAACAGTAAGGTTATTTACTAAGAACTTCCTGTGGATTATTCTATAGCAATCGTCGAAGGCGGTGTGGGTGTAAAAGTCAATGTAAATTCAACCAGAATTAGCCCCAAAGCTATTCAATTATAACACAACAGCAAGAAGCTTTATAAAATGAGGTCACAATTATTAATGCACGTAATGGATATTTACGTCATACAGACGCTTTTATAAAAGTTTGTTCAACTTTGTAGATATATTAAATTATTATGAAAATACAATTCACATAGGAATACTAATGACCCTTTAAAGTCCGTGTGAATTTTGATAAGTTTTAGATTGCATACAGCTGAACTTATTTTTCTGGTGCTTATTCTCGTGGCAAAACAACTTCAATTAATTTTTTATGTTTTCGAAACAGATACCTCCCCCCTAAACGCCAATGCACATTAATAAATGTTCTAACGGAATATCATAATAGATGTCTCCCTCGATTAATACGTTGAGCTTTGAAGGATTTTATGCGGCTTCGCTATAACATACGAGGGTAAAGTATATTTATTTCTCTACAAAAAACGTTGAGCTTCTCAAAATAGCCATCAATCGCAGACTCCACCTCTTTATTGTTAGCAAATCTTTTACAACCAAGCCATTCTTTCAAGTTTAGAAACAAAATATAATTTAATTCATTGATTTTGGCCATCATGATAACGCACGTGTGAACTGGTGCATTGTCTTAATGAAACAACGCCAAATGCGTCCTTTTTATCTTGATTTAATCACTCAAACGCTGCATCCCAGAAAACTAAGGCCATGACCTTACCGGCAGATAGGACTGTCTTCGCCTTCTTTGGATCCTTCTTCCCCTTCAGTTCATTGTTTTGACTGTTCCTTAGTCTTAGGTGTCACATATGACCCATGTTTCATCCATCACGATGCTGTTTTCGTTCCAATATGAGTAGAAAGATGCCTGTCATATCTGACAGCTCGCGCACTTTCACGCCCACCGTCATACAATACCATTTTTCTGGTGTAGTCACCTCAATTGGTCGACCACTACGATATTCGTCTTGGTAGCTCGTATGGGCTCGTTTCCCCTTGTCTGCTTCTCCCTTCCCCGTCACCACTCTTATAAATATACATTAATAGCAAAAATAGAACCAATTCAAAAAATGCCGAAGAGATGTCAAGAGAATCTTTAAAAGCTGCCCTATAAGATTTCACATCTATTATGTTAAAATGGAATTAAAAAAGGCAATAAAGTTCCAAGTCAATTTGTTCGTTTATTTTATGTAAACACCGTCGTTGGAAGATAAAACAGACAAATATCTACCTGTCACAATTATCATTATCTGCTAAAAGAAAGGGGGTGGTGCTTTGCAAATATCTTCCTACAACAACAAACACAACTGTTGTGTGGGTTGGCGATCGACCAATAGGGTTCGTAGGTAGACCGGAGGATATCCCTTTGTTACATTTTAATTCCAGAAAATCTTTTAAGTACAGCTTAATAAAGTATTTCTTAGATTTTTTACAACTTAAAACTAATACGTAAGTAAAAGCCTGTCTACCACAGCAGTACATACAAGACTTAATTAATTTAAACAACATTGAAGTAAAGCCCACGTCTCGACAGATTCCTCGAATAGATTTAGTCTGTATTTTTTCAGCGAAATTTACATAGGTAGGGTGTATAAATTTTACAGAAGAAGATATTTAAGAAGGGTTGTATTATCACTCTACTGAAATATAAAATCCAACTGTAGATTTTCTGAAATTATTCAATGCAGTGTTTGCAAGATTTACGTTGATGAAACGGTGTAAACAGGTGGGAAGATTAAGGACAAGGCATTAATGAATGTTTTGAACCCACCTACCAATCTTTGTTTGTGGAGTTGAAACTGCTAGAGACGAGCGAATATCATGTCCTTTAAAAAAAGTTTCTTTTTACATCTTGTCCCGTTAAAATTGGGCTCATCAGAGAAGATAGGATGTCACGAAAATTAGGCTAATTAGATTTAATTAGTGTAAAAGTAAGCTCAATAATTAATCTATTATTATAGGTACATACATATATACGTTGTAGTAATTAATTACTTACTACAGTATGATGCTGCAGCAAAAGTTCTGATACATATTTTAACTATAATAAGAATTGTTACTCTATATATAATATGTTCTAGGAAGGTTTCTAATTTTCATTTTCGGGCAATATGCATTTTCTATAAAAACTAACTAGCATTTCCATAAACTTACTCCAAAAATGTGATCGTCACGTTTCACAACAAGCCACTTCACTTGTGTAATTAATGCTTCCAATGTTATGCTTATGTAAGGAAATCTCCACGACTGTTTCTAGATTTCTATGGATCTGGTCTAAACAACATTATAATCTTCAGTACAGATTTAGGAGTTTTCCAAAAACTGTAAATCTTAAAATCAAAATTCCCAACGCCATATGCCATCAGATGCAAATAAAATAACGTTGTGGGTTCCTTTGTAATTGAAAAATTGTGATCCATTACGAGAGGTGTTGTACATAACAATAACCTGTAAATAGATGTAATTCGAGATCATTTTTGGCACACTTTTGTTCATAAAACAAAGAAAAATAAACACAAAGAACATATGACTATTTTTTTGTTGTTTTCCTAATAATTCCAGACTAAGAAGCATATTTTGACGTACTAATAAAAAAGTTAACGCCTCAGGTGGAAAATGAACCTGCAAAAAAATTGGATGGTTCTTTGATCTGTAAAGTATGCAAATAAACTAGATGAACTTTCTCAACAGAACAAAACAGTAGGTACAGGGAGATGAATTAAGCACGTTTGGCAAATTAATAGCAGTTCAGTTGAGGAAATTGCCAATGTTTAATGCTTTTGTGTGCCAAGAAAAATTACAAGGTATCATTGCCCAAGAACGTTTAAAACTCCTACAGCCTTAAGGCCTGCAACTACATTTAATTTCGACAACTTTTACTGCTTAAAAATAAATACTTATGAACTATACAGGGTAATTCAAATTAAATATGCACACGCGCAGAACCGATTAATCCACACGAAACATTGTGTCAAATAATGATTTCTTTTTGTATTAAACATGCCTGAATTTGGAAAATTGGACACATTGATATTGGCAAACATCAAATTAACCATTCCCATAAAGCTAGAAGCTCCTGACTGCATCTCCAGAAAAAAACATTTGTGATACACGATATTTAAACAGGATATGAGGTAAAAATGCCAAGGTAAAAATTATCTAGTAACTCAAATAACACTAAAAAAAAACCAGTTCTGCTAATTTCATCTTTTAAAGTTCCTTCTTCTGGTTTAGTCATCGATCTCGTCTTTACATATCCTGCTCTACACTTCTTCATATAATGTGTGGCCACCATATTTTCAGGATGCTTTTCGCGATTTTGAGAATGAAGGTCTGCGATGTTACTGTTTAATCACAACTATTGCATTAAATGTGTTCATTTTAGCTGTATTTGGCTTTGTTTATTCTTTTCTATAACAATATTGTTTCTTTTTCTATCTAGTTTCATATCTTGGATTTGTTTTTTTATTAACGTAACTTATTTCTTTTTTCAACTTATTATTTTCTTCTCGTATTAATGTTCATCTTATTTTTTATTTAAATCTTTTTCGTCCTTGCTTAGGTACTTAAAAAAAAATCTGTTTAATGATAAAACGTAACCTTTAACTTTTCAGCTGATTAATATTTTCTTGTATAGGATAGAAGTCAAACAGAAGCTATTTACAAGAATACTTTCTTTAGTGTAGATTTTCACACACATTGAAATCTTCAGTATGTTGTCATGTTAACTGCATCACAATAATTGCAAAGTTTAAGCTGGCTAAGCTAAATATGCATACCTATACATAGTCCAATATTGCTGCAACATTTAACACTAAATAAACTGACCCTTACTACTAGTTTTAGACCAATATTGTAGTGTCTTAGCTTTTATATTCGAAATTAAATGTCTTCCAAAATTTCCAAAAAAATATAACGTGTTCTATTTTAAAAAATAACAAAAGTTGCTTTTTTTTTGAAAATGCATTGCTGAAAAAACACTACTAGTTTGTTCATTAAAACGAGTTTGTACCATTACTACTTCATCCAATGCCGTCGGGGCAGCGACGGCTGGACTAGACCCGGATAAGCCACCTCCTAGCAGTACTGTGAGGAGTGCCCAGTAAGTGATTACGCAGATAAATGAAGATTAGTAACCCCGACATCCAGAGAACAATAGTACGGGAGGATAGGACCAATGAGATGAGACAGCAATGATGCGCATTTAATTTGGATTCCTCTGTACAGTTAATATAATAATATAAATATATATAATATATAATAATTTTAGGAAGGAATCCTTCCCATTTTTGTTCCTGTCATTCTTAAATAATTTTTGTATCCTTTAACATCGTCTGCAACAAGGTCCTTAGAAAACTGACGGCTTATACATTTTTTTGTTACTTTTTGTTCTATTTTCACCCCTAGCATCTTTGTTTGGTCGTGTAGATAAAAATTAGAAACAGGTTCTCAAGGTCACTTTTTATCTTCTAGCTAATGACATACTTGAAACAATCATAGGAAAATGATCTACACCAACCTTTTTATTCACCGAACCGAAATACGACCATGGCTTTACAAAAGCAATAACTTCGGAGATATGTTTTAAAAAGAGGAAAACAAAGTTGATTTTGAACATGATCAAACTCCCAATATGTACCTCAGGTCACATCTGACAAAGCTTCGGTAGTGACTAATTTTACATAATATACCCATAAGTATTACAATTGTTTCTGCAATATTTCACTATTCATTGTTAAATATAAATATACATATTGCACAATATTGAATAAATATACCTTAAAAAAATTATGCAGATATAAAAACATTATAGTTTGACAATTATAGGCAAATAATATAACGTCATTTCCAAGCAATGAGCTATTTTAATTTTTTACATAATTATAAAAGTTGTAGGTCTTCACCTTTAACATCTCTAACGTCACAATCAAGGTTACAGAAACATTGAAATTTCAAGATATACAGATGTTTCGAACATGCATATATGGCTACCTGGAGAAAATAACCGCATGATTCATATCACCGAGATATTATGCAAATGTGGTCAGGAAACACCTAAAGTGGATATTGTCGACGCATTCGGAAGATAGGAATACACATCTTTTTAATTAATTCATTTAATTAAACTGTTTGAATGGTTAATGGGAAATTTTTCTATCTTGATTTGGAATTGATAATTCCCCGTTGTTCATGTAAAAAATCATTTGTTACGTAAGCGATTAAAATTTTAATATCATATATAATATATTCCAAGAATAAGTTCAATTAGAAGAATAACTTCAAGAGCGTTTTCATAAAATTTCCACGAAATTTCGGAATCAATCAAAATAAATTCAATGCAGCGTCCTTAACGTTATCCTCGATAAAATATAAAGCTGCGTGTGTAGAGATACTCATACTTTTTAATGAAAAAAATAATCAAATTTAGTAAATAAGCTTTATATCCATTTATCAAATTCCTTGTAGTCTATTTAATTAACACACAAACTAAATTACACTCAAGAAAAAGCTGTCTAATTAATTTTCGAGAATTCATTATCAATTTACTGATAGCATATACCATATGTATTAATAGCAGACGCAGAGCCTACACAGATTAATTCATGTTATATGAATAAGCAGAATGAAGTGGTAAGTACATACATACATAGATCGTTTCTTGGGAAAGGTCAATGAAATTCGAAGGAAGTTGCTTAGTAGTAGGCCATTGATAACATCAAACAATCAAAATTTTCTCATGCATACTGGCGATAACAATGTTTTCGTTGCATATGTGAGAATGAATATTTCTGAGTTATTATCAGGATGATAATAAACACAAGTACATTGTTCCTTACTTGAAATTATAAAAGCAAACTTACACGTTATAGAGAAGCATAATTAAATTACTGGTCTTAGTTAAAAGCGTCTATTTTCAAAAATAAGCTTGCATTAGTCTCTTTATTACTTTCATTAATTTGTTAATCCTACAACGTACAATCTGCCAACAATCTGCATTGGAGATATTGAGGAAATAAAAGGCTTTATAACATGTTCGTTCTGGATCAACTCTTACCTTTTCCTTGTACGGCCTTCGACAATCTTTCTATATTTTGAAACTGAAAATCGCGGTTGTGGATCGCTTTTTACAATTAAACACCCTCAGTGCTGTTACTAATTGGTAAGACCATAACTTCTAAGCCGTAATTTTAAAGCTAGTTGTTTATGATAGTGGCACAAATAATCGAGCAGTTATCCTACGGATAAATAGAAAGAAGTGTTATGCTTTTTAAAATATTTTTAGGCATCAAATTTTTATCTATTTTCCAAAACATACCAACACCTCCGCAGCTAGTTTTTCAAGCTTCGTATTAATTGGTCGATAAAAATCATTTCATTTCCCTCTATACATTAGATTTTAGACTTAAGTAAGGCCCCCTTGTGTGCCCCCTTGCATGAGCTGTAAGCTCCTGAGGTATGTCTGCTCTCAAAGCTCCCCATCCAGTCTAAAAGCTTTAATAAACTGCATTAGCTGTGATTGTTTCAGAGAAGGTATTTCTTCGTCGTCTTTAAGTTCTTTTTTGTAGGTACCACAGAACGATTCCAGTCCCACAAATGGAATTGTGGCGACTTTCCTTGCTAATAAATTAGCTTCTTCGTTGTCTCTAATTCCACTATGTCCTGGTACCCAGCATAATGCAACTCTGCTTTCCATGCCTAGGGTGATTAAAGACCTCTAAGTATACATAATTCAATGCAAAAACTACTACAATTCTACCTCGATAATCAGTTGGTCAATCAAATCAAACTATTCTGCAGCTACTGACCTCTAAACATTTTATTCGTCTGCTAAGGGGGCATCTAAGAGAGTTACTTATTATTCACACCCTTCTGGGTGGAAAATGGATTATTCATTCGCGCCTTTTGTTGATGAGTGAGACCAGGCCCAAATTTATAGTTCACGCTTAAATTTGTGCTGATGCTTGAGCACCAGATTTGATACATCTATAAGGTGGCGCAAAATAAGATCCCATTTATTTGTCTATAGAAGTGAAGTTAATTAAGAAAGATACTCTCATATTTTGAACCAGAAAAATTTATTTAAATCTTAAAAATTTCTTTTGTTATACTCTAAAAATAATATCAACTAAATGACCACCTATAGCAATTTTCTTTTAGAGCATTTTCCATTACATTTTCAAACATCTCAGGTGGTATGCTCGCAATTTCTTCTCTTGAAGCATTAAAAGCCAATCTCTTAATGCTTCAAGAGTTACAAATCTTTGAGATAACCCCATATCGGCTTTTTTTGGCCCGAAAAACATTCTCCTCGAAATAACCATTGTTTCACGAGTTGTGTTCGCCGTGATACCACTCCATTGATACCATATATTGTCCAGCTCAAGTTCTTCAATTTTCGGAACCAAGAAAAGTTGCAGTATAATTCTGTAACAATCGCTATTTACAGTAGTTGTTCTTCCTTGATCATTCTGAAAGGAAATAAGGCCCAATTATGTTTCCAGCACTAACACCACAACATACTGTAACTTTTGGATCTTGTAGTGGTTGCTGGTGAATAATTTGTGCGTTCCCACTACTCAGAATCTTTGGGCTTCGTTGCTCATTATAATTTTTTTTCTAAAAAATTCAGGAATTTTGTTTCCAAGCTTTGCCAGAGCATTACAATATTTTGTTTTTCGAATCTGAAAACATCTAGTTTTGTAACTTTTTTCAGTAACATTCGCTATAATGAACGTTGGAAGATGCCTCCTTGGCTGGATTGTTTTCTTGTCGAAGTTCTTGATCTTTCCCCGACATCATCACGTACACGGTCTATATTTTCTCTTGAACAAATTTTGCGTGGTTTGCCAGAATGTTCTGTCAGTCGTATTCCCAATTTGTTCCTTGATGGAACAGAATGTCTACCAAATGTTCTACACAACACAAATCACTGAATGAAAACGCCTTGCTAAGACATTGATAAAGTCTTTCGTTAAATCGCTAGATGTAAAAGTTAAACACCGAAAGAAAACACCGAACATTCAAAACAAAACCAATACCATTCCACTTAGCTTAATTATTGTACACAGTCACTTGGTAACGTCCCATCGATCTTCCGAACAAAGTAAACAGTTGTAACAATTCATTATCCTTGATCAGGGATTTACAAAATCAATTGTGACGTGTACAATAATTAGGATTAGTTTAATTTAAATTTAGTATAGTAATTACACCCCCAACGTCCGTAACATGAATATTCCGTCTTTAAATTGAAATCATTCTGTTTGAAAATTGTTAGCAGCCTTATGATGAACTCCACCCACTAATTCAATTTTAAACTTGATTTTTTTTTCGTTCCTTAATATTAGCAATCCTATTTTGCTCTTAAAAATTATGGAAAAATGTAAACATGTCTTACGTTCTAGTGTACTAGAACGTAAAATTAAATTTCTCCCAGTTTTAGAATTTTCTCGGAATATCAACGATCTTTTGTAAATTAAATTACACGCCGGTATGAATGTGTAACGAATTGGAAGCTAATTTGCGAACAAATCCTTTTCTTCAAAGCCGATCAGTAAACGTAAAGCAATTTTCAAAGGAAATTGTGCCATTTTAACAACCGTTTCTTGCGATGTGATTTCACTTCTTACCGTCGTTTCTTTTAATTGAGCCGTTTGGCAATGCCGATGCGATTTCGACGTAATTTTTCTACGAACAGATCGAAACTCTGAACTCTGTCTTTCCCTCTCTCTCTCTCGCTCTCTCAGACACTCCGTCCGCGAATGTGTTACATCTAGCAAAAGTTAATAGATTTTCAACGAATTTACTTTCACGCAACATGTTTCACCGTTCAGTCGAGAGTTCGCGGTAATAGTCGCGTAAGAGATTGTCACGATGTGCACACAACTGTAAAAATGTTGGCCTCTTTCTTTCGATAAAGATCTAGTTAATAGTATACGCGCGTATTATTTGCATTAATTTGCATATAAATCAAGCAAATTTTAAAGGGGAATAATTAACCAAAGATCTCATCCCGATTCCTGTAATAAGTGACTGAAGACAGACTAATATCAAAAATAGAATTCCTCTGAAATGAAATCCCTAGAGCACTAGAAGATTGATCAGATGTGTAAACGCTAAGTCTCTAAAGAAATATTCCTACCTGGATGCGGTTAATTTTTGTATCGTTCTTCATTCGTCGAAAGTGTCAATGTTTTGATCAATAATTAATTAATATTATACCAGTCTTCCAAATGTAATGAGAATTGACTCCAACCATAAAAGAAAGAAGAAGAATATACGAGCATTTGACGCTTCAGCAGCATGAGGCAAAAAAATAACATTATTAAAATATTGTACACTTTTTTGGCAAAAGACATCAATTTGGCCACAATTTAAATTTTAACCAATCATATCAGAGTGGTTTGATGAATAAAACAATTGAAAACTGTGCGTTTATAACCTAAAAATATCATAGATGTCAATATCATTTTTGAACATGTGTCTATCTCACTACAATGTAGGTATTAGTCAACATCTTTCTGTTTTGAGAGATGTGAGATGGCTTTAAAATACAATTTAGATCTAGAAAATCACAAAAGAAAAGGGTGGGGGAGTACTCAATTGGAAGGAATAAAACAAATATTCCCTACTTTAAGCAATAAGCTTATAATGTTTTGGTTAAAATTTATCATATTGTTATTAGACACGTGTGTTTGGTTATCAGAATCTCTTGAATATTTATTTCAATATTATACAATATTTCCTGTGTTTAATTAATTGTTTTGTGTTTAGAACTCAACTCTGAGCGTAATCGATCGTTTTCGGCATCAATTCGACGGATACAATTGAGAGCGATCTCAATGCATTGAGATACATAGATGGAATTCAGAGAGTAAAGAAGAAAAAAATGGTATGACAGTTGAGAGCAAAGTATAAATTGAAGGGTAGAGAGTTGGTTCATGTTTATGAACACAATACATACAGAATAAAACTTATGTAAATAAAACTTAAATTAAAACTTATGTAAAGCTTCTATGCTGGTATGTCTCAGGCTCGAGGACGAGGGTGATTTCGATCAAGCTTTCATAATGCGGCATACAACGCGGAATGTCATCAAAATTCTATTAAAGATGTTATGGCCATTACATAAATTACATGGGTAGATTATATAAATACGAAACATTTCAGAAAAAATGGCGGACAAACGGACAACTCTCATTACTTCTATCACCTTGAGCAGATCCTACAAAATATCAATCCAAACAAGATTATCAAATCGGATTTTGACGAAGCAAACTTTTCTGACATGTAAAGCATACTGAAAGTATCATGGATTTTTCTAAAAAATATATCAATGTGATGTTGGTTGCTGCCTCAAGCGAAAAAATAGCACCTCCTTACAACATACACAAAGCAAGACACTTTTGTACAACCAAGACAGGGGGTGGAGTTCACAGTTCTAAATATAATAGAAATAGTAATAGCTGGTTTGACATAGAGATGTTTCAAGATGGATAGAAAACGTTGTATAATTGGCAATAATTTACTAAGCATTCTATCGACTATTAAAAGACACATGGAGGAAAGTTTTGGATGAATTGAAGTCCTCGAGTAAAGGAGTTGTTCAAAAAAAAAATGTTTTTGCGTCTACTAACGAAAAGGTTCAATAAAATAAGAGTAAATACCTACGCTGCAAAACTGGATTTGTAGTATGTAGAATAATATAGAAAAATAAATAGAGAAGTCTTAAAGAAGTTATCCCTCTCCTCACCCCGGCATCTAATGAGAATAATACAAAAAGAGAGAGAAAAATTGTAGATCGAATGCAATACAACACGCAAACCAAGAGAAAATATACTGATCATAGTTGCGTTGTTGTAAATGATCTTTTAGGTAGAATGTGGAATATCGGAACTCTGATTCCAACGCAGAAAATTTGGGAGGCGGATGGGGGATGGGGCGGAATCGATCGGGCTTTAATCGAAAAAAAAGACCTATCTACTCCAATTATGATGCTCCTGATCTCTTGCGTCAAGAAAGTAAAGATAAAATATTTTTTTGAAGGCACATTAAAATATTATACCAAAAGAACAGACAAACGTATTCAACAAGGAGAAACTGATTTAATTATCAAATATCAACATGGAATTCCTATAATTAAGCATTTAAACTAAATATGCCCAACAGTGATAACCAATTACATCTTTATTATCAGAACGTTCGTGGATTGCGTACTAAAATCAATTAGTTTTCATTGTAACATTAGTGAAGTGTCATTTGATGTTGTGTGTCTTGTTGAAACGTGGTTGTCCGAAGATCTATTAACTAGTGAACTGTTTCCATCCACTTATTCTATTCTTAGACGTGACATAAACTTCGATGGTGTGAATAGAAAACGCGGTGGTGGTATTTTGTTAGCTCACAAGTCAATTGATAATGTTCAAACTTTCTATTGTTCATGATAACTTGCCTCTTATAGATATTTTAGGATGTACAATTATAGTTAACAGATACAAATTTTATATTTATGTAATTTATACTTCTCTAATTCTAATTCAGCAAGTTAAATACCAAATATCCGTTCATCAACATGGATTAGTAAAATCTCTAACCTTGCAGTTTTTTCTCATTCGGATAACAATGATCAAATCGATGTTATCTATACTGATTTCACGAAATAACATTCGACCAAATCGATCATAACTTACTACTGGATAAACTTGAAACAATGGGGTTCCCACAAAGATTGGGGTCACTTTTTCTTCAAAATAGAAATCATTTTGTATCCTATTTGGATCATAAGTCTCACCCATTCGATCCATCCTCCGGCGTTCCTCAAGGAACTAATCTGGGAACGCTGCTTTTCTTACTTTTTATAAATGACCTGTATGACCATCTCTCGTGCGAAAAAGTATTATTTGCTGACGATTTAAAAATTTATACTCGAGTCTGTTCTGCTGATGATTGTGAAGATCTACAAAGTTTGGTTGATGTTTTGAAAGTGTGGTGTGATCAAAATAAATTAAACATGTGCATACCCACATGTAAAGTGGTCTCATTCGCTAAAAAATCAAATCCTATACATTACAGCTACAAATTCGATGTCAAACAACTTCAATGATCCAATTCGGTTAAGGATTTGGGTGTGACTTTTGATTCAAAAAAACAAACATTTTGGAACCATGTGTTGGGGGTTACAAGTTTGAAAACATCGGGATTCATTATCAGAACTACACGATGTTTTACATCAATTGATACAATTCTGCCAGGATCTCGTCCAGACATGATATGGCATTTTATTGTTCAAGGCCACGTACTAATATATTACTTAAATCCCCAACACAGAATATTTACTCTATTTAACGATACTTGTAATGATGTTGACATCCATCATACTTCCTTATCAGCATTTTTAAATATTTTTTCTTCTGTATAGAAACAGCTCTTTTCTCCGAAATATTTAGTTTTGTCTTAGCGTAGGCACGATTAGTTAGTAGTTAGTGTTAAGAAAACTAGTTAAGAAAACTAGTTTTTTAATGTAATACTTTGTCCTGTAATTGAATGTAATCTGTTGGGCAAATAAATCAATTATTATTATTATTACAAAGATACAGTATTTGCAAAACCTTTAGAGCGTTAGTACATTTTAAGAACGTATCAGAAGCTCTGCGACGTGGCAGTTATTGACCTAATATGAGATAGAAATACTTATATATACATATATGACTCACTGCAATTATAACCTTTCACTAAATAGAATTTATTAAAAACATGCTTGAATCAATAATACTTCTTTTTATAACCGATATAGAACATAAAACAACTACCTACAAAAAAAATCCATAGTACACCACTCAATTTTTAGAATCCAGAATTACAAATTAATCACTTCTCAGAATTCAGGCCAAAAGAAGCAAAAAAAATAGCTGAAAGCATCAATTTAGATGTAATTATAAATTTCAGGATATATCGTGATATTGGAGCCTTCTATAGCACGTAGTACATAACGAGTTCCAATAATTCCGTATAAAAAAAGGCCTGTACCCCTCAGCAAGCGTGACAAAGTAAAGCGCTTACGTCCGTGGCCTTCTACGAATTCTATTAACCTGAAATAACAACCCCTAACGTTGTCGGACACGGTGCTATATCCGATCAGAGGAAGAGTTCATTAATGTAATTTTAATATATTCCCCGGCATTTAACTAGAGTGAACCCGTATTTCGTAGTAATGTATAAATATAGTGAAAAAATCGGAGAAATTACACCATCGCGTGCAGTCAACCCAAACTGTATATAGAAACTATTAGGGTCCCTCGTGTGAAGTAGAAATCGTAAGCTTTCCCTGTACGAAGGATAATTTAGTTGCGTCACACCTGTTGCAAGACAGTTAGTTGACGGTGACGTATCCGCACGGGTATACATTTACGTAATGATGCAGGAAGTTCTTTAGTCTATAGATGAGCTCTTCAGTTTGTTCGCCTTTTGTCTTGTTGCCTTACAATAAACGTCAAGTTAATCATACAATTCATAGTTTATTCCTTGTAGTTCTAGTTGATGATGATATGTTAGGTTATGAGCAGACTCGGCAAAGAAGGACAATTTCCAATGCAGTGCGTCCGTATCAAAGCACACTTGTTCAGTATTATTCCACTGGTCGTTGTGAGTGCTTATCAGTACACACTTAGTTAAAAAATGTCGCAGTTAAGTACGTTTCGGAAACAGCGTATTTCGGAGAAACTAGAACACGTAATAGCGAGTATGCCGGATTTAAAATACGAAGGTGACACAACTATTTGGTGTGTACCAGCTGGTGGAAGTGTAAACGTCATCTAATTAGTATAAAACATTGTTCTGCAATCCGTGGCAAACGATATGGCGAACAATTAACATTTGATATAGGTGTTTGTTTTATTCTATTTAATACACCGTTCACTTTACTAGACCAAGAAGCATTTGTTTTCTTCTGAAGCAAGTATTCAGTGACCCCTTCAATTTGTTCTCCGCACTGCACTGAAACTCGCCCCTCTTTGCCGACTCTAGTTATGAGTATGCATTTCTAGGCATACATTTAAGGTTTAAAGAGGGATCTAACATCGTCTAAAGCTCGTGGTCAACAACATCCATGAATTCCCGTCTACAATCAAATAACAAAATATAACAGCACAATATAAAATACCGAAAAACTGATTTATTAGCGATATTCACGCTGGAATGTTGTGAAACTTCGCATAAAAATTCTATTATATACATATTTTTATCAAAACAAAAACGCAACATGAAAATTCTCTACATATGGCTTTGCAACATAACACGTAATCGAGGACCTAATAAAATACCTTTGTAATAACTTCCCTCACATTTCAGATATGTTCGAACATTTATATCAATTTGACATTCATTGTTTGCTGTACTGGTACCTAATTTATAATAACGAAAAGTTTATGTTACATTCGTGTGGGATAGATAAACCCACGATTTCCGATACTGCAACAACACTACGTTTGGTTTTTTTCGTCTTAAATCTAGTTCCAGGCTAGGATGTAAATTGATATTTATCTATCACTTTCGCCTCTTCTGAACTAGATACATAATTTATTTTATAGCTAGTAGAGCAACGACATTTTTTTTTCATTGCAAAGCACAGACAAGAGTAATATAATACTCCTTAACAACTTTTTAAGAAGGAATCAAATTTATAATACATGCATTACATTTACATTTCATGAAAATTGACGTTATGTTACACCACTACTGCTAAACAATAGTATTGTATTAATTTTTGATAAATCAATAGCATTTCAAAAAATCCTTTACCGAAAATGATTATGATGATTCAGTTGCTGGAGGTTGCTGGAGGGTATTGATTTGATGCGATGTTAGTTCTCTCTTTCCTAGTGTACCGATTCCAGACACCTTGGCATACCTTGAGGACTTGTTGCTTCAAAATAGTTTGAGTCAACAATGTGTCCAGGAATATATTCGCTTAACTGACATCTGTATGAAACAGAACATTTTTCAATTCAGAGTTTTTATGAACAGCTGGAAGGAACGGCAATGGGTAACTCCTTGTCACCCTTTCTAGCTAACCTTTTCATAAGCCGTTTTGAAAGGGACTTAGAATCTGAGAGCGAATATTTTCCTAGGGTTTGGTTGAGGTATGTGGATGACATTTTCGCTGTTTTTGATACTAAATAATGTAATATTGACGATTTTCTCAACAGATTAAATAATCGGTTCGAAACCATAAAGTTCACTTGTGAAAGAGCAGAAAACGGTCAGCTAGCCTTTCTAGATACTTTAGTAATTAGAAATAAGAATAGACTAGAATTTGACCTGTATAGAAAGGAAACCAGTACGCTTCGCTACATTCCTTCAGATTCCCATCATTGTGTTCAACAAAAAATGGCAAGCCCGAATTTTTTGTTCCACAGACTCCTCACTTTTCCCTTGAACAAGGCGAGGAATGAGAAAGAGCTTAAAATTATAAAAGATGCGGCCAAGTGTAATGGTTTCCAGCCTCAGCATATCTATAAGTTAATTAGGAAGTTTAATTATAAGAAAACTGTAAACGAAGCTACGACTTTTCGAGAGGATGTTAAAGCTTCACCCGTTGTGACCCTCCCTTACGCTCCCTTTATCACTAAAGGTTTGAGTAAAATCTTCAAAGAGCTAGATCTCAAAATAGTTTCTAGTTCTGGAACTGGTTTACGAAGTCTCATCGGTAACCCTAAAGATAAAATACAACCTTTAGAAAAGTCAGGTATTTACGAAATCAATTGTAAAGATTGTAATCAAAAATATATTGGGCAAACCAGGAGAGCAGTCTCAACTAGATTTAAAGAGCATATGGCTAATCTTAGATTTAATAGAATTGAGAAATCGAGCGTTGCCCAACACATTTTTAAACAAATCACAACATCGATCATATAAATGTTAAATTAATTAGACAAATAAACAATTGTAAGTTTCCAAATGTTTTCGAAAGTTTAGAAATATTCAAAAATAAGTCATGTGTAATGAACTGTGACAACGGTCCTATCCCGCATTCATCATTGTTTTCGTTAATCGGAAATTAATGATGCGGATTGGATTGACCGTGCATAACATTTAGGTTATCTGGTATTTGTAGATTTTATGTTAATTTAGTTTTATTATCGCCTTGATAATGACAGCGTTGCTGTCGAAACGTTGTTTTATTTAAAACTTGTTTGGTGTTTAGTGAGTTGAAGTGTTTAGTGTTATACTTATATAGTCTTAATCGAATTAAGCATAACATTTACATCACGGATAAAAGTCCATGCTCTTCTATGGCATGTAATTGGGCACTTACATGATCCGTCAGTCTTTGTAAATATTGGACGGTAGCAACGTCGACTTAAGTGCTCCTCAGTTTGGGCTTCCCAACCCCCATCCCACCTTTCTGCTCAAATGAGATCAAAATAGTCCTCGCCCGAGGAACATTTGGAACATCTGTCTTTGGAACAAAATTATTGCCGTTTGTAGGCAACCAGTCTCTTATTCTTGTGGCGTAATGGCACGAGGCTAAGTCAAGCCAGAACATTATTTAATCGTTGAAATGATGATGAGTATTTATAAAATTTCAAAGTTTTGCGAGGCATTTTGGAATATGCCTGCATTGATGACTTCACCTCGAACGCATCCAACATGCGGCAGTGAAGCACTAGCCTCTGATACGGCATACCACAATTTTATCATTAAACTTGATACAATTTAAACTTTATTTAGCTTTCCGTACATTTTAAATTAATTAACAGAGCTGTATAAAAAGTTGCGTATTTTTTTGTTTCGGATACTTTTGTACGGCAGATCGATCGGGAGACAATTGTCCGAGAATAATGTCACTATCCCCTTGGAGCCCCGGATCACAGCGACCTCTCACATCACTGGGTAACCGCCTAACCACTGTGGCTATCAAACCTATCTGAAATTGAACTACTGGCTTATTCTCGTTCAAAGTCGCGGATAATTTGTTATAGACACAAATCACAATTCTTTATGAAGCAACTCTCACTACAGCTTATCGAACGTAAAGACATCATAACTACCATTACTTCGGATATAAATACTACTGTTTTAAGCTGTCGCTTTAAAATGTAGTAGCTGTTTTGTACTCTCGTTCAGTATTAGAAACCGTAGCCATGATTGAAATCGCATCGACACTTTTTGCGACAACACACCACGATCGAAATAAAGGTGCAAGTCATTATTACATAGTAAAAATAGCGTTGGTCCCAGTATCGTAGCCTGTGGTACGCCATTCTCGAAAATAATAGTTCAAAGCAACTTTGTTTCATATAGTAAACATACTGACATTAGTCTTGTAAGTTCCGATTTTATGAATAGCAGCAACTAACGCGAAAGTATCCGAAGCAAAAAATATTAACAAACGTTTTATATTGTACTGTTAATAAAGATGGATAATAGGAATTCTTGTACAAAAACTAATAACTAAAACCGATTTTTAATCTTGTCATTAACTTTTTTAGTTTTTTTTGTAGTTCTTCACACTAGCACAAATATAATACTAACTTAAAAAGTAATACGATAATAGCTCCAATACGATCACTTATGAAAGGCAAAAGGATTTCTGTAACAATGTATACTGTAGCTTCCATAATTTTTCCACCATCTGTCACTAGGAATTATCATCTTCAACTAATGGTAATATCATGTTAAGTGCCATTAACAAGTTGATAAATTTCTGTATATAAAATTCTAATTGCATTAAAAATACATGAGTCCACGGTTGCATATACTTTCTCGGAATTAATGTGCTGTAAATTATTAAATGAAGTGTACAGAAACGCGCTCCATTATTATGAGAAATGACTTACAAGCCACACATAACATGTTCGATTTACATTTCAACGGTTCGAAGAAATCGCACCACACGAGGTGCTAAGATACATTTATTTTGTAAGCATAAACTTAAAAATTGTATGTAAACCAAGATTTATAACCTTATAGTCTCAATAGAGTGGAGCAAATTGGAATGTATGTACTTCAAATGTAGTGAATGAGCCTTTAATATTTCCTTTGGAAGAAGTGTCGTCGATTGATTACATTGAGAAACAAGATTAAATCATTTTTATTGGGAAAACTGCTCTTTCATCTTAGATTTGTAGTGATCACTTGAAACATAATTATTGTTCATTAGTAGAAGAAAAGTCTCACGAGGACACAAGTTTGACCATTTTGTCTGAACAGACGAGTGAAACCAACGTGTTACTTGTTCTTCTTGTAATGAAGTAAAAATCACGTCATGGACTCAAACGAGCAAAAACAAACGGAAAATGGAGAGGTTATGGCAGGAAATGCTATCTGATGAAGATCGAAAATTACAGCAGTCAAAATAAACAATCTCTGTTTGTTCATCAGTAGATTCTTTGACATGACTCCTATTGTACGCTGCAGCTTTTGTTTCCTACTTTAGTCCTTATACAGCGTGTCCGCTTCGAGTGGATTTTCCCAGAGTTGGTTTTGGAAATAGCAATGACGGCAACACCAGCAGAAGGTTCTTCGAAGATCCTGAGTTAACGGCAAAAATAACAGGCTTAGACGCTACGTTTATAAAAAGAATTAAAATTATACTGGAATCCATCTCAAGTGGATACAAAATTAACGTGGAAAAAATTGCCAAATTTACTCAAGAAACTGCAGAGCTGTATGTGAAGTTGTATAATAGATATCCCATGACACCCACCATGCATAAAGTATTAATTCACGGACCATTAGTCGTTGAGCATGGATTACTGCCAATAGGACTCCTTTCCGAAGAGGCAGCTGAAGCCAGGAATAAACAACAAAATTACGCCAGAAAATTCGATAGGATAGATTGCAACACTGACATTTTAAATCGATTATTATTGACTTCTGATCCATTTACTTCAGCACAATGAAAAACTTTTAAAAAGAATAGAAAACATGTCTTGCCTGAAACCATCCACATGCTAGTAAGCGAAGAAGATTAGTAAAATATGCCTGCTAGTAATTATGTACAGTTATATCTGATTTTTTTTTCAAGAAATATAATTAATGCTCACGTATGCCATCGACTGCACTGATAACAACAAAAAGGATGCCATCAATTAGCTAAGGAAATTTGAATGATAAAATAATTCCCAATTTATACCTATAAAAATAAGAGTGATTTCAAGGACTGTGGGCTCGTAATAAACAATTAAAACATCGCTATCACCAAACACCACAACTCAGCAAACCTAAAAATATAATCGAGTATAACGAGTTGAAAGCGTTCATTGGTATTGCCAGTCCAAAAAAGTTACCATTCTTCGATTTGTAAAAGTTTAAAGTTGTAGAAAACTTGCCATTGAACTTTTCATTGACACTGCTTTGATCAATGCTTTTATGTCGCTTATGAAGCCATCACAGGTGAGCCCATGCCATTGACAAAATTCAGAAAAGCAGTAATATTTAATATTCTGCAACTTAGTCAACTTCAGACAGATGATAGTCAAGAGATGGACTGAACAGAAGCACTGTATGTTGTAATGCAAGGCCCGTGATTGAGTAAACATTAATGCCTTGATTGTTACCTTGAAACCCATGAAATAAAGACGAATTATTTATTTATCAGAAAATGTTCTTCGAAATTTTTTCGAAAGTTTTATTAAATTGATTTATTAAAAAAATGCTATTTAATTCAGCCAAATCAAGTAAGATACACTGCTACTACATTGCCCTCATACGACCAGGAAGCTGGAAGTATGTACAGTCGGATCCGCTTATAACCATGGTGTTGGTGCTAAAAAAATGTGTCCACTATATGCAAAAGCTCGTTATAAGCGATTCTTACCAGGTTTGTAACTACATATTTATTTGACATAGAATGTAGGTACCGGGTGTTAGTAAATAAGTGCGACAAACTTCAGGGGGTGATTCTGCATGCAAAAATAATGACAGTTTGCTATATAAACGTCCGTCCGCAAATGCTTAGTTTCAGAGTTATATGGTGTTAAAGTTTTTCTTAAAAACTAACGATTTATTTATTGCTCTGAAACCGGTCGAGATAGGCAAATGAAATTTGGTGGGTTTTAAGAGATGATTATTGCGCATTTCTTGACATCCAACCAAGAATTTTATATTCATCATTGGCGTGCATACGGATAATGATCTTAATTTTTTAAAGAAAAAAAATGGTACGCCACTGAGATATTTCAAATTAAAAATCATTTTTGAATTTGCCATTCAATTTGTGATAAAAAACCTCTCTTGCCTTTTTTTCGTGTGAGGCGCCGTTTTTATGCAAAAAAATAAAACATCTTAACGTGTATTTTTCATTTCTTTAATACATTATCTAGTAGGCTACTGTCGACATTCAATATCAATGCATTGTTAAATACAAATATTTTGACGAAGTGTCAAAGTAGCAATTCATCATTATTAAGCTTTTAGTTAGCTATAAAATTATTGTTAACAAGTAATTAATTTTTCTTTTATTGAAAATAAATAACTCTGAAACTAAGCATTTGCGGACGGACGTTTATATAGCAAACTGTCATTATTTTTACACGCAGAATCACCCCCTGAAGTTTGTCGCACTTATTTACTAACACCCTGTATATACATATATGTATATTATATGCATTTGTTTAGTATAATATGTATAAACAAGATACAAATTCTTAATATGGAATACATATTAACAAAATTCATACATTCTGTGATCTTTTTATGAGTTGCACTTTTCTTCAACAAAGAATCTTCAAATCGTTTTTGTACAAAATCAAACTGTTGCTTCAAGTTGCTTTGGAAATCATTGAATTCCAAATAAGTGGATACGGTTTTTATTGCACTAAGTACTTCTGTTGATGGTCCAAAGATGCTTTTTGGCTCTTCCTCTTCTTCTTCTGATTCCCACATTTCATTAAATTGCGTTTTTGTAACTGCTGCTGCAATTTCAATTTCTGATGGGTACTCGCAAGTTACCAAATAATCGTCGACTTCTTGAAATGCATTAATTATGTCAGCGTTTAAAGGCCCTTTCACAAGATCATTTGTGATAGCCCAGACATTTAAACTAACTAACTTAATCTACAGCTTCTGGATCTTTATGCTTTAATATCCACCGAGCTAAAGGTATCTCATCATCATCATCAAATTTCAAACACGATTCCATGCTGTGTTTATAGCTAATATACCATCCAACAAAGTTAAAATCCTTACCTTAATCCAAACAAGAAATCATCCTGCATAAAACCATTTTCTTATAATTTTGTTTGAGACAGGCGATAATACCTTGATCCATGGGTTGTAGGGCTGCCGTTATGTTGGGTGGAAAAAAAAAACTAACTTTATGGCACGTAAGTTTTCAATTGCAGGATGGGCTGGACAATTGTCAATCATTAACACTATGTTTCTCTTCTGTTTTTGTAGTTCATAGTCCCAGTTTCTTATTTCCTTTTCGAAAATCTCTGATGTTACCCATGTTTTCTTATTAGCGGTGTAATTAACCAGTAACACTTTGCAAGTCCTAAAACAACGAGGTGCTTTAGATTTCCCAATGACCAGCAACTTTCTCTTTTCGGTTCCCGTCATATTGGCACAGACAAAAAAAGTGATTCTTTGCTTTTTTTGCCTCCTTGACACTTTTCTTTTCGGAACTTCAGTGTTTGGTTTGGGACAATTTTATAAACGAAACCAGTTTCATCCCCGTTAAAAATATCGCTGTCGGAATAACCTCTCTTTATTGTGGGCCAAACATTGTCTAATCAGTCCTTTGTTGTTTCAGTTTCACTCAGAAACACTCCAGACACACTCCATAGATTTTACTAGATGAAATATGGTACCTCTTCTTAAAACGGTCTATCCAGCTTTTTGAACAAGATGTTTCATTATTGGGGAACATTATTTTGGAAAATTCTTCTGCTTTTTCCTGTAGTATTGGTCCACTTATTCGCACATTTTGAGTCCTTTTTTGCTTAAACCACTGCAATAATGCTTGATCAACTTCCTTGTTAACTGGGTTTCGAATTCGTTTTAACTTAGAAATATTCGAATTTAATGTCCCTTTAATTTTATTCTTGTTTTTCCAAATTGTGGAAACAGTCGAAGTTGACAAGCTATACTTTCTACAAATGTTAGCATTAGATGTTCCACTGTTAATGTCATTGATAATTTGAATTTTTTGTTTTAATGTAAGGGATTTTCTATTTCTCGGCATGATGATAATGTTACTAGTAACAAGCTATAAAAACTACTGAATAAAAATTCTGTATATGCACGGCATGCCAGTAGACGAGTTATGACAAGTTTGTTTACATCGGGCCTACGTTAACAGCCGAAGAATGTGTCGACACCTCGTTATAATAGCAGCGGCAAACAGAAAATTTGCTCGTACTAAAAGAAGTGCTCGTTATATCCAAGCTCGTTGTATCCGAACTCAAATTGTATTAAGTTTAAGGAACAATTTTCCGTAACACTGAAAATCGCTCGTTAAAACCGGACGTTCGTTATAAGTTGCACTCGTTATAAGCGGACCCCACTGTATATGAAAATACGCATTGAACTCTCACGGCACTCAACTTTTAAAACATTTAGCGATGACTATCAATAAAAATATCTAAGAACAAAAAAATCATTGATATTGACTCATTGGCTCATATTTAATATTATTAAATTAATTTATAAGAGTATATGATATAGCATATAATAGCTGTCAATTCTAAGTACATACTATGCAGTGTAAATAAAGATAAACAACAAAGTATATAAACATCGGTAGTTGTTACAATGTCGTAATTCCAAGATAAATAATAAAAACAACAAACAAATACTGAAAAATGTACCAAAGTATTATAAAACAATAGTCACCGATTGTGGTTTTTTAAAGGTTAATACATAGCTTTTGATGTGGTTATTCTAGGGTTTCAATTCATACGAATGTAATCGTGAGAAGAGAATAAATAACTAGAAAAAAAAATAGCAAAGATATCACCGTTAATTTAATTTTCAGAATTAATTGCTCGATGAATTAACAACAAAGGATATATTCCAGCTAAGCAATTTTATGAACATTACTTCATGTAACTTTAAAATAAGCATATCTAAACTTACTTTTCGATTTCTTCTTAAAATATCTGACCATAAAATCGATGCACTGTCATTTCCTTCTAAGCACACAATTATACTCAGATGACTCAGAGTTCGACCGGTTAGGATTCTACGGGCATTTACTTCAAACATGAATCATCTCGGCAGGTCCATCTAGTTATTGTGTTGTTCGTGTTAAGACAAACAGAAAGGTTCGGAATTAAAGAAGAAAATAATCTTAAATTACAAAACGTTTCATAATTTAATTGAGCTTTTGATATAAAAATACTCTAGCTAATGTAAGTAGTATTATTACGCTCTAAAATGACCCAAATTACAAAATGCCTTACGAAATAAGTGTAAACACAACACAAAACAATCTAAATTAAAAGTAGAGAATTCTGGGAAGTGGTATGTTTACCTGTTTAGGATTTAGAAAGAGATATAAGAATGGGCGTAACATGAAATTTTCTTATGATAACTATCTCCCACTATCTCCCTTATGTAATTAAGTTTTAATCTATGTGAGTTGATTGCACATATAGTTCTATAAATACCTACATAATAAATATTTTTTTTCATACTACCATTTATGACACAACATAAAATTTGTGCTAATTGTAGGACAAGATGTTAACAATTTTCAAACGATTTCAATACCGAAAATTTGCAGACCTTGCTGATGTGTGACTGTGAGACTCTAGTCTAGTCTATCGCAGTTTAACCGAAGATTTGACACACTCTGACAAACGACCAAAAAGATTGGACAGTTAAGCATTGCAAAAATATGTAAAAAATGTCCCAAATGAATGCGGCAAGCATGTCAACCATTGTACTGATGATGAAACGTAGTATTTTCAATACGAGGAAAAAACAAAACGGTAGAATCCGAGACGGAAGTCACCAGATGAGTCAAAAGAGAAAAAGTTACGCTTTCAGAAGCGAGCAAAATTAAGACAATGCTGACCGTTTCCTTCAATTCAAAGGGAATTGTTCATAGTGAGTTCATCTCTGAAAGTCAGACGGTGAACGCGGGATATTATCTGAGAGTTCTACAACGTTGTAGGCCAGAATTGGACGAGTTCGACCGGAACATCGAGAGGCAGACAGTTGGTTTTTGTTGCACGATAATGCACCATCGCACAAAGCCATCACGGGACGTGAATTCTTGACAAAAAGAGGCATTATTGTTATCGTTATATTCAGTTGATCGCCGTTTTGAAAAATTTGTTGAATATTGACTCAGAAGGAAACTACTTTTTTAGACCAGTCTCATTGAATCTGGAAAAGATTGTGTACAGATGTAATAAATTATATGGTATTTTAACGGATCATTAGGTATGTGGAGGTGCTCTTAACATATGCATAAGTTCTTTTCTCAGCAGATTTCATATAATTCAATATAATTTCCACTAAAATATGTCTCTAGCGTACCAATAAAACTGTTATGTTTAAGTGCACCAATTACTCTAGTGGATCGTTTTTTGCTACAAATGAAGGTCAAAATCTAATTACGTTTGCTCACTCACGAGAACCGTTATTTAAAATATACCTACATAGTACGTACAGGCATACCATACATTGCAATTAGCGGTAATAGAAACGCTATAATTTAACTATGAAATGGATTGTGGAAAACGCTGCAGAATTATGAGTATTATTGCAAAGTACGCCAAGTCCTAGATGCAAAATAAGTTATGTATATTATTGGATTTTATATAAACTCACGTTTCAAATAAAATTACGACGAACAAAATGTAGAATTAAAAACTTCAATGTATTATCATTAAGAGTTATAAAACATAAATTTCATCGTAAATGTACTATCACATGGATTAGATGATAAATTGAAATCTCCTGCTTTCTACATAATAATGAAATATTTGCGTAGCTTATCGCTGTAAACGTTGAGTTATTATTTCGGAGAAAGATTTAAGGCCAACGATATTAGAACAAGGCACGTGTAGAACAGCATAACCGGAAAAATATAACAGAATCCTTAATCTGAAGTAAGTCAATGGTGATTAAGGAGGATTAGTTTTGTGTACAAAATCGTATAGCATTGTTATTTATTGCTGCTTCGTTTAAGTTTTATATTTATGAACGATGATTACTTCCGAAGCGATGAATTGTATGGACAAATAATTGTAGAAGTGGATATGAATAAGTTGGTATTTAAATTATAAATAAATGAATAATGTATTTTGAAAAAGTTTTTATATACAGGGCCTTTCTATCTCGTGTCACATACAATCGTGATGAAATTAATATGTCTAGTTGGTACGATGGTCGGTGGCTCCGTCCGACAAACGAAGGATAAGTCCGCAAGTTGGCATCAAAAAGAGGTTAAAAATCGACAAAAATGTTAGAAAGGATTGACTATTTATTGACCACTATTGACCATCAGCGATTTCGATTGACCACATTTTGTTTAGGCTAGCCATATTTTGGGATTTAACGACGAAAATGCTAGAGTTAGCCAATATAGACATTTTGTTCATCGGATACGATTGACTATTGTTTGACCACCATTCACATTTTCAAAATTTTCAAAATAAAATTTTTTTCGATTATTTTACTACAATCACTAAAATTTTGTTACAGAATAGGATTGACCAACGTTTGGACATGATTGACCACCAAGTAATTTTTTTTGAAAACTTAAAAATAGTCGAAAAAAATGAAAAAAGCAAGCTCATATCTCCAATGAAATGACATCAAACCCAGAAAATGTCACAACCTCTTGCATGGCATTTTTCACAAATTTTGAGAGGTGGTCAAACGCTGAAAATAATAAGACTTATTGTCTCATGTCTCAGCTCTTTGTTGCACCAGGAGGTATATCAGTGGGGTTCTTGCAACTACCGGTAATGCTTCGGTTGACGCCGTTCTATAGGCCCTCACAATATTAATTGCGATCTTCTGCTGTACACTGAGCATCTTGGTTGGCGCACTTCCCTACGCATGGCATCGTGCCAGATGGCCATGACCTCCAGACCCTAGGCATTAGCCGGCAGAGTGTTCAAAGGGCCATGTGTGCTTTATCTGCTGTCTGCATTAGATGTTCTGACCACCTGAGGTTTCTTTGTAGATAAACGCCAAGGTAGCGTAGACTTTCACTGCTTTGTATAACATTTGCTTTGACTTTCACGGATATGTGTTTGACGTTTCTTCCAGCTACCAGAAGAACTGCTTCCGTCTTCTGCGCGACAAGTTCAAGTTGTTTCTCTTCTAGCCACCTTACGACAATGTCAAGAGTATGGTTCGCCATCCTTTCAAGGAAATCGACTTTGGCGTTACCAACACACCCTGGTAGTTCGAGTACACCATTGTAATACACATTCCACAACATAAGGCCCAATACAGATCCCTGCGGTACACCGCAGGTGGCTTGCATCTCGCTTCTGTCTCCGATCAATAGTGCTCTTCCCTTAAGGTAGCTGTGAACCATGTTGTATAGATAGGGTGCCCTCTTCTTCAGTTTTTGCAGGATCCCTTCCCAAGGAGCAGCATTTTGAACATCGATTGTAATAAGTGCACATAACTGTCTTGAACTATACGGACTATTGTGTGCCTCCTGTGCAATCTCCCTGACTCTCCTGAGTGCTGTGATGGTAGATCTCCCTTCTCTGAACCCATGTTGTGCTTGAGATAATGCTCCTTTACTCTCAATTTCCTTTACCAGTCTCAGCAGTACGAGTTGCTCCAACAACTGTTCCAGAACGTTTAGTATGCATAATGGACGGTGCAAGATTTGGATTTCATGCTAAGGATGATATTAGAAATATCACCTGCAGTGATTTCTACAAAGACAAATAGCTCTTTACAGTTTGCTAATAGAAATTAAAAGTTTCAAAATAATGACTATTGTAAATTGGCTCATGTCACAGAAAACTGAAAATTATCGTTTGACCACCCCCCGATCTTAAAGTTACATATAAAAGTTTCAAAGTTTATCGCATTTTTCACAAATTTTGAGAGGTGGTCAAACGTTGAAAATAATAGAAGTTATTGTATGGTGTCTCTAAACCACAGGAAATTGAAAATTGTCGTTTGACCACCTTCCGGTTAAATTTTATCGGTTGCGTTGCTATTTTCACTTTTTTTAGCATATTTGATCCACAAAATGTTGTGTGGAGTCACAAAACATTGTAGCCATAATTTTTCTAGAGGATGTAGTGACTTTAAATTTCTTCGAAAAGTCTGTATCCTTCTTAGTTAATTGCACTCCTGCTTGCTTCCAGGGTTATACTAATCCATCAATTTTTCATCTCTAACAACAATCTGGTCGAACTACTTCATATATTTTCACGACAAAGTACTAAGAATTGTTTACAACACTCGACTTGTATGTGTTCCTATCGCGGCGTCAGAATTCGCAGCACCCCTCTTGCATTATATTTTAAAAGATTAAGGTGGTTATGAAGAATAATGTGTAGTGGTACCAACAAATAGGTTAGTCGTCTCTACTTATATTCTGGCCTATATTATATTATTTATTTTTTTTACGCAACGGCAATAACCAAATATCCGGAGCAATAGTCGTATTAAAGTCCTTCTCTACTCTTTTTAAATAGTATAAATAACAAAAGTTCAAAAATCTTTGTAAACAGCCATCATGATTTTTGGATTACTTCTTCCCCAAGAATTAGTTTAAAATTCTGTTTTTGGGCATAATGCTGTTGATTCTTACTAGATATCAGATCAATGGACTGCAAAAAACTTGAAGCCATTGCAGAACTAACACCATGTTTGACAGTGAGAACGACGAAATCGCAAAACATCCTTTGGTCTCAAAAAAAGGAGATAGACCTCTCACGAATTTTTAGAATTAAGCCAAATAGATATAGATTTTAAAAGATTAACAAAAACGGTAATAAACAAACACATAATACTATTCCAAGTAAGAGTCTCTATCTGTACTTAGGACTTATCAAGATTATTATCTAAACAGAGCAACGTGTATTTACATAAAACTAAATCACGGGTATTACGGATAAATAGAATTAAATAGATAAAAAAAAACAATACGAATAATAGACGAGATAAAAATAATTATTACGAAAACTTATTAAACAGGAAATTAGAATTGAATACATATCTAATATATGTATGACAATAGATTTAAAAACTAATCAATAATTTTAAAAAAACCTAATTAAAAAGAATAGTATTATTATCGAGCACAGTATGAATAGTTGACAGAATAATATTGTTTAATGATAAGATAAATTGTGTAACTAAAAGCTTGTGTCAATAATATAAATGAATAAAACAAGTAAATTTTGTGGCGCCAAGTTTAATCTTAAAAAAGGCGCTTACCTTTCTAGAACCAAATTACTTCCTGATACCAGCTTTGATTCCACATATTTCATATCAAGTGATAAACTTTTCTTCTTTTATTGCAAAATTACTACGGGAACAATGTTAAAACGAACATGGATACAATCTTAAAACTATTCAAAGGAAGAATCTTTGAATACATATCTTTGATTTAAGCTATCAACAGAGAAGAAAACCTAATCTTGATAAACGAATGATCAGTACATTTTGCAAACTCATTCGTCGTAAAAATTATTTATTAATGCGATATAGATCATCAAATATTCATTGATCTCAGTGTAAGATATAAATATGTTGATATATGATATAAATTAATCTGCAAGTTACACAAAAGTGGAGACCGATTCGATATTTTATTATTCAACATATTCTTCCCTTAATTGGAGACATTTATTACAACGAATTTGCAACGCCTCTAGACCTTCCAAAAAGATTCTTTTATGTTGCTTTGCAAACCAGGCCCCCACAGCTGCTATCACCTCGCCGTTGAAAGAAAATTTATATAATCACTAAACCTTATTATACCCGAAGGTGTTAAGGTAATTAATTCTCCTTATACGTGGACAAATCTTGCCCATTTCTTTCTATCCCCCGCCATTACTATTGCTTGGTTCCAGTCGGTGTTTCTTTCTTTCAAACTATCTGCCACCACATCATTCCACTTCTTCTTAGGTCTTCCCCTCGTCTTCTTCTCATTGCCATTTGTTCTGGTTATCTTTGGCCTTCCATTCTTGCTGAGTGACCAAACCATTTAAGCTGCTGTTTTTCTATATTATGTAAGATCGGCTCCACGTTTAATTCTGATCTTATGACTTCGTTTCTTATTTGATCTCTTCGTGTGATACCCTTTATTGCTCTCAAATATCGCATTTCAGCCGCTTGTATTTTACTTTTTTGTTGCTTTGATAGAAAATTTACCTCCTATTTTTTTTTCAGTTGAGGAAAGACATGATAGACGGACGGAGCTAGATCTGGCGAATAAGGGGGGTGTGCGAAGCAATAACAGAACATGAAGGTCGCGCAATTTTACGGTGTGCATCAAACTCAGCAACGACTACTAGACAAATAGCACACTCAGTAGGTTTAAACACCAATTTGCGAAATGTTCAACATCTGCTGAAAGCAACAGCTCACTCCAAAGAAAACCTCCTTTAACACGTCAGCATAAAGAAGCTAGACTAGCATTTGCAACCGAAAAAATAATTTTTACTGATGAGAAAACATTTAATTTAGGCGGTCCTACGAGCTATCACAGTTATTATCTTGATGTAAGAAAAGTGGTTCTGTGCCGTAGGTAGATGGGTAGTGGTAGTGTAATCATATGGGCAGGTATAAAGTATAATGGAAAATTGAAATCAAGTTTATCAATTTTATTGACGATTAAATATCACGACATATTGAACAGATTACACGCCGTGACTTTGTGTTCCAGCAAGATAACGCTGCTTGTCTACCGTGCCCAAATTTTAAAAGGAAATATCAGTTCTTAAGCGTTAATTTAAAACTTTTGCAAAATTTTAAACTTTCAATCGACGCTACCTGAAATCAATACACAGCTACACATAAAACTTCCTTAATTAAGCAAAATCGAGTTGCACTACAGTTTCGTTTAAAATCCAGACCATCCCTTTAGCCACAAATGAGTTACACACGCTTAGTTTCAAATTACTTTTCAACATTACACGATCGTTAAAGAAAATTAAATTCTGAGAAGAAGGTTACCAACATCGTTGGAATTTTATAATAACCTATCGATTACTTAATTGGGGCCAATGAGTCGTCAAGAATAGTTGTATCCACCAACATCAGTAATTATTATATGGCCACGTTAACGTTGTACAGTAATTAATTTTAACGTGCTCCTAAAGGAGGAGGAAAAAAGAGAGATCTGATATTAGTTATAAAATATTATCTTACATATACAATTACCCTATGTAACATAATAACTTACTTGAAGTACTCATTCCAGTGTCATGCAAGCAAGATATTTAATACTACAACAAACTTATTATACATATAATTTAAAAATCACAAGTCTAAATATGTTGTAGATTAAATAAGCAGATTTGACATTTAGAAGTACAGATGTTATTGTACACTTTCTTAGAATTATGTAAATATTTAGATACTTCTGGGATTTACATTTTATTAATAAAAATCGCGTTTAAAAACTTTGTTCAAAATTATCTGTTCTTAGAAAGAAATAACAGGCAATGTAGTATGTGTACTTACATAAGCGATGCAGAAATTGGGGTAAGTGTTACAAGTAGTATTAATTGCGTTCTTTTTAATACTACTATGCTGTGACCTGATAAGGCAAGACAAACATGTAGATGGTTTACTTAATGTTTATTAATAAATTAATTGGTATCTTGTTTCCTCTTTTTAAGCAGTTGTTCCTCTGCATCAGCAAATAATTTTGTCTTCACTATCCCTTTGCCGCAAATATTAAAATGGTGAAACTTCGTAATGGTCGGAAGTGGTTTGAAGAACTTCCTCAAGTATCGATATCACGTAACATTCTTGGCAAATATGGCTTTATTATGACCGCTAGGTGATGAAGCAACTAGACAGTTAATTAAGTCGTCATGAGTGTCTATATTGGTAGCAGTGTACTAGCGACTTAAATACACCAAAAAGTCTATCTGGAGAAAATTTTCTATGTCCAGTCAGAAGAAAGTTTAAAAGAATTGTTTTGTGTTTGCCCTTTTCTAGTCTCCACAGCAAATAGTGCAATACAGCATTATTTTTATTTTGACCGACACAATTATTTGCAATAAGATAAGGGTGTCAATCGCTAGTGACTTTTCTAAATAATTGTGCAGCAAACTGATTACACAAGTGGGTCCCTTGGCCATCAATCTCCTCCGTACGTGACCGTGAATGGATTGGAATGGATTACAAGCTACAAAAAAGGGTAAATTTTCCACTGAAGATGAACACAGACTGGGAAGGTCAATTTCTATGTCCGTCACCGCAAATGTTGATGCTTGGCCTCCTTCATAACATGATTTCGTCAGATTGTTGAATTGTCCTAAAACGAATATCTGAGGCATTGAATATTTCATATGAACACGTTCATCATATACTTCACGTATTTCATATGAACACATCCATCAAAATAGTTTAAGTCGATTTGGACATGAAAAGAATTTCTGCAAAATGGATCCCCAAATATCTGAATGTTGACCAGAAACGTGCAAGAGTAAAAGCATCACATTCGATCTCTGCTTGGTTTGAAAATGATACAGACTTCTTAAGCCGTATTGCTACTATGGATAAAAATTGGGTACATTTCTTCGACCCAGAAACAAAGCTTCAATCGCTGGAATAGAGACACTAAGGCCTAAGAAGTTTCGTATCCAAAAATCTGCTGGAAAAGTTCTTGCTTCATTCTTTGGTATTGCCATAGAGTAATCATGATTGATTTTCTGGATAAGGGTGGAACAATAACTGGGGATTATACGTTGACGTTACTGACCACTCTACGAGAAAAACTTAGAAGTCAAAAAAGACTTAGATATCAGGACTTTCTTTCTTGTACACTTTTTAGGTGGAAACAGAAAATTATATTCTTAGCCTGCTATGGTAACAATTAACAGTTAGAACTTAATATAGCGATCTTTCAACGCCTCTAATCCTTTTAAAAAGAAATTTTTCTCTTGGATTGCAAATCAGCTCTCCGTAGCTTTTATTACCTCTTCGTTTCACAAAAATTGATCTCCGTGTAAACTTGTTTTTTGATCTGGAAACATAATAGTCCGAGTTTAGGCTAACTATGGACAATAGAGCATGTGTTTCAGTAAACCAAAACCTATATCCGAAATTGAATTCAAATAAAGCGCGATTTGTATGCAAGTATATTGGCCTGCAAAAACACAGCTTTGGCTAACATACTACGTCTTGTTTCCGTAATTTTCTCTCTCACAGTAGTTGGTTTGACTCTTTTTTAATGTATCATAATTTTTGCGCGGATATCCAAAAAACTGAAGCAAGACGTTTTTCAGCGGCTTTTTGAACTCCAAACATCTTGTGTCTTGAAAAATCATGACGCTGCCACTTCATTGATTGGTGTTTTGTTTCTGGATCGCAAAAATGGACCCATATTTCATCCATAATCACAAAATGGTTCACAAAATCTGTATCGTCTTCAAAACGGGCACAGATTGATCGCGATGCTTTCACTATTGCTGGTTTGTGTGCAGCATTCAAGCATAAAATTTTCAATGCAACTGATGAGCACATCGTCCGAAAAATATCAAAGCAAGCCCGAAGTTATCGGCTCCAGAACTACCAATTGCAGTCAATATGAATTAGAAAAGTCATGTAGGCATTGTAGCTCGTAAGAAGCCGTTCTTGAGCAAACAAATAACACGAACAAAGCTGTCTTAGCTTTGTTAAGGAGCATATTAGCAAGGACACTGACTTCTATGTAGAATACAGTAGTTTTCGCGGACCAAGTTCAAGATTTTTGGGTGCGACAGCATGTCCCAAACCCAGCATTGAATTAAAGAAAAGGAACCTCAAAGCCACAGTGAAGCATGGTGGAAGAAGTGTGATGCTTTGAACCTATGTGAGTTCAAAATCTATCACGCTATTAATTTAAAAAAAAAAAACAAAAGAAAGCGTTTAAAACAAGAGCAATGTTAAAGAAGATGTTAAATCTGTTATTAAAACTGTCGACATTTTTTAGAAACAAAACTGAAAACATAAATTTTACTCTATCACAGCTTAATTTCATTGAATGTATATTATGAAATTGTTTCCATGTGAAAAATTGCAAACGTTGCCTCGTTCTTTGTCATAGTATCCAGCGCATATTTTAAGTACGTACGGTCGACTGGATAATATGTATGTATATGTGAGTTTAGAACCTTTTTTTAATAACGTTTGAAATGAAATTGTAATAAATGCCGCACGATGACAGCGATTATTTCCCCGAAAAATACGTTTACTAAATTGAACGCTGTATACATTGAAAAGTTCTCTCTAAACATTTAGAAAAAAAAGGAGTTTCGAATAAAACAGAATCTATATAACACTCATGCGGAGAATTCCTGTTATTGACATAAAACTGACATTGCAACATCGGTCGATAAATAATAAAGCCGCGCTTACAAACGTCATATGTAAAGATAAAGGATACAGTAAAACTTTTTCGAAGAGATGGTTTCGACGAAATGCGAATTTACAACGACATCAAAGGAAAAATACAGATAAAATTTGCGTAAATTTGAATGACTGGCGATAAATTTATATCTACTAGTGTTGAAAATCCATTTTATTTTCTATTTTATAGTACGCAGTATACATATAGTTTTGTACGTAATTGTTAACTTACCACGCTCCTATTCAAGGAAGGAATCTGATCTGAAACATAAGAAAATGAAAAATAAAGACTGATAAAAGTAATTGATTTAATTTCAATTAAGCTCGAAATAAAATTAAAAATAGACTTCCTTGTATAGCAATAACAGTAACAAAAAAAAATATATTGATTAAGACGAATCCTTCACTAGCTTCGAATTCCTTGTCACTATTCCTAGTCAACCTAACAACAACACGTGGACACCAACACGGCAACATGTGGACTAGCATAGGCATCAACTGTGCGTAAAGAAATGACAATAGTGCAATTGCTTTTACTGATAATATCTGGCCAAAAATCTTTCCAATTTAAAACGAATTTCAAACTCTTCAGAATACTGGAAATGGTCCTAGTCAACGCTATCAGATCTTTGCTCAAGAATGAAATATTTAAATTTTAATGGATATTGTCGTTACTCATGAACCAATTGTCGCAATGATTATGTACAGCACCATGTAATATATAATATCAAGACTTTCCATTTTCAGAATTTTGGAGCACTGAATCAGGTTAGGTCGCCATATCTAAAGAACAACCGGAGGAACTCGATATAGATCAATAGCTTAATCTTCAAACTAAGAGAATTCTTTAAGTACATTGAAAGACCCAGAGGTGAATGTGCTTATAGTTAAGGTAGTAAACTTGAGCATTCCAAGACAGTTTCAACGTCTCTATAACCATATTTGAGGGGATGAATTCACTCTTATGGGGAAAATGAGGAAAATATAGAAGCTAATGAACATGGTACGTAAAAGATCACAATAAAAAATAACTACATCGTGTGTTTGATAATATAAAGACACAAGTATTGTTTAATTGAAACCGAACGTTTTTTTTGCATCTAGACTACAGTAATAGTATGTAATATACTATCAAATAATGAAGCTTGGTAAGATTACAACTTGTGACCCTGTAAAAAGATAGTAAACACGTATTTTATGTCACGTCTACACACCGTCCAGTTGTCCTGTTTTTTTGCAAGCAACTGTACAAAGATCATTATTGCGTTGATGCCAATATTTTGAAAACGGATCCATCATCCCACATCTAGGGTATCCCAAAATAAAACCAGAACCGATAAAATTATCTTCAAAATATTACCTACCACCCCTCTCCCCTCACCTCCCATCAGTTAAAAGGGTTGGACATCTGTTGATAAGTCCACACGAAATTCAAATTGCTCAGACGATAAGAAGTTTCCTTCGGTAATAAAGTCACCCAGCTTCACCAGAATGATAAATGATTCGGGGACCTTTAACAAATTCTCGTATTTGCAATTGTCATGGAGCACAGTCACACTCAAATGCTTCTAGACGTTCAGTAACGTAGTATGGCATTTAAGACAGCTGCGCGAGCATTACCTTTTTTACCAAAGCTCACACTCACCTGCAGCTTTTCTCTGTTAACAACATCGAACAGATCACTATCTATAAGAGCTACGTTCTCAGCAAAATGATCAACCTCACAATATAGAGGGTCCCAGTGACAAACACAGACTCTATGAAAAATATTTTAGCAATACGATCTTGAAGCAGATCATTTTGGTTCAACTGGTATTTCTTATTTTTTAAAGCCTTTTTAACATCGTTTTTTCTTGAAACACTTTAACTCCTTACAGAGTCATGTTGGTAAATGATTAGCCATCCCATTATCATGCAGCTTCTAGTTTTTTTTTACAGCTGTTTACGCACCTTGCAGTTGCAACATAATAATTCTTAACGGATTTGGAAATTTATTGACAGACTGTTTCCAATGAATCTCCTCCAAATACGATTAGGATCCCACGACAGATTGGGCATAATTTCAACATGTTGAGGTGGAAATATCTAGAAGTTCTTGCTTCGAATAATAATCGAAGATATCTGTAATCAAGAACTTGAAAGAGGCACTAATTATGTCTGATACTACAAATCTTAATCGAAAACAAAAAATTGTAATAAATCCTGGAAGATAATAAGTTGTATTTTTTCTAATTTCATCGCGTCTAAATTAAGCAATAATTACTTATGTTTAAGAAACAAATTAAGCGCTACAGTTACTAAAGGATTCCATGATTTTGCAATCTGAATCTAACTCGTATTGAATTCAAAAACAAAATATCATTATCTCACTAGGGTATATGAGAAACCAACACAAATCATAAACTTCATTTGAAACTGAAAACAACTCCAGGCGTCTTAATATCTAATTTCCAAGAATGTATTCGATTGAGAACGCAAGATTAACGAGAAAATTCTAACCCCACAGTAATAACAATTCCAGGAAAATTTTCGAGATGAAGTGAAGTGCGTACTAAATTCAATACTGCTTCCCATGCCTACAAAGTTGTGCTATAGGTGATAAAACGATTTTCCTAGTAAACTTATATTCACATTACACGATAAGTTAAACTGGAAAATAGCTGTAGATATATGTGGCAATATATGTAACTATATGTATAGGGTTATTCACGGAATTGGTTCATTAGAACTTTTCGATGTTTCAGAAATCTAACATCTTGAAAACTTGCAGTTAGAAGTAGTGTCATTCTGTTGTTGTTGATGTTAAATTTCTTAATTTAAAGTTTTTTGAGTTATTTAATTTTTTTTTCAAAAAACTCTGTATATATTGAGCGTGTTACTGGCTGAAACACCAAGTCTCAAACTTATGGCTTCAAAATGATGTCTTTATATACAGAGCCGTCTAAAATTCAAGTTTATTTTAATCAAGTTCAAGCCAATGAAATTCATTTTCTTTTAATGGAGCGACCCTGTATATATTATTGAATATTTGAATACAACTAATAATTCTGCATAATTCTTTGTTATAGAAATATCAGCTTGTATTTTCTACATCTTTTTAACGGATTTAAAATATTAGTAATCTTTGAATGTCAAAATAATTGAGGTAAAAAAATATCAATACAAAAATTTAAACAAGAAAGTTAAACAAAGAAAAACGAAAAAAAATAGACAAATGCAGTAACAGAAATTTCTTTCAATTGTGAACGACTGAAGTTTAAACATCTGATTGAATAATGAGATGTGGTATGTTAGAAGGAACATATGTACATACGTCAAATCGCTTGAAAGTGACACATTCAAAACTTCATTTATATATTTTCCTCGTTCGTGAAGTTTGCAAAAGAATTTAAATGTTTTGAAGTTGAAAGCTGACAATCAGTCCTATTCAACAGTTTGCTTACAGATGGAATGTCTGGATACGTTACTTTGTGTTTATTCCTTGTTAAATACCTTTGATCCGTGAAGTGATCTGTTGGTTTACGCCAAATCATCGGTCTTTTTAAAAAAGCTTGAGAAGTTAATTTAATATAACATTTGTCTCTTACCAACGCGTCAACAATTAACTGCACCGGCTGCAACATCTATTAGTACTATCTATTTGTCTCTGGAATGGGTGACGTCGTATCCCCTATAGTAGCCGCTGCAACACTGCAGCACTTTTATATTCAGACGAAATTAACTTTATTCAGAAATGCGTATTGAGCACAGGGAAATGTTTCTAAAAAATGTTATCAAAAAGATAATCTATTGAACTTTAGAATAAGCATTAAGTTATTTTTGATTCAGCTGTTTTCTTAGCTTTTTCTATTTAAATTAGAAAGAATCAATTTTCCTTCTAACTAGTGTTAAATTTTCTTACAGTTTTTCTATTAAATCATAAACACAAAATTATTGTCGAAACCTGATTTTTTAGTATTTAACAAACAATGTAAAGTCATTTAATACGCTAATAAAATAAGCCTCATGTCAATAACAAAAAAAAATATTCACTTTTAATTCATTAAGCTATTTCAACCAGTTTATGAAAGTACTGGGAACTCATGTTGAATCAGAATAAATAAATAATGTCGTCACGTCAATCAACTCACAAAAGAAGACATTATTACTTATCACAGCAAAATGTTAAATAACCTAAAATATCTCTGTAATTACCCTGTATAGGTATAGGAAATACTAAGATAGGATAATCTAGAATATGATGAAGAATCCCAAATTGACATAAATTACAAGAGTGTGGGAGGACTCCATTTAAAATAAGTAAATCGAATAGCTCCGTTGTTGCTCAAGTTTGTATTGCTTTTTATTGGTGCATCTTATTGTTACATACGCCTAAAATTTTACTGAAATCGGTTCAGTAACATACATTAAAAAAAAACTTTAAAAAAGAAAGTTTTGTACAACTGGTCTGAAAAACCAATAAAAATAAAAATTATATTTGAGTGATAAAATCATACAAGGTACGCAATGCAGAACATCTAACAGTGTCGTTAACTAAGTTTGATTGATACGAATGTTTTTGAACTATAAAGCTTAAAAGCTTTAAAGTATCTTATATTTTTACATCATTCATTTTTAACGCTTCGAAGGTTATTTGTAGAAAACTCGCTTTATCAACTATTATTGAAGTTGCCATTGTAATGGCAACTTCAATAATTTTTAGACAAGTGGTACAAAACTGATTTATTAGTTTTTCGTGTATATCATTGAAGCGATTGCAATTCAAATGTATGGGTATCTAGGTAACCATAAGAAGCACCCAAATAAGCAACAAAATGTATGGCTTGTAATTAAAAAAAAATCACATCGCAATTTTTTGGAACCGTCAATATAATCGAAAATAATTTCCTAAAATACTCCTTACAATACAGATCAATATATAAATCTGCAAAATATCAAAATTCTTACTTAAGCAACAACTGAGCTGTAGAAGTAAGTAGAGGTAAGTGAGATGCAGGATTCTGAATAATACAGACAAGTTTGCGATTTTGAAGTTCTAGTTTCTTACAACTAACTTCAATTGAATATTTACATTCTTGATCTAATTGATTAGAGTCAAAATTTTTCCAATGCATAGAGTTATCCCGTCTAGTGGAAGGCAGAAGCAAGGATAAGTGGAGAAATAATCGTTTATTTGCTTGGACATAGTCTGTCGCAGATTCAATAAGACCAGTCTAAAAAAATTAAAAATAGTGTTTATTATTTGGTTTTCTTTTATTCTTGTTTATTCAAAATAGTCTCCTTCTGAGTCAATACAGCACAGTAAACGTTCAACAAATTTTTCGAAACATTTCTTATACTTATCGCCTAGAATGGTCTTTAGTATGGCGATCAAAGTCTTGTGGATGATCGGAATATCGAAACAATTTCCTTTGATCGCCAATTTCAGTTTGGGAATTAACCAGAAGTCGCACTGAGTCAAATCAGGTGAATACCGAGGATGGTTGATAACAATTATGCCATTTTTAGTCAAGAATTCACGTATGATGATGGTTTTGTGTGATGGTGCATTTTCATGCAACAAAAACCAACTGCCTGTCTCACGATATTTCTGTCGAACTCGTGAAATTCTGGCCCACAATCTCTGTAGAACTCTCAAATAATATTCTGAGTTCACCTTCCGATATTCTGGAATGATGTCTTGATTTTGCTCTTCTACGTAATTTTTTCTTTTTTGACTCTTCTGGTGACTTCCAGGCCGCACTCTGACGTTTTGTTTTTTGCTCGTATTGAAAACACCACATTTTTAACATGCATTTACTATGCTGAACCCTCTAATCTTTTTGGGTGTCTGTCAGCGTGTGTGGCACAGAGCCCACACAGACCTTCTGTTTGCCAAAATCTTCGGTCAAAATTAGACAGACTGTGCTTTTTGGTATCCCAGTTTCCTCTACGATGAGTCTAGCAGACACACAGTGATCCTCTCAAAGTTTTCTTCATTGCGAGTGGTTTTTGGCGTCTCTACTGGCCATGTACAATTTTACATTTACGGTAGATAGTTTTAACCAATTCGGTGTGATTATATACATCCTAAATATCAAAACAACAAAATTTCCGAATCTTCGGATTTATCCACTATTGATCAATAGTCACATCAAATTATTAAATTAAAAAAATCGGTTGTAAGTTAGATTATATTTAAAAAAAATTAATACCCGGACTTTTGACAGATAATTTTATAAAAATGTTAACATCTAATTCAAGGCAAAATATTTATCCAATGCATAATATATATTTATACATCATCTAATCATGAACTCTATTAATACTAATCTAATGAATTCTTCTAATTCATTATGACATTTATCATTTATTAAACACGATTGATTAGTGCTTGCTGGCTGTTATATGTAATTGATAATTATAACTTACCAAGAAGTGATCTAGAATTAATAGAATTATTCAATTACAGTTTGTTTAAAGTTACAAAGACATAGTTCTATGAAATTGGTGAAATCGAATTGAATAAGAGGATTCCACTGTAATGAAAATTAAGCGGAACGTATTCCTAGAACTTATAAGTTTCCACCTAACATGTTGTTTGAATTTAAACAAATATTTTCGTGTTGTCTCTCACGAAAAATTCCGATTTTAAAAAATACTCGGTTAAGTTCCAAACAACTATTATTTTTCTGATTTGGTTAAGTCACAGCGTATTTAATAATATATATCCAGTTTAAAGAATTCGGTTATTGATCGGGTTTAGATGAATTTCTGTAGAAAGGATATGACATAAATTTCAGAATTAAGTTTTTAACGAGTACGTCCTCCTCAAAACCAATATGGATCACGATCATGGGTCTATTGTGCTTACTCCTCTTAATGGACCATCCTTTAAAACAACCACAGTCTTCCTCACATGGACCTGTGCTTTTCCACTTGACAGAATTAGGTAGAAGTCGTACTTTCTAAAATTGTAATTTTTGACAATTAACCTGAAAATGTAAGAATATTGCAAATTTGCATGAAAGTTTCACTTCTGCATTGTGAATCTAGTTAATAAATTACATTTATTTATTACATACTTGTTGTAAATATTTTTGTCATTTTTTCTAACAACACATTATTATTATCCCAAAAAAACAACATTGTTTTCATTAAAACATCCAACTTCTAAAAAAAAAATACAACGAAAGAATATAAAATTCTACAATTCATTTGAAATTAAAAAAAAAGAAAATTTATTCTTCTTTGAAAACTTGTTAGAAAAAATATTCTCCGTAAATAAAAAACGCACCCACAATTTAAGAATAAGAACACCTTAGATGATTAATATCGTTAATCCAATGTTCTTTTATTTTTGGAGAAACACCGTCGCTTCGTTCCCGACAAACTACACAAGCGATACATTCATTTCGAAGGATTAGCCATCGCTACTTTTCCTGGTAAAATCTTGGCGCAAGTAAATAATGTTTTTCAAGTGCGCGACTTTATTTTCAGCGCCGCCTACGTGCAACGATTTTAAACATCCGTTCTATTTTTATTTCCCTCCGAAGCTAATTTGCGACGTGAAGAGAAAACAGGACGATATTCCATTAATTTCTTCGTGGGATTCGACGAAATATGTATATACTTCTAGTGTAAGAGCTTTACTTATATGTCTAACTTCGACATAACTAGATAATTAAGTCTATGCAGAAATACATAATTAATTGGGTTCTGGAATAAATTGATTTTAGATTACAATCCAAGTGGAAATATATCTCAGATTAAAAGATAAATTAATTAATTTATTCCTTAATTTAATTCTACAGGTCGAAATGGAATATTTCATTTAAGCTTCGCTAAAATTTTTCTCTCATTCTTTCTAATTATTTCAGTATCTCGTTGATTGGCGTTTCTTGCATTTTCGGATTATAACCTAAACTGATTACGTGCGGTTTCATATTTTCTCGTATTTTCCTTTTTTCTCTGCCTATTGGGAAAATATTACATGATTCATTATCTCGTTCTCGCGTTTCGACATGCAACAATTTTTTTGGATAATTAGGTAATTAATATTTTTTCTTCCGGTGATAAATCTCAGATTTGAGTTTCCTCGAGGCAGGCTAAGGTTGATAAACGTTGTTCGGTTTGTATCGTTTTAATGATATGAGTTAAAGCCAATCATATTGTGCATATCATGCACTCTGTCATAAAAAGTTGGTGCCAAAATTCCAGTTCCTTTTGATGTTTTTATCCGGCCTTTTCGGCTACTGCACTGATGTTCAACAGAGATTCATTGTTTTAGTCTTGAGCCAACTGAAAATATGTTTAAGAGTTTTCATGGAGGTCCCTCTGATTCAAATCCAATGCTGTCCTTGCTTCAGTTAGGGTGTGGTTCAAGCTGACGTGTAAGACTTGCATTCATTTGTCATGTCATTTGACTTGTAGAGCATTTCTGCTTCAAGGAAAACTTTACTGTCCGATGATCTGAAACCACTCGTATTACTTCCTACGTAAGCTGTTTGTTTTAATTTGCAACCTATATGTTGTTCCACCCATATAAATCGGTTTTGGAATAAACCAGTAAACACTGAACAAGCGGTCGTAACGGATTTAGTGGTGTGTGGTAGCACTCAGGAACGATTTCAGCCAATTTAAGGAAAGAAATTGAGTAAACTTGAAAACAGTGGATATCAAGGATAAGAATTTTACACCAAACTTTAACTAAATAAGTGCTCACTAAATCACTTGTAAATTAATCCAGTGTTAATTCTGCTGATTTTTCGGCAATGTATCGGGTGGCCAAATAAGAATGTCTCTCGGCCACATCTCAGGAACGGTTTAACAGTACAGCTTTGGGAAAAAAATATTACTGACTAATCTGATGAGAAACATCTGGAAATTATTTAGAAAATCGTAGGATGACCGCTAGAATTAACTTTTCACAAAATTTTGTTTTTTTCTCGAAAATATTAAATGAAAACGTCATTTTTGACAACAAATTAAAAAAGAAATTAAACAAATCAGCGAAAACCGGGTATCGCTATCTTTTACCAATCCGAAGATATATTCAGAAATGTGTGAAAAAAAAATTCTATAAATTTAAATTATTTTGCTTTCCGGGAATTTTTAGCAAACTGGGTCCTATTAGACAGGATTTTTATTGTCCTATGTTTAGCTGTTAAAGCTGTTTAATTATATCTTGTCCGTCACCTTTAGAGGGCAATTTTAAATACGTAACTTTTATGATTATTAAAAAGAACAGTGCGTGAAATACTTGGTGGCCAAAAAAATAGACAATCATGGCTTTTTCAAAATTTACTGCTGATGATTCAAATTGTTTAATATTGCCTTTATGTTTGTCAGCTCTAGAAGGCGTTAAAGACAACAGAATAGAAGACATGTCGCTAGCAATTCACAACAACATACTTTTCAATATAATGAGTGTGCTGTGCATTTCTCCGTAAATGTTCGCAATTTTCTGGCCGGTGACAGGTGGATGTAACATGCCAGTCTATTTCCATGACCACCCAGGACCCGAAATTTGACTTGTTTAGATTTTTATTTGTAGGGGTGAAAAAATATCTTATTTTTGCAACCCGATTTACTGCTCGTAACAACTTAGTTGTGGGAATAGGAAATATCGGTCAAAGTATTTCTAAGGCAGAAATAGAGACTCTTTTATATTATCCACTCGTTGTAGAGTGAAAGTTTGCATCGAAAATAATAGGAAACAACTTCAAGATTTAGACCGGCACTAATATTAACTTTATTATGCTGCTTCCTTTTTTGTTGTTTTTCTACATTGTTTATTTGAATTATACCGTTGTGCTTTTCACTAAAGTCTTAAGCTCTCAATTCATTATTTGATAGTATGAGCATAAATATAACCTTCCCAGTGCGAGGAAGGTTATATTTTCAAAAATCATAAAATTTACATATTTAAATTTCCTTAACGCCCTCTAGCGGTAATGGACAAAACAATATTAAATAGTTTAAATCATGAAACATGGGCTAATGAAAATCCTTTCCAATAAGATCAAATTTGATCAATTTTGTTCACGGGGAGCAGAATAATTTAAATTTAAAGAAATTTTTACCATCCACGTTTCTGAAAATATCTTCGGATCGGTAAAAGATAGCGATACCCGGTTTTCGCTGATTTGTTGGTAATTTGGCTTACTTATTTAATTTGTTGCCAAAAATGTATGTTTCGATTAATATTTTCGAGAAAAGCAAAATTCGCGACAAAAATTTAAACAGCGCCCTCTACCATGCACGTCACTTATTGGATTGATTCCAATTTGTAAGCATGAGATTGCAGGAGTAATGCTGTTTTCAACGAGACTAAGTTTGCAAAATTCGGTTCAACAAAATCGAAGTTATAAAGCGTTCTTTCAATACAAAGTTTCCTCTCCTCCCCTACCCTTATTTGACAAAATACAAAAAAGTTGTCCGATGTAAAATATGCAAAATTGTCAGTAGATTCCGATTTTCATATTTATGATAGACCTTAAGTAGGTAAATCTTGCGTAAAATAAGAAATAATATTTTTGGTGATCAGTTACACCCTCTAGCGATCATCCTAGGATTTTCTAAATAATTTCCAGATGTTTCTCGGGGTCACTTTATTTAGTAATATTTTCTTCCCAAAGCTATATTGTAAACCGTTCCTGAGATATGGCTAAGCGACATTCTTAGTTGGCCACCCGGTACACTTTGGTTCATAGAAACAGTCCATTTCAGAACTGAGGTTTAAAATTTTTACCTTTGTATATCATGCAGGCGAGAGTAATCTTCCTTCTATGGAACAACATCCGACCAAGTTCACTATTTCACCCTTTTCTCCAACAATTATTTTGCCCACTTGCCAATCTTGCCAAGCTGCTTTATTAAATATACCTCGGTCTCATCAACGCTATCTATGTTTTGTGGCTTGTCCTGAAGGCAATGTTCTTTCACTTCTTGCTCTAGGACATTTGCGAATGGTCAACTCGGGATCTCACCGCAAAAACGACCAAATCCAATAGTAGCTTGCTATTTTTTTTCTCACTGTTAAATCTATTGATCTATATTTGAAGCTGCACCCACTTGTTTACGCTTTGACATAATTCTGTTTCTCCATAAATCGTGAGAATAACCCAACCCAATCGTTAGAAAATATACATAAGCCTCCACCAGTCAGCATACCATAGATGATTTGGTAGTAATCTGAATCTCGTAGAAGACTTAGAAGTCAAGAAAAATAGTTTCATTTTTTACGAACTAACCCGTAATCTACTAATTGGAAGTTTTTTATTAATCCATTGACATATTTTTAAATTTATTTTATCTAATCCACTACCACATTCTTAAAAGCATTTCATTCATCTTTAGCAATTTCAAAAAAACTTGAATGCGAAATGTGCTATCATTTTGTGATTGCATAGAACGGGTAAATCATTATCTTCCTTTTTTCACGTACTGTACATACTAGAGTTTTGAACTTCGGAGAATTCTGTAATTTTCTCGAACGTGGGATACCAACATAATGAAGTTCTAAGCTTCATTCAGACAGATAACTTCGCAGAAAGGTAGGAAGTGTGCTAAATATTTAATGAGATTTCAGAGGACTAAACTACTAGATCTAATATTCCAGGGTGGAAGTATTCGGGATTACTACGTCCAGAGCAATTACATTCAGCAACGTAATCATTACTGTCACGATGATGTCACGTAAACATAAAAAATGTTTTAACTGGCATTTTATTTAATTTACATGCCAATACATTAAAAAAAAACTTTATACATGAGTCTCATTATGATATAATAAACGTAAAGACTTATATATGTATATAAAAAACAGTATTTATTTAAATTAAATACTAATAAACTAATTCCAGATACATGTAATTGTACAAAAAAAATAAATGTCCAAGAGTTAACCCATGCATTAGCTTCAAATAGCTTTTATTCTCTTTTTCAAATTTGTATAGAACGACAAGCGAATGGTAGTACAAATCTGTATTTAAGTAACGTACTATTGATTTTGGACTTACAAAAAAACCTTTCAGTATACATTCATGGATTATTACAAATCTATAGATGTATCTTTATTAATAAAGAAAGCATAGTTGGTTACTGTGATTTATTGTAATATAATACAAGAAATACTAAGAGGTTAATCTGAAGTATAAGTCTTCCTTTTATGTAAATAGAGTTCTAAATGCCTACTAAATCCAAAATTAACAAAAGCTCTCTCTGGATTCGTACCATACACTTAGGTGATAAAGTTTTCTCTTGTAAACAAATCAAATTATTGAAAATCGCATTTGATATTAAACTGAGCTTTGTAAATCGCGGAGGGACACCTACAGAAAACACTTCGGAGTTCATTGTTCGGTATAACAGAGCTTTTAATAATGCAAAAGCCCTAATTACGCCGTACGCTCCTTGCTATCAAATGTAGTACATCCGTTGGATCCAGGAAATACAACGGAAGTTTACAAAGTTTATACGGTTTTATGTGGTTAAATGACACTCCTTAAATTCTGCAATAACTCTAGGAATATCCTGTTTCTCTTTTGCCGAGTAGATGTAGATCCTAGAAGTAAAACGTTAAAATTTTTCTATAGTTTCTATAGATTTGTTAGAAATTTGTTATAAAACTTATCATGGTTATCCCTATAGTTACATGTTTCATAATACATTTCGGAAATATTTAGTTTCTGTCGTCAATAGCTTTACTAAGAAAAAAGTATGGAAACCATATTTATTTATAAATGATCCCTTGAATCTCTACAGTAAGCTTTGATCAGAAGAAACTCAAAGCGTTGTTACTGAAACTGGGACTTTTCTGTGTATTTTATTATAAAGATGTATACATTAAAGTACTGACACTTATTCCGTGTTTCGCTGAATGTTCCTTCTAAGGATAGACGTTTAACCGCACGTACTGACCACTACCCTGTGATTCTCGACCTTACAAGTCCTCTCTGTACTATAATATACAAAGAAGTAATCAGGTAAGATAAAAACACTATACATATGCAAACTATGCTTCGGATTCGTAAACAAATAAACTCCATAATGTCTCATTTTCCAGTGAAAAATAATCTGTTTTAGCCAAACCCCATTCCACAATGATAATAATGAAATATCTACACTTTCGTTGACACATATGTTCTCTACGCCTAAGGTGTTAGGTGATGACCTCTGGTAAAGTCTAAACCTAACTAAAACTACTAAACTCAATCAGATCTTACCACCCACGATACAGAAGTAAAGAATTAATTTCAAAACATAATGTTTGGCATCTATAAATCATGTTCTTTAAAAATCAATAGTGTGGCAAGATAAAATCAAATTTCTTGTAACTTTAACAAAAGGTCAAACAGTATTGAAAATTCGCAAAATTAAATTAGTCTTTAAGAACCCTTAAGAGCCTTTTGCATAAAATCAAATTGTAGAACATAACTAAGTTCATATTAAAAAGCACATTATTAAGTTGTTGGAAGTCACTATTAATCACAGTTGCAACGGCTCATATTCACCGTAAAGGGGAGAATAAAATAAACACCAAAGGCAGACACATTATATTTTTAAACTAATTTTAAGATATCTTTGCTCTTTATAAAATGAAAACGACTAGCGTAAAAGGTGAACCTTGACGAACTGAATGATGATGAAACAACCATGTTTCATCATTATTATAGGAAGATCTAAACATCTGCATTGAATTGAATAACGATTTACTGTAAAGTATCAGGAAAATAATGAATGAAATGGTCCAGAATTTGCCATTTATGAAGAAAGAGGTACCATATGGTTATGGTAAGTAGCACTCTACCTTCTCTTCCTTCAAAAATGGCAACTTCTGAACCATTTCATTCATTATTTTTCTGATTTTTTCCATTAAATCCTTATTCAATTCAATACAGACGTTTGGATCTTCCTTCAATAGTCCTTTATATTGAACAGATTACACTATATTTATTAACGTTTATTGTGATGATACCTCTTCGTCTCACTTAGTAATTGTTCACAATAATCCTTTTTTTATTGTAGTTTAATTCACTCCTCTTATGATTTAATTTTTAAATACTCAATCAAGACTTATTTTTAGTAGAGCACCTCTCTGAAAATATCTGCCTCTAGTCATTTGTTGTAACAATCAAAACCTAGATATATCGTGTTTATACCAACCCAACCTTGATCAGGTTTAGCCTAAATCTGTGTAGTAAATTGTGAAGAATTTGATTTCCATTCTTAACATTCTAATTATATCCAAACTTCAATAGAGTCATATCATAAATATATAGAAATCAGTTTAGAATCTGAATGCCAATAGCTACAGTACACTCAAGAATGCAGTAAAAATGCACCAAAGATTTCGTTATACTGACTTATTAGGGAACCCTAATGGTACCGAAAAACAAACGTTGGCATCCCTCTCTATTACTAAACTAGATAATTTTAGCTTGGGTACTAGTCCTTGTCTGCTCCTCCAAGTGCAGATCTTAACACCTGCACTACCGAGGATTACAGTTTTGTTGCAAGTAATCTGTTTTCCAACGAAACCAAGTTCACACGATATGGAGTCATATATAAGATCCACATAAAATGGAAAATTTTGTCGTACCCAATTTGTGTAGATTTTTGTTGTGTCAAAGGTTCTTGATTCGAAAATCCTGCCAGCCAATGTTCATCAAAGCTATCAAGTAACTTTCCTAATCCATCGAGTTTACCATTTTTTCAAAAACTCACAAAATATTGCATTATTTTTAAAAATTTCGAAAAATATTTTGAGAAAAGCTTTATTTTTTAATTTTGTGCATTTTAAAACGTTGAAATTGTCAAAATAGAAAAAAAACAGAAAATGCCTGTAATAGACGCTCATGGTAGCACAACCGATGAACATTGCCAAATACAGTAAACCAAAAAATGCCTGGAATAGGGCTCATACCATAACTGTTTTTGTCGACTTTCCAATTATTACTTACTTGTAACCAAGTCAGAGAGAGAGAGAGGCAACGAGTTTAGAATCAGTTTACTGTCCAAACTGTTGTACAATGCAGATCGACGTAGCAAGAAGCAAGGAAGGTAGTTCTGGCATTGTGAGATACGTTCATGAGCCCAGAAAAAACGAAACTGTTTAGTCCGTTTCTAATACTTGATCTAATTTTATTGCTCTCGCTAACAAACTGATTTCTGCATTTAAACCAAAACTATCTATAACAGGAAGTTTTTTGGTTTTTCTTTTCAATTTTGCAACAAGCTCAACGTATGTTCTTTGGCATATTTTCTCAAACAAAAAGAAAAAAGTGGTTTGCAGGGCTACCCTTAATCGCAATATTAAATTGACAATCGTGAAATCAAGGACTGTGATCTCATAAGATACCTACACATAAAAATCGGTAATACCAACACCACAATGTTTAATTAATTAATCCGGGACACGTGTTTCGAGGACTCATGGAGCCTCATCTTCATCCGAATACCGAATGAGTGACGCCGTAAATAGTCCACAAAATTCCTTTGGACCCAAGACAACGAATACGGATCCAGTACAATGTTATTGTCGCGCATAATTCGAATCGCATTAGAGGTCTTTTAGGTTAAGTATCATAATCGATATGGTAGAAAAGGACAAACCTTTTCCACAGCTTTCCAGATTTGCTTGCTTGATTGAAATCCTATTGATTATTTTTGTACAGAAATATTTGAAAACTAGTGCTATGCTACACCTGCAATTGCGGCATCTGCAGCAACTAATAGATTAGATTGTATCTGAATCTAAAGTTAAGACGAATTTGAATACCCCATTTAAATTTTTGCATTTGATCTTCATTCATAAATTATATTGTTGGTCATATGAGTTGGCGTTTTTATAGATGAAGTAACAGTTTATATAACCGGTCGTTGTTATGACAACAAACAAAACATCTTTGTAACAGAAAGCAATAACACAACAGATGTACTTTATAGATATATTCTTTTCTATTGATTCGATTCTTATTCGTTTTTTGGTGCTTCCTTCCGTACTGTAAACATTTATTTACTCAACTCTCTTGAGCAATACTAAGAAATATAAATTGCGATTCTCCTTGAATCAACAGATCTCTGATATCAATTGCAATTCCTCTCTTGCCTTCAAATATAGAGAAAAAAAATATATATAAAAAGTTATGTCGCCTAAAGTCTCTTACTAAGCGGCTAAAATCAACTCGATTTTCTAAGAAACTAGACGTGTTTTGCGCTATTTATACAGCCGAGAGATTGTTTTCAACATCAACACAAGAGCTCTCGAACATCGCAGTAGGCGGTACGGCGGTTTTTTTATTTCGCGGCCTCTTTTTCTCCGGCCGCGACCTTTAAAACGAAAATCACACGAGCTAGAACGCTTACAAGAGAGAATCTAATTCGCGCAGGATCCCGCTGTCCACGCCATATTTATAAACGTGTCAGTTTTTCGTGACGCAGATTTATAGTAACACAATTATTTTCCGAGAAGTGATATAAAGGCGATTTTATCTGGCAACATATCAAATATTTTAATGGCTCGTGCGCGGGTCTATATTTAATAAAAAAATCTCGCTGGCGTCATATACGATTTCGTTAATTTCGGCTTTCTATTTTCCTTTCTTTCTTTACCTCCAAGCTGCTCAGAAATTGAGCAAAAAGAGACGTTCGTGTGATGTTTTAATTTAAAAGTCTGTTGGAATCTTCACCGTTTTTTGGATTCCTGTTGAAAGACAGGCGTTTACGTCTCTTGTCTTGTCACATCGATAAGAGTCTTTATTTTTTTTATATTTTATTTCGGTCAATGAACCATTTCCTGCTATTATGGATTGTTTCTATATTTTCAAAATTGTTATTTTGTAATAACCTATTTGAGAAGTAATTAAAGCTTGTATAATGATTTCGTGCAAAAATTTATTTGAGGAAAAATCAAAAAGTTCATTCAAACCACTGGTTCTGAATTTACAAGACATTCTCCACGTTTCTCATCTTCTGAGCGGACTATAGCTGGTAAATAGAGCCCTGGTAGTATTAAGGTCTCTTTTGTTGAGGTCCAACAGCCTTACTGGTTGCCAAATTAATCGAGTTTTTTATTATATTAATTTTGGACTATCGATCTAATGCTTGGCTTTTTGTCCCGTCTTCCACCGTTGAAGATGAGCTTTGACGTGGCTTTCAACTAGACCACAGAATGGGTCTGGTCTAGTAAGTCGAGACTTCGCGTCTTTCTTTCCAAAATAATGCAACAGTGTTATCTTCCTCCACCACCTATGACCTGGTACTCACATCAATGCAACTGTGTTCCTCTGAGCCAAAGTTTTGAGGGTGAATAGACTGTTAGTCACGTTAGACACGTTAGCTGATACTCAAAGGTAAACGTCCCACATCCTTTAGTGCTGCTTGACTGTCCGAGATGTATGTATACACATGCATCATGGTAACATCTTTTCAAACATTCTTGCGCACATTGTTCAATGGCACATATTTCTACCTCAAAAGATAATTGGACTTGTACCTATCGAGATTTTGTATTTCAGGCCATAGATACGTATTTCCATATATCAGCGTGTCGAAAGATTATATAGTTTAGGTCTCGCATTACTAACAATAAGTCGAACCTTTATTTGTACCTTTATGTAATTTGGTGTTTTAGTTTAGCCAGCTCACCTAATTCTAGCATTTTAAGATGATTTACTAAGTCTTCTCTTAATTGAATATTGTGTTTCGGTTAAGTCTGATGGTAATCACCACCTTCCTCATTATTGATGAAATGAATCCAACCAACTTAACAAGCAACACAAAACAAAAGAAGATTAGGAGATAACGCCAAATTTGAATTTAATTCTGCTGTTGAAATCAAAGACATTAGAACTACACTTTAAAATTATTGAGATTTTCTTGGATTGCTAAGTCGAATCTTAGTGTAATTCTAGCATTTTAAGATGATCTACTTCTCTTCTCTTCTCTTATTTGAAGATTGTGTTTTGTTTAAGTCTGATGATGGTAATCATCACCTTCCTCATAAACGAAGAATTACCATTAATTGTAAGTATTGTTAGTACCATAAACAGTGAATTAATCGGCTAACTTCAAAAACAAAATATCTAGAAAGTTTCTCATGACTTATCCATGGCAAAAGGTTAACACTTTATAATAATCCTTAGGACAACTAGAACAACCTGAAACTGCTTCCATAACACTGGTTCACAACAATTATTACAATTATTATGCTGATTTCAGATCTGTCTTTGGAAATTTTCTATCACGTCACGTTTTCGACCTGCAAGTCATTCAATATTGAAAGATGTTCATTTTTTATTTAAAAATATGCACTTGGACTATTTACTGAGATGCAACATTACCTATTTCTAAATGCATAACAACTTAATATATTTCCTATTTAATAAGTAGACGTGTCATAATTCAAGTGTCGTGTACACAGTCTGTCAAATCAATCAGTTTGTGTCGTATGTTTACGAATAATTTTGTGAAGTCGTGCCAAAAATAAAGAATTGCACATATATTTGTAAAACCAATCCCAATTTCTTTTATTATATATGCGGAAAATATACCACGAAGAGTCAACATGGGAAAATCACTGAAACTTATGAAAATATCATTTAAACAATATTTTGGTTTTGATTTAAAGAACCAAGGTAAACCCTGGAATCCTCAAATTTGTTGTAATACATGCAAGATTAATTTATCGAAATGGAAAAACGGATAATTGAAAAATTTACCTGTCATATGGAAAAAGCAAAAAGATCATGTGGAAGACTGTTATTTGTGCTTAACCAAGATTAGTAGCTTTTCTGCGAAGAACAAACATGGAATGGAATATCCTCTAGTTGAGGGTACCAGCAGTTTATGAAACATGCAGTGCATCATCAAATTTGCCTGTTGAAGTTGATGCTTGCACAGAAAACAGTACCCTACTTGAGACTATGACTTAGGAGAACCATATTTAATTATACAATTTGAACTCAACGATTTGGTTCGAGATTTAGGACTTTCCAAACAATAATCTGAAATTTTGGGTTCATGCTTACGTCAATGGAATTTGTTAGCACCTGAGACAAGAACAAGTGTCTTTAGAGATCGTAGTCGAAATCTAGTGCTTCATTTTAAATCAGCAGATAATGTCTGTTATCGTGCAGATGTTGATCAATTACTTTGCGATTTAAATTGCGATCACATTCCGAGTGCATGGCGGTTATTCATAGACTGCTCTAAGTGGAGTTTAAAGGCTGTGCTTTTGCATAACGGGAATGTTTTTCCTTCCGTTCCAATTGCACATGCTGTTGGTATGAAGGGATCGTATGAAAGTGTAAAGAAAATATTGGAACTGATCAAATATAACATATATCAATGGGATGTTTGTGGTGACTTTAAGGTGATTGGGCTATTGACTGGACTACAAGGGGGTTTCACAAAACATTGTTACTTTTTGTGTTTATGCAATAGTCTCGATACTGAGAATCCTTACCAATAACGTGAAGTACGAAGCTCTTGTCGATCCCAAAAAAATACTGATGCCTTCGTTACATATAAAATTGGGGCTAATGAAGAACTTTGTTAAAAGTTTAAACAAAGAAAGTGCAGCTTTTCTTACGTAAACGAAAAGTTTTCTTACGTGACAGATGCCAAGCTTAAGGAGGAAATCTTCATAGGACTTCAAATTAGAAAACTACGAGTACTTGCAGACGGAGAATTTGATTCAAAACCAAATTTAACCGAACTTGCAGCGTGGACTTCCTTCAAAGAAGTTGTCCATGAGCTTTTGGGTAATAAAAAATCAGACACTTACCGAGATTGGCTACAGTTTGTTGGAAAATTACCCAAAAGCTGGGTGTCGAATGTCTTTAAATATGCATTTCCTTCATAGTAATCTATACTGTTTTCCTGAAAACCTAGAAGCCGTCGGCTATAAACAGGGCGAGAGGTTCCATCAGGACATTAAAACCATGGAACAGAGATACCAGGATAGATGGGACCCGCAAATGATGGGTGACTACTGTTGGTTCCTTAGGACAGATTCCACATCTGAATATAAGCGAAAATGTATCTTTCAAAGTGTTATAAATAAAATTTCATCACTTTCATATCCATTTCTTTATTATTTTTGTAATAAATTAAGAAATTTTAGTGTTTCCATCTCAAGTACAAATTAAAATAGACGTGTAGGAAGGGAATGGATCTCTGTTTTTGATTCTCTTGAATGAATACAAACATTTTAAGCAGGAAAATGCGTAGGCGTATGAGAAAGATTCAATGTTGTGGGCCAGTGAATTTGAAAGTAGAAGAGGGGCTGGCAACATTTTCTACTATTCAAGCTTTGGTTTCAAAACCCTATTTGGCATAACCGAAACAACTAAGAATAACTTTAAAAGTTTCGAACAAGAGAGATGCTAAATTAAAAATTGTTTTTGGCGGTTTGTTTTAGACTAATTGTTCAGTATTATTGCACGAAACTTTGGACAGTTATTATTTGCAAAGTCATACAACATCAGATGATATTAACTAGACTTTAAGCCGGAACAACAATTAACTATATGAACAGTCATGATTATACAAAGCTTTCTAGGAACTTACAAGAAGATGTAGGAATATTTTTCTTTAGCGTAAAATATTCATATCTATTACGCTTTTTTGTCTTGTTTACATTACTATAATTATATTCACGGAAAGTAATCTGCATCCAAGCAGATAATTCTCACATAAAGAAATAAACAAGGAAATAACAGCTAAGTCATAACAATAATAAACTGAATTACACTTATATTTATAAGTATTTACTCATCTTCGATTGCACTGATTGTTCAATAAACACATCAATTTAGTTTTGTTATATGAGGAAGCATTTACAAACATCATAAGTAAATTTACTTTCAGGATTAACAAATAACTTAGATTCTTATTTTATGAATAAGAATATGAAATTCTTCATAAATAGTTTTAGATTGTTGATGTGTTTAATAAACCGTAAAAAATTAGGTTTGGTCATGGTCAATAATTGTATATTATTGCTTATTTGAAGTTATTTACCACTACGTCTTTCACTATGTAGACAACAGTTGTATCCGACTTTTTGTCACATTTTAAAATTATTGTGTTTTGTTTACTTCTCAATATTAGATACACTAGATGTCCTAGTTATTTGCTCGCTTTTTTTTATTTACCTTATGTTTAAAACGGTATCAAAAGAACCTCAAATTGGCAAAGTTTACTATTACGAATTCCTCGTTTACTCCATATTAATATCTTAAAAAAGGAATGTATAAATATTGACAGCTACACGGTGTTAGCAAACAACATGGTCGAAAACTTAATCGTTACCTTTTTTGTTGTTCTCTGTGGTGAGTGCAAGTCGCAGCGGCTTCTTAAACTGTATTGCTTGTCTGATTGCCGCTGCAACAATTTTTTTTTAATCTGGTATAAGTCAATCTGTCTTCTAGCTTGTTAAATAATCATCTTCTATAGTATTGGAATTAAATAGTAGCCTATTTTGAAACGATACCACATATCACAATCGTAGAATTGTTTAAAGGATTTTTTTCTGGATAAAATAAATTCGGTGAGTCTCGCTGCTAACTTCGGCCTTTAATGTTTCGGTGGTTGCGGCCTTGTCGGCATACACCTCTGACTTAAGATAACCCCACAGCCAGGAGTCCAAAGGTGTTAAATCCCAAGAACGTGCGGCCAATTCTGGTCACCAAACAGAGAAATAACACTAGCAGGAGCAAACTCGTGCAAGACAATCAATGTCAATCAATATCTTCCAATTGAAGCACAAAAAACTGCTTTATCATAGCATGATAACGTTCGCCATTCACCGTTAATGCATTATTTTTCTCGTCTTCAAAGAAATATAGTCCAATTATTCCTCTAAACCACAATGCACACCAAACAGTGATACGTTTTGAATGCACAATTTTGCCGATTAACGAAGCAATCGAGGTGAAAATGGACATCACTAAAAATGATTTTGTCCACAAAATCGGCATTCACCTCTATTTGGTCGAGGATCCAATTGGTGAACTTTCTTCGCTGTGCATGATCTGTTGGCAGAAGTTGTTGAGTCAATTGGACTTTGTAGGCATAGTGATGCAAATCTTTAATGAGAATAGGTTGAAGAGCGGCTGTTGTAATGTCAAATTCTTGTGCAAGAAGATGAATCGACGTCTCTGAACTTTCGGGCACACTCATGCGAACTGCCGTGATGTCTTGTTCTGAACGTCGTATGTTTGACATCATTAACCGAACCAGCACTTTCGAATTTTTCGATTATTCTTTTCAATCGTGATAATCAAACTTCCACCATTTTGATAATGTTTAACAATCACGACACGCTGTTCTAACGTGTAATGCTCCATCTTGTGCTCTTATTGAAACAGCCTTTATATAATTGACTGTGCTGGAAAGAACGATGATTTCCATAATTAATAAAGATGCATAGTCAACTTTATTGATAGTCAAAATATTACGGATTTTGTAGGATGATATGAACATCATTGAAATAATGTATGAATAGCAGTGGTCGAAATATCCTGTCTTCTGGACTCTCTCCCTCCGAAATTCCACGATTTTCAGAGCTTGCGTTGAAACTATTATTATATATATACAGAGTGATTGAGTACAGGTATGACTTAAAGTAGGAAAGAACTGCAGCCCGAATCCTGCAAGTATCCAGATTACCCGTTAACAAGTTGTGATCAATGTTGCCAACAGCTTTACAGAAATCTAATAATACTCCAGAAGGAATTTTCTTGTTTTGTACAGCAGCATAAACCAATGGGGAACTAGTGTTGCTTTCGCAGGATTTACCCTTAGGTTTTCCTGTATATGCCACCCTTCTGTTGTTTTCAGAGCTCTTTGCATGAGTTCTGAAATAATGCTTGCATTTTTCGCCATTATGAATATTGTAATATCATCAGCATACCCCTGGGTATAGTAGCCTACATTGTTAAAGGTTACAGGTAGTTCATCAACAACAAAATCCCACACCAAGGACGACAAAATCTCTCCCTACGGACAGCCTCTGCCTCTTATATCCAAAGAAATCGTTGCTTCTATGATATTGCTATTCCAATACTCAAAGATGAAGTTTTACATAGGAATTAACCCTTACGATTATGGTTATATTTCTCGAAAATGCTTCAGAATATACATCATAAATGTTAATTCCATGTTTAAAATAACCATCGCAAGAACCTATTAAAACCAAGATTACGCGGAACCGTGAATTATCTCATCGAGATCATGCGATTAATATTTACGTTACCACATTCAACGTATACAGCTATCGAGCAAATTACCTTGGAAAAAATCAAAACGTATATTTAATTGACTCTACGGATCTGGTAAAAATAAACGGTGTGGATGTAAATATTTCTCGAAATAACCGTAGATTTGTTTACGTACGGCGAATTTTTCTTGATGAAGTGATTACGCAAATTCACGATATATACAGAAAACAAATATAAATCACAGCAAATGGCGTATCTGTCTTCTCAAGAAGAACAGATCTTACACCCCAGCATCATGCTAAATTTAAATTTCATTCTTTAATACGTGTAAACAGAAACGTTATTTTTACCACGGATATGCTACGCACAGGAAAGGTATGCGATTCATTAAATCAGTAAGTGGGAACACTTTCGACGTGTTTTTCAATAGAAAACTGGAGACCGTGTTAGTCTTACGAAGAAAAGTAGTTCTTCGTAACTGTACATGTATGTACTTACGTATGTAATCCTTCGATTATCTCCTATCCGTACAATGCTTTTTAGAAAGTGTAGAAAGAATTTCACTGCAATACCAATTAAAACAATTATCTGTTAACTATACTACACAAGTGATATCGGAAATTGTTTTTATGGTTGATTTTAAATATTTTTCACAAATTATGGACTAAGTTAATAATTATAAAGAATATTGAATGAAAGGAATATGTTCAATGAAGAAGACAATAAAATAAATCCAGAAAATGGTCATGAAATACACCCCCTAAATACATCAATTCAGGAAATCAAAGATGCAAAGGCAAAATTTGACCAATCTAACAACCGCAGTAAGGGTTAGCTGTAGCTTAACAATAAATATACTTGGACTACCAGTAATTCGAATTACAGGTACTGAGTTCGAGTACCACAACAAAGACTACTATACAACACATGGGTCAAATAGATAATTGCCAGAAAAACTCTGAACCAAATAAGCTTGGCATGTAGTGGTAGAAACTTCTGATGATCAAAATCCAATACCTCAAACAACATCGCAATCAAAAGCCACATTTTTTCGAAAGACCCCACAAAGTACAAGTACTTTTCCTACTTGCAATACCCAGTTTTAATCCTGCTTATCTAGCACAGAAGTTACATCTCATACTGCATAGTATTTACAAGAGATTGACAAAATTCTGAAGCAAAATTGTTCCATATTTTTTGTAATTTACTCCGCAAAAAGAATGGTTTATTAAGGATCATTTCTTAATTGTTACTTCATCGGTTTTTATAAAGCCTCAGTGACATTTAAACCTAGACTGATGGATGAAAGAGACAACACCTTCATTCTGACATTTGTTAAGAATGATTCTTCAAAAATTCAAAATGTGTCCAAATCCTATTGCTAACATGCATCCCCAAATCACAATATCTTGTGAAAACTTAGCGATTCTTTTAAGATACGATAGATTATAAAATGGTTCTATTTGATTTTTTTTTATGGTTTATTATTTATTTCGGTGCCTTAGTATGTATACGACGTGTTTCCAATGTGTTATTGTTACAATTTGAGTTCGTTATGTGCTGCGATGTATTTACGTCAATATGACTAAAAGACGGGAGATAATTGTTGAAGAACGCAATCAAATAGTGCTACTATATTCGCAGGGCATATGGGTAAATAAAATTGTACAAAGAATCAAACATTCACAACTTGCAATCCTCCTGAAGAGACTTGTTTTTATAAAAATCCATCAAAAAGTAGGGAAAAAAAGCAAAACCACTACGAGATACGATCAATATTTAAAGCTTTTATCCTTGAGGAATTGCTTTCAAACATTTAAACAGTTCGTTGCGAATCCATCGGTCATTCAAGGTATTTCTGTTTGTGAAATATTCGAAGAAGGTAAATTGTAAAAATGTGTACATGAACCAGCAACGAGATAAATTTAAAAGAATGGCTATTTTTAATTATCTGGTTTCAGATTTTTTACAGTTTTGAAGCACAGTTTGACGGTGGCAGTGTCATGATTTGAGGTTGCATATCCGCTAATAGAGTGTTTCTATGTGACAGTCAAATGAATGAAGGGTATATTCTAAATGTTGGAAGAGCTACTAGATATTTCAGTGGTAAAAATATTCTACAGACATTAAGCGAAATACTTATTTCAACAGGATAATGCACCTTGTCACAAATCCAGACGCTCCATGCAGTAGTTTAAAAACAACGAGATCCACTTGTTTCAATGGCCAGCTAATAGAAAATTTTTGGCTCATATTGAATTTAAAGCTCTGAAACAGATATTTATCAACGTTTAGTAGCGTCAATGCCTAGCAGAGTAAATGCCTTAACTAAGGCAAATTCTGATGTTACAAAATAATTATTAAATTTGTTAGTAAAAACTTATTTAGAGAATATACAATGTGATCGGGAAAATGTAGGAAATCTCTCGGATTTAGATAGAACATTAAAAATAAGATGACAAGTTCCCATATTTTTTTTTCCTAACGGCCCTCCCTACGGAGATACAGCCTCCTAAAGGACGCCACTGGAAATTTTTCTTAAATAACTTTTAAACTACTTATTATAATTTAATGTGATAAACAGTAGTAAGGACCTCTTAAAATACTGCCCTTAAATTTAGATTAACTTGTTTAGTTTACCAGGGGCGGACTAGGTTGTACATTTTAATGCTTACATTTTTAACACCCTGTATGATATGGAGTTAAAAAAACAAATTTAGATACCTTGAACATTAAGCTAAAGAAAAGGTACTTGTTCATTGTCGATAAAATGAACCGTTTTCGAGACATTTCTTTTTTTTTGTCTGGAAGAAAGTGTGATACAAAAGTCTAAAATAAAATTGTTTTCAGTACTAAAAAACGCATTGTTTTTACAAACGTTACTATGGTACCTACGAATTAATAAATATCTTGCATTGACGTGTACATTTTAAATGTTGTCATCTTTCATATTGTTAACACGTTGATCCTTTACTTCGATATTAATTTATTGAATTTTGAATATCTTGGTAAATTTAATTTGATAATGGGATACACATTTAGTGAGTATGCAGATATGCATCTTATGTACGGTATTGCATCTTGCAATCCTTTGGAAGCAAGAAGGTTGTATGAAGAAAGATATCCTAATCGCAATATTCCAAATCAGAAAACATTTCAGCGACTTGACGTCTAAGAGAGACTGGTGGGCGATTCCAGTTAATAAAGTAACATTATTGACTTTCTTTAATGGTTTAGGAAGTTTTGCGAAAAAAAGTACTGATGCTGGTGTGAGAAGAACAGTACGTACGGTGCAATTGGAGGAAAATATTTTGGATACTGTAGGTGATACTCCTTCAATAAGAACAGTTGTTATACCCTTATCATCTGCAAAAAGTGCAACTACTACTTCCTGAAAATTTTCCTCGTACAATCCGGCAAACTCGCTGTTAGATCAGCAACGAACAAACCCAAACTTCATTAGCACTATTCTTTTTACCGATGAAGCAGGGTTTACCAATAACGGTATTGTAAATTTACATAAGCATGTATGGGCTGATGAAAACCCTCATGCCACTGTTGTTCATCATTATCAACATCAGTTCCAAGCAATTAATCTTTGGGCAGGAATAATTGGCAATTTTTTGATTGGACCATGCGTATTGCCGCAACGATTGAACGGTGAACTTTATTTACAGTTCCTTCTTCAGAACGCTTTTCTGGATTTAATAGAGCATTTGCTACTTGCAACCCGCCAAAGCATGTATTTTATGCATGATGTGGCCCCACCTCATTTTAGCCTTGCTGTACGCGACCACCTGAATAACGTCTATCCAAACCGTTGAATAGGCAGAGGAGGTCCCATTGTCTGGCCTCCACGGTCTGTGGGGTCATCTCAAAACCGTGGTGTATTCCTCTCCGGTTGATACTAGGGAGAAACTTCTACAAAGAATCACAGTTCATTGGGATGTGACAAGAAACAATACTGGGTTGTTGTGGCGAGTACAGCAGTCGTGCCCGCAAGTGTATCAGAGTTCACGGAGCCTATGTTGAACCCACTTACGAAGTTTTTAATTCATTATTACTAATTAGCGTATTAAGGTTCAATCGTTGCAAGCTTTAGTGAGTACACTTCTAAATATAATTTTTGTTAAGGTGCCTTTCTGGGACAAAACTGCATTTCTAAGAATCTTTGTAATTTTGTCGGATTAAATAAACTAAACTAAAACTTTTTTGTTCCTTGAATGACTTTTGTATCACACTTTGTTGCAGACAAAAAAAATTAGAAATCATGGTTTTTTTAATAGAAATAAAACATCAATTCTTTTTTTTTTCTCGAAAACGGTTCGTTTTATCGACAATGAACAAGAGTACCTTTTCTTTAGCTTAATGTTCAAGATATTCAAATTTGTTTTTTTAACTCCTTATCATACAGGGTGTTAAAAATGTAAGCATAAAATGTACAATCTAGTCCGCCCCTGGTAAACTAAACAAGCTAATTTGAATTTAAGCGCAGTATTGTAAGAGTTCCTTACTACTGTTTATCATATTAAATTTTCATTAAATTATAATAAGTAGTTGAAAAGTTATTCAAGAAAAATTGATTTCCAGTGGCGTCCTTTAGGAGGCCGTATCTCCGCTAAGAAAAAAATTATGGGAACTTGTCAGATTATTTTTTAATGTTCTATCTGAACAAATTTTATGAACATATTTTCTACAAAAGTCTGTAGAAATGTTTAAACCTGAGTCAATTTTCCATTGGGTGATTATTTATTGGAAGCAACTTCTCCTGCCGGTTCTCCTGCAATTTTTCATTAGACACCTGAAATTTCGCTCTGAAACTGTTCTTGGTTGTAATCTACGCACAATTAATTTTACTATTTTTTTACTAATAAAATCAATGCAGTAAAAAACTTGCAAGAGGTCATTTATTAAAGAGGTCAAACTTGCAGTTTAAGTCATTTATTAAACGTCATTATAAATATTTCAACGTCGTCTTCGTAGTATATTTTTATGTGAAACAAATTCAATTTATCCCAACATTAAGTTATCAATATTTAAGTGTCAGCATTCAAGAACTAAATCAGTTGTTTAGTTTCACCCTAAAGCTGTAGTTTATTTAAGTTTTAGCTTATGCCAGCATATGGTTTTTAGAGCTCGTATTTGCGATTCTTCATCACCAATTAATCGGATTTCTTCGCATTGTATACCTTATATACTGAAATAACCAGCAGCTCCTACCAGTTTAGCAATTTAAAAAATTTCTTATCTGGACATTGTTTTGTCACCACAGCCAGTAAGCTAAGCTATAATTTCAGCCTCTTAAACTCTTTACAGTTATCTCCATGTTTTCAGGTGACTCTGTATAGAGTATTTATAATTTACTTCAATAAAAAAACAAACAAAAACAAGAGCTTATTGATTTAGCACCTTTTCTGACGAAATATTGAATGTATACATTCACTAATAACGTTTTCCTCTTAATTACTCATGATCATAATCAAATATTTGCACTGAAGTATAAATGTATGTAACACTACTCCATCAAATTACCCAGTATACCTACACGTATGCGTACAATAAGTAGAACATGTATCTGCACTTCTCATAAACTGGGTTCATGAGAATATGTAACATTAATTAAAGTCGAGGTTCTGCCTTCCTCTCTATCGCTAAGCATTCGTGTAAAATTACATCGATGTGAATCATACGATGCAGGAGAAATGATGAAATATTCTTTCTGCTTAAGCTCGAACGCATATGCAATGACAAATCGTATCTGATTCATTATTGTGAATAAATAAGCAAAGCGCAATATACAAATTCCTGTTATTCCTCCCCGTTAAATATTTCAAATAAATAAAGTTTCAATATTTCTGTTTTCTAGGGAAAACGACTCATCTTTTATCAGAAAAAGTGCCGTCTGTGTGTATATGCAACATATGTAAGTATATCTGTTCATATTCCTTGTACTATAACCATTATTATTCAACTACATAGATTTTACCACCATAAAGCTCAAATTATATTCAAGTATTAATAAAATTTACAAAAAAAAATATTGTAAAGATGCTATTTCTTCTGTCTATGCCTTTGTTGTGTAGATCCTTGAAATATACCTGAAATAAAGCTAATAGCTATGAGATTCCTGACTTCTACGAAGGATACAGCCATTCCAAAGGTACTGAGTCACAATCACCAAATTAATTTAAGTCGTTCTAATCGGAATAAAACCACGTTAGGATTCAATACGAACTAATTTACTACAAAATTTTATTTAAAGATTATATTAACGTCAAGCAGTTATGGAGCACAATTCTAAAATAGCTGTTTCACGACAATATTCAGTAATTAACATTTAACTAATTTGACTGAAGAATCATCATATATATCAAATATTCGTAAGCTACATTGGATCCTAATATCGCCACTTTATTTCCAGGAACTAATTATACGTTAGTTCAATTACCAAATCAAATTCGGAGAAGTCTATGTTACGCATAAATGCGGTAAATTCCCTAAGATTGTCTTCTTTATCAAAACTTTTTAAAAAAAATTTAACTTCAATAAAATGAAATCACCTTTTCTGAATGAATTATGCCACTATTTACCATTAAATAAACAGGAACTTCAAGATAAAGATAAGCATACACGTTTTAATAAGTTGTATAATTTTCTAAGTAGTTATTATATTGTAGCTTGGCAATATCTGACTGGATTTTTTAAAAGTACTAGTAACTGGAAGGTGTCGTACATGCAGTGATTAAGTTACTCGGTGAAAAGTTACTTATATAGATAAATATGATTAATTTAATATAAATCAAACAAGTACATATTCCTATAAAATGTGATTAGATAGGTGAAAGAATGGGCTACACACGTTAATATAATATTTCGCATTTGTTTAACTCTGAGTAAGCGATACGTCAAAATACAATATAAAAGCTAACTACACAAAATTCAAGACAATGATTTACAATTTTGGTGGAGTATCCGGTGTTAACTGAATTTTTGAATCTTTACCATTACGTAAAATCGTTTTCGTTTCTTATAATATCCTAAGGTCTATGAGGCTTACCACTAGCCAAATTTTGCTGTTAACAAAGATGAGTTTTTGCTTCAATATTTTAAGACCTCGTTGTAAATAACACTCGACTCCTACTATTTCCAATATACACTTTATATCTGCCTCCATTGCCCCATTAAAATTGTAAGTCATTCCTGAAGTATTCAATCCCTTTATTCTCTAGTCCATTTTAATCTTTTTCCCTTCGCCCTGGCATTAAACATTACTGTTTTTAGACGTAAAACAAGGTTTTCAATATTAAGAGGACTTTTCTAGCAATATATATCTATTTCATCTTCTTAAAATTAAATCTTATAACATAGTATGTGATAAATTTTGCAGAGAGAGAGAGTGAGACAGAGGTTATAATTCCCTTTCCAAGTGCATTACTTCACAAAGCACTTAACCGAAGATATTGATCCAGACGACCTTTGTCAGTAATTCTTTTTAATCTTCTTCTATTGGCGTTTGTAATTTTACCTTTTATATAATTGCAATTCTCCAGCTTAATTTTCTGGATAATTTAATAAATGATTTTTTTTTAATATTGTAGCTCTTCTGTCAATCTTTCCGAACACAACCAGCTTCAAACTGTACAAAATGCTTTCAAGCGACTATTTGCAATGGTCTAGGCGCTCTTGAACATTCTAAAATACTACGTTTTAGAAAATTGAATTTTGAACACAAAATATTATTAAATATGTACTGCTACTTAATTTGAGGCTTAAAAATACTGTAGCATTTATCTTGTTTTATGGTGACGAAAAACTAATTTTAATACATAAGACAAATAAAATGGAACGAAGCTCGTACTAGAGCAATTTTCAGATGAAATTGAAGTTAACTTCAAACAATTATTAAATCACCAGCTCCACGCTCCCTCGCGTTTTTATATTCGCGGAATGGGGGATAAGGGATGGAAATAAAAAAACTAAATTATTTTTCTTTTTCAATATATTCACCTACAAGACGGATACATTTTTCACATCTGTCAATTAATTTATTTATACCCTCATAAAAAAAATGATGTCTCTTTATCTGCAAAATACGCCGAAACTGCCTCCTTGACTTCATCATCGGCAGTAAATTTTTTACCCCGCAGCTCTTTTTTCATTTTCGGAAACAGGTAATAATCACTCGGGGCCAGGTCTGGGCTGGAGGGTGGGTGATTCACAATTTCGAAGCCCACCTCATGCAGGGCAGCTAACGCAACGCGGCTCTTGTGGACGGGCGCGTTGTCGTGCAAAAGCAGCACACCTTTCGTCAATTTTCCCCGTCTTTTCTCTTTAATGGCTTCTTTTAGTCGCTCTAATATTGAAGCGTAATATTCTCCGGTTATAGAAACACCTTTATCTTTATAATCAATCAAGAATATTCCTTCCGAGTCCCAAAATACCGTTGCCATGAGTTTCCCAGCTGATTGTGACACTTTAAATTTCTTGGGAGGTGCTGTGCCCTTTTTATGCCACTGCATGGAGTCTTGTTTGGACTCAGGTTCATAATGATGAACCCAAGTTTCGTCTCCAGTAACAATTCGACTCAATGCACCATCCTTGTCTTCATTACAGAGGTCCAAAAATGCACGCGAACACTCTACGCGCTGTTGTTTTTGCAGCGGCGTGAGCATTCTCGGCACCCATCTTGCGCTGAACATAGACATGCCAAGATGATCGTGTAGGATTTTAAAAATTGTTGTATCGGATACTCCAACAATTTCTGCGAGTTGTTTCTTCTTTAGTCGAGCATCTTCGGGTACAATTTTTTCAACTTTTTGGATAAGTGCTGGCGTGGTCACCTCAATGCTCCTGCCTGGCCTCGGGTCGTCTTCAAGGGATTCCCTTCCTTGTTTAAATAAACTATGCCACTTGTACACCATGGTTTTTCCTGGACAAGAGTCGCCGTAAACCAACGACATCTCATTCATTATGCTCGCGACTGATTTTCCTTGCCTGGTAAGGAACTTTATAACGGCACGATATTCGATTTTTTCCATATTTCACTTTTCACTCCTGATTATGTTACTTGATTGACGATAGCTCAAAGACTAACTGTCTAATAACAATGAAACTTCGTATTTATACTAATTATGAGTCGCTGCACAGGCCACGCTCCCAATGCGCCTAATCACCCCCCTACAACCCGCTCATTCCGCGAATATAAAAACGCTCCCTCGTATATATAAATGCAAACAGCGTCCAATTGTTATCGTTTGAAACTTACAAACACATGATTTGTTATCCTAGTTTCATTAAAATCTAAGATATATGATCTGCGATTTAAAGAAAGGTATATTTTCTGGACAGAAATATTTGTTGGTCCACAAATTAGCAACCTTTTCAAAGTTGAAAATTTTAAACGCAATAGTGAATGGTTCAGGATCGGCAGTATGGACTTCCTTTAAAAGGAAGGACTCTATTTATACAAAACTTCGTATACAGTCAAGTGTTCTTTTCTTGATACTAATTAAACATTCTAGTATTTGTTTTGTCAAGATTTTTGTGCTATTTTTGTAACTATGCACGTAATTTTACAACAGTTATTCAAAAAAAAAGTTTAAAATTGTCGGCTAGTGTAATTAATTTTTTAACTAGTTTAGTTAAGATATCAATTTTTGATTACTTCTATTATTGTTAAAACAAACAAAAATCAAAAAAAATCATTGATTCTTCATTTATTCTTCTTGTAATAGTCTATGTATATTTGAATCTTAATGTTAGTATAGTATAAATTAAATAAACTTTGGAAAACATATTTTGACCAAATTTCACTAAAAACCAAAGGTATGAAAGCTGACCGTATGTGGATTAGAAACTTAGAATAACCTGGTATACAGGGTGAGCCATTAGTACAACAAAATCTCATTTATCCAATGCATAGCCTTTAGAGAGAAAACAGAAAAGTATTTAGAAAAATATTACAGGCATATGTATGTTTCATACAAACAATATAACTTTGACTGGACGCTACTTTATAGGACACCTCCTACATTCGAAGACATTTTTTTGAACCACCAGAAACAAAAATAAAAACTTATCAGTGAGAATTTTGGTTTGGCATAGTTTCGTCATTCGCATTTGAGCATTTGTTGTAAAAATAATTTTGACCACTTTCTGTATTTGCCAATGAGAATTTCGTTGTTCGCCGGTCTAAAATCATTACATAATACCTAGCAGAATTTGGACTCGATTAGAAATAGGAATAGACTTAGTAACAATGGCTGAAAAATTGTACTGGTTGGGATAAAGAAGAAACTTCTGGAAGATTTGTGAGTTATAAATTATTTTGGTTAATAGATATCTTCAAAATGACCGGAAACCTTGTTCGAATTGCAAAGTAAAGATAAGATGACATTAACTTCAAAAAATTGAAACAAAAAAATAATACATCCTAAGTAATTAGCTAAATTAATTTTGTTAAAACACTAATTAAAAGCATTTTCATTAACAATTTAATAAATTTGTACTCAGTACCACATCACTTACTTAAATAAAAAAAAAATTAATAAGATTAAAATGAGAACTAATACAATATCATAAATACACACCCATATATGAAACACTCATATTTTCGTAATCGGTCTACCTATCATATCATTTTAGTTTCACCTACAGATAAAGCGTTTTCTTTGAAAATATGTATTTTTAGCATAATTATCGCAAATTATTACATGTTCTCATAACAGTATATCTATTTATATAATTATGCAGCTTCTCTGAGAATAAAGTTATCGCAATTTATTCACATATTCTTAGAAAGCGCTATGAGATTAGATCACAAAATTTGAATAATCTCACATTTCAAGTTTTAGCCTAAACGCAATTATTATTTGCAAAGATAAAAACGACGTATAAACATAAAATCAATTTAATACCTATTTTAGAACATAGAATTTTACATCCACATTATACCCCTGCAGCCATTTGCGTACTCGCCGTTAAATCTAAAGACTAGCTACCTAATCCACAAGCTATATACAAGTTAAACTGGTTTAAATGTATTATCCTTGCACCAAAAGAAAAGACTGTCACGATTAGTTAATCCTTGTATAAACAAATGATTGATGTGTTGGTAATGGTATACTTTAGGGATTTTGGAATTTTGTTGCACAGTATTGACCACGTTTAGAATTTGAGCTCGGTTCACATGCTGCCAGTAATTTATTTGAGAAATCGAATAATTTAGTACTATCCAACTAAAATATTGCTTTGAAGGTAGATAAATCGATGATTAGAATAGATTAGTAAATTAGATATTAATATACACTTTTATCCATTATATATTTATTGCTATTACTGCTACAATTTAAAACCGATCAAGAAATGAATACAACATAAATGAAAGCTGGCCCATTGGTTTATAATTATGTATTTTCAATTGGTTTAAATATGAAATGAAAATAAATTATTATTACAACGCCAAATTATAGCCAATGGGGAACAGGCACATTTTCAAATTAATACATATAATCACATACACGAATAAAAAAATAGACCCGTAGTTTTTTATTTTGCTATATCTTTATTATTTATTGCGATATAAAGCTTTATAGTTTCATTTTTCAGCACAAGAAAAACTTTCCCGAAAAACAATGTTATCAATGCTTAAATGAGTATCCAGATCAAAACAATAAATTCGCCATATTTTGACTATGGCGTTCGTCGACATCGCAAAAACGTCATCAATCTTTCAAGCAGAATTTTTAGAGACAAAAGGATCAAATAAGCAATTAGCTCATTCAAATCCTACAAATCTCCAGGAGAAAACGCCATCTTTCCCCCTTTTTGCGATAGGGAGTAGGGTTGCTACTATGAATTCTTTTAACGAAACCCTTTCTAGAACAGGTTACACACATTATTATATAAGGAGGTGTAAAAAGATGATATTTATACCAAACTAGACAACAAGACAATAGAAAATTCATATCGTCCTAACAGTGCGTCATCGTTTGCTCATCAGATAAGACTGTCAAACCTGCAAATCTAGGGAGACCAAGAGATAGTGCTTGGTGGTCTTCAAACTTCTGGTAAAAAGGTGAGCCCAGAGAGGGTTACCATCGTTCATGTTTTGGCTGTTGATTATACTACAGCAGAACGAAAACCTTTTACTATTAACCTAATGAAAAATGCCAGCAATAGCATGAGTTCATGGTGCATGAGGAAAGAACTAAACACAAAGCAAAACAATAGTAATATCGAAAGCGGAAATTATACTCCAACGAATCCAAAAATCAGTCAGAAGTCATCCTTAACAGAAGTCTCATCTGAAATAATGATATAAAGTTCTTGAAATGCCAGATTGACTAGACATCCTACAAATCCGGGGGTTTAAACCAATAGCGATTTATTCGTTATAGCAAATGGTAATAGAAACTATGCACAAGTAACGTTACAGAAAGCACAACGGCTTTTCCGAATGCCTCAATGAGAGTCGTCAGATAAACCAATAGAGAGCATAGGTATCAAGCTAAGTCCTGAATTATAACTTTTCTTTGGGGTTTCGAAAAGTCAGCTCAATAAAGGTATCCAACCATGGTAGAGAAAGCACAAGTAAATAAATTTATATAATGAAAGAAGACGGTAAGGTTTAAGCATCCAAGACACGCAACTCTAAACTCCAAAGGAGACCAAAATCCAGGTCGTTGAAACCTGAATAATCCTTCTACAATACAATACAGTAAAATAAATTAGATTATCAATGGAAATAATAAATAAAAAAGGTCCCAAACTTAAACCTTGCGACAGTGTAGGTACTGCAATTTTTAGCTCTGCTACAAATAATAATAATTGGAGATTAGTATACATACGTGCTCTATTGTCACAACTACAAACATTATGCAACGTTTTATTGTAAACCCCCGTATAATCTGTCAAACAAATACAACTACAACAATCTACCTACATCAGCATACATAGATAAAAGCTACATTAATTACACACAAGTGGTATCGCTTCCTGGAACAATTAGTATTAAATTCGATCGGTAATACTCTAATAACTGCTTTAAACGAAATTGATTCAGAGAAGGACTATTGATATACAAAATACACACATACGGCTCCCATGCGCCTGAAAATTACAGAATTAACGCAGAGCAAGTTATAGGGATTCACCTTTAGGAGATGATATGCAAAATTAATTATCCCTGACAAATCTCGTTTACAGGAAACTTAATACAAATAAATGTCTAATTTTACATCAACTAACGTTATCCAAAATATGTGTACAGGGTGGTGCAACCACGATGGGGTGGACTATTATAAATTAAAGGGTGAGGAATTTCGAAAAAAGTTTTTGGAATTTGATTGAGAGGCTACGTTTTAATAATATGTTCTTTATACAGGGCGATGCAAGTAGTTGATGACGAACTAAACTTTTGTTTTATTTAAATGAGACACTCGGTATTAACTTATTACTCACTTACCTTGAAATTATTCGCCATTATACAGGATGCTCCAGCTTTGTAAATCCATTTCGGACATAGTTTTTACAAATGGAACACCTTGTATATAATTTTGGCGTATTAAGGAGGACTTCATCAGCTTTCTAAAAATACCAAACACGTTACTCTTTTGACTGACGGTTTTTAAGCAAATTTAGCAAGTTTACGTTTGTACCAATGAACAAACATTACATGTGAACTAAACAACTTGAAAGAGTCAAATTTTAAAACTATATAGGAAAAACAAACTAGCGCAATGTGGAACACCGCAAATAGCTTTCAAAATTTCGAACAAGGGGAAATCAATCCAAAAACTCGTTTTTCAACGCTGGAGAACAATGGAGAACAAAAAAACTTGAAACGTCTACCAACATTTTTAAATTTCATAAGAAGGAGGGGGCTGGAGGTTGATTGATTGATTGATTGATTACTATCAAGGCAGGGCAGTCTTTAGTTATCCCTAACACTGCGGCCCACTGGGCCTATTGTGTTATTCCTACCTTGATTTCATTTTACTCTAACAGGTTAGTTCCCTCGACCAGGCTCAGAAGCCTATTTGGTAACTCTTTCTCCACTGGCAAATCAAACGTCCTTTGCAAAGCAACCCTGCGCTGACTTACTGCTACGCATTCAAAGATGACATGAAAACCCGTTTTCTTCTCCTCATTACAGAGTCTGCATAGGGGTTCATCTTTATAGATCCCCATCTTAGATAGCCATGTCCTGACGGTCGTTCCATCATCAGTTTGCCTTTGTCCAGCTACATGGTTTGAATTTAGTTGATGTTTTATAATCCACTCATTAATTGCACCACATACTGCACTCTTTGTGATACCTAGACCTGGCTGCGGTCCGGTAAATTTTATTTGGAAAGCCTTCCTCGCTATACCCCTCTGTCCCGGCACCTACACCAAGGTGATGTAGTTTCTGGCCAGAACAGTTGTTTTTTCAGGCATTGCCTTACTTGTTTGGAGGCTATATAATAAGATGTTCGAGCCTATAAGGCTGCCTGACTGTTCTGGTTTTTTTCCTTCACCATTTTTCCACTCATCCCAATTCAAGGAAACTGAAGGGTTTATCGTAGCAAATCCTGATGATTGCTATGTCCCTGCCCATATCAAAAATTGGGTTTCTTACTGTTGTTTCTATTCTGGTGTGTCCCAACTTATTTTACGCACGTATCGATATGAACATAGATCTCGCCCATGCTTCCGGAAGAATGTTTGTTCAAACCAATTTTATTCAATCCACTGCTTTCAAGCAATTTTGCTCAACCCGATAATGTTAGTAGAAACCCATGGTATTGTGAAGCAATAATAGACATTTAATTAAATATTAGTCACAAACCAAGTCATTGGGTCAAAGAATAATCTTCATTAAATGCAAGTCGCACATGTAACTTCTTAAGCCATTGCTTAAACTTTTACCATAAAAGAAAAGGATAGAAGGGTCGCAATAAATGCATATATATATATGTATAAATTAAACAAACACAATTGTGTATATTCAATTAGGTATGTAAATCTTTATCGTATACTTTCTTTGCGAACAGTATACGCAACATATCCTAATGGCACCATACATTCTAGAAAATGATTAGCAATTTAAATATAGTAAATACTTTTCAAAAGTATCATATCATTTCGGTTATACTCGGCAGATAGTGCTTCTGAGAAACAGCTACGCTAATCGCACTGTATTTTATAAAGTATAATATCGGAGATAACGATAAAATTCGCCATATATTTACGATAAGGTTGGCCTTGATAACAATTTCAAAACAAACAGACGTTTTTTTTTATAACTCTATGTGTGTGTACTTATATAAATGGCGAACTATAATAGGTAGATTAGTTGCGAACATATGCTCGAGATAAATTCAGAAAGAACAATGAAAAATTCTGATCAAACCATACAATACAACGGACGCCACAACTTGTTTACCATGTCTAGAATTTACGTTCCGCAAGCACAATGTTGACAAATTTGTTTTTGCAGAAGTTTACCACCAAAACATTTTGGTATCCCTGATAAATTTTATAAAAGTTGTTTTGTTTGTTTTTGCCACCCTACTAACTTCGATTATTTTTCTTGTTCTAACTTCAGGCTAAAACCCCAAATTACTGCGCCCAAATCAAAATTCCTACCTTGATTATAATGGCGTGAAGCTGGTACCACCCAAGAAGAATTTGATTTAGCTTTCGCAAAAATAAATACATTTCAATGGTGCAAACTTTTTGGCATCGAAATCAGAATTCATGCCAGATTTAGTCTTCCCATCTTCACTGAGCTCTACGCAAATAAAAATCCAAACTCAAAAATAAAGTGTTAGTGAAGATACACCACACAGTATCTACCATGAAAAAAAAAAACTTTCCAAATTTGGCATCAAGGCAAACAGTCTATTTATATAACAATATATAAAAATGATAAGCCTTTATTAAATACTACTAATAAACGCGCTTTTTGACCTTCTATCATATGCTTTTAAACATAGGAATTTCGAGGAAAAGATACATTTATTTATAGGTTTTATTGCAAACCTCATTAGAATTATAACAAGATAATTATATGTATATGCAGAACATTCGATACTTAAATAGCGATAAATATGTACGTAACAGCAATGCTCGTTTATCAGAGGTCAAAAATAAATACTACGGCTATTAAAGCAATACTTTGATAATTTACTGTTACATGTGTATGTATTTATATACATTTGCGTATAACGTTACACGTACTACAAACCATTTAGTTTAATTATTTTCTGTCTTATGTTACTATTCAATATCTTCTCCTTCTCAAATGTCACCTACTACAGCTGAGAAATAAAGAGAAAAAAAGGTGTAGGACGATGATTATCTTAACCATTGTATCAGCGTTATTTCAAAAAAAAACCCACAGGGTATTATTGATCGATAGGTCTTGTCAGACGAAAGTATCAAGTCATCGAAGTTACTTTGACGCCCAAATAAATGCGTCTAGAATTTTTAGGAAGAAAACAATTCACAACTCATCAATGGAACATCTAATTTTATCTGCACTCGATGAATGAAATGATTAGTAAACGGGAAAGCTACATAGAATCGATGTATGGCAGAAAATCTTATCCCTTTAAACAAGATATTCATTTAAAAAGAAAAATTTTCATAAAATCAGAACATGAGAACGCCGATCTTATACAACATTTTAATAACGTTATGGGGTGGTTGAAATCTCGTATTGAATGACAACAGTACTTACACAACATCCCCACAAAATTAAGATGGCAGGAAATCGAATTATTAGAAACCTCATCCCAGATTTATTGCAATGTTTCGCTCCAATAAGCGCAGAGTCATGGTTCATTCAAACACAAAACTCATTAATCAAACATAAAAATAAGTTCAAGTGATTTACGAGCAGCTGTTAAATCATAAAATACTCAACTAATTACGCTTCCTTTGCCGTTCCTACATATGTCCAATTCTCAATTTGTTCAAAAGCCCCAAAAAAACTCTTCTAGTTCTCTAATGTAATTTAAACTTTGACAGTAGCAGTTTGTTTCATATTCTTCTTCTTATTTTGATGGATGTTTCTAAATACGTCTGAATTTTGACCGATAACATTTAACTCTTCAGACCTCTTTCGACCTTTTACCGTGTCGTTTTCATGAAGTACAATGTCTTTAAAACATTACTTGTTTTCTGAAAGTTTAAGTGATGATCTAACACAATTCATGTTTGATGAAAAAATCTGAACAAACAGTAGAACTTTATTATTTTCGACTCCCATTTTTCGGTGCAGCTCAATCAATCATTCACCCCGACATTTCCCAAGATATCCAGGCTCTTTTATTTGATTTTATTTCACAAATTCAGGAAAAAATACTACATATGTATGTAAATTCAATTTTTCATTACGCTTTCAGCAAGCTGAGTAATATAATAGGATGTTCGTTTTAATGATGTACTCTCCTATAAGGTATGCTCGATATTTAATAACAATTACCAGCCTACAGGCATAGAGATCGTCAGTTTTTTCAACAATGATGGTATCCATTACGTGGAGTTCTTTCTGTTTACCTTTTTAACCTATTAACTTATTCATATTTTTATTCTGCTTTATTTTCTAAATGGACCGTAGATTTGATATTTGATGCGATGAAACCCAACTTAAATTTTGTACTATTACGAGGGTGATCTGAAAACTAAAGTAAACAGTACAAAAGAAGATACTTTTTTCATTTATTTTTCAACACAGTCCCCTTCTAATTAGAAGCACTAGTTCCAATCGTTTAAAGCCTTCACTATAATAGGTCGAATCGAACGCCGCAAAATAATCATTTGCTGCTACAACCACCTCCTCCTCCTTCGATGCAAATCGCTTTCTACCTAGCAATTTTTTTTTAGTTAGCGAAACAAGTCGAACGAAGTCAGATGGAACCACATCCTGGACTGTAAAGTGCATGATGAAGGATTTTGAATCGCAATTCAAATCATTTTGTCGCGAATCTGTTCGATGTATGAGTCGGTTTATTGTCATGACTATAAAAATATTTTTAGTTTTGGTTATAAAAATATAATTTTCCCCTATACAAACTTTGCCGGGGGGTTGGCCTCTCAAAACTTGTGAAAAATGCGATGCAAGAGGTTATGACATTATCTGGGTTTGATGTCATTTCATTGGAGAGATGAACTTGTTTTATTCATTTTTTTTTCGAATATTTTTAAGTTTTCAAAAAAATTATTTGGTGGTCAAACATGGTTAAACGATAAAAATTTTTTTGAAAATTTTGAAAATGTGAAAGGTGGTCAATCATGGTCAAACGATGGTCAATCGTATCCGATGAACAAAATGTCTATATTGGCTAATTTTAGCATTTTCGCCATTAGACACCAAAATATGGGTATAACGGCTGTAGCCTAAACAAAATGTGGTCAATCGAAATCGCTGATGGATAAATGGTCTATCCTTTCTAGCATTTTTGTCGATGTTTGACCACTTTGTGGTGCCAACTTTGCGGACCTCAAAATTACAAGTAAATTTGATCATAAAAATATTTACCTATACAAACTTTGCCACCCCCTTAGATGCGGGTTTTCTTAAATGACGCCTAAAATGTAAGATCAACACCGTCTACAAATTTTAAATTTCTACCTTTAGCGGTTTAAGCTGGGCGTTGATGTGCCAGTCAGGACAAATATACAGACAAAATAAAGGGAGTACAGTCGAAAATTAAATATCTTTAAATATATAGGCTTACCCCTATCACCCTTCTAGAAGATAAAATACTTTACATTCTTTCTCCCTAAATTTAATTAATCTATACATTATAAAATCACTTAATAATAATAATATAACTTAACAATGGCCGGTTAACAACAGTAATGACAATAATAACATCGTATTGACGCCATAATGACATTTTAACGGAAGAGATCAGATCCAGAAAGACGAACGTATTACATTGGATGAGTTCAATTTGTCCTTCTCCGAAATTTTGAGAAGTTTTTTCGTGAAATTGCAAGTTGAGACTTTCGGGAGGTTATTGAATTGCTTGCTTAGATTTTTACTCATGAAGAAAAACGAATAGAAACTGCATTGTTGCATTGCAAATTTGCACATTGTTGGTGATGGTTGCAGTGTAACCGTAAGAACCACCTATATGAACGCTAGTTGCAAGTCAAATTTTGCTTTCATGCTGGGAGATATACCTGAGTAGAAGTAGTATCTCTACAGCACTTACGTTCGTCAGATTCTCTCTCTTTATTTGATACTCAGGCTCTGTTTGAGTGGGTGCTCTAATGGAATAGTTCCGCTAACACCACATACCTCTCTGGGGGTCTGTCAAATTAATTAGAGAGGTTGACGTCTGTGACAGTCTCTAAAGGTCAATCTGAATCTAAGTTATATCTCTTTTGAATTCATTAATAGCAACAGATTGCCATACCAGCATTCATATTGGAACTGTTTTTTATTGTTGATGATTTGGTAGGTAATACTGCAACACAATTGCGTACTTCAACATCAGTAGGGCTTTGATTTGTATTTTTTTGACAATTGGATTGGTAGTTCAAAAATAAACTAAGACTGGACTTTATCACTAATGGAACGCGTGTCATGTATGGTAAAAAAGTATGTTCAATTAATTTCAAGCATTCGCAAACAAACACAATGTGAATAAAATGTATATTTTAAGACAGTTTTATTAAAATATAAAACCATTTATTAAGTAATAGACATTATAATTCCATTAAACGCTTTCTTTATGTAAAAAATTTAAGTACTAAGCTGAAAAAGTTTAACTGCAATCACAGTGATTGTAATCAACAATCTAAATTCTGAAAATATCAATCGTGCCAGGAAATATGTTCTTTAAATCGTAATACTATAAAAACCGATAATCGTATAGGCGCTTCAAAAGATAAGCGGTTGACCGCAATAAACAAACAAATATAATAACATTATAAAATTTTGGTTAAATTTATAAAACCTTCCTGTTGTTGGAAATTACAACAGAATGGAGCCACTTATTTAATTTATTTTTGTTTATATCACTGTATATAATATTGTTAATATTGTTTTAGTTGAATTCCTTTATCGTATGCGATAGATTAGAACAGAATTACTAGAAATTTCCAATAAACAACTACCTGCCTTCGTGACTAGATCCGTGTAGAAACAACAAGATCAAAACACACCTAAATAACTCGAAACCCAGAAATATCTGTATTTAAAATAAACCCACACAATATACAAAATAGCATATATTTAGGCGCACACGGTAAAACTAGTTAAAACCGATAAAATAAAATCATTGACAGCAGCAATGAAAATTTTATAAAACAATTTATTTAAAAAAAACCGACTAAGTACAAGAACTGATTCATTAAGACACAATTAAATACATATAAGTAGTGGATGTATCTTTCGAGGAAAAATAATATTTGCAATACATGTGGTGTACAAAACACATACATTGCATCAGATTCATAGAAAAAAAATTATAACACGTGTAAGGAATCTAATTTAAAAGTGCTATTAAAACTGTTATTAGCTTTTGCTTTTTAAGCTTTAATCAATAAACAATAAATGTACACTAAAAATGTGTAGTTAATATCAACATAGAATGAACAATTTGGCAGATTCTAGATTAAATATTTCGGAAGTTTATCATTCTTCCGGAGATCCTACAACCTGTTGAATCAGATAGGGAATCTCTCTTAATTCTTGTGTAATTACGTTACGTCCTGCTTACCGGTTATGACGTGGGAAATATCATTATCAGGATACGTCTCAAAGTATAACGTAGAACTTTTTAAAAAAATAGATCATTTAATATGTCGATTTAATTAAATGTTGACAAGTTTAAGACAAAACTCCTGAAACGAAGTTGAGTAAAAATTAATAAAATGTATACGACGCTTTCAGAATTTGTTAATGTTTTGATAGCAATAATGACTTAATTGGCAAACTACTACGTTTACTTATTTACCTAGTTCCTCATATGAAACCACTACACACAGCAATCGATACTCTTGCTGCAGTAGTCCTTTCAATGTTGATCTTCGAACTGACTATCCAAACGTAATTTATATTGCCTAGGGCCACACCTTTATGGCTGTACAGTACGTTAAATAAAAATAATAAAACTTAGACTTGAAAATGTAGAGACTATTTCACAGCTCTCAAAAGCAAAACTTATTCTAAGTTTATCTGTGGTTGAAGACGTTGAATCAACAGAAATAAAAATCACCGGTTTGAAGTCGTGAAAGCCATCTAAAACGTTATTTATTATTAACAAAACTGAGATCAGAGCTACATACATAACAATAGATTAAATTTTAGAGGTGCTTTTGAATGTTGTGATTCAGGTGAAAGGGGAAAAAGATCGAGTGTACCAATGCAAGAAAGCAATTAGTTTAAAGTCTAAAATGTTAACGTTTATGTTTTAAAAGGTAGAAAAACTTGCATTAACTAGAAAGGTATTTAATTACAGAAACATCAAAACAAGTATGGCATTCCAAAAGACACAATAGACGAGGTAGTAAAGAGGTTTAAGCCGTTTGAGGAAATCAATCGAGTGTTTGATGACTTTGCTACCGTAAATGGCAATTTTCGAGATCCTATGCCAAAAACGGCATTACTCTCATTCGGAAGATGATTGTTGAAGACCGGCATACATACTACTGTGAGAACCATTCGAGCAACTTTAGAGATTGGTGTGGAAGCAATCAACATTTGAAGGTCCGTCTGCTTTGGTCTCGCTGAATTCCCCAAAAACTTGACTTCGATTTAAAAAGAAGACTGTGTGAGATGGTGGAAATCTATACTAGATCGCTTTGATCACAGGTGATAAAACATGAGTCTATTGCTGTAATCCCGAAATAAAGCAACAATCGACAGTTTGGATCATTGGGAATGAGTCGGTTCCAAAAAAAGTTATTCATGAAAAAGTCGCTACATTTCTTGGAATTACTGGGCATGTTTCGACTGTAGCACTGGAGGATAGACGTACAGTGCTATCGCGATAATCCGAATATGTGGTATTCCGAATTCATCAGTAATCCGGATCATGATTTCGTTTCCATTATGTATGTTGTAGTCCGGATTTGTCACTTATTTGATAATCCGGATTCTTAGAATATTCTTGTTGACGAATAGCTAACGATTTTATGTACAGTTTCAAACTTGTTGATTCCTGTCTATATGCACACAGAAAACGACAAGTCAAGTGGTAAAACGTGTTTAATTTCGGTGTTAAAGTGTTCCTGTGCAATGGCCCCAATTAAGAGGAAACACAAAACATTAACCATTAAAGAGAAAATGACTGTTATAGAAGAGATAAAAAAAGGAATACCAGGTGCAGTGTTGACACAAAAATATGGCGTAGGGACTTCAACAATTTCCGAAATTAAAAAAAGGGGGAAAAATTGAAAAGATATTTACGGGAACTTTACTTTTATACATACAGATTTTCATTGAGTTTTTTTAATCAGTTTTATTTCACAACCATAATTTCACTGCAAGTCGGGGATGGATTGTTAATTTCAAAAAAAGGTATTGCATAAGAAAACTTAAAATTTGTGTAGAGAAATTATCAAGCAACGCAGAGGCCGTTGATCCGTTTGTTAAAGAATTACAACGTAAAATAAATGAGAACAGCTTATTGCAATCATAAATTTTCAATGCAGACGAATCTGCACTTTACTGGAAAATTCTACCTTATAAAACATTGGTACATTCGAAAGAAATTACAAAGTGCAAGTGCAAGGTGATGATGGAAAAATAAAAGTAATGTAGCTACCACCAAATACGACAGGGTAGGTCCAACCTATGGACCAAAACATAATTAAGTTAACTAAAACCTATTACAGAAAGAGTCTTTTGAAGAAGCAATACAAAAATGTTGGCGTAAATTTTAGGCACCAATGTCGATGAGGACGAACCAGAAGATTTAATACCTCTGAGTAGGCTAAAAGAAAGCCTTAATTGTAGTTCAGAAGTGCAGCAAATCGCCATTATGTTGACGGAGCTGAATAGAGATGCCGCGTTAAGTACTGGCGAAGTAAATCAGTGGATTGTTGAACACCAGAGTACTCAAGATAATAATTCAGAAAGTGACGATGAGTATTAGGAGAATGGGATAGAAAACAGCAGTAAATATATAAAATAAATTGGTTTTATTTAAGACAATAATTTTTGTTTTAATTTTCACTTTTGTTTTATTTTATTTTGTACTGTATAACGGGTGTTCCACAAAAACTTCCAAAGGCTGTAGTCTTTATTTATCATCTGATTTTAATGATCTATATATGAATCTGTAGGGTTTTGTAAAGACTACAAACAGCAATGCAAATTATCTGTTTATCAGATATAATTCGTGAGAAACGTAATTCAACTTTTTTTTTCAAATTGCACTATATATTTTTTTTTGATTTTTATAAAAGAACATTTTCTAACGATTCGAATGATGTCATGAAAACATACACTTAAATCAGTAATAATGCAAGAAAAAGAAAAGTTTTTGCAAATTTTTATATGGCAAAACTAATAGTAGGTCATGAATTGAATTTTTAATCATAATTATGAATTATTTAGATCAGACAAAATAATCAAATGAAAAAATCCAAAACACTATCCTATAAATACTGCTCGAATTGGGCACCATTTTGACCAATGCATAATCTGCACCTCCTTCCTACAGAAACAGCTGCATTTAATATGTTGTTGGGCAGTATTTGTTGAAACGCATTAACTATTCTATTTCGTAAGTCATCTACGTTTTCGGGTTGTGTTACATAAACAATTTCTCTGATTGCATTCCATAAAAAGAAGTCTAAAGGATAAAGGTCTGGTGATCGGGCGGGCCATCTAATTGGTCCGTAGGCGCCTATCCACCTTCAATCAAACTGTCTATTTAGAAATTGTGTATTTATTAGAGCATTATGTGGAGCAGCTCCATCTTGTTGGAAGTAAATTGGTGCGTATTGAGCAATGAGCAATTCTTCTAGATTGTCCACTATTTCTTCGAGTAATGTATGATATCTTTCTTCATTTAGGTTACAGTCAATAAAATATGGTCCAATTAATCTAGAAGCTAAAACTCCACAGCAAACATTTAAAGAGAACCTTCTTTGGATATCATTTTCAATAAGAAATCTAGAATTGTCATTGCTCCAATACCTATGATTGTTTCTATTAAATATGAAGGTGTGAAGGTACACTCATCCGACCACAGAATTTTAGAATAAAATAGTGGATCTTCTCGTAATTTCTTTAAACAAAATTTTCAAAATTGCATTCGTCGTGGATAATCGTCTTCCAGCAAATGATGAATCAGTTGAGGTTTGTACAGTTTTAATTTATGTTTTTTCAAAATAGAATGTACTGTTGTACTGTAAGATCCAATGTTGTTTGCAATCTCTCTGACGCCCGTCTTAGGATTTTCCGCAACCATCAATAAAACGTTTAAATCTAAATTTTGATCTGTAATTTGTACTTCTTTTTTTGGCTTTTTAAAAGATTCATACATCCTCAAATTGGCTTCCAGTCGTGCAAATTTCTTGTGAAGTGGTGATTCCCTATCAAGGAAACGTTCCTAATAAATTCTAATAGCGTCACATGGTCTTTTCTCACATTCAAAATAAACTTCTATGCTTGAAGTTTTTTTTTCCGTCAAATATTCAAAATTCATATTTTCTATTAATATTAAAATAAATCGAAGTTAAACTTATACAAAGTTGTTTATTATAATGAATGGTGTTTTTGACAATGCGTTGATCACTCAAACTGACAGTGACAGTAGTTGATTAAAAAAGACACTGTGATTATTTAATTCCAATTCATGACCTACTGTTAGTTTTTCCATATAAAAATTTGCAAAAACTTTTTTCTTGCATTATTCCTGATTTAAGTGTATGTTTTCATGACATTATTCGAATCGTTAGAAAATGTTCTTTTATAAAAATCAAAAAAATATATGTAGTGTAATTTCAAAAAAAAAATTGAATTACGTTTCTCGCGAATTTTTTCTGATAAACAGATAATTTGCATTACTGTTTGTAGTCTTTACAAAACCCTACAGTTTCATATATAGATCATTAAAATCAGATGATAAATAAAGACATCAGCCTTTGGAAATGTTTGTGGAACACCCGGTATATGTACTTTACTATGATGCGGTCAAAACCCAGAAGCCCTCATAACATGCTAGTTGATTGTTTGCACACAAAAGAAATCTTGATTATGTATGTGATTTGATCAATCGAGATTGTCGGTTAACTACTAGACGCCTAGCAGAAATAACAGACGTTTAAAATAGCACAATTGGAACTTCATAACTATCATGCAGACATCCTGCATGATAGGTGCCCCAAACGTTGACTCCCGAACAGAAGCGAGAAAGAGGCATTACTTCAGAAACAAGTTCAGCGTTGTTTAAAGGTAATCCGAAAAGTTTTCTGCAGATGAAACTAAACTAACTAAGTCTAAACTCCAAAGTAAAGAATAACAACACCGATGATTACCACCACCTTGAAAATTGAAGGTTTAACCCTTAGCGAGTAAGATTATGGCTACAGTTTTTTGGGATACTGAGGGAATACTATTGATTATCTGGAAAGTCACCACACACAATCAGCGTCCACTATCATGCAGGGTTAGTAAATAAACTTCCTGGCTGCATTAAAGAAAAATGAAGAGGAAAGGTTGGCTTGTTTCCTTGCGAGCAATTTACGGCGTTGATTTAAAATTGAGAATGACAATGACGTTATGACAGCAATTCAAGAATACTTCTTTGACAAAAATCCAGACTTTTTTTCTGTTTAGCGCCATTTATTGTTTGAATTTAATTTTTTTTTCTCTGCATTTACGGCTCATAATTTCACTTGTTTTGTATTTTATTTAAATATCCCAATCACACAACTGAAAATTTTGCATTACACGGTCGTCATTTAACTTTTCTCGCCCTGAATTTGCTATGCATGTTGAAGAAGATATTTGGAACAATAACCCAATAAATTGATTATAAATTATCAAACTAAATTAAGTTATTACACTTTCACTTAACAATAAACCATCTAGTTTTCCCATGTGAACCCGGTTTTACTCCCATATATTGAATAATTTATCGAACCATCCTCGTAAGTTAATATTCCTGTACTACATCACACATAAATTAAACATATTCCTAATTAAGTTTTCCCACACATTCAGAGATTAAATCAAATCGATTGTAAGAAACGCAAAATGCCATAACTACTATCAATTTAAAATTTATTATTTAACTAATAAAGCAAATTATAATTAAAATTCCTAGAAAAATCGTTGTATAACATAGTCGTATTAAAACATCTGAATTTAGATTGCGTGACCTTTTCCGATACATATTTGGCATAATTTCCCTCAAAGGCTTCTCATGGATCCGGTAAGTAAACAAGCAAATCCTTGGCCAAATTTCAGGAAACCGAAAAAATCGACCCGACGAAGTGTACAAGCATTGTGTGCTGTACGTTACTCGAAGTACTCGGTGTTAAGTCGTCCGGTTTGTCGCTAAAACCGGAGTCTATCTATACCTCCTTAGAACGCGCATACACAGAGAGAACACTGAACACATACATAACATACCTTCTCCGAAATGAAAATTCTCTGAAATACACTGTGTGGCACTATACACTCCCCACCAGAATAGAAGAAAAAAAAAACTTTTACGTACAAAACTAATACACGTACGGGATACCCTAACGTGCACGACAGAGAGAACATACACAACACAACGCTACTCCGTTCGCCCGAAGAGAAAACATGTTTCTACGGTTTCTCAGAATGCCTAACGTATTCCGTCACTCTCTACTGCACCTACGATTACTATCTCCGTTGCGCTCGTAACGAGCCCTCTTCGAATACCCGTCGTGTAAAACCGACACAAACTCAATTTCGCATTCGTTGAACGAACGCTGTTGGGTTCGGACAGAGCCGCAGCAATCGATTCTCACGTAGAGATTCCCGAATATAACCTCAAAAAACGAAACGGCGCGTCAAAAAAACAACATAAACTCAACGAGAACGAATTTTAAGCGTTAAGATTGTGTTTAGTGGTATGGACGGATTAGTGCCTGATCGTTTCTAACGGAGTTTGTGTCGTTCGTGCTTTAAAACTTCCATGTAGAATAAATAAAACATATTACAAGGGATATCTATACAAGTTACTGATCTACTATAGTGTACTTACGACTGCTTTTTGCTGCTGTCAAACTACGCCGAGTAGCAGAATGAAGGGATTTACACACTTACTACCAATATAATATAAAAAGTAAGTTCATTTTAACATATACTACCGTTTCACTACTATTTAAACACACCGAATATTGTTGCCTAACTTCCTAACTGTGAACTTCACCAACGAGCAATCGCGATTGTACTAATCCCAGACATACGTCATACATACATACACTGATATCATCGTGTAGAACTGGTATTTTTGATGAATGAAAAGTCTTTTTTACAAAGCCAAGCGTTCCAGTAGTTACAATAATAATTCGATACAAAAGATTAATATTTAATTATATTAAGATTATCAATTTTAATTAATTAATTCGGCGATGCTAGCGTATTAGAAGTCATGTTTGCATATTATATTTCTCTTGAATGATCGAGTTGAATAACCTTGACTGAATCGTGTAGAGAATTCCACTAATAAAAAACGATTATCTTCGTAAATCCTTTTTCGATCATGTATTTATTACTTTTGTGTTCGCAATTATGACGAAAAAGGCGACTAAAGCAATAAATAAATCAAACACAATAATAATACAATCACGAATTATAACTTTTTTTTTTATTTAAGAGTTACTGTATAGAGGTATACATATACATGTATATATACACATTATACAATGATAATTATTGGTTCTGGGAATGCTTTCGTAAACTCTATTCCGCGTAAAATGCGATAAAAATACACCTTTTGAGTTTCACCTTATAATTTCGTCTAAAACATACTTCGACGTGTGTATACAAGAAAGGAGATACAATAGAACAGATAAGAATATAAATCACTTGTTAAGATATCACAGGGTATTAATTAATCACAATAGGCGCAAATAAGACGAATTAAAAGAAGCACATCACGTTAATTCGGAGAATCCAAGTCTCTGTTTTAATAGCGTTCTAAATATAAATATAAGTATATAACATTTTGTATTTATATTGTTATTTTCACAAGATTATCGTTTTAAGCGCTTGAGCTAGGTGTATAGTTCAACTAAAGTTGTTAAACTTTCAAACAAAATTAGTCTGTACTCATTTGGGACATTTTAATCACTTTTCTAAGTTAATTTCAGTTCGAATTTTTTGCAATATAATCAGCAGAATTGAGGTTATTTCGAAATAAGTTCCTAGATAAATATGGAAGCCTTTAAAAGCGCAGAAAATCCAATTTAAAACAACAAAGAGACTTAGACAATTTAAAAACACCTCTACATAACACTTAGGTACTGAACAGATATTTTATAATCGATATTATAATAAACAGTAAACAGATTCAAACGAGGATATAAACAAAAAATTAGATCGAACCAAATCGGTGAGATTTATCTGACCATGTCCTAAAATTTTGCTTTTGTTAATAGGTCTATCATCTACTGGGTGATAAATATACACACTAAATACCTCCCAAATTCTACACCAACTTGAATCATTTCGTTTATCCTTTCAGATTAATTAGAACACAGTCATCAGGTCTTCAGATTTTAAGTTCTGTTTAATTTTTTATCAAAACTGGTGACTGGTCAACATCCCACTTATAGATTTGCTTGGGAAGCTGAATACAACCTAGAACATCAGGTCATCGATAAGTTAATTTATCTCTGATAAGCTTTTTCAAATCGATATATCTTCCTTTTGCTTAACTTAGAACAAAAAAAAAGGATTCATTCATTTCATTTCACTGGGTGTGTCTTAGAGGTCTTTCTGAGGGTGGCACTAAATTTAAACTCTTTTTGGTGATAGCACAAAGTATACCACCTCCCAACGCACAGTAACCTTGGTTTGCAGTATTTTCTACGTCCAAAAATGATTCTATTTCATTGTCATTCTCTTTTATCAATATATAATGGAAGCTACCTGCAAATCTTCTACCTCTTTCGAAAACAGCTTTTAATGATTTCTGCCATAATATTAGACTACTCGGGTAGGTGTTTCTCGATTATAGGTAGTTTGTCCAAAATCTTATGGTTACTAATTAGCAGCAAAGATAAATCCTGTATACGCAGGCATCATCAGAATTATTTTTATAAATCCATTTTCAAATAGGCTACCGCCTCGAACGATTACATTTATACCTGCTACCAACTGGTCCATTCCAGATACCGGATGCCATGAACATGAAAACACCACAGAAGTCGCGGACTTTGAGGTATCCGTAATGTTTTCTGCACTTATACTCTGCGTAAGACCACGATCGTCTGTAAAATTCGTCTCATCGTAGGAGATGATTAATTGCTTCTGGAGGAACGTTTAGCAGATTTATCCACCCGATTTTGTCCAGGCCGATTACTGAAAAACTGTGTATAATAATTTAACTTCTTCGTTATAAATAAGAAGCCACAATATCCTTTAACTGATATGCATCGCAAGGATTTCACTACTAGGTTATAGTAGGGTTGGCTACCGGTGCTTGTTCTCTAGACCAATTAATCTTCTTCTGGACTTAGTTACCTACACTTCAAATTTCAAACGATTTTAAGTGCTGCAAATGCTTGTTTTAAAGATTAACATATCCAGTTCATCAGTAAAAGGTGTTTTATTAGAACCTTTATCATTATTAATGCAACGAATCAGCTTAACTCTTTTTAAGCAAACGTTACAAATATGCAAACCATTAGCATTGTTCCATATACAGGGTGCCCACTTAGTACGCAAAAGTGCAATATTTTAGTTGATAAGAGATAATTGAAACCCTGTTTATTTCATGTGTCTAATTTTCTCAAGATCTACAAACCTAAAATAATGCCGATTATACAGGGTGTTCCATTTCCTCTGCACAGGCAACAACTTTGTTTTTTTTAATACAAACCTATATTGTTTACAATTTATTTTGAATCTACATGAAAAATAAAAGGAATTTTATGTATGATATGCCTGTGAAAAAACTGACGATCTTTAAGATATTGTCAATTTTACCAATTTTACCACCATGTCAGAAACTGACCTACAGTATAAGGGGTGCCCAGAAAATGTTGTCAAATTTGACGTAGTAAAATATGAAAAATCTCCGTTAATTCAAATGGAACATCCTGTATATTATTGATCAGTAAAACGCAGAATTAAATATTCTACAATTTTGCTATAGCATTCCCTATATCTAAGTTCAACATTTTAGATAAAAAACGCAGTATTATGGTAAAATGTGAGTAAATTTATGCATTACTTCAAATTTACTCCATTAAAAAAACTTCAAAAATTAAAAATACAATTAAAAAAATTGCGTTGAACGCGAATATTTCTGTAGACCATTCAGGTAATTATTATAAACTTAATAAAAACCCAAACAAATTAAAGTTGTAGAATATTTAATTCTGCATTTTACTGATCAATAATATACAGGCTGTTCCATTTGAATTAACGGAGAATTTTCATATTTTTCTTCGTCAAATTTGACAACATTTTCTGGGCACTCCTTATACTGGAGGTCAGTTTCTGACATGGCGTTTTGAAGAATCATTATTGCCTAACATTTTGCCTAAAAATAGTTTTTCTGTTAATTAGCGTAACCGCAAAATTTGGGATATTATAATTGACTAGAATTGACTAGAAAAACATAGTAAGCCCAATATCTCAAAGAGCATCGGTTTTTCTTACGAATACTATGCATAAAGTCGCTTTAATTTTTCATGTAGATTCAAAATAAATTATAAAAAGAATAGGTTTGTATTTACTTAAAAAAAACAAAGTTTCTGTCTGTGCAGAGGAAATGGAACACCCTGTATAATCGGGATTATTTTAGGTTTGTAGATTTTGAGAAAACTAGACACATGAAATAAAAAAGTTTCAAATTATCTCTCTTATCAACCAAGATATTGGACTTCCGCGTACTAGGTGGGCACCCTGTATATACATATTTATAACATTAAAATCATATTTTTTGCAAACATTTTTGTCTCCTTATGGATCACTTTCGCATGCCTACTCTCTCCACGAAAGTGTGAAAAGACGGTTGAGGTTACAAGGTAGTTCAAAAGGAAACAACAGGGTAGTGTGTAGTTGTAGGCTTCCTAAGCTGTATTACTTTTTAAGACTACTGCTACAGTTCTTGCTATCTTTGTAATGTGTTCCATGACTGTGATTGCGTAACGCCGTAGATAATGTAACATTATTAATTGTATCCCCACAGCTCGAGATTGTACCGATCCCCTGAGATGACTGCCGTAAATTGTCTGGATTCGAACACTCGCCTGGCAGTCACTCACATCACTAGCCTGCCAATCTTACATTGCAGTTAGTAATCATTAAATTGCAAATTTGATTCGGGTATAAGCATTTAGTTACAACGCCTTTGTCGATAAAATTACATAAAATGTATAAAACTTGTACTTGGTTGGAATTGTTTTTTCTTGTGTAGTATTCCTTTAATTTTGTTTTATTCTTTTCCTCTGGCGAAACTCTAAATAATCATCTTCGAAATCTAAAAATGTAATAATTAATTTAATTAATATTTGACCTCATTGGACTAAAGTGCGACGATCAATTCAGTTTGTTTTTTTACCGTCCTATTATTATAGTATTAGAGCATGTTTATCAGTATCCGGATAACTCCCACTATATTTCTTAATAAATTTCTACGAACTTGCTACTAATAGAAAGATAAAAGATAATACTTTGAGCTCATTTTATGGCAAAATGTTCTCGTATGAAAAAATAATGTTTAAAAAATGTAACAAGAAAACCATGAATGAAGCATGAAGTTTAAGAAGTAATAATACGAAATTTTGAGTAAACAAGATAGTCTATCTAAATATTGGACAATTAATTATGAAGTGTATGCACACTGTATCAAGGTAAAACCATAAGTACTTCTGAATTACACAATGTCACAATAACATATTTACTTTAATTTATTGTTCCATCTAACCGCTATTATACCTTGTATGTATATATAACTTTTGTAAATTACTTTTAGTAACAAAATGTATGACATTTATTTTACTGTATACTACAGGTTAATGGATTCATTGTTGGCAATTCCTGATACTTGGGTCTCTACTTCAAACAAGGCAAGATATTATCTATTGTATTATTTATTTTGCTTTTCAAAACTTAATGCAGCTAATAAAATATTACAGCATTTGCTACGCTTGCTTCACAAAATTAAAAGAAAGTAGATGAAAAATTAGTTTATTGTCCTTTATCTGCTTTATTTGACAAGACACATGATCTCTTCTTTAATAAAAATATTTGTTGGTAAATTTCCTAAAGCATACGTAGCCTCATTTATGACATCATCGTGATCATCAAAATTATTCTCTTATTTACACATATAATGTGAATCTAAAATATTTATTCAAGGTCGTATTTACTATCATACATGTATTTACACATATATACATACATACATAATGCAACAGAAATGAAATTCAGGATACGCGTCAATGATTATTCAGTTTTAAATAACTATAATTATATATGGAGATAACATCACATTGCTTGACAACAAAATTAGTTCAATCAATAAAACTTAGTTCTATTTCGTAGAATAAATTGCTTTTTTGGTGGTTTGTATGTGCATACATATACCACATGCCACTACTATAAATTAGTTTCATGAATGAGCCTGAAAACATGTTGATATCGTTTAAGAACAATAACAATGAATGAGCATCATATTTTTAACACATTAAAAAACACCATTCCACTATTTCAATTTATTAATCGCAAAGAAAACACACAGCGTTAGTATTTGTCTACATTCCCACTGAAATGTTTGTAATGAAACAGTAAACAAATTGAGAGATGGGTAAGCTCTAAATTTTAGATTTATGTCAGCATCACTTCACTAAAAAGTTGAAGTACTTCAGAAAAATTTGGCAAAAATAATTGTGGAGAAACTTAATTTAATAAACTTCAGGTGTGAATTAAATTAAATGGTCAATATCAGTCAATTTTTGTTGAAGGGTAGGATTGTTCATCGTTTAAGCAATGCGACAAAAATGACTTTCAGACGTGGCCATACTCTCACAATATTCTAACTTGTTGTTTCAGATCTATGGATCGCATAAAATCGAAGATCATGGTTTGATTATCCACTGATTAACTTTTATTCGACCTTCAACTTATGTATAAGAGAGCTTGCAAAGTTTATCATACTTTTCAGATATGAGAACTGGCGAAATGCTGAAAATGCCTGAAAAAGTCCCTCAAAAATATAATAAACTTTGGAAACTTTCTCAAGCGAGTGCTTATACAATGATTGATCGTCAATCTAGACATATAAGTTAGCAAGTCATTTCAATTTTGACCACCTCTTACTGTGGAGAGTATAAATTTAACCGATGTGTGGTCAAACTACGATTCTCCATTTTTTTGTAATCTACAGACATAAAAGATGAAATTATGCCATTTGTTTCAGGCTTCTAGATCACAGAAAATCGAAAATCATCATTTGATCACCCGAGCGATAAATTATTATTCGACCTTAAAGTTACATAACAGTTTCCAAAGTTTAATATAGTTTTCAGTTAGTTTGAGAAGTCAAAGGCAAATAGCCTCATTTTGGACTAACTCTTACAGTTTATGTAAAGGACGATAAACTCAACATTTAATCTATGAATGATCTTCAATTTTTGTTCTGGATTTTTGTAGTCTAGAGACATGAAACAACAAATTGTACAATTTTCAGCCTCTCAAAGTCCATGAAAAATTTAATTAAATTTGAAAGCTCAGTTGTATATTTGATTTTTCGTGGTTTGGAGACATGATGCAACAAGTTGGGCCATTTTTATCATTTAACTAGCTTTGAAAATTAGTAAAACATGTACGACCTGTAGAAATTCTGTTATATCCAACTTCAAGGTCGGATAAATACGGATAAATATTAACCGGTGGGTGGTTAAACGAGGTTTCAATCTAGTCTAGAGACATGAAACAATAAGTTGTAACATGTTCAGGGTTTGACCACCTCTGAAAGTGCCTAAAAAGTTTAATAAACTTTGGAAACTCTGTTATATGTAACTTCGATGTTGAATAAAAATTAATTGGTGGGTGGTTAAACGATGTTTTTTTTTTTATTTTGCCTGTGGTGTAGACGCACTAAACAACAAATTTTGTCGTTTTCGGCGTTTGATCACCCCTCGAAGTTTGGAAAAAAATGTGGCCGTGGAAACTGAGTTATACAGGGTGGGGCATTAGTGCGAGGAAGTCTAATTACTCCTAGATTATAAGAGAAATAAGAAAATGTTATTAAGATAAAAGTTGAAACGAATGTAGGGCTATATCCCAAAAATATTAATAATTATAATATAGGGTTTTGCTATGTTATTCAGTTTACTTTAACTTTTATCTTAATAACATTTCCTCATTTCTCTTATAATACAGGAGAACTAATGCCTCACCCTGCATATAACTTCTAAGTCGACTAAAAATGAGCGAGTGTTCAAAGGATGATTTTCCATGTGTTGTGGCCAAGAAACACAGAACAATAAATTGTATCATTTTCAGCGATTGAATACCCCTCATAATCACCGAAATTTGTTTTGTTTTCATTTCTTTGCGACTGCTATTGAGATTGCTGAAAAGTTGTCTGGTCGTCAAAGGATTCTGTACAAAAAATGCCCTTGAAGAAAAAAAAAAGCAATGGTCAATCATATCCGATAAACCAAATTTCTGGCATTCTTACCCCCTAAATATATTTATAGTGTCTGTAACCTAAACGAAAGCTGGTCTATCTCATTCTTGTTGAGATCAAAAATCGAAAAAAAAAACTATAGGGACTAAGGAGAAGAAATTATTTCTTACATACTTCCGTTTTGTTGAATAATTAACTTAAATTAATTTCACATATTTATTAGAAATTATTTTTGATGAAAAAGCAAGGCATTTTATTAAAATAATTTTGGAATTTTTATTTTTTTTGTGATGTTTGCACTGTCAAATATTCGGGTTTGAAATTTGGCAGTCAGCTTTACGGTGGCTTTACGATAACATTTTGGAACTTAAAACATTTCACCGCACCAAATATTGGTGCTTGAAACGCTCCCAAACCTTGATTTAGCCGCCAAATTTCATACTTAAATATAACGCGTTTTTAATTGCACAAATCGCACCAAAAAACGTGTGTTAAATTTTGAAACTTCGTAAATGTAGCGGCAAAATTGACGGACTCAAGATTTCAACGTTCTAATTGTTCTACTAATTTGTCCGGTTACTAATGACGTCCCTTGAAAAATGCAAATTTATAACTTCCGATATGACTACCGACTATGTTATTAGTTTGACATATTTAAGTCCAAGGCATCATCAAATCAAGTTATGTAATATTTATAACTGCTACTACAAACATAATCTCAACAGAGATAATGAGGAGGAACTCACCTTGTAATTACGAAAAATAAAACAATAGAATTACCACTTTTGATTCGTTACGTTGGTAGTATGTCAAAATGAAAGCTAATTGTGCATTATATTCAGTCAATGTTTCTCGTCCTCGTTAACGATAATAATCGTACTTTCAAGACAATTCCAAGATTTTTTTCCCGATTTTTTTCCTTGCATTTAAAACGCCGTAAACAATTAGAATGAAAAGACTCATATTTACGTTTATATGACGCACGCATTCACCCGTGGAAAATACGTTTCCTTCTCGTTCATTTTTTTTATATTATTTCCTAATCGACTCAAGACAACAACGTCTACTATTACGTATACGGTTCGTATAGCGTGTTGTTTTCTGACGTTTCACTTTCATATTATCATAACAACGACGTGCGACGGCACGTCGCGGTGTTGTTGACGTGTTCTAAACCCGGGCGCACACAGTAGACGCTAGAACGCACCACCCACAGTAGCCGAACAAATGACTTAATTAAAAATAGCAACGACAGAACAGCCGATGTTTATGTCGAAAGGAAAGGAATCCGAAGAGAAAAGCCAGCCAACACTCTGCGTCGACATGCGTCGCTATTTTGAAATGTTTTATTACGGCGTCTGATCGATAATTCCACGAAAGGTTATTGTTATATAGTGAATATGAAAGCTTGAGAGGGCAAGGATGAGCAAAAATATCCGATCCGAGATCATTTATATAGCATTAGCTACATCTAAATGTTAAAATATTACGTAATATATTTTACGATTCTACGTTATTCTTCTTCATCCTCTTCTTGCACGATTAAACATTATTCCATCGATCCATTGCCTCCAGTTAAATTGTCACCAGTCGTGGAAATACCCTGGTAATTGTTTGATTGCGCTACGTTTCGCTCACAGCAGCTAACATGTACTCCGTTACCAAGAATAGGAAAGATGATTGGCATTTAAAATTCCGTGATCTAATCGCTAATTTGAGATCGTTTCGACTTCGAACGAAATAACCGAGGAATTTATTTGTTGGTTTTTTTTTGCTTACACAGAATTGAAATTCTTGTCGTGTCAATTTATTTCAATTTTAATGGAAAGGGAAAATTGAAGGAGTAAATAAACTATACCGGATACATATTTCTAGTTATGCTTCAGATCTGCTGCGTAATATTTTGAATCAAATGCAGTAATAATATCAACAGTAATGGAATTATATTAAAAATAAACTTTCCCATTACTTGTAATTTTCAAACGACTAACTACAATAATCCTGTCTCATGCAATAGCTTTATCTTTATTAATAACAATATGTTCTTCATGTAAACAGCTTAAAATATATTACCTTAAACTTTTTGTCTGCGTAAATTGGGTATATTCTATCATTGTCTATTTCAATTCCCTTTTCTGACATTTTGAAACCTAACATTTTGCTTCAAATTGGGAGAACTTCGACTATGACTTATTACCAACAATTCTTCCAAATACATTTTTAAAAACATTTCGATATTTGCATTTATATCAGAATGTAACCTAAAAATTTATAACTTAATATTGAAAAAAATATTTAAGATGTAAACTCAAAAGGGCGGAGACTGTTAATTCCATAAAGTTACTTCTTCAAAAATTTAACTTCAACATACTTAAAAGGCCTTTGATACGATATCTAAGGAGAAATTAATAGAGAAACTACAATTATATGGATTTCAAAATAAAGAGCTGAACATGATAAAGACATACGAGGGAGCGTTTTTATATTCGCGGAATGTGGGATAAGGGGTGGATAATAAAAAACCAAGTTATTTTTCTTTTTCAATATATTCACCTGCAAGACGGATACGTTTTTCACATCTTTCAATTAATTTATTTATACCCTCATAAAAAAATGATTTCTCTTTATCTGCAAAATACGCCGACACTGCCTCCTTGACTTCATCATCGGCAGTAAATTTTTTACCTGCAGCTCTTTTTCATTTTCGGAAACAGGTAATAATCACTCGCGGCCAGGTCTGGGCTGTAGGGTGGGTGATTCACAATTTCGAAGCCCACCTCATGCAGGGCAGCTAACGCAACGTGGCTCTTGTGGACGGGCGCGTTGTCGTGCAAAAGCAGCACACCTTTCGTCAATTTTCCCCGTCTTTTCTCTTTTAATGGCTTCTTTTAGTCGCTCTAATATTGAAGCGTAATATTCTCCGGTTATAGAAACACCTTTATCTTTATAATCAATCAACAATATTCCTTCCGAGTCCCAAAATACCGTTGCCATGAGTTTCCCAGCTAATTGTGACACTTTAAATTTCTTGGGAGATGCTGTGCCCTTTTTATGCCACTGCATGGAGTCTTGTTTGGACTCAGGTTCATAATGATGAACCCAAGTTTCGTCTCCAGTAATAATTCGACTCAATACACCATCCTTGTCTTCATTACAGAGGTCCAAAAATGCACACGAACACTACGCGCTGTTGTTTTTGCGGCGGCGTGAGCATTCTCGGCACCCATTTTGCGCTGACCTTAGACATGCCGAGATGATCGTGTAGGATTTTAAAAACTGTTGCATCGTATACTCCAATCATTTCTGCGAGTTGTTTCTTCTTTCGTCGAGCATCTTCGAGTACAATTTTTTCAACTTTTGGATAAGTGCAGGCGTGGTCACCTCAATGCTCCTGCCCGGCCTCGGGTCGTCTTCAAGGGATTCCCTTCCTTGTTTAAATAAACTGTGCCACTTGTACACCATGGTTTTCCTGGACAAGAGTCGCCGTAAACCAATGACATCTCATTCATTATGGTCACCACTGATTTTTCTTTGCCTGGTAAGGAACTTTATATAACGGCACGTTATTCGATTTTTTCCATATTTCACTTTTCACTCCTGATTATGTTACTTGGTTGACGATAGCTCAAGACTAACTGTCTAATAACAATGAAATTTCGTATTTATACTAATTATGAGTCGCTGTACAGGCCACGCCCCCAATGCGCCTAATCACCCCCTACAACCCGCTCATTCCGCGAATATAAAAACGCTCCCTCGTATA
>CM043022.1:30094997-30113059 GCA_023690525.1 Holotrichia oblita | reverse complement strand
ATCTGTCATCCTTACACTGGAAAAAAAAAAAAAAACAAAGCATAGTACATATTATTACTAACAGTTTAATTAACCTATTCGGCGAATTTTAATTAAAATTGAAAGGTCGCTAGAACATCTTAATTTGAGAATAAGCGGAAGATTTCGACTGAAACCCTTTCCCCTATTTCTGTAGAATTTCAATTACTTTTCATCTTCACTCAAACCCAGCAGTGTTTAATTAATTTTTTCTCGATGTTTCCAGGACGCGAACGCAGACACTGCGTATTGTTCTCAAGTATTAGCTAGACAGGAATAAGAAAATCTAATAAAAGAAGTTGGAAAACTGGAAAAGGGATTGTTACGTCTTTGTAGGGATTGCAATTTAATCTAGATTCTGCGGACAAGGCAGAAAAACTAACTTTTACCTTGCTTACGTATTATTTTTCGTGCATTGTTGTAGGTACCTACTTCAAAATTGAATCAAGTTATATTTTGTATTCAGGGATTTCTGAGAAACAGAATTATCTCTATCTTCGCCAAGATAAATAAAGGTAAAATTCTAGGAAATAATTTTATTGCCTTTTACTAAAATATCTAACTTCAACATTAATTTACTGTTTAATGTGAAAAAACAAGCTTTTGAAAAAAAAAACAACAGACAGGCTTATTTTTGTAATGAAGCAGATTTTACCCAAGTAACTACTGCAGAAAGAATGGCATGGTCTCAACGGAAACGGCCCTACTTACTGACAGAAGAAACCTGGATAATCCAGAAAAACAAAACAGAATTTTGATTAGTTGAAAAATACTTCAATTAATAAATTTTTATAAACATTCAAAACTTTTAACTAAAACTTGGTGTGGTATTGAGATATCAATATTTAAGGTATTTTTTTTGTGCTGGCTTGATTGCAATTTTGATGTATATTTCTTGTTTAGTTATTGGCTACCATGAAAATATATCTGACGTGACAATCGATGACAAACTGCAAACATGTTGAATAAATATTCAAATGTAAGCTTCTCTAAATAATTTAGGTTTGTCACTGACAACTGTCACAATTTGTAAGAACTATTTAAATTTTGGAAAATACTTTAATACTTCATGTTGACATGCTTGATTTTTTAATTCAAATGTGTCAAAAATTTGACAGGGTAAATGTCATTCATATTGATTCACTTAAGTTAATTCTAACCTAAAAATGTTTCAGGGTCACCAAACTAAATATTTACATTTATAGCATATACACAAACCCCAACTGTTAATAATTAAATATTCCCATAGTTTTAGACTATTGACGTAAAAATGGCGCGTTTATTTTTCCGTTTGAAATTGTGAAAAATTTTAATCGAACCGTTTTGTGAAATGACATAACAGACATATGTCCTCTTTCCAAAACCGAAAATATTTGACAAACTTATTAGCTATTAATCAAACTCTATCCACAAGATAATCTTGCTCGAGAAACGTCCATATCTTGTAGAGGCCGTTTCGTTCGTTATTGAGATTTAACCGGGATTGGAGAATTAATCACATCGTGCACTGACGAGCCTTTAGAAAACCGAAGCATGTATATACACGTTGTTATGTGTTAATGTTGGTAACATTAAAGTAATTTATTCTTACTCTTGTATCTATATTTAAATTTAAATGATTGCAGCTATTTATTCAAGAAAATAAAACCGTACTTCGACAGGTATATTACCAAAGACATGTTAGTTTTAACGAAGGAAAATGCTGTATAAGAAAAATGTATTTACCTGAGAATAGAACGTAAACTTACGAAGAGTTGAGTCTAGTTATCAAGTAAACTTGAAAGTTTATTAAAAACTTTAGTAATATTTGCAGCTTGCCTCAAGCATTATGGACAGAGGGAATTTTAAACATTTATTTAAAAAAATCGCGGTAGTCATACAAAATATTCAATTTCGTTACAATTTCCCACCGAAAAAGTACAACTAACGGAAAATACCATAATAACGTTTGTATAAACTCGAAGACAACATTAATCATCGCATTTAAAAATAAATTTCCTGCAAATAGGAATTAATTTTTATTACACCTTATTAAAATGCCATATACAGAACAAGTTACAACTTCTTATACATCCTGAAAAAAAAATTATTTATTCCCGCAATAGCAAACCAACACTTTACGATGACAGATAACCGAGTAATAACAGAAACTTATAGCGATAACAGTAAATCATAAACTGCGAATTTCCCATTAAAAAATTTTAAATTCAAATACAAGTACTGCGCCATGAATGATAATGAAGTTGAAGACTGCTGAATGACTCGAAGATTACTCCATGTATACGACATATCGGAATGCTAAATTATCGCAAGAATGTCGATTATTTCTACCAGAAAACCCGGAGAATTTGTTTCTCTTCATTTACTATTCAAAATTTTCCGAAAGATTTACTATTCGTCTGGCTTTAAATTACATTATGCAATCATTGAGTTAAAATATCTTTTAAATTTTATTGGCAACATGCTGCATAATGTTTGATCCTTCTTCTCAATTGATTCCCCTTTTTTATTTTATGAAATGTGTGTAAAAATAACCTGTGGTGAGGTAAGACAATGAGTTATTAATAACTAATTCGTAAGAAAACTAATAAATACGTAACAAGGTACTGTTCATTATGTATTTGCATGGTAAACCCAATCAGTCATAATGAGATTTAATAATAGTTCAGTGAAATATTACGTTAGAAATATTACAATAAGGAATCCATACAAATTGCTCATTTGTTGAAAATTATTTTGACATTTCTTTAGTTTAAAACAGATAATTACAACAATATTAATAAGCTTACAAACGAAATATCAGGTGTTTAATTAATTTTTTTGTCTTAAAATATGCAATAATGCAGATATTTAAGACAGGTTTTAAACGACGTTTTATCAGAGGTTAAAAATGGTATTATCTTGTTTTCGTAGAATCTACCTAATGGTCTTGAATGCTGCTTAAAAATTCTGTGAATTTAACCGAACTCGCAATAAGGTACAATGTTTTGTTAGTTATTGTTTACATTTGAATTGTCGTCCGATACATTATTAAAACTCGTACAAACATGGGCAGTGTAGTATGTCATCCTAACATATGAATCCACCTGTTTTGCTGTCTGGTACTAAGCACATTTCTGTTCATAGTTTTCTCAATACAAAAACTAGATTTTAAAACATTTATTTCAATAACATGTTTCATGGTATCCCGGAGTTACCGAACAAACTTTTCTCATTAAAAACTGCAACTAGTTTTCGAACTGTAAATTAATTAAACTTGTTATATACATACATGTCAAGTTGGATATGATTACTGCGTCCTAATTAGAAGTTGTAAATAAATTTCGAAAACTGCAAGTGCAGTTAATTGAAAATGAGATAAAATAATAAGGTTCAGAATAAATTTCTGTTAGCGCCAGAAATATTTTATATAAATAGAAACTAGAATGTTTCCTGGAGGTTTTGCACTCGTAAATGGGTAAATAATGACTGTAAATAAATTTATTTTGCATTAAAAAAACACATTTTACATTAAACACATTAGAAAAAGTCAAAAAATATATATTTGAGTACGCTTCTGCTTTCATGCACAAAGGGCAAGCTCTACTCATCAACGTATGCTGCATCTGAGGTTTGAATTACATGTGTCTAGATTGTTATTTTTTTATCATACCATTGATCGTCTCTTATATATCCTCTTCCCTGAGGCTTCCTTTCAGGTTCCAAACATCTCCCCTCACTGCGACCTATATTGATCTATTATGAATACCCTGCCCCATCAGTACCCTTCTATTACAAATGCAAAATATGTGCTCGGCTATTTCAGTTCCCAGTTTGCAGAATCGTGAATGTGGTGATCAACTTTGCCCATTTTTTTAAGATTGGAGAGCAGTGACCAGTCAAAGGTACCGTAAAAGTCCTTAACTCTGACTTGCTGAGATCAAATAGTTTTTTTTATTACTATTTGGCGAGGAATTAATACATTTCTTCGCTTGAGTTTGTCCGGATGTTTCCTCCTAGAGAGAGAGACCATTTCATTTCTCTCCCATTCTTGAACTTCCTTCTTGACCTGGCTTCCAGGGTTCCGGTCCAATAAAATGCATGTAAACGCCTTGCATTGCAGGCTCATCCGCCAAATCATTTCCTTCTGTATTGGTGTCCCCTGGAACCCACACTGTTGTTTAAATTTTCCCATACCCAAAAAAAAATAGTTGGGAATGATTCTAGGGCTTTAAACAGTTTAGTCTTAGGTCCATGAATTCCAACCGCTATCCCTTTCTCTTGGACGCGTCTGTGTAATTAGACATTTGTGGTGTCAGTTGAGTGACAGTGAGAACTGTGATTCTCTTGACTACCACATGCAAGGGTGCTAGTCCCAGCAGCATCTCCATTGAGGTGGTTGGGCAGTTGGGTGAATAATCCTTTGGATAAAGACATGAACCTTTTTTTAATTAAAATAAATAATTATAAATTTGATTTTAATCTTGATATCTTGTACTTGGATCATAAATTGATTTTATTTTATTCCGAGCTATTACATAATCACAATAAATATCGGAAAAAGTCTAATACGTACTAGCAACGAAAAATCCTTTTTACGTTTGTTGAAGAATGAAAATTGGGACGATATATACAACGCAGAAAGGTTCTGATATGACATTTGATTTCGATAAACGATGAAGCTAAACGTCCGAGTTCATCTGTTCAAAGGTTTATATAAATTACAGAAAGCATATGCAGTTTTGAAAGATACTTGCAGATTACGCAAAAACCAACACAAACACCTGCTTAATATTACTAAATATAACTGCATTACTTTCCAAATAAATCGCCGAGAATAAAACACAAACTACTTGGAACATTATATAAATAACTTAACAAATAAATCTACTTTTAAATACAACAACACGCAAACGATAATAAATCATGCGGTTGTGAATTTTCCTGAACGAATTGCTGAATTATTTAGTGAACTCTTTCAATAAACACCAGTACTACAACTTCTATCAATATTTGATAAACGCAAAGCGTTTTTCTTTAAATTTTTAAAGCTGCATCCATGAAATCGTTATATGAAAAAGGGAATACATTTTATATAAATAACCAGCGACCCATATCTCTCAGATTCAGTCAAGACTATCATTGCAGTAAAACTCTCGCAATCTGAAAATATATACGACTTAATTTTTTATGTGTAGAAAATTTGACAGTCAAAAAACGCTGCTTTTTCGAAGACAAACATCTCTTAAAACATTTACATCGTCGGAAAAAGGTAGGTCTGGCGTTTCACGAAGCATTTAATAGCAAACGTCTCTCGAGAGATTCATTTATTAATGTACTGACATAAGCCACTTGGGTCACTAGGCCCACTAGGGCTGCAGAATAAAACCAATCGATGACAGAATCCTACAGGTGCTCTAAAACCTTTATAAGGAATATAAATACGAAGGTAGTACAGATTATTTCTGCAAACTAATCTTCTATTGAATCAAAGGAATCAAACATGCAATGAAATAAATGTTTATTGTTATCTATTTTGACAGTTCGAATTTAGTTTTGATAGCTGCAACCGTTGTGCAATTGGAATTCATTTCAGTTAATAAACCATTCAATAAGTAAGCATAGTTTCAGATAGGTTAACTATTCCCTATTATTAACCAAAATTTTCATTCAATTTACTACAACAATTTTAATAGAAGCTCCAAAACATTTATCGGATACTAATTTCTTCGAAATGAGGTATTGCCACAGTATACATTTAGTACGATGGAAAATAAACATTTCCTAGAAACAGGAATAGCAATTCATGAGCGAATGTTATGGTTTACCCAAATGCAAATTTGGAAGGATTAGACTGAAGCTCGTTTTAGTCTGACTGTGAGTATGCGGCGTGCAATTTAAATGCATATTAAATTCAGACTATAGAGCGCTAATGAAATATCGATTTTACTGTACCAACAGGATATTCCCCGTTTATCTTTTTTTTTTGGAAGATCGTTTAATTATAATTGATGTTGTTTTTGATAAATAGTGCATCCGTTTATGCATTCCATTTGGGCAAAGCGTTTTTAATCGCCTGCATATTCCTGTCAATAAAAAATTTTACACGGCATTCTTGTTTTTAAACAGAGGATTATAGAAATTTAAATAATCACATTCTGTTTTGATATATTTTCCTGGAAAATTATAAAAATGCTTTTTCAAGCTATTATAACTATAGAAAATGAATGCCAGCAAATTTCCCGGGAAATCTTCAACAAAGCACGCACAATGCGAGGATGTCCTTATCTGGACGTCGAAAATTGTGTCCCTGATCCAATGAGACTGTCTCCTTCTGAGTCAATACAGCGCAGGAAACGTTCAACCAATTTTTCAAAAAGTTTTTTATACTCATCGGCTAGAGTAGCCTTTAGTATGGCGGTCGAAGTCTTTTGTATGACCGGGATGCTATCGAAACGATTTCCTTTCATCGCCTATTTCAATTTAGGAAATAGCCAGAAGTTGCGCGGAGCCAAATTGTATTGTCGTGTGACAAAAACCAGCTACCAATTCTACTCCATAAACGTTGTAGAACTTCCAGATAATATTTTGCATTCATAGCCTGACCTTCTGGGAAGAATTCCCTGTGAAAATCGAAGACAACAGTCAACATTGTCTTGATTTTGCTCTTCTGAAAGCGTAATTTTTTCTGTTTTGGCTCTTCTGATGACTTCCACGCCGCACTCTGACGTTTTGTTTTTGACTCATTTTACGTTTCATCACTGGTTACTATGGTTCCTTTGGGACATTTTTAACACGTCTTTGCAAAACTGTTGAAGTATTCAATCTTTTTAGTCGTCTGTCAGAGTACGTGGCACCAAACGCGCATAGACCTTCGATTTGCCCAAATCTTCGGTCAACCTTCGTTTCACTGCCCTTTTCGGTATCCCAGTTTCCTCTTCGATGGGTCTCCCAGACGCACAGCAATTGCGAAGAATTTCTTTGACGTTCTCGATCTCGCAACCATCACGGAATCGGCCAAACTAACGAAAAATCTGTGAACGGGAGATACATTCATCCCCATACACATTTTATGGAGTTTCGTACGTTTCTGCACCACTTTTACCTAATTTAAAACGGAATTTTTGGTTTTCCGACCGACGTATACAAAGTGACTTTACATATTAAAATGTCAAACCACAGTGAAATATCAGCCGAATTCGCTCTAATTTTGAGGTTAAGCAGATGGAGGGTGGAACATTCACCTACCAACATTCGCTCATAGATGTCGCTGCGCTAAGTACAGTCGTAAATACAGCCGTGGTCAGATAAATGTAGTACAAGCGTTTTTCAAAAAATTTTATGGTGTAAGTTACTATTTTGACATTTAAATGTCAAATCTTTTTAAATTAAGCACGAAAGCTTACAATAGCTGATAAAGTTAATGTTTTAATTCAATTACAAGAAGGATATAGTATTTGAGAAATGCGGTTAAATAAAACCGCCGTGATGAAGGGCAAGAAGCAGTAATAAAGTTAATGTGTTCCGGTATGATCTGACATTTGATTTTTATGACAAGTAGCTTAAGCTAAAGTTTGTCTTACAATTATTTTACTATATACAGGGTGCCCACCTAGTACGCGGAAGTCCATTATCTTGGCTGATAAGAAAGATAATTGAACCTTTTTGTATTTCACGTGTCTAGTTTTCTCAAGATCTACAAGCCTAAAATAATGCCGATTATACAGGATGTTCCATTTCCTCTACACAGACAGCTACTTTGTTTTAATTTAAACACAAACCTATATTTTTTATAATTTATTTTGAATCTACATGAAAAATAAAAGCGACTTTATGTAATGGTATTCACAAGGAACTGACGGTCTTTGAGATATTTGGCCTACTATGTTTTTCTAGTCAATTTTTGTCAATTACAATATCGCAAATTTTGTGGTTACGCTAATTAACAGAAAAGCTATTTTGGGGCCCAATATTAGGCAATAATGGTTCTTCAAAACACCACGTCAGAAACGGGCCTACAGTATAAGGGGTGCCCAGAAAATGTTATCAAATTTGACGAAGTAAAATATGAAAAATCTCCGTTAATTCAAAGGGAACATATGTACACATGTATATTATTAATCAGTAAAACGCAGAATTAAATATAATATAAAACCATAGATGTCGTGTAGATGCACGAATGAAATCCGCAATTCAAGAAAAAAGGTTAGGTTAACATTTAACATCAATAAACAAAGTAGGAAATACGTAATTTGGTAAACACTACTTATTAAAATAATAATTAATAGCGCAATTATGGCAGGTTATGTTAATTCCTGACGTACTGGCCTGCAATAAAATCTCGTACACCTAGTTTTACCTATATTGATTTCACCTTTTGTGACATTTCTAATTTGACGTTTCATTTCCCAGTCACCATAACCTCTATGCATAGTGTGTCACATCCGTCAAATCTAAAGTCAGCTTACATTGAAAAATAATCTTCAAAAATTAGCTTGCTTGACATTAAGGTGTACGAGATTTTATTGCAAGCCAGTGTACCAGTATTTTTGATACTCTATTTGATTTGCTTCCTTGCGGATTTCTGGAGGACTACAACTACTGTCTGACATTTTTTTTGGGTATTGTGACAAGACATGAATAAAATCTCAATTTGACATTAAATGTTTATTCAGTTGTTTTTACAGACTAACATGTTTTCTATGGATAACTTAAATTAAACATTTATCGGAACGGCTTATTATATTACATTATTATTGAGAAAGCGGTTGAATATGCTAGTAGTGGAAAAATTGTATATAAGCCACGGCAGAGAAGATTTTTCTCAGCCTCTTAGCCATTATTTCCCTCGACGCTTCGCGTCTCGGGAAATAATGCTACTCGGCTGAGAAAAATGTCTTCTCTCCCTTGGTATATAATTACTATTATTATCATTAGTTTCTTATGTATAATATGTTTATCCATTTTGCAGTAGTTCTTTTATTGATGTAGGCTTGTTTCTACAGAAACTGAAACATCTGTGCATTACTATTTGTTGTGAAATCGAATTAAACGCGAATATTTTTGTAGGCCAATCAGGTAATTATTATAAACTTAATAGCAACCAATTTTTTATTATACAGGGTGTATAATAAAAAATTTCTGACGAAAACTGTAAACAAGTTGAAGGTGGACAAGAAGGTTTAAAAATATGAACAAAAGATGCAATAAATTCGTACCTTGCCGAAGTAAAAGAATATTACAGCTTATTATGAGAAAGATAAATATTTACACAATTCTATGAAAACAAATCGCAGTCGATGAAAAGAACGTACAAATCCGTATTTGAAAATAATAGTGCATCTGGCAGAAAGCGTAAAGAATAAGATCATTTCACTGCTATCACGATATTTTATATAATAAACTGGAAATTCTTCCTGCTGCTATATGAGTAGGTAATAATAGGAGTTTTACTATGAAGGCTTACAATAAACCTTCCAAATCTATAATCATCTCACTTAAATATTTCAAGACATAGAACAGATACGTAACATTCTATCATTTTTAACTGTAATAACTGAGTGTAATTCTTCATAAATGGTTCCATCTGCAATGAATAATTTTTCAACGATTTCATTTAGTTTCTATTTAAATTCATATTTTCTATTTTAAATTCAATTTAAATATATGACACGTACACCGACCTCCAACTATATAAAATGAAACAGGTTTCCTGTATAGTGAATAGATGTTTCGAAATCATTTTTCAATACGATTTTAATACCGCGAGAAAATGAATTGAATTCGACCTATGAAAACGTGCTCCATACAATACCTAATAATAATAAATAACTTCACCAATCAGCCGAGAGTGTATAATTTAAGTTTGTACGCTTACTTCTTACTTCTGTTATTCAACTCATGCGAGTATACAACACAAACGAACTTTATAAGGCCACGGTCTAACGAAAAGCCTATTTTACCAAAGAATTCTATAGAGGGAATCCTACTTTACCATACACAGTGTCGTCCAAGAGTTTGATTAAAACCAAATACGTTTGTATTTTTTATGAAAGAAGAGTTTCCATATTTTGGAATATCTTCTTCCTAATTGATATCCGTGCATTGTTCAGATTGTAAATAAGCAATTTCAATAAATATCAAGGATTGTTTCCAGGCATGAGGAAACGTACCAGAATTGATACAATCGTTTAGAATATGTGTGTTGAGTAGTCGTCAAAAAAAAGGCAAATCAGTTTTATTGTATTCATATTAAGTTGATCAAACCCTACAGCTGATGCCCTAAAAGAATTAATACCCGACAAGACTTCCTCCGCAGAAACCGAGGAGTATTTTTGCAATTGGAGACTTTATTAAATACTAATTTCAATTTTCATATGATTCAAATATACTATAAATCCGAACAGGAATGATAATCCAGGAGATTTGCGAAATTTCAGTAAGGTGTGATCATCAATAATATCCACCCACACATTCAAAGTGTTTGGCAAACATTTTCTAACAGAATTGTTTTGTCTATAATAATTATTAGAGCATTAAAAATTTCCTAATTAGAACGAAACGAAGGTAATACTACCGACTGAAACCAATCGACGGCCGTGTACATGCAATTCGATAATGATTACAGCTCGCTTGTTATTCATCTTCATTCCCTGGTACTAAAGAAATATTTCCGAGAATAAAGGCGTCCACTTTCGAGAAAAGATTCCGTTCTCCACGAATTAATTCGACTGGATGCTTTTTAAGCGCCCAGTCTGCTGATGATGATAAGTTCCTTCTTTTCTTCGCTTATTCAGCTTTCCTTTTAATTTTATTTTTTTTCTTTGCGGGGCCGTCTACGCTCTCTACCAAATCGTAATTATCAACACACGCCGAACGGCCATCTCTTTGACGCCGGTCGTTTTCATTTTCGAAACGTGACGGGAGGACTTACGGAATTACCCGTGCTTGTATCGCGGGGCCAACGGACTCCAACCAGTCTCGATGAACAATTGCCATCGCTGCTGCTCCGAGGATTTTTAAGGCCGTTGACGTCACACACCGTTTACACCTGGTTCACCGCGATCGTCTCGTGTATGAACATACATCCGCATTACAATACTATAGGAAGTTATATTACGTGTTGCTTGTTTTTTTTTCTTATCTTCGCTTGAAAACTCCTTTGGATGTAGATTTAATAATATGATAGCGGAGGCAGCAACAGCTCAGGCACCCAAAAATATCTTTACTCGATTTAATACTTGGCAATTATGTTTCCAGTTTAGTTTATTTAGAAGAAGAAGGAAGAAAAGGTTCCACTTAAAATAATGGTCGATGTATGTATGACATTTTTTTCTTAAAACGGTTCCTTTATTATACAGTGCGGTTCTAAAGTGTCCTCTTCCTCCCCTCCGCTAACTTTTGACCGGTTTAATAGAGAGGTTCCAGTTTTAAATCATTAATTTATTTAAAATGAGGTGTCATTCGACCCTCTCCCCCTTCTTCCATTTCAGATGTTGATACTATATCGCCCCCTGTCGGCAATCTTTGAAACTAAATAGAAATTTTACTTCAGGAATGTAGTAAATATATAATATTTCATATTAATGACGCAAAAGGCAGAAGGAGAGGGGAGGATACTTTAAAACCGCACTGTATATACATATAAAGGCGGTTTCCATAGATAATCTTTAGACATCTCTTGTTACACTTTATATTTCTACAATCTAAATCATTTGAATTTTCTCAAAGCTTTTATCCTGTATGAAATATATACATCAAAGGCATATACATACTTCAACTGAAGTATATACTTCAATAGAAGTATTCTAAGAAAAACATGAAATAACAACCAAAGCTTCTACCTCTAACAAAGAATACCTTCTCAAAATACTTCAAAGAGCATTTAATTTGGATTCAGTTTCAGTTCCAGATATCACCACAGAACGTCTCGTTTGGAAATCCAACTTAATCATATATTCAAAGAACCTTATTTTATGAAATATTAGTTTTCAACACGTTACATTACATTATCATAAATATGTAAAATATAAGTTTCGCTTTTTAAACACATCCATGGAAAAATAGTAGAATTCCACAACTGATGTTTTGAGTTAATTGTAATTTCGACATATACAGGGTCCGGCAGTGAACCTTTCTTTTTTCAATTAGACGTAGTGGCACGACTGGAACTAGTTACGACGCAATAGTGTTTTTGTCCGAGAACGTTGATCTGGAAATTTGTTTGTCAAACATCATCAGTTGTCAAAATGCTTTGGGTGAGAGAGCAACGCACGTTTGCAGTAGAAACCTACTTTTCACGAGGCCAGTCGATCGTCGCGGTGCTGCAAGCGTTTCGTTTACGGTACAATATTCCTCCTCAAAGTACTGTTCCTGCCTGGGGATCCATCTTATCGTGGGTGGAAGCTTTTAGGGCAGTGGGAAATGTGTTCTGCAAGCGACCAGGAGCAGCACGGACCGTCAGAACACCTGCAAACATCGAGGCAGTACGAGATTCGGTTTTGCGATCTCCTAGGCGCTCTGCTTCAAAACATGCGGCTATCCTGGGGTTGTCAGATCGCTCCAGTCGCCGAAGTCTTCATTATAACCTTCACTTTCATCCATATAAAATGGTAGTCGCACAACAACTTTCCGAACGTGATTTGGTTTCACGATAAACACCAGGCGACACGCTCCTTCAAAATTTGCCTCCTGACGCAATTGTGTGGTTCAGTGACGAGGCACATTTTCACATCTTAGCGTGTGTTAACAATCAAAATATGCGTTATTGGAGCTGTATCAATCCTAGGGAAGTTCATGAGAGGCCTCTTCGTTCGGATCGGCTCACAGTTTGGGCTGCGATATCAAGTGTAGAGATTATTGGGTCACATTTTTTCGAGGAGGACAATCGCACAGTAACGGTACATTCAGAGCGTTATGTGGCCATGATTGGCAATTTCTTTCTGCCAGTTCTTGAAAATATTGCTGTTGGCGAAGTATGGTTTCGGCAGGATGGGGGGACTGCCCACACATCACGAAATTCAATGCGTGTTTTGAGTGGGAATTTTCCAGGGCGACTTATCTCCATCAAAGGTGACATTTTGTGGCCCGCACGCTTGCCGGGTTTAGTCCAATGTAATTTTTTATGGGGCTACCTCAAATCGAAAGTCTATAACAGCCGTCTTGCAACTTTGGGAGCATTAAAAAACAATATGCGCGATGAAATAGCCAACACACCGGTTGATATGCTGGAGAGAGTCCACTTGGACTTCACAAAACTGCTACAACAATGCATCAACAGCAACGGTGGACACTTACCAAATATTCTTTTTAAAACTATTTAATACCAAATTTCCCATGTTAGTGCATAATGCTAATAAGGGAGAATCTTAAAATGTACTATGTATACTTTTATTTTTACCTTTGAGAAAAGAAAGTTTCAGTGCCGGACCCTGTACTTACACAATAGATATAATCTTAGCTTAGTTAAAAATTGAAAGTTTTAATTTTGTAGGAGAGCTAGAAATATGTAATTTAATATTTCCCTGTAAAAGTTCAACACAATTCTTCGAGCCAATATTCATTGTTTGTGAGTTTAGGGTAAGGTGGTGTTCAGAAGAATTTGGGTTATTTGATCAAGATCACTGTAAATAACCTCCATCATTTTTAATGGATTTTGAAGTATTAGTAGTACAAATAATGAAAACTAAAGGTCGTAGAATGGACTCTTGAGGCATTCCTGACATAATATACACTCTATGCAATAATATGTATCTAAAATCACCCTATAATATCACCTTTCTAATTAATTTGTCATTTAAATTAGGTAAATTTCTTGCTAACCTCAAAAGTACCTCTGTTATACCTTTGTACAAAAAGGGTTCAAAATTAGTTGAGATTTGAGTCGAGCATTTGACTGCGTCGATCACGATAGCTTACTTGCAAAGTTGCAGAGGCATGGCATCCGAGGTGCCCTTTCTTGGAATAAGACCCATTGTCAGAAAATGGTAAACAAATTAAATTCAATTTGTTACCAAATGCGTAATTTGCGACGCTTTATTGACTTTGGATCTTTGTTATCGTTTTACTTTGCCAATGTACAAACTAGCTTCTCGTACAGTATTGCCGTTTGGGGTTCATCAACTGCTAATCACAACGTAATTTTGGCTCAGAAACGTATTATACGATGATTGGGTGTGCTTAGTCTGCATCAATCATGAAAATCTCTCTTTGAAAAATGGAATATCTTAACCACAGTCATATGAGACCCGAAACAACAACAAGTTGTATAGTTTTCATTGAATTTAGGTAAGAATTGTTTTCGTTTGAAAAAACGTTTAAAACTTTATAACGCTTTGCCTCAACAATTTAAGGATCTTCAAAACGAGAAGCCTGCTTGGGTCAAGCATTAAAGCATTCCCGAAGTAAAACTGTTTTTGTTCTGTGGATGAATACTTTGAACAATGTAGAAGCTAGCACATGCAAATATTGTTTTTTAAAATGTAACTTTGACATCTTCGACATTTGTTCTTTGTTTATTTTTTCATATGTTGTTATACATTTGTGTAGTTGACAATCTTAAAGCCTGTATGGGTCGAAAACAATAAAGATTATTATTACAAATATGGAATTCTTAACACAATCAATGAATCGGAAGTTAATCCATTAAGTAAAAGCTTTAGAACCATCTAAAAGAATAAGTACACTGCCGAAGCCAGACTCCACTCATAGTCATCATAGTAATAATATCATTTCATACATAATCAGTCACAGTACTAAATCCTAAAGTTCTAAATCACTCGAATGGGGTTTCTGTTTGTTCAACAACATCTTCCAGTTTCATTCTATATTTTTTCCCCCAAAAAAACATTTTAGATCTCAAGATTTTTGTTTGCTTTTAGCTGAGAGATGTTTATAAATTTTATTGTATCGAGCCAGGGAATGCGGAGGAAACTCCAGACCATCTCCTTGCTGACTACTCAACAGCGGACGAGAAGAGGCGGAGATACTTTGGGGTTGATCGATTAGACAATCTCGGAGTAAGTAAATTAACTTTTGACCAGGTTGCGACCTTTTTTGTCCGGGTTCAACCTGGAGAGGATCTCCATTTAGAGAAAAGATAACTCCAATTTTTGGGCTAAGTCTACGCCTTTCTTCAGGCTTTTTAGAGTAAAATCTCGAACTTTATTCTTTTCATCGTAATATCAAGATGACATTTCCAGCACTTTTTACATAATTTTCTTCTGTCACCAGTAATTCTTGAATACCCTCGACAGTCATGTTGTCAAAACCACCTTCTATAAACTTAGCAAGTTTTAATGTTTTATGCATTATTTTTCTCTGCTGGATCACTTAAATTACCACCGTAAGCTACCACTGACCATATTTTTTTTCAGCAAGCATTGAGTCTTGACATCCATTAAAGATTACAATTTAATGGATGAAATAGACAAGTGTAGACAATCCAAAATTGTAAAACTCTTCCACGCCTACACCACTTCGATAGATTCATCATCAATTTAATTCAAAATCCATTGCAAAGACATGCTTATATAGTGTGATTTATAACCAGGTGGTAACCCAAACGACGAGGGCGTATTTTTATGTTATCTACCTAGCCATGAAAACAGCACATAAGAGAAGAACACAGTCATTGATTATCTGCTGAACTTTGTTTGCCTTATGAACCCGGCAATTGTTGTGCAGCAACAAGTTTTTTGTGGATAAGCCCTTGGCATATATTCAATAAGCAAGATTCCTTCAACATCCCAGAAAACAGTTGCCATCAGGTTTTTCCAGAAAATTGTGTCTTAGCTTTTTTTGTGGTGGAGAACCTTTATAAACCCACTGTATGGATTCTTGTTTGGTAGGAGGGTCCCAATGATGTACGCAAGTCTCATCCCCGGTGATAATTCGAGATAAAAATGTTTTGTCCCTCTCCAACTCGGCCAAATTTTCTTGAGAAACTTCTTTTCTGTATTGTTTTTGTTCAGGTATCTGGGTATCCACCGTGCAGGCACCCTCTTCATACCCAAACCGTCATGCAAAATTTTGAGGACACTTGCTTCGGATATACAGACTTCATTGGCAATGACAGAGATCTTTACACGCTGATCTTTCAATGCCAAATTTTCGACTTTTCGCACAATGTCTTCAGTTCGACCTTCAACAGGTCGTTCGGACTTTGGGTCATCATTAATCGACTCTCGCCCCCATCGAAAGAGTTTAGACCAATATTTTACTTGAAAATAAGATGGTTTATTTTCCCCATACACGGCAACCATTCACGAATTGCTTTTGGACCATTGCCTTCTTTTGTCAGGAACTTTATTAGGCTGCAATGTTCAACCCTAGTTTCACTCATTTTATCGAGAAGTAGACCGTCTCAAATCTGTGTAAACAGCACAAACTAAACAGAACTTAGCGCATGTATGTACTTCTAACAGTGACAGCAATTTGCAGCATCGTCACTCTTTTGTTTCATAGCTAGGTAGATAACAAAAATACGCCCTCGTATCTTATTTGCAAAACCCCATATCTTAGTTTTACGAGTACATCGCTTTTATTGAGATTCTTCATCTCACAAGGATTGTGGGATTTATCAACTAGCATGAACTTAATCACGTGATCATTTGAGGGGTTAATGCACTTAAGTAGTGTTGCTCTGTCTTTAATAACAGACCAGATTTTTGAAATTTTTTTTGGTACTTTTTTTTATCACCAAATGCCTGTCTCATTAGAAACCTGATGAAGTCTAATTTTTTTGATGGAACGGATTGTAGCTTCATTAAGATTCAAGAATTTTAAAACGATCCAAAATCTGATTTTTTTGTTTTAGGGAGATGACATGTTTCAGAGATGCTTTTTTTTAGTTTTAATAACAATAGATACTGAACTTTTTTATGTATTATATATTATATAGTTTCTATTTATCTATCCGATTTTGTGTAGAATAATGTTTAAAATTCAGAAACCACACAAATGTACCATCTGCATTCATTTAATTTAATACTAAATGTTGAGAAACTAAGATTAATTGATGATTACATAATCACATATTAAATTTTATTTAATACTATGTTACATCAACACTACATATGTATTACTAGTATGTAATTAATATCTAAAAACTAATCTATTACGAAAGTTTATCGCAAGGTCATGTTATTTTGATTTTACAAAAAAATTGCAATTTTTAATGATAAAATTCATGTACAATGTAATTCTTCAGAAATACAGCTTTATTTGATTTAAAAAAATTAATGTTTGAGGTTCAGAATGGTCATTGTTTTTCTCACATATCGTTATCACAGCATAATAATTTCAAAAAGGATGTTTATTTGATTTGTTATCGAAAATAGATGTGTTCTAATTATAGGCTAGCCAGTAGGCCAGTGTTTGTATATTACAATCATCATTCAACATGTGCCACATGTAGAATATAAATCCGAATTCATTGGAACTGATTTATTAGGGTATTGTATTTGATTCATTGATCTGATTTTTCTAGTCTAGTTTAACAACAAACTTTTTATAACTAAATAATAGGCGTTTCTAATATAGTTAGGTTATTTATTTCCTTAGGTGTAACAATATTTCTTGGAGTTGTATGTTTTTTTCATCACTATTAAAATGCTTACCATAACCTGTAATTACTTACTGTGAATCGTTATTTAAGCAAGGTAAGCGAATTGCTGTGGTTCTTTTTAGAAATGATCGTTAGAGTATAATCAAATTAATCAGCTCCTTTATTCGAATCCGTTTGCGTTAATGCTGAAATAAATTTAAAAGTAATTAATTAATTATTTAACTTTTATGCGAACGCAAAATTAAATTTGTACGGAGAATTCCATTTGATAACACGTTTTCATCGCACAGATTAACATACGTAGTATTTTAATGAGTACTTAAAAAGTTAAAATGTTAGAATTAGTGGGCAGTTGGTCAAGGTAAAACCAGTTATGTATAAAAATAGGTCTAGTATAACGGATTAATGTTAGTACTCTAAAAGAAACATAAAAATCGAGTATATACACTTCATGATTATTTTATAAAAAATTTAATACTTAAAATGTAAACCAACCCTG
>CM043022.1:29596584-30094497 GCA_023690525.1 Holotrichia oblita | reverse complement strand
CAACCCCTAACGTTGTCGGACACGGTGCTATATCCGATCAGAGGAAGAGTTCATTAATGTAATTTTAATATATTCCCCGGCATTTAACTAGAGTGAACCCGTATTTCGTAGTAATGTATAAATATAGTGAAAAAATCGGAGAAATTACACCATCGCGTGCAGTCAACCCAAACTGTATATAGAAACTATTAGGGTCCCTCGTGTGAAGTAGAAATCGTAAGCTTTCCCTGTACGAAGGATAATTTAGTTGCGTCACACCTGTTGCAAGACAGTTAGTTGACGGTGACGTATCCGCACGGGTATACATTTACGTAATGATGCAGGAAGTTCTTTAGTCTATAGATGAGCTCTTCAGTTTGTTCGCCTTTTGTCTTGTTGCCTTACAATAAACGTCAAGTTAATCATACAATTCATAGTTTATTCCTTGTAGTTCTAGTTGATGATGATATGTTAGGTTATGAGCAGACTCGGCAAAGAAGGACAATTTCCAATGCAGTGCGTCCGTATCAAAGCACACTTGTTCAGTATTATTCCACTGGTCGTTGTGAGTGCTTATCGGTACACACTTAATTAAAAAAATGTCGCAGTTAAGTACGTTTCGGAAACAGCGTATTTCGGAGAAACTACGAACACGTAATAGCGAGTATGCCGGATTTAAAAATACGAAGGTGACGCAACTATTTGGTGTGTACCAGCTGGTGGAAGTGTAAACGTCATCTAATTAGTATAAAACATTGTTCTGCAATCCGTGGCAAACGATATGGCGAACAATTAACATTTGATATAGGTGTTTGTTTTATTCCTGTTTATACACCGTTCACTTTACTAGACCAAGACATTTGTTTTCTTCTGAAGCAAGTATTCAGTGACCCCTTCAATTTGTTCTCCGCACTGCACTGAAACTCGCCCCTCTTTGCCGACTCTAGTTATGAGTATGTATTTCTAGGCATACATTTAAGGTTTAAAGAGGATCTAACATCGTCTAAAGCTCGTGGTCAACAACATCCATGAATTCCCGTCTACAATCAAATAACAAAATATAACAGCACAATATAAAATACCGAAAAAACTGATTTATTAGCGATATTCACGCTGGAATGTTGTGAAACTTCGCATAAAAATTCTATTATATACATATTTTTATCAAAACAAAAACGCAACATGAAAATTCTCTACATATGGCTTTGCAACATAACACGTAATCGAGGACCTAATAAAATACCTTTGTAATAACTTCCCTCACATTTCAGATATGTTCGAACATTTATATCAATTTGACATTCATTGTTTGCTGTACTGGTACCTAATTTATAATAACGAAAAGTTTATGTTACATTCGTGTGGGATAGATAAACCCACGATTTCCGATACTGCAACAACACTACGTTTGGTTTTTTTCGCCTTAAATCTAGTTCCAGGCTAGGATGTAAATTGATATTTATCTATCACTTTCGCCTCTTCTGAACTAGATACATAATTTATTTTATAGCTAGTAGAGCAACGACATTTTTTTTCATTGCAAAGCACAGACAAGAGTAATATAATACTCCTTAACAACTTTTTAAGAAGGAATCAAATTTATAATACATGCATTACATTTACATTTCATGAAAATTGACGTTATGTTACACCACTACTGCTAAACAATAGTATTGTATTTAGTTTTGATAAATCAATAGCACTTCAAAAAATCCTTTACCGAAAATGATTAGAGACGTCAACAATGTGTTTCTTGTAACAGCCTTGTTACTGTCGAAATCCATGTTTACCGTTATCCCCTAAATTATATTGTTTACGTAAAATTCACAAACCTGGCAAGTCGGTAAGGCCAATTGTTTCGGCAATTAACGCACCGACTTATAAGGTTTCCAAATGGCTGACCAATGAATTTAATAATTTGCCAATATAGCAACCTAGTTTTGCAGTAAAAAATTCGTTAGAATTTATTATTGACATTCCAAATATTCAGTTGCTGGAGGGTATTGATTTGATTCGATGTTAGTTCTCTCTTTCCTAGTGTACCGATTCCAGACACCTTGGCATACCTTGAGGACTTGTTGCTTCAAAATAGTTTGAGTCAACAATGTGTCCAGGAATATATTCGCTTAACTGACATCTGTATGAAACAGAACATTTTTTAATTCAGAGTTTTTATGAACAGCTGGAAGGACGGCAATGGGTAACTCCTTGTCACCCTTTCTAGCTAACCTTTTCATAAGCCGTTTTGAAAGGGACTTAGAATCTGAGAGCGAATATTTTCCTAGGGTTTGGTTGAGGTATGTGGATGACATTTTCGTTGTTTTTGATACTAAAAAATGTAATATTGACGATTTTCTCAACAGATTAAATAATCGGTTCGAAACCATAGTTCACTTGTGAAAGAGCAGAAAACGGTCAGCTACCCTTTCTAGATACTTTAGTAATTAGAAATAACAATAGACTAGAATTTGACGTGTATAGAAAGGAAACCAGTACACTTCACTACATTCCTTCAGATTCCCATCATTGTGTTTAACAAAAAATGGCAAGCCCAAATTTTTTGTTCCACAGACTCCTCACTTTTCCCTTGAACAAGGCGAGGAATGAGAAAGAGCTTAAAATTATAAAAGATGCGGCCAAGTGTAATGGTTTCCAGCCTCAGCATATCTATAAGTTAATTAGGAAGTTTAATTATAAGAAAACTGTAAACGAAGCTACGACTTTTCGAAAGGATGTTAAAGCTTCACCCGTTGTGACCCTCCCTTACGCTCCCTTTATCACTAAAGGTTTGAGTAAAATCTTCAAAGAGCTAGATCTCAAAATAGTTTCTAGTTCTGGAACTGGTTTACGAAGTCTCATCGGTAACCCTAAAGAAAAATACAACCTTTAGAAAAGTCAGGTATTTAAATCAATTGTAAAGATTGTAATCAAAAATATATTGGGCAAACCAGGAGAGCAGTCTCAACTAGATTTAAAGAGCATATGGCTAATCTTAGATTTAATAGAATTGAGAAATCGAGCGTTGCCCAACACATTTTTAAACAGAAAATAACATCGATCATATAAATGTTAAATTAATTAGACAAATAAACAATTGTAAGTTTCCAAATGTTTTCGAAAGTTTAGAAATATTCAAAAATAAGTCATGTGTAATGAACTGTGACAACGGTCCTATCTCGCATTCATCATTGTTTTCGTTAATCGGAAATTAATGATGCGGATTGGATTGACCGTGCATAACATTTAGGTTATCTGTTATTTGTAGATTTTTTTTAATTTGTCGCCTTGATAATGAAGCATTGCTGTCGGTGTTTTATTTAAAACTTGTTTGGTGTTTAGTGGGTTGAAGTGTTTAGTGTTATACTTATATAGTCTTAATCGAATTAAGCATAACATTTACATCACGGATAAAAGTCCATGCTCTTCTGTGGCATGTAATTTGGCACTTACATGATCCGTCAGTCTTTGTAAATATTGGACGGTAGCAACGTCGACTTAAGTGCTCCTCAGTTTGGGCTTCCCAACCTCCATCCCACCTTTCTGCTCAAATGAGATCAAAATAGTCCTCGCCCGAGGAACATTTGGAACAAAATTATTGCCGTTTGTAGGCAACCAGTCTCTTATTCTTGTGGCGTAATGGCACGAGGCTAATAAGTCAAGCCAGAACATTATTTAATCGTTGAAATGATGATGAGTATTTATAAAATTTCAAAGTTTTGCGAGGCATTTTGGAATATGCCTGCATTGATGACTTCACCTCGAACGCATCCAACATGCGGCAGTGAAGCACTAGCCTCTGATACGGCATACCACAATTTTATCATTAAACTTGATACAATTTAAACTTTATTTAGCTTTCCGTACATTTTAAATTAATTAACAGAGCTGTATAAAAAGTTGCGTATTTTTTTGTTTCGGATACTTTTGTACGGCAGATCGATCGGGAGACAATTGTCCGAGAATAATGTCACTATCCCCTTGGAGCCCCGGATCACAGCGACCTCTCACATCACTGGGTAACCGCCTAACCACTGTGGCTATCAAACCTATCTGAAATTGAACTACTGGCTTATTCTCGTTCAAAGTCGCGGATAATTTGTTATAGACACAAATCACAATTCTTTATGAAGCAACTCTCACTACAGCTTATCGAACGTAAAGACATCATAACTACCATTACTTCGGATATAAATACTACTGTTTAAGCTGTCGCTTTAAAATGTAGTAGCTGTTTTGTACTCTCGTTCAGTATTAGAAACCGTAGCCATGATTGAAATCGCATCGACACTTTTTGCGACAACACACCACGATCGAAATAAAGGTGCAAGTCATTATTACATAGTAAAAATAGCGTTGGTCCCAGTATCGTAGCCTGTGGTACGCCATTCTCGAAAATAATAGTTCAAAGCAACTTTGTTTCATATAGTAAACATACTGACATTAGTCTTGTAAGTTCCGATTTTATGAATAGCAGCAACTAACGCGAAAGTATCCGAAGCAAAAAATATTAACAAACGTTTTATATTGTACTGTTAATAAAGATGGATAATAGGAATTCTTGTACAAAAACTAATAACTAAAACCGATTTTTAATCTTGTCATTAACTTTTTTTGTAGTTCTTCACACTAGACAAATATAATACTAACTTAAAAAGTAATACGATAATAGCTCCAATACGATCACTTATGAAAGGCAAAAGGATTTCTGTAACAATGTATACTGTAGCTTCCATAATTTTTCCACCATCTGTCACTAGGAATTATCATCTTCAACTAATGGTAATATCATGTTAAGTGCCATTAACAAGTTGATAAATTTCTGTATATAAAATTCTAATTGCATTAAAAATACATGAGTCCACGGTTGCATATACTTTCTCGGAATTAATGTGCTGTAAATTATTAAATGAAGTGTACAGAAACGCGCTCCATTATTATGAGAAATGACTTACAAGCCACACATAACATGTTCGATTTACATTTCAACGGTTCGAAGAAATCGCACCACACGAGGTGCTAAGATACATTTATTTTGTAAGCATAAACTTAAAAATTGTATGTAAACCAAGATTTATAACCTTATAGTCTCAATGGAGTGGAGCAAATTGGAATGTATGTACTTCAAATGTAGTGAATGAGCCTTTAATATTCGTGTCGTCGATTGATTACATTGAGATACAAGATTAAATCATTTTTATTGGGAAAACTGCTCTTTCATCTTAGATTTGTAGTGATCACTTGAAACATAATTATTGTTCATTAGTAGAAGAAAAGTCTCACGAGGACACAAGTTTAACCATTTTGTCTGAACAGACGAGTGAAACCAACGTGTTACTTGTTCTTCTTGTAGTGATGTAAAAATCATGTCATGGACTCAAACGAGCAAAATAAACAATCTCTGTGTGTTCATCAGTAGATTCTTTGACATGACTCCTATTGTACGCTACAGCTTTTGTTTCCTACTTTAGTCCTTATACAGCGTGTCCGCTTCGAGTGGATTTTCCCAGAGTTGGTTTTGGAAATAGCAATGACGGCAACACCAGCAGAAGGTTCTTCGAAGATCCTGAGTTAGCGGCAAAAATAACAGGCTTAGACGCTACGTTTATAAAAAGAATTAAAATTATACTGGAATCCATCTCAAGTGGATACAAAATTAACGTGGAAAAAATTGCCAAATTTACTCAAGAAACTGCAGAGCTGTATGTGAAGTTGTATAATAGATATCCCATGACACCCACCATGCATAAAGTATTAATTAACGGACCATTAGTCGTTGAGCATGGATTACTGCCAATAGGACTCCTTTCCGAAGAGGCAGCTGAAGCCAGGAATAAACAACAAAATTACGCCAGAAAATTCGATAGGATAGATTACAACACTGACATTTTAAATCGATTATTATTGACTTCTGATCCATTTACTTCAGCACAATGAAAAACTTTTAAAAAGAATAGAAAACATGTCTTGCCTGAAACCATCCACATGCTAGTAAGCGAAGAAGATTAGTAAAATATGCCTGCTAGTAATTATGTACAGTTATATCTGATTTTTTTTTCAAGAAATATAATTAATGCTCACGTATGCCATCGACTGCACTGATAACAACAAAAAGGATGCCATCAATTAGCTAAGGAAATTTGAATGATAAAATAATTCCCAATTTATACCTATAAAAATAAGAGTGATTTCAAGGACTGTGGGCTCGTAATAAACAATTAAAACATCGCTATCACCAAACACCACAACTCAGCAAACCTAAAAATATAATCGAGTATAACGAGTTGAAAGCGTTCATTGGTATTGCCAGTCCAAAAAAGTTACCATTCTTCGATTTGTAAAAGTTTAAAGTTGTAGAAAACTTGCCATTGAACTTTTCATTGACACTGCTTTGATCAATGCTTTTATGTCGCTTATGAAGCCATCACAGGTGAGCCCATGCCATTGACAAAATTCAGAAAAGCAGTAATATTTAATATTCTGCAACTTAGTCAACTTCAGACAGATGATAGTCAAGAGATGGACTGAACAGAAGCACTGTATGTTGTAATGCAAGGCCCGTGATTGAGTAAACATTAATGCCTTGATTGTTACCTTGAAACCCATGAAATAAAGACGAATTATTTATTTATCAGAAAATGTTCTTCGAAATTTTTTCGAAAGTTTTATTAAATTGATTTATTAAAAAAATGCTATTTAATTCAGCCAAATCAAGTAAGATACACTGCTACTACATTGCCCTCATACGACCAGGAAGCTGGAAGTATGTACAGTCGGATCCGCTTATAACCATGGTGTTGGTGCTAAAAAAATGTGTCCACTATATGCAAAAGCTCGTTATAAGCGATTCTTACCAGGTTTGTAACTACATATTTATTTGACATAGAATGTAGGTACCGGGTGTTAGTAAATAAGTGCGACAAACTTCAGGGGGTGATTCTGCATGCAAAAATAATGACAGTTTGCTATATAAACGTCCGTCCGCAAATGCTTAGTTTCAGAGTTATATGGTGTTAAAGTTTTTCTTAAAAACTAACGATTTATTTATTGCTCTGAAACCGGTCGAGATAGGCAAATGAAATTTGGTGGGTTTTAAGAGATGATTATTGCGCATTTCTTGACATCCAACCAAGAATTTTATATTCATCATTGGCGTGCATACGGATAATGATCTTAATTTTTTAAAGAAAAAAAATGGTACGCCACTGAGATATTTCAAATTAAAAATCATTTTTGAATTTGCCATTCAATTTGTGATAAAAAACCTCTCTTGCCTTTTTTTCGTGTGAGGCGCCGTTTTTATGCAAAAAAATAAAACATCTTAACGTGTATTTTTCATTTCTTTAATACATTATCTAGTAGGCTACTGTCGACATTCAATATCAATGCATTGTTAAATACAAATATTTTGACGAAGTGTCAAAGTAGTAATTCATCATTATTAAGCTTTTAGTTAGCTATAAAATTATTGTTAACAAGTAATTAATTTTTCTTTTATTGAAAATAAATAACTCTGAAACTAAGCATTTGCGGACGGACGTGTATATAGCAAACTGTCATTATTTTTACACGCAGAATCACCCCCTGAAGTTTGTCGCACTTATTTACTAACACCCTGTATATACATATATGTATATTATATGCATTTGTTTAGTATAATATGTATAAACAAGATACAAATTCTTAATATGGAATACATATTAACAAAATTCATACATTCTGTGATCTTTTTTTGAGTTGCACTTTTCTTCAACAAAGAATCTTCAATTCCTTTTTGTACAAAATCAAACTGTTGCTTCAAGTTGCTTTGGAAATCATTGAATTCCAAATAAGTGGATACGGTTTTTATTGCACTAAGTACTTGTCGAGCTGTTGATAGTCCAAAGATGCTTTTTGGCTCTTCCTCTTCTTCTTCTGATTCCCACATTTCATTAAATTGCGTTTTTGTAACTGCTGCTGCAATTTCAATTTCTGATGGGTACTCGCAAGTTACCAAATAATCGTCGACTTCTTGAAATGCATTAATTATGTCAGCGTTTAAAGGCCCTTTCACAAGATCATTTGTGATAGCCCAGACATTTAAACTAACTAACTTAATCTACAGCTTCTGGATCTTTATGCTTTAATATCCACCGAGCTAAAGGTATCTCATCATCATCATCAAATTTCAAACACGATTCCATGCTGTGTTTATAGCTAATATACCATCCAACAAAGTTAAAATCCTTACCTTAATCCAAACAAGAAATCATCCTGCATAAAACCATTTTCTTATAATTTTGTTTGAGACAGGCGATAATACCTTGATCCATGGGTTGTAGGGCTGCCGTTATGTTGGGTGGAAAAAAAAAACTAACTTTATGGCACGTAAGTTTTCAATTGCAGGATGGGCTGGACAATTGTCAATCATTAACACTATGTTTCTGTTCTGTTTTTGTAGTTCATAGTCCCAGTTTCTTATTTCCTTTTCGAAAATCTCTGATGTTACCCATGTTTTCTTATTAGCGGTGTAATTAACCAGTAACACTTTGCAAGTCCTAAAACAACGAGGTGCTTTAGATTTCCCAATGACCAGCAACTTTCTCGTTTCGGTTCCCGTCATATTGGCACAGACAAAAAAAGTGATTCTTTGCTTTTTTTGCCTCCTTGACACTTTTCTTTTCGGAACTTCAGTGTTTGGTTTGGGACAATTTTATAAACGAAACCAGTTTCATCCCCGTTAAAAATATCGCTGTCGGAATAACCTCTCTTTATTGTGGGCCAAACATTGTCTAATCAGTCCTTTGTTGTTTCAGCAGAAACACTCCACACACACTCCATAGATTTTACTAGATGAAATATGGTACCTCTTCTTAAAACGGTCTATCCAGCTTTTTGAACAAGATGTTTCATTATTGGGGAACATTATTTTGGAAAATTCTTCTGCTTTTTCCTGTAGTATTGGTCCACTTATTCGCACATTTTGAGTCATTTTTTGCTTAAACCACTGCAATAATGCTTGATCAACTTCCTTGTTAACTGGGTTTCGAATTCGTTTTAACTTAGAAATATTCGAATTTAATGTCCCTTTAATTTTATTCTTGTTTTTCCAAATTGTGGAAACAGTCGAAGTTGACAAGCTATACTTTCTACAAATGTTAGCATTAGATGTTCCACTGTTGATGTCATTGATAATTTGAATTTTTTGTTTTAATGTAAGGGATTTTCTATTTCTCGGCATGATGATAATGTTACTAGTAACAAGCTATAAAAACTACTGAATAAAAATTCTGTATATGCACGGCATGCCAGTAGACGAGTTATGACAAGTTTGTTTACATCGGGCCTACGTTAACAGCCGAAGAATGTGTCGACACCTCGTTATAATAGCAGCGGCAAACAGAAAATTTGCTCGTACTAAAAGAAGTGCTCGTTATATCCGAGCTCGTTGTATCCGAACTCAAATTGTATTAAGTTTAAGGAACAATTTTCCGTAACACTGAAAATCGCTCGTTAAAACCGGACGTTCGTTATAAGTTGCACTCGTTATAAGCGGACCCCACTGTATATGAAAATACGCATTGAACTCTCACGGCACTCAACTTTTAAAACATTTAGCGATGACTATCAATAAAAATATCTAAGAACAAAAAAATCATTGATATTGACTCATTGGCTCATATTTAATATTATTAAATTAATTTATAAGAGTATATGATATAGCATATAATAGCTGTCAATTCTAAGTACATACTATGCAGTGTAAATAAAGATAAAAAACAAAGTATATAAACATCGGTAGTTGTTACAATGTCGTAATTCCAAGATAAATAATAAAAACAACAAACAAATACTGAAAAACGTACCAAAGTATTATAAAACAATAGTCACCGATTGTGGTTTTTTAAAGGTTAATACATAGCTTTTGATGTGGTTATTCTAGGGTTTCAATTCATACGAATGTAATCGTGAGAAGAGAATAAATAACTAGAAAAAAAATAGCAAAGATATCACCGTTAATTTAATTTTCAGAATTAATTGCTCGATGAATTAACAACAAAGGATATATTCCAGGTAAGCAATTTTATGAACATTACTTCATGTAACTTTAAAATAAGCATATCTAAACTTACTTTTCGATTTCTTCTTAAAATATCTGACCATAAAATCGATGCACTGTCATTTCCTTCTAAGCACACAATTATACTCAGATGACTCAGAGTTCGACCGGTTAGGATTCTACGGGCATTTACTTCAAACATGAATCATCTCGGCAGGTCCATCTAGTTATTGTGTTGTTCGTGTTAAGACAAACAGAAAGGTTCGGAATTAAAGAAGAAAATAATCTTAAATTACAAAACGTTTCATAATTTAATTGAGCTTTTGATATAAAAATACTCTAGCTAATGTAAGTAGTATTATTACGCTCTAAAATGACCCAAATTACAAAATGCCTTACGAAATAAGTGTAAACACAACACAAAACAATCTAAATTAAAAGTAGAGAATTCTGGGAAGTGGTATGTTTACCTGTTTAGGATTTAGAAAGAGATATAAGAATGGGCGTAACATGAAATTTTCTTATGATAACTATCTCCCTTATGTAATTAAGTTTTAATCTATGTGAGTTGATTGCACATATAGTTCTATAAATACCTACATAATAAATATTTTTTTTCATACTACCATTTATGACACAACATAAAATTTGTGCTAATTGTAGGACAAGAAGTTAACAATTTGCAAACGATTTCAATACCGAAAATTTGCAGACCTTGCTGATGTGTGGCTGTGAGACTCTAGTCTAGTCTATCGCAGTTTAACCGAAGATTTGACACACTCTGACAAACGACCAAAAAGATTGGACAGTTAAGCATTGCAAAAATATGTAAAAAATGTCCCAAATGAATGCGGCAAGCATGTCAACTATTGTACTGATGATGAAACGTAGTATTTTCAATACGAGGAAAAAACAAAACGGTAGAATCCGAGACGGAAGTCACCAGATGAGTCAAAAGAGAAAAAGTTACGCTTTCAGAAGCGAGCAAAATTAAGACAATGCTGACCGTTTCCTTCAATTCAAAGGGAATTGTTCATAGTGAGTTCATCCCTGAAAGTCAGACGGTGAACGCGGGATATTATCTGAGAGTTCTACAACGTTGTAGGCCAGAATTGGACGAGTTCGACCGGAACATCGAGAGGCAGACAGTTGGTTTTTGTTGCACGATAATGCACCATCGCACAAAGCCATCACGAGACGTGAATTCTTGACAAAAAGAGGCATTATTGTTATCGTTATATTCAGTTGATCGCCGTTTTGAAAAATTTTTTGAATGTTCACTCAGAAGGAAACTAGGTACTTTTTTAGACCAGTCTCATTGAATCTGGAACAGATTGTGTACGTATGTAATAAATTATATGGTATTTTAACGGATCATTAGGTATGTGGAGGTGCTCTTAACATATGCATAAGTTCTTTTCTCAACAGATTTCATATAATTCAATATAATTTCCACTAAAATATGTCTCTAGCGTACCAATAAAACTGTTATGTTTAAGTGCACCAATTACTTTAGTGGATCGTTTTTTGCTACAAATGAAGGTCAAAATCTAATTACGTTTGCTCACTCACGAGAACCGTTATTTAAAATATACCGACATAGTACGTACAGGCATACCATACATTGCAATTAGCGGTAATAGAAACGCTATAATTTCACTATGAAATGGATTGTGGAAAACGCTGCAGAATTATGAGTATTATTGCAAAGTACGCCAAGTCCTAGATGCAAAATAAGTTATGTATATTATTGGATTTTATATAAACTCACGTTTCAAATAAAATTACGACGAACAAAATGTAGAATTAAAAACTTCAATGTATTATCATTAAGAGCTATAAAACATAAATTTCATCGTAAATGTACTATCACATGGATTAGATGATAAATTGAAATCTCCTGCTTTCTACATAATAATGAAATATTTGCGTAGCTTATCGCTGTAAACGTTGAGTTATTATTTCGGAGAAAGATTTAAGGCCAACGATATTAGAACAAGGCACGTGTAGAACAGCATAACCGGAAAAATATAACAGAATCCTTAATCTGAAGTAAGTCAATGGTGATTAAGGAGGATTAGTTTTGTGTACAAAATCGTATAGCATTGTTATTTATTGCTGCTTCGTTTAAGTTTTATATTTATGAACGATGATTACTTCCGAAGCGATGAATTGTATGGACAAATAATTGTAGAAGTGGATATGAATAAGTTGGTATTTAAATTATAAATAAATGAATAATGTATTTTGAAAACGTTCTTATATACATGGCCTTTCTATCTCGTATCACATACAATCGTGATGAAATTAATATGTCTAGTTGGTACGATGGTCGGTGGCTCTGTCCGACAAACGAAGGATAAGTCCGCGAAGTTGGCATCAAAAAGAGGTTAAAAATCGACAAAAATGTTAGAAAGGATTGACTATTTATTGACCACTATTGACCATCAGCGATTTCGATTGACCACATTTTTTGTTTAGGCTAGCCATATTTTGGGATTTAACGACGAAAATGCTAGAGTTAGCCAATATAGACATTTTGTTCATCGGATACGATTGACTATTGTTTGACCACCATTCACATTTTCAAAATTTTCAAAATAAAATTTTTTTCGATTATTTTACTACAATCACTAAAATTTTGTTACAGAATAGGATTGACCAACGTTTGGACATGATTAACCACCAAGTAATTTTTTTTGAAAACTTAAAAATAGTCGAAAAAAATGAAAAAAGCAAGCTCATATCTCCAATGAAATGACATCAAACCCAGAAAATGTCACAACCTCTTGCATGGCATTTTTCACAAATTTTGAGAGGTGGTCAAACGCTGAAAATAATAAGACTTATTCTCTCATGTCTCAGCTCTTTGTTGCACCAGGAGGTATATCAGTGGGGTTCTTGCAACTACCGGTAATGCTTCGGTTGACGCCGTTCTATAGGCCCTCACAATATTAATTGCGATCTTCTGCTGTACACTGAGCATCTTGGTTGGCGCACTTCCCTACGCATGGCATCGTGCCAGATGGCCATGACCTCCAGACCTAGGCATTAGCCGGCAGAGTGTTCAAAGGGCCATGTGTGCTTTATCTGCTGTCTGCATTAGATGTTCTGACCACCTGAGGTTTCTTTGTAGATAAACGCCAAGGTAGCGTAGACTTTCACTGCTTTGTATAACATTTGCCTTGACTTTCACGGATATGTGTTTGACGTTTCTTCCAGCTACCAGAAGAACTGCTTCCGTCTTCTGCGCGACAAGTTCAAGTTGTTTCTCTTCTAGCCACCTTACGACAATGTCAAGAGTATGGTTCGCCATCCTTTCAAGGAAATCGACTTTGGCGTTACCAACACACCCTGGTAGTTCGAGTACACCATTGTAATACACATTCCACAACATAAGGCCCAATACAGATCCCTGCGGTACACCGCAAGTGGCTTGCATCTCGCTTCTGTCTCCGATCAATAGTGCTCTTCCCTTAAGGTAGCTGTGAACCATGTTGTATAGATAGGGTGCCCTCTTCTTCAGTTTTTGCAGGATCCCTTCCCAAGGAGCAGCATTTTGAACATCGATTGTAATAAGTGCACATAACTGTCTTGAACTATACGGACTATTGTGTGCCTCCTGTGCAATCTCCTGACTCTCCTGAGTGCTGTGATGGTAGATCTCCCTTCTCTGAACCCATGTTGTGCTTGAGATAATGCTCCTTTACTCTCAATTTCCTTTACCAGTCTCAGCAGTACGAGTTGCTCCAACAACTGTCCCAGAACGTTTAGTATGCATAATGGACTGTGCAAGATTTGGATTTAATGCTAAGGATGATATTAGAAATATCACCTGCAGTGATTTCTACAAAGACAAAGAGCTCTTTACAGTTTGCTAATAGAAATTAAAAGTTTCAAAATAATGACTATTGTAAATTGGCTCATGTCACAGAAAACTGAAAATTATCGTTTGACCACCCCCGGTTAAATTTTATCCGATCTTAAAGTTACATATAAAAGTTTCAAAGTTTATCGCATTTTTCACAAATTTTGAGAGGTGGTCAAACGTTGAAAATAATAGAAGTTATTGTATGGTGTCTCTAAACCACAGGAAATTGAAAATTGTCGTTTGACCACCTTCCGGTTAAATTTTATCGGTTGCGTTGCTATTTTCACTTTTTTTAGCATATTTGATCCACAAAATGTTGTATGGAGTCACAAAACATTGTAGCCATAATTTTTCTAGAGGATGTAGTGACTTTAAATTTCTTCGAAAAGTCTGTATCCTTCTTAGTTAATTGCACTCCTGCTTGCTTCCAGGGTTATACTAATCCATCAATTTTTCATCTCTAACAACAATCTTGTCGAACTACTTCATATATTTTCACGACAAAGTACTAAGAATTGTTTACAACACTCGACTTGTATGTGTTCCTATCGCGGCGTCAGAATTCGCAGCACCCCTCTTGCATTATATTTTAAAAGATTAAGGTGGTTATGAAGAATAATGTGTAGTGGTACCAACAAATAGGTTAGTCGTCTCTACTTATATTCTGGCCTATATTATATTATTTATTTTTTTTACGCAACGGCAATAACCAAATATCCGGAGCAATTAGTCGTATTAAAGTCCTTCTCTACTCTTTTGTAAACAGCCATCATGATTTTTGGATTACTTCTTCCCCAAGAATTAGTTTAAAATTCTGTTTTTGGGCATAATGGTGTTGATTCTTACTAGATATCAGATCAATGGACTGCAAAAAACTTGAAGCCATTGCAGAACTAACACAATGTTTAACAGTGAGAACGACGAAATCGCAAAACATCCTTTGGTCTCAAAAAAAGGAGATAGACCTCTCACGAATTTTTAGAATTAAGCCAAATAGATATAGATTTTAAAAGATTAACAAAAACGGTAATAAACAAACACATAATACTATTCCAAGTAAGAGTCTCTATCTGTACTTAGGACTTATCAAGATTATTATCTAAACAGAGCAACGTGTATTTACATAAAACTAAATCACGGGTATTACGGATAAATAGAATTAAATAGATAAAAAAAAAACAATACGAATAATAGACGAGATAAAAATAATTATTACGAAAACTTATTAAACAGGAAATTAGAATCGAATACATATCTAATATATGTATGACAATAGATTTAAAAACTAATCAATAATTTTAAAAAAAACCTAATTAAAAAGAATAGTATTATTATCGAGCACAGTATGAATAGTTGACAGAATAATATTGTTTAATGATAAGATAAATTGTGTAACTAAAAGCTTGTGTCAATAATATAAATGAATAAAACAAGTAAATTTTGTGGCGCCAAGTTTAATCTTAAAAAAGGCGCTTACCTTTCTAGAACCAAATTACTTCCTGATACCAGCTTTGATTCCACATATTTCATATCAAGTGATAAACTTTTCTTCTTTTATTGCAAAATTACTACGGGAACAATGTTAAAACAAACATGGATACAATCTTAAAACTATTCAAAGGAAGAATCTTTGAATACATATCTTTGATTTAAGCTATCAACAGAGAAGAAAACCTAATCTTGATAAACGAATGATCAGTACATTTTGCAAACTCATTCGTCGTAAAAATTATTTATTAATGCGATATAGATCATCAAATATTCATTGATCTCAGTGTAAGATATAAATATGTTGATATATGATATAAATTAATCTACAAGTTACACAAAAGTGGAGACCGATTCAATCGATATTTTATTATTCAACATATTCTTCCCTTAATTGGAGACATTTATTACAACGAATTTGCAACGCCTCTAGACCTTCCAAAAAGATTCTTTTATGTTGCTTTGCAAACCAGGCCCCCACAGCTGCTATCACCTCGCCGTTGAAAGAAAATTTATATAATCACTAAACCTTATTATACCCGAAGGTGTTAAGGTAATTAATTCTCCTTATACGTTGACAAATCTCCCGCCATTACTATTGCTTGGTTCCAGTCGGTGTTTCTTTCTTTCAAACTATCTGCCACCACATCATTCCACTTCTTCTTAGGTCTTCCCCTCGTCTTCTTCTCATTGCCATTTGTTCTGGTTATCTTTGGCCTTCCATTCTTGCTGAGTGACCAAACCATTTAAGCTGCTGTTTTTCTATATTATGTAAGATCGGCTCCACTTTTAATTCTGATCTTATGACTTCGTTTCTTATTTTGTCTCTTCGTGTGATACCCTTTATTGCTCTCAAATATCGCATTTCAGCCGCTTGTATTTTACTTTTTTGTTGCTTTGATAGAAAATTTACCTCTATTTTTTTTTTTCAGTTGAGGAACGACATGATAGACGGACGGAGCTAGATCTGGCGAATAAGGGGGGTGTGCGAAGCAATAACAGAACATGAAGGTCGCGCAATTTTACGGTGTGCATCAAACTCAGCAACGACTACTAGACAAATAGCACACTCAGTAGGTTTAAACACCAATTTGCGAAATGTTCAACATCTGCTGAAAGCAACAGCTCACTCCAAAGAAAACCTCCTTTAACACGTCAGCATAAAGAAGCTAGACTAGCATTTGCAACCGAAAAAATAATTTTTACTGATGCGAAAACATTTAATTTAGGCGGTCCTCCTACGAGCTATCATAGTTATTATCTTGATGTAAGAAAAGTGGTTCTGTGCCGTAGGTAGATGGGTAGTGGTAGTGTAATCATATGGGCAGGTATAAAGTATAATGGAAAATTGAAATCAAGTTTATCAATTTTATTGACGATTAAATATCACGACATATTGAACAGATTACACGCCGTGACTTTGTGTTCCAGCAAGATAACGCTGCTTGTCTACCGTGCCCAAATTTTAAAAGGAAATATCAGTTCTTAAGCGTTAATTTAAAACTTTTGCAAAATTTTAAACTTTCAATCGACGCTACCTGAAATCAATATACAGCTACACATAAAACTTCCTTAATTAAGCAAAATCGAGTTGCACTACAGTTTCGTTTAAAATCCAAACCATCCCTTTAGCCACAAATGAGTTACACACGCTTAGTTTCAAATTACTTTTCAACATTACACGATCGTTAAAGAAAATTAAATTCTGAGAAGAAGGTTACCAACATCGTTGGAATTTTATAATAACCTATCGATTACTTAATTGGAGCCAATGAGTCGTCAAGAATAGTTATATCCACCAACATCAGTAATTATTATATGGCCACGTTAACGTTGTACAGTAATTAATTTTAACGTGCTCCTAAAGGAGGAGGAAAAAAGAGAGATCTGATATTAGTTATAAAATATTATCTTACATATACAATTACCCTATGTAACATAATAACTTACTTGAAGTACTCATTCCAGTGTCATGCAAGCAAGATATTTAATACTACAACAAACTTATTATACATATAATTTAAAAATCACAAGTCTAAATATGTTGTAGATTAAATAAGCAGATTTGACATTTAGAAGTACAGATGTTATTGTACACTTTCTTAGAATTATGTAAATATTTAGATACTTCTGGGATTTACATTTTATTAATAAAAATCGCGTTTAAAAACTTTGTTCAAAATTATCTGTTCTTAGAAAGAAATAACAGGCAATGTACTTACATAAGCGATGCAGAAATTGGGGTAAGTGTTACAAGTAGTATTAATTGCGTTCTTTTTAATACTACTATGCTGTGACCTGATAAGGCAAGACAAACATGTAGATGGTTTACTTAATGTTTATTAATAAATTAATTGGTATCTTGTTTCCTCTTTTTAAGCAGTTGTTCCTCTGCATCAGCAAATAATTTTGTCTAAATATTTTGACTATCCCTTTGCCGCAAATATTAAAATGGTGAAACTTCGTAATGGTCGGAAGTGGTTTGAAGAACTGCCTCAAGTATCGATATCACGTAACATTCTTGGCAAATATGGCTTTATTATGACCGCTAGGTGATGATGATGGGTCTATATTGGTAGCAGTGTACTAGCGACTTAAATACACCAAAAACTCTATCTGGAGAAAATTTTCTATGTCCAGTCTTGTGTTTGCCCTTTTCTAGTATCCACAGCAAATAATGCAATACAGCATTATTTTTATTTTGACCAATACAATTATTTGCAAATAAGATAAGGGTGTCAATCGGTAGTGACTTTTCTAAATAATTGTGCAGCAAACTGATTACACAATTGGGTCCCTTTCTTTTATGTTATCGGATGTTTACGATAAAATGTATTTTTTTTTGTCAATCTAGCATACGCGTAGCTTGAACACATTAACAGCCGTTATCTCTCGAATTTGTTTTCGAATGATAGGTCCCTTTTCGTATCCAAGGTCATGTCAAATCTGCTTAATACCCTTGGCCATCAATTTCCTCCGTACGTGACCGTGAAAACTTGGATTACAAGCTCCAAAAGGGGTAAATTTTCCACTGAAGATGAACACAGATTGGGAAGGTCAATTTCTATGTCCGTCCCCGCAAATGTTGATGCAGTTCATAACATGATTTCGTCAAATTGTTGAATTGTCCTAAAACGAATATCTGAGGCACTGAATATTTCATATGAACACATCCATCATATACAAGAGTAAAAGTATCACATTCGATCTCTGCTTGGTTTGAAAATGATACAGACTTCTTAAGCCGTATTGCTACTATGGATAAAAATTGGGTACATTTCTACGACCCAGAAACAAAGCTTCAATCGCTGGAATAGAGACACTAAGGCCTAAGAAGTTTCGTATCCAAAAATCTGCTGGAAAAGTTCTTGCTTCATTCTTTGGTATTGCCATAGAGTAATCATGATTGATTTTCTGGATAAGGGTGGAACAATAACTGGGGATTATAAGTCGATGTTACTGACCACTCTACGAGAAAAACTTATGGGAAGAAGTCAAAAAGGACTTAGATATCAGGACTTTCTTTCTTGTACGCTTTTTAGGTGGAAACAGAAAATTATATTTTTAGCCTGCTATGGTAAGAATTAACAGTTAAAACTTAATACAGCGATCTTTCAATGCCTCTAATCCTTTTAAAAAGAAATGTTCCTCTTGGATTGCAAATCAGCTCTCCACAGCTTCCATTACCTCTTCGTTCTGGAAACATAATAGTCCAAACGGGCTAACTATGGACAATAGAGCATGTGTTTCAGTAAACCAAAGCCTATATCCGGAATTGAATTGATGTAAAGCGCGATTTGTATGCAAGTGTATTGGCCTGCAAAAACACAGCTTTGGCTAACATGCTACGTCTTGTTTCCTTAATTTTCTCTCTCATAGTAGTTGGTAATTTAAAATAATAAGTTCGAGTGATGGTTTGACTCTTTTTTAGTTGATATATCATAATTTTTACGCAGATATGCAAAAAACTGAAGCAAGACGTGTTTCAGCGGCTTTTTGAATTCCAAATATCTTGAGTCTTGAAAAATCATGACGCTGCCACTTCATCGATTGCTGTTTGGTTTCTGGATCGTAAAAATTAACCCATGTTTCATCCATAATCAACAAATGGTTCACAAAATCTGTATCGTGTTCAAAACGGGCACAGACTGATCATGATGCTTTCACTATTGCTCGTTTGTGTACAGCATTCAATCATAAAACTTTCAATGCAACTGATGAGCGATACATCGTCCGAAAAATCAAAGCAAGCCCGAAGTTATCGGCACCAGAACTACCAATTGCAGTCAATATGAATTAGGAAAATCATGTAGGCATTGTAGCTCGTAAGAAGCCGTTCTTGAACAAACAAATATCACGAACAAAGCTGTCTTAGCTTTGTTAAGGAGCATATTAGCAAGGACACTGACTTCTATGTAGAATACAGTAGTTTTCGCGGACCAAGTTCAAGATTTTTGGGTGCGACAGCATGTCCTAAACCCAACATTGAATTAAAGAAAAGGAACCTCAAAGCCACAGTGAAGCATGGTGGAAGAAGTGTGATGCTTTGGACCTATGTGAGTTAAAAATCTATCACGATATTAATAAAAAAAAAAACAAAAGAAAGCGTTTAAAAAAAGAGCAATGTTAAAGAAGATGTTAAATCTGTTATTAAAACTGTCAACATTTTTTAGAAACAAAACTGAAAACATAAATTTTACTCTATCACAGCTTAATTTCATTGAATGTATTATGAAATTGTTCCCATGTGAAAAATTGCAAACGTTGCGTCGTTCTTTGTCATAGTATCCAGCGCATATTTTAACTACGTACGGTCGACTGGATAATATGTATGTATATGTGAGTTTAGAACCTTTTTTTAATAACGTTTGAAATGAAATTGTAATAAATGCCGCACGATGACAGCGATTATTTCCCCGAAAAATACGTTTACTAAATTGAACGCTGTATACATTGAAAAGTTCTCTCTAAACATTTAGAAAAAAAGGAGTTTCGAATAAAACAGAATCTATATAACACTCATGCGGAGAATTCCTGTTATTGACATAAAACTGACATTGCAACATCGGTCGATAAATAATAAAGCCGCGCTTACAAACGTCATATGTAAAGATAAAGGATACAGTAAAACTTTTTCGAAGAGATGGTTTCGACGAAATGCGAATTTACAACGACATCAAAGGAAAAATACAGATAAAATTTGCGTAAATTTGAATGACTGGCGATAAATTTATATCTACTAGTGTTGAAAATCCATTTTATTTTCTATTTTATAGTACGCAGTATACATATAGTTTTGTACGTAATTGTTAACTTACCACGCTCCTATTCAAGAAAGGAATCTGATCTGAAACATAAGAAAATGAAAAATAAAGACTGATAAAAGTAATTGAATCGAAAGTATACTCAGACGCTTTGAAAATGTCCACAATCATACCGAATTTGTGTAATGATTGACATTTTCAGGGCATCTAACTCTTTTTAATTTCAATTAATCTCGAAATAAAATTAAAAATAGACTTCCTTGTATAGCAATAACAGTAACAAAAAAAAACTTTATATTGATTAAGATGAATCCTTCACTAGCTTCGAATTACTTGTCACTATTTCTAATCAACCTAACAACAACACGTGGACACCAACACGGCAACATGTGGACTAGCATATGTAGGCATCAACTGTGCGTAAAGAAGTGACAATAATGCAGTTGCTTTTAGTGATAGTATCTGGCCAAAAATCTTTCCAATTTAAAACGAATTTCAAACTCTTCAGAATACTGGAAATGGTCCTGGTCAACGCTATCAGATCTTTGCTCAAGAATGAAATATTTAAATTTTAAAGGATATTATCGTTACTCATGAACCAATTGTCGCAATGATCATGTACAGCACCATGTAATATATAATATCAAGACTTCCCATTTTGAGAATTTTGGAGCACTGAATCAGGTTAGGTCGCCATATCTAAAGAACAACCGGAGGAACTCGATATAGATCAATAGCTTAAACTTCAAACTAAGAGAATTCTTTAAGTACATTGAAAGACCTAGAGGTGAATGTGCTTATAGTTAAGGTAGTAAACTTGAGCATTCCAAGACAGTTTCAACGTCTCTATAACCATATTTGAGGGGATGAATTTACTCTTATGGGGAAAATGGGGCAAATATAGAAGCTAATGAACATGGTACGTAAAAGATCACAATAAAAAATAAGTACATGGTGTGTTTGATAATATAAAGACACAAGTATTGTTCAATTGAAACCGAACGTCTTTTTTGCATCTAGACTACAGTAATAGTATGTAATATACTATCAAATAATGAAGCTTGGTAAGATTACATCTTGTGACCCTGAAAAAAGATAGTAAACACGTATTTTATGTCACGTCTACACACCATCCAGTTGTCCTGTTTTTTTGCAAGCAACTGTACAAAGATCATTATTGCGTTGATGCCAATATTTTGAAAACGAATCCATCATTCCACATCTAGGGTATCCCAAAATAAAACCAGAACCGATAAAATTCTCTTCAAAATATTACCTACCACCCCTCTCCCCTCACCTCCCATCAGTTAACAGGGTTGGACATCTGTTGATAAGTCCACACGAAATTCAAATTGCTCAGAGGATAAGAAGTTTCCTTCGGTAATGAAGTCACCCAGCTTCACCAGAATGATAAACGATTCGGGGACCTTTGACAAATTCTCGTATTTGCAATTGTCATGGAGCACAGTCACACTCAAATGCTTCTAGACGTTCAGTAACGTAGTATGGCATTTAAGACAGCTGCGCGAGCATTACCCTTTTTACCAAAGCTCACACTCACCTGCAGCTTTTCTCTGTTAACAACATCGAACAGATCACCACCTATAAGAGCTACGTTCTCAGCAAAATGATCAACCTCACAATATAGAGGGTCCCAGTGACAAACACAGACTCTGTGAAAAATATTTTAGCAATACGATCTTGAAGCAGATCATTTTGGTCCAACTTGTATTTCTTATTTTTTAAAGCCTTTTTAACATCGTTTTTTCTTGAAACACTTTAACTCCTTACAGTGTCATGTTGGTAAATGATTAGCCATCCCATTATCATGCAGCTTCTAGTTTTTTTTTACAGCTGTTTACGCACCTTGCAGTTGCAACATAATAATTCTTAACGGATTTGGAAATTTATTGACAGACTGTTTCCAATCAATCTCCTCCAAATACGATTAGGATCCCACGACAGATTAGGCATAATTTCAACATGTTGAGGTGGAAATATCTAGAAGTTCTTGCGTAGAATAATAATCGAAGATGTCTGTAATCAAGAACTTGAAAGAGGCACTAATTATGTCTGATATTACAAATCTTAAGCGAAGACAAAAAATTGTAATAAATCCTGCAAGATAATAAGTTGTATTTTTTCTAATTTCATCGCGTCTAAATTAAGCAATAATTACCTATGTTTAAGAAACAAATTAAGCGCTCCAGTTACTAAAGGATTCCATGATTTTGCAATCTGAATCTAACTCGTATTGAATTCAAAAACAAAATATCATTATCTCACTAGGGTATATGAGAAACCAACACAAATCATAAACTTCATTTGAAACTGAAAACAACTCCAGGCGTCTTAATATCTAATTTCCAAGAATGTATTCGATTGAGAACGCAAGATTAACGAGAAAATTCTAACCCCACAGTAATATCAATTCCAGGAAAATTTTCGAGATGAAGTGAAGTGCGTACTAAATTCAATACTGCTTCCCATGCCTACAAAGTTGTGCTATAGGTGATAAAACGATTTTCCTAGTAAAATTATATTCACATTACACGATAAGTTGAACTGGAAAATACCTACATATGTATGTAGCAATATGTGGCAATATAACTACATGTATAGGGTTATTCACGGAATTGGTTCATTAGAACTTTTGGATGTTTCAGAAATCTAACATCTTTGAAAACTTGCAGTTAGAGTTAGCGTCATTCTGTCTCATTAAGGGAAATATTCACGTTCCGCTTTATCGGAAGTTGATGTTAAATTTCTTAATTTAAAGTTATTCAATTTTTCTTTCAACAAACTCTGTATATATTCAGCGTGTTACTGGATGAAACACCAAGTATCAAATTTATGGCTTCAAAATGATGTCTATATATACAGAACCGTCGAAAATTCAAGTTTATTTTAATCAAGTTCAAGCCAATGGAATTCATTTTCTTTTAATGGGGCGACCCTGTATATATACATACATATATTATTGAATATTATTGAATAATTCTGCATAATTCTTTGTCATAGAAATATCAACTTGTATTTTCTACGTCTTTTTAACGGATTTAAAATATTAGTTATCTGTGAATGTCAAAATAATTGACGTAAAAAAATATCAATACAAAAATTTCAACAAAAAAGTTAAACAAAGAAAAAAGAACAAAAATAGACAAATACAAAAATCTAGACATAACAAAATAGAGTAACAGAAATTTCTTTCAACTTTGAACAACTGGAGTTTAAAGATGTGATAATATGTAATTTGTTGGTTCACGCCAAATCAGCGGCCTTTGTGACAGGACTTGAAAAGAATTCTTGTTTTTGTTCCTCTGAGTTAATTTGACATAACACGAAATACAGCATATATATAGGGTGACTGGTAATGAAACGGTCATACTTTACAGTATGTTAGTAAATATCATTTGCAATAGATACAGCCCAATTTGCCTTATCCAAAAGTCATCCGTTTTCGAGATATTGTGGTTTTTTTGATTTTTTTTTTACTACTTAATTAGAGGAAGTTTTATTTTTTTTAATTTGGCCAAGTATTTAGCGTAATTATCACCGATAGCGAGACTAACTGAAAAATTGAGAAAAAATTCCATTATTTCCTAAATTTTAAGTGTGAATACTTCGAAACCGGATGACTTTTGGATATGGCAAATTGGGCTGTATCTATTGCAAATGATCTCTGCTAACACGCTGTAAAGTATGACCGTCTCATTACAAGTCATACTGTATGTGGTACCCATGTTTTGTTTTGATTTTTAATTCACAAAACATAAAACATAACAAAAACTGTCGAGAGGACTTTTACACTCTCTAGCACGGTTTTCCATTCTTGAAAATCACACATAACACAACTTGCAGAACACTGCTTCAAACTTTCTTAACTAAGTGACAATTCAGTGAAATTTCATTTGTCTCTGGCCAAATCGCGTCACAATTAAACAATAAATAAATCACTCCCCCGGCTGCAACCTTTATATCTGCACGTCGATTATAGTTTCCATTTTGGTATATTCTGGAATGCGTGACGTCGTATCCTTTGTAATAATGCAAACATGCTCGAGCTTGTTACACTTTTTTTAATTTTAAATTTTAGGTTAATCATAGCGAAAAAAGATAAAAATATTATTTTGAAAATCAGAAGTGTTAGAATACAGGTTTTAAGTTTAAAATAACGCAAAAATAAAATTAATATTTGAGTGATAAAATCATACAAGGTACTCATTGCAGAAGATCTAACAGTGTCGGGCTTCGAAAATTTACTGGCAAACTTTTTGAACTTTAAGGCACTTTATACTTTTTATTTTCAATTATATATCATTCATTTTTAACGCCTCCAAGGTTATTTGCAGAAAACTCGCTCTACCAACTATTACAATGGCAACTTCAATAATTTTTAGGTAAGTGGACCAAAACAGAGTTTTTAGTTTTTTGTATGTATCACTGAAGCGATTTCAATTCAAATTTATAATCGAAAATAATTTCCTAAAATACTCCTCCACCGATAGATCAATATATAAGGCTACAAAATATCAAAATGCTTACTTAACCAACAACTGAGCTGTAGAAGACAAGAAGTGAGATGCAAGATTCTGAACAGTACATATGTACAAGTTTGCGATTTAAAAGTTGTAGTTTCTTACAACTCACTTCAGTTGAATATTCAGATTCTTGATCTAATTGATTAGAGTCAAAAATTTTCCAATACATAGAGTTATCCCGTCTAGTGGAAGGCAGAAGCAAGGATAAATGGAGAAGTAATCGTTTATTTGCTTAGACACAGTCTGTCGCAGATCCAATGAGACTGGTCTAAAAAAATAAAAAAAGTGTTTATTATTTTGTTTTTCTTTTATTCTTGTTTATTCAAAATAGTATCCTTCTGAGTCAATACAGTGCAGTAAACGTTCAACAAATTTTGCGAAACATTTCTTATACTTATCGGCTAGAATGGTCCTTAGTATGGCGGTCAAAGTCTTGTGGATGATCGGGATATCGAAGTGATTTCCTTTGATCGCCTATTTTCAGTTTGGGAATAAACCAGAAGACGCACGGAGTCAAATCAGGTGAATTACCGGGGATGCTCGATAACAATTATGCCTCTTTTAGTCAAGAATTCACGTATGATGATGGTTTTGTGTGATGGTGCATTTTCGTGCAACAAAAACCAACAGGCAGTTGGTCACGATATTCCGGTCGAACTCGTCCAATTCTGGCCCACAATCTTTATAGAAGTCCCAGATAATATTCTGAGTTGACCTTCTGACATTTTGGAATGAATTCACTGTGAACAATTCTCTTTAAATCGAAGAAAACGGTCAGCATTATCTTGATTTTGCTCTCCTGAAAGCGTAACTTTTTCTATTTTGACTCTTCTGGTGGCTTCCATGCCGCACACTGACGTTTTGTTTTTTGCTCGTATTGAAAACACCACATTTTTAACATGCCTTTACAATGCTGAACCCTCTAATCTTTTTGAGTGTCTGTGAGAGTGTGTGGCACAAAGCGCGCACAGACCTTCTGTTTGCCAAAATCTTCGGTTAAAATTCGATGAGTCTAGCAGACACACAGTGATTCTTTCAAAGTTTTCTTCATTGCGACTGGTTTTTTGGCGTCTCTACTGGCCATGTACAATTTTACATTTACGGTAAATATTTTTAACCAATTCGGTTTGATTATATACATCCTAAATAACAAAATTTCCGAATCTTCGGATTTATCCACTATTGATCAATAGTCACAATGATTAAATTAAAAAAATCGGTTGTAAGTTAGATTATGTTTAAAAAAATTAATACCCGGACTTTTGACAGATAATTTTATAAAAATGTTAACATCTAATTCGAGGCAAAATATTTATGCAATGCATAATATATATTTATACATCATCCAATCATGAACTCTATTAATACTAATCTAATGAATTCTTCTAATTCGTTATGACATTTATCATTTATTAAACACGATTGATTAATGCTTGCTGGTTGTTATATGTAATTGATAATTATAACTTACCAAGAAGTGATCTAGAATTAATAGAATTATTCAATTACAGTTTGTTTAAAGTTACAAAGGCATAGTTCTATGAAATTGGTGAAATCGAATTGAATAAGAGGATTCCACTGTAATGAAAATTAAGCGGAACGTATTCCTAGAACTTATAAGTTTCCACCTAACATGTTGTTTCAATTTAAACAAATATTTTCGTGTTGTCTCATGAAAAATTCCGTCTTTAAAAAATACTCGGTTAAGTTCCAAACAACTATTATTTATCCAGTTTAAAGAATTCGGTTATTGATCGGGTTTAGATGAATTTCTCCTCCTCAAAACCAATATGGATCACGACCATAGGTCTATTGTGCTTACTCGTATAAGAGTTCCATCCTACAAAACAACCACAGTCCTCCCTTAATGGACCTTTTTAAGCATTTTCTGTTCGATTATCACAACCCGTAGTGCTTTTCCACTTGACAGAGTTACATAGAAGTCGTACTTCCTAAAATTATAATTTTTGACAATTAACCTGAAGATGTAAGAATATTGCAAATTTGCATGAAAGTTTCACTTTTGCATTGTGAATCTAGTTAATAAATTACATTTATTTATTACATATTTGTTGTAAATATTTTTGTCATTTTTTCTAACAACACATTATTATTATCCGAAAAAAACAACATTGTTTTCATTAAAACATCCAACGTCTAAAAAAAATACAACGAAAGAATATAAAATTCTACAATTCATTTGAAATAAAAAAAAGAAAATGTATTCTTCTTTGCACCCACAATTTAAGAATAAGAACACCTTAGATGATTAATATCGTTAATCCAATGTTCTTTTATTTTTGGAGAAACACCGTCGCTTCGTTCCCGACAAACTACACAAGTGATACATTCATTTCGAAGGATTAGGCATCGCTACTTTTCCTGGTAAAATCTTGGCGCAAGTAAATAATGTTTTTCAAGTGCGCGACTTTATTTTCAGCGCCGCCTACGTGCAACGATTTTAAACATCCGTTCTATTTTTATTTCCCTCCGAAGCTAATTTGCGACGTGAAGAGAAAACAGGACGATATTCCATTAATTTCTTCGTGGGATTCGACGAAATATGTATATACTTGTAGTGTAAGAGCTTTACTTGTATGTCTAACTTCGACATAACTAGATCATTAAGTCTATGCAGAAATACATAATTAATTGGGTTCTGGAATAAATTGATTTTAGATTACAATCCAAGTGGAAATATATCTCAGATTAAAAGATAAATTAATTAATTTATTCCTTAATTTTAATCTACAGGTCGAAATGGAATCCTATTATTTCATTTAAGCTTTCCTTCGCTAAAATTTTTCTCTCATTCCTTCTAATTATTTCAGTATCTCATTGATTGGCGTTTCTTGCATTTTCGGATTATAACCTAAACTGATTACGTGCGGTTTCATATTTTCTCGTATTTTCCTTTTTTCTCTGCCTATTGGGAAAATATTACATGATTCATTATCTCGTTCTCGCGTTTCTACATGCAACAATTTTTTTTGATAATTAATTAATATTTATTCTTCCGGTGATGCATCTCAGGTTTGAGTTTCCTCGAGGCAGGCTAAGGTTGATAAACGTTGTTTGGTTTGTATCGTTTTAATGATATGAGTTAAAGCCAATGATATTGTAAGATTTTCAAACGCCTTCTTCCTTGCAGTATCTTTTCAATTTGCAGTTCTTTACATTTGCACTCTGTCATAAAAAGTTGGTACCAAAATTCCAGTTCCTTTTGATGTTTTTTTCCGGCCTTTTCGGCTACTGCACTGATGTTCAACAGAGATTCATTGTTTTAGTCTTGAGCCAACTGAAAATATGTTTAAGAGTTTTCATGGAGGTCCCTCTGATTCAAATCCAATGCTGTCCTTGCTTCAGTTAGGGTGTGGTTCAAGCTGACGTGTAAGACCTGCATTCATTTGTCATGTCATTTGACTTGTAGAGCATTTCTGCTTCAAGGAAAACTTTACTGTCCGATGATCTGAAACCACTCGTATTACTTCCTACGTAAGCTGTTTGTTTTAATTTGCGACCTATACGTTGTTCCACCCATCACTAAATCACTTGCAAAATAATCCAGTGTTAATGTATGCTGATTTTTGGCTAATGTATCGGGTGGCCAACTAAGAATGTCTCTCGGCCACATCTCAGGAACGGTTTACAGTACAGCTTTGGGCAAAAAATAATACTGACTAATGTGATCCCGAAAAACATCTGGAAATTATTTAGAAAATCGTAGGATGACCGCTAGAGGGAGTAACTGATCACAAAATTTTTTTTTTATTTTACGCAAAATTTAACTAAATAAGGTTTATCATAAATATGAAAATCGGAATCTACTGCAAATTCTGCATATTTTGCATCGGGCAATTTTCTTGTATTTTGTCAAATAAGAGGAGCAGAGGAGGGGAAACTTTGTATTGAAGGAACGCTTATAAAAAATAAATACAAAAAAGTTGTCCGATGTAAAATATGCAAAATTGTCAGTAGATTCCGATTTTCATATTTATGATAGACCTTAAGTAGGTAAATCTTGCGTAAAATAAGAAATAATATTTTTGGTGATCAGTTACGCCCTCTAGCGATCATCCTAGGATTTTCTAAATAATTTCCAGATGTTTCTCGGGGTCACTTTATTCAGTAATATTTTTTCCCAAAGCTATATTGTAAACCGTTTGTGAGATATGGCCAAGCGACATTCTTAGTTGGCCACCCGGTACACTTTGGTTCATAGAAACAGTCCATTTCAGAACTGAGGTTGCAGGGGATAGTCATCTTTCTTCTATAGAACAACATCCTACCAAGCTCACTATTTCACCCTTTTCTCCAACAATTATTTTGGCCAATTGCCAACCTTGCCAAGCTGCTTTATTAAATATACCTCGGTCTCATCAACGCTATCTATCTTTTGCGGCTTGTCCTGAAGGCAATGTTCTTTCACTTCTTGCTCTAGGACATTTGCGAATGGTCAACTCGGGATCTCACCGCAAAAACGACCAAATCCAATAGTAGCTTGCTATCTATATTTGAAGCTGCACCCACTTGTTTACGCTTTGTCATAATTCTGTTTCTCCATAAATCGTGAGAATAACCCAACCCAATCGTTAGAAAATATACATAAGCCTCCACCAGTCAGCATACCATAGATGATTTGGTAGTTATCTGAATCTCGTAGAAGACTTGGAAGTCAACAAAAATAGTTTCATTTTTTACGAACTAACCCGTAATCTACTAATTGAAAGTTTTTTATTAATCCATTGACATATTTTTAAATTTATTTTATCTAATCCACTACCACATTCTTAAAAGCATTTCATTCATCTTTAGCAATTTCAAAAAAACTTGAATGCGAAATGTGCTATCATTTTGTGATTGCATAGAACGGGTAAATCATTATCTTCCTTTTTTCACGTACTGTACATACTAGAGTTTTGAACTTCGGAGAATTCTGTAATTTTCTCGAACGTGGGATACCAACATAATGAAGTTCTAAGGTTCATTCAGACAGATAACTTCGCAGAAAGGTAGGAAGTGTGCTAAATATTTAATGAGATTTCAGAGGACTAAACTACTAGATCTAATATTCCAGAGTGGAAGTATTCGGGATTACTACGTCTAGAGCAATTACATTCAGCAACGTAATCATTACTGTCACGATGATGTCACGTAAACATAAAAAATGTTTTAACTGGCATTTTATTTAATTTACATGCCAATACATTAAAAAAAACTTTATACATGAGTCTCATTATGATATAATAAACGTCAAGACTTATATATGTATTTAAAAAACAGTATTTATTTAAATTAAATACTAATAAACTAATTCCAGATACATGTAATTGTACAAAAAAAATAAATGTCCAAGAGTTAACCCATGCATTAGCTTCAAATAGCTTTTATTCTCTTTTTCAAATTTGTATAGAACGACAAGCGAATGGTAGTACAAATCTGTATTTAAGTAACGTACTATTGATTTTGGACTTACAAAAAAAACTTTCAGTATACATTCATGGATTATTACAAATCTATAGATGTATCTTTATTAATAAAGAAAGCATAGTTGGTTACTGTGATTTATTGTAATATAATACAAGAAATACTAAGAGGTTAATCTGAAGTATAAGTCTTCCTTTTATGTAAATAGAGTTCTAAATGCCTACTAAATCCAAAATTAACAAAAGCTCTCTCTGGATTCGTACCATACACTTAGGTGATAAAGTTTTCTCTTGTAAACAAATCAAATTATTGAAAATCGCATTTGATATTAAACTGAGCTTTGTAAATCGCGGAGGGACACCTACAGAAAACACTTCGGAGTTCATTGTTCGGTATAACAGAGCTTTTAATAATGCAGAAGCCCTAATTACGCCGTACGCTCCTTGCTATCAAATGTAGTACATCCGTTGGATCCAGGAAATACAACGGAAGTTTACAAAGTTTATACGGTTTTATGTGGTTAAATGACACTCCTTAAATTCTGCAATAACTCTAGGAATATCCTGTTTCTCTTTTGCCGAGTAGATGTAGATCCTAGAAGTAAAACGTTAAAATTTTTCTATAGTTTCTATAGATTTGTTAGAAATTTGTTATAAAACTTATCATGGTTATCCCTATAGTTACATGTTTCATAATACATTTCGGAGATATTTAGTTTCTGTCGTCAATAGCTTTACTAAGAAAAAAGTATGGAAACCATATTTATTTATAAATGATCCCTTGAATCTCTACAGTAAGCTTTGATCAGAAGAAACTCAAAGCGTTGTTACTGAAACTGGGACTTTTCTGTGTATTTTATTATAAAGATGTATACATTAAAGTACTACGTGTTTCGCTGAATGTTCCTTCTAAGGATAGACGTTTAACCGCACGTACTGACCACTACCCTGTGATTCTCGACCTTAGAAGTCCTCTCTGTACTATAATATACAAAGAAGTAATCAGGTAAGATAAAAACACTATACATATGCAAACTATGCTTCGGATTCGTAAACAAATAAACTCCATAATGTCTCATTTTCCAGTGAAAAATAATCTGTTTTAGCCAAATCCCATTCCATAATAATAATGAAATTTCTACACTTTCGTTGACACATATGCTGTCTACGCCTAAGGCGTTAGGTGATGACCTCTGGTAAAGTCTAAACCTAACTAAAACTACTAAACTCAATCAGATCTTACCACCCACGATACAGAACTAAAGAATTAATTTCAAAACATAATGTTTGGCATCTATAAATCATGTTCTTTAAAAATCAATAGTGTGGCAAGATAAAATCAAATTTCTTGTAACTTTAACAAAAGGTCAAACAGTATTGAAAATTCGCAAAATTAAATTAGTCTTTAAGAACCCTTAAGAGCCTTTTGCATAAAATCAAATTGCAGAACATAACGTTCATATTAAAGTTAAGTTCATATTAAAAAGCACATTATTAAGTTGTTGTAAGTCACTATTAATCACAGTTGCAACGGCTCATATTCACCGTAAAGGGGAGAATAAAATAAACACCAAAGGCAGACACATTATATTTTTAAACTAATTTTAAGATATCTTTGCTCTTTATAAAATGAAAACGATTAGCGTAAAAGGTGAACCTTGACGAACTGAATGATGATGAAACAACCATGTTTCATCATTATTATAGGAAGATCTAAACATCTGCATTGAATTGAATAACGATTTAATGTAAAGGATCAGGAAAATAATGAATGAAATGGTCCAGAAGTTGCCATTTATGAAGAAAGAAGTACCATATGGTTATGGTAAGTAGCACTCTACCTTCTCTTCCTTCAAAAATGGCAACTTCTGAACCATTTCATTCATTATTTTTCTGATTTTTTCCATTAAATCCTTATTCAATTCAATACAGACGTTTGGATCTTCCTTCAATAGTCCTTTATATTGAACAAATTACACTATATTTATTAACGTTTATTGTGATGCTACCTCTTCGTCTAACTTAGTAATTGTTCACAATAATCCTTGTTTTATTGTAGTTTAATTCACTCCTCTTATGATTTAATTTTTAAATACTCAATCAAGACTTATTTTTAGTAGAGCACCTCTCTGAAAATATCTGCCTCTAGTCATTTGTTGTAACAATCAAAACCTAGATATATCGTGTTTATACCAACCCAACCTTGATCAGGTTTAGCCTAAATCTGTGTAGTAAATTGTGAAGAATTTGATTTCCATTCTTAACATTCTAATTATATCCAAACTTCAATAGAGTCATATCATAAATATATAGAAATCAGTTTAGAATCTGAATGCCAATAGCTACAGTACACTCAAGAATGCAGTAAAAATGCACCAAAGATTTCGTTATACTGACTTATTAGGGAACCCTAATGGTACCGAAAAACAAACGTTGGCATCCCTCTCTATTACTAAACTAGATAATTTTAGCTTGGGTACTAGTCCTTGTCTGCTCCTCCAAGTGCAGATCTTAACACCTGCACTACCGAGGATTACAGTTTTGTTGCAAGTAATCTGTTTTCCAACGAAACCAAGTTCACACGATATGGAGTCATATATAAGATCCACATGAAATGGAAAATTTTGTCGTACCATTTTGTGTAGATTTTTGTTGTGTCAAAGGTTCTTGATTCGAAAATCCTGCCAGCCAATGTCCATCAAAGCTATCTAACTTTCCTAATCCATCGAGTTTACCATTTTTTCAAAACTCACAAAATATTGCATTATTTTCAAAAATTTCGAAAAATATTTTGAGAAAAAGCTTTATTTTTTAATTTTGTGCATTTTAAAACGTTGAAATTGTCAAAATAGAAAAAAAAACAGAAAATGCCTGTAATAGACGGTCATGGTAGCACAACCGATGAACATTGCCAAATACAGTAAACCAAAAAATGCCTGGAATAGGGCTCATACCATAACTTGTTTTTGTCGACTTTCCAATTATTATTTACTTGTAACCAAGTCAGAGAGAGAGAGAGGCAATGAGTTTAGAATCAGTTTACTGTCCAAACTGTTGTACAATGCAGATCAACGTAGCAAGAAGCAAGGAAGGTAGTTCTGGCATTGTGAGATACGTTCATGAGCCCAGAAAAAACGAAACTGTTTAGTCCGTTTCTAATAGTTGATCTAGTTTTATTGCTCTCGTTAACAAACTAATTTCTGCATTTAAACCAAGAGTATCTATAACAGGAAGTTTCTTGGTTTTTCTTATCAATTTTGCAACAAGCTCAACGTATGTTCTTTGGCATATTTTCTCAAACAAAAAAAAATAAGTAAAAAAGTGATTTCCAGGGCTACCCTTAATCGCAATATTAAATTGACAATCGTGAAATCAAGGACTGTGATCTCATAAGATACCTACACATAAAAATCGGTAATACCAACACCACAATGTTTAATTAATTAATCCGGGACACGTGTTTCGAGGACTCATGGAGCCTCATCTTCATCCGAATACCGAATGAGTGACGCCGTAAATAGTCCACAAAATTCCTTTGGACCCAAGACAACGAATACGGATCCAGTATAATGTTATTGTCGCGCATAATTCGAATCGCATTAGAGGTCTTTTAGGTTAAGTATCATAATCGATATGGTAGAAAAGGACAAACCTTTTCCACAGCTTTCCAGATTTGCTTGCTTGATTGAAATCCTATTGATTATTTTTGTACAGAAATATTTGAAAACTAGTGCTATGCTACACCTGCAATTGCGGCATCTGCAGCAACTAATAGATTAGATTGTATCTGAATCTAAAGTTAAGACGAATTTGAATATCCCATTTAAATTTTTGCATTTGATCTTCATTCATAAATTATATTGTTGGTCATATGAGTTGGCGTTTTTATAGATGAAGTAACAGTTTATATAACCGGTCGTTGTTATGACAACAAACAAAACATCTTTGTAACAGAAAGCAATAACACAACAGATGTACTTTATAGATATATTCTTTTCTTTGATTCGATTCTCATTCGTTTTTTGGTGCTTCCTTCCGTACTGTAAACATTTATTTACTCAACTCTCTTGAGCAATACTAAGAAATATAAATTGCGATTCTCCTTGAATCAACAGATCTCTGATATCAATTGCAATTCCTCTGTTGCGTTCAAATATAGAGGAAAAAATATATAAAAAGTTATGTCGCCTAAAGTCTCTTACTAAGCGGCTAAAATCAACTCGATTTTCTAAGAAACTAGACGTGTTTTGCGCTATTTATACAGCCGAGAGATTGTTTTCAACATCAACACAAGAGCTCTCGAACATCGCAGTAGGCGGTACGGCGGTTTTTTTATTTCGCGGCCTCTTTTTCTCCGGCCGCGACCTTTAAAACGAAAATCACACGAGCTAGAACGCTTACAAGAGAGAATCTAATTCGCGCAGGATCCCGCTGTCCACGCCATATTTATAAACGTGTCAGTTTTTCGTGACGCAGATTTATAGTAACACAATTATTTTCCGAGAAGTGATATAAAGGCGATTTTATCTGGCAACATATCAAATATTTTAATGGCTCGTGCGCGGGTCTATATTTAATAAAAAAATCTCGCTGGCGTCATATACGATTTCGTTAATTTCGGCTTTCTATTTTCCTTTCTTTCTTTACCTCTAAGCTGCTCAGAAATTGAGCAAAAAGAGACGTTCGTGTGATGTTTTAATTTAAAAGTCTGTTGGAATCTTCACCGTTTTTTGGATTCCTGTTGAAAGACAGGCGTTTACGTCTCTTGTCTTGTCACATCGATAAGAGTCTTTATTTTTTTTATATTTTATTTCGGTCAATGCACCATTTCCTGCTATTATGGATGTTTCTATATTTTCAAAATTGTTATTTTGTAATAACCTATTTGAGAAGTAATTAAAGCTTGTATAATGATGTGCAAAAATTTATTTGAGAAAAAATCAAAAAGTTCATTCAAACCGCTGGTTCTGAATTTACTAGACATTCTCCACGTTTCTCATCTTTTGAGCGGACTATAGCTGGTAAATAGAGCCCTGGTAGTATTAAGGTCTTTTTTGTTGAGGTCCAACAGCGTTACTGGTTGCCAAATTAATCGAGTTTTTTATTATATTAATTTTGGACTATCGATCCAATGCTTGGCTTTTTGTCCCGCCTTCCACCGTTGAAGATGAGCTTTGACGTGGCTTTCAACTAGACCACAGAATGGGTCTGGTCTAGTAAGTCGAGACTTCGCGTCTTTCTTTCCAAAATCATGCAACAGTGTTATCTTCCTCCACCATCTGTGACCTGGTACTCACATCAATGCAACTGTGTTCCTTTGAGCCAAAGTTTTGAGGGTTAGCTGAGACTCAAAGGTAAACGTCCCACATCCTTTAGTGCTGCTTGACTGTCCGAGATGTATGTATACACATGCATCATGGTAGCATCTTTTCAGACATTCCTGCGCACATTGTTCAATGGCACATATTTCTACCTCAAAGATAATTGGACTTGCACCTATCGAGATTTTGTATTTCAGGCCATAGATACGTATTTCCATATATCAGCGTGTCGAAAGATTATATAGTTTAGGTCTCGCATTACTAACAATAAGTCGAACCTTAGTGTAATTTGGTGTTTTAGTTTAGCCAGCTCACCTAATTCTAGCATTTTAAGATGATTTACTAAGTCTTCTCTTATTTGAATATTATGTTTCGGTTAAGTCTGATGGTAATCACCACCTTCCTCATTATTGATGAAATGAATCCAACCAACTTAACAAGCAACACAAAACCAAAGAAGATTAGGAGATAACGCCAAATTTGAATTTAATTCTGCTGTTGAAGTCAAAGACATTAGAACTACATTTTAAAATTATTGAGATTTTCTTGGATTGCTAAGTCGAATCTTAGTGTAATTCTAGCATTTTAAGATGATCTACTAAGTCTTCTCTTATTTGAAGATTGTGTTTTGTTTAAGTCTGATGATGGTAATCATCACCTTCCTCATAAACGAAGAATTACCATTAATTGTAAGTATTGTTAGTACCATAAACAGTGATTTAATCGCCTAACTTCAAAAACAAAATATCTAGAAAGTTTCTCATGACTTATCCATGGCAAAAGGTTAACACTTTATAATAATCCTTAGGACAACTAGAACAACCTGAAACTGCTTCCATAACACTGGTTCACAACAATTATTACAATTATTATGCTGATTTCAGATCTGTCTTTGGAAATTTTCTATCACATCACGTTTTCGACCTGCAAGTCATTCAATATTGAAAGATGTTCATTTTTTATTTAAAAATATGCACTTGGACTATTTACTGAGATGCAACATTACCTATTTCTAAATGCATAACAACTTAATATATTTCTTATTTAATAAGTAGGCGTGTGTCATAATTCAAGTGTCGTGTACACAGTCTGTCAAATCAATCAGTTTGTGTCGTATGTTTACGAATAATTTTGTGAAGTCGTGCCAAAAATAAAGGATCGCACATATATTTGTAAAACCAATCCCAATGACTTTTGTTATATATGCGGAAAATATACCACGAAGAATCAACGTTGGAAAATCAGTGAAACTTATGAAAATATCATATGAACAATATTTTGGTTTTGATTTAAAAAATCAAGGTAAACCCTGGAATCCTCAAATTTGTTGTAATACGAGGGAGCGTTTTTATATTCGCGGAATGGGAGATAAGGGGTGGAAATAAAAAAACCAAATTATTTTTCTTTTTCAATATATTCACCTGCAAGACGGATACATTTTTCACATCTTTCAATTAATTTATTTATACCCTCATAAAAAAATGATTTCTCTTTATCTGCAAAATACGCCGAAACTGCCTCCTTGACTTCATCATCGGCAGTAAATTTTTTACCCCGCAGCTCTTTTTCCATTTTCGGAAACAGGTAATAATCACTCGGGGCCAGGTCTGGGCTGTAGGGTGGGTGATTCGCAATTTCGAAGCTCATCTTATGCAGGGCAGCTAACGCAACGCGGCTCTTGTGGACGGGCGCATTGTCGTGCAAAAGCAGCACACCTTTCGTCAATTTTCCCCGTCTTTTCTCTTTAATGGCTTCTTTTAGTCGCTCTAATATTGAAGCGTAATATTCTCCGGTTATAGAAACACCTTTATCTTTATAATCAATCAACAGTATTCCTTCCGAGTCCCAAAATACCGTTGCCATGAGTTTCCCAGCTGATTGTGACACTTTAAATTTCTTGGGAGGTGCTGTGCCCTTTTTATGCCACTGCATGGACTCTTGTTTGGACTCAGGTTCATAATGATGAACCCAAGTTTCACCTCCAGTAACAATTCGACTCACTACACCATCCTTGACTTCATTACAGAGGTCCAAAAATGCACGCGAACACTCTACGCGCTGTTGTTTTTGCGGCGGCGTGAGCATTCTCGGCACCCATCTTGCGCTGACCTTAGACATGCCGAGATGATCATGTAGTATTTTAAAAATTGTTGTATCGGATACTCCAACCATTTCTGCGAGTTGTTTCTTCTTTAGTCCGGCCTCGGGTCGTCTTCAAGGGATTCCCTTCCTTGTTTAAATAAACTATGCCACTTGTACACCATGGTTTTTCCTCGACAAGAGTCGCCGAAACCAATGACATCTCATTCATTATGGTCGCGACTGATTTTCCTTGCCTTGTAATGAACTTTATAACGGCACGATATTCGATTTTTTCCATATTTCACTTTTCACTCCTGATTATGTTACTTGGTTGACGATAGCTCAAAGACTAACTGTCTATTAACAATGAAACTTCGTATTTATACTAATTATGAGTCGCTGCACAGGCCACGCCCCCAATGCGCCTAATCACCCCCCTACAACCCGCTCATTCCGCGAATATAAAAACGCTCCCTCGTACATGCAAGATTAATTTATCGAAATGGAAAAACGGATAGTTGAAAAATTTACCTTTTGTACAACCTGTCATATGGAAAGAGCAAAAAGATCATGTGGAAGACTGTTATTTCTGCTTAACCAAGAGTAGTAGCTTATCTGCGAAGAACAGACACGGAATGGAATACCCTCTAATTGACAGTGTTATCAAATTTGCCTGTTGAAGTTGATGCTTGCACAGAAAACGGTACCCTACTTGAGACTATGACTTAGGAGAACCATATTTAATTATACAACTTGAACTCAACGATTTGGTTCGAGATTTAGGACTTTCCAAACAATAATCTGAAGTTTTGGGATCACGCTTACGTCAGTGGAATTTGTTAGCACCTGAGACAAGAACAAGTGTCTTTAGAGATCATAGTCAAAGTCCAGCGCTTCATTTTAAATCAGCAGATGATAATGTCTGTTATCGTACAGATGCTGATCAATTACTTTGCAATTTAAGTTGCGATCACATTCCGAGTGCATGGCGGTTATTCATCGACTGCTCTAAGTGGAGTTTAAAGGCTGTGCATAACGGGAATGTTTTTACCTCCGTTCCAATTGCACATGCTGTTGGTATGAAGGAATCGTATGAAAGTGTAAAGAAAATATTGGAACTGATGAAATGTAACATATATCAATGGAATGTTTGTGGTGACTTTAAGGTGATTGGGCTATTGACCGGACTACAAGGGCGTTTCACAAAACATTGTTACTTTTTGTGTTTATGCAATAGTCGCGATACTGAGAATTCTTACCAATAACGTGAAGTACGAAGCTCTTGTCGATCTCAAAAATGTACTGATGCCTTCGTTACATATAAAATTGGGGCTAATGAAGAACTTTGTTAAAAGTTTAAACAAAGAAAGTGCAGCTTTTCTTACGTAAAAGAAAAGTTTTCTTACGTGACAGATGCCAAGCTTAAGGAGGAAATCTTCATAGGACTTCAAATTAGAAAACTACGAGTACTTGCAGACGGAGGATTTGATTCAAAACCAAATTTAACCGAACTTGCAGCGTGGACTTCCTTCAAAGAAGTTGTCCATGAGTTTTTGGGTAATAAAAAATCAGACACTTACCGAGATTGGCTACAGTTTGTTGGAAAATTACCCAAAAGCTGGGTGTCGAATGTCTTTAAAAATGCATTTCCTTCATAGTAATCTATACTGTTTTCCTGAAAACCTAGAGGCCGTCGGCTATAAACAGGGCGAGAGGTTCCATCAGGACATTAAAACCATGGAACAGAGATACCAGGGTAGATGGGACCCGCAAATGATGGGTGACTACTGTTGGTTCCTTAGGACAGATTCCACATATGAATATAAGCGAAAATGTATCTTTCAAAGTGTTAATAAAATTTCATCACTTTCATATTCATTTCTTTATTATTTTTGTAATAAATTAAGAAATTTTAGTGTTTCCATCTCAAGTACAAATTAAAATAGACGTGTAGGAAGGGAATGGATCTCTGTTTTTGATTCTCTTGAATGAATACAAACATTTTAAGCAGGAAAATGCGTAGGCGTATGAGAAAGATTCAATGTTGTGGGCCAGTGAATTTGAAAGTAGAAGAGGGGCTGGCAACATTTTCTACTATTCAAGCTTTGGTTTCAAAACCCTATTTGGCATAACCGAAACAACTAAGAATAACTTTAAAAGTTTCGAACAAGAGAGATGCTAAATTAAAAATTGTTTTTGGCGGTTTGTTTTAGACTAATTGTTCAGTATTATTGCACGAAACTTTGGACAGTTATTATTTGCAAAGTCATACAACATCAGATGATATTAACTAGACTTTAAGCCGGAACAACAATTAACTATATGAACAGTCATGATTATACAAAGCTTTCTAGGAACTTACAAGAAGATGTAGGAATATTTTTCTTTAGCGTAAAATATTCATATCTATTACGCTTTTTTGTCTTGTTTACATTACTATAATTATATTCACGGAAAGTAATCTGCATCCAAGCAAATAATTCTCACATAAAGAAATAAACAAGGAAATAACAGCTAAGTCATAACAATAATAAACTGAATTACACTTATATTTATAAGTATTTACTCATCTTCGATTGCACTGATTGTTCAATAAACACATCAATTTAGTTTTGTTATATGAGGAAGCATTTACAAACATCATAAGTAAATTTACTTTCAGGTTTAACAAATAACTTAGATTCTTATTTTATGAATAGGAATATGAAATTCTTCATAAATAGTTTTAGATTGTTGATGTGTTTAATAAACCGTAAAAAATGAGGTTTGGTCATGGTCAATAATTGTATATTATTGCTTATTTGAAGTTATTTACCACTACGTCTTTCACTATATAGACAACAGTTGTATCCGACTTTTTGTCACATTTTAAAATTATTGTGTTTTGTTTACTTCTCAATATTAGATACACTAGATGTCCTAGTTATTTGCTCGCTTCTTTTTTATTTACCTTATGTTTAAAACGGTATCAAAAGAACCTCAAATTGGCAAAGTTTACTATTACGAATTCCTCGTTTACTCCATATTAATATCTTAAAAAAGGAATGTATAAATATTGACAGCTACACGGTGTTAGCAAACAACATGGTCGAAAACTTAATCGTTACCTTTTTTGTTGTTCTCTGTGGTGAGTGCAAGTCGCAGCGGCTTCTTAAACTCTATTGCTTGTCTGATTGCCGCTGCAACAATTTTTTTTTTAATCTGGTATAAGTCAATCTATCTTCTTCATCTTCTATAGTATTGGAATTAAATAGTAGCCTATTTTGAAACGATACCACATATCACAATCGTGGAATTGTTTAAAGAATTTTTTCTGGATAAAATAAATTCGGTGAGTCTCGCTGCTAACTTCGGCCTTCAATGTTTCGGTGGTTGCGGCCTTGTCGGCATACACCTCTGACTTAAGATAACCCCACAACCAGGAGTCCAAAGGTGTTAAATCCCAAGAACGTGCGGCCAATTCTGGTCACCAAACAGAGAAATAACACTAGCAGGAGCAAACTCGTGCAAGACAATCAATGTCAATCAATATCTTCCAATTGAAGCACAAAAAACTGCTTTATCATAGCATGATAACGTTCGCCATTCACCGTTAATGCATTATCTTTCTCGTCTTCAAAGAAATACAGTCCAATTATTCCTCTAAACCACAATGCACACCAAACAGTAATACGTTTTGAATGCACAATTTTGCCGATTAACGAAGCAATCGAGGTGAAAATGGACATCACTAAAAATGATTTTGTCCACAAAATCGGCATTCACCTCTATTTGGTCGAGGATCCAATTGGTGAACTTTCTTCGCTGTGCATGATCTGTTGGCAGAAGTTGTTGAGTCAATTGGACTTTGTAGGCATAGTGATGCAAATCTTTAATGAGAATAGGTTGAAGAGCGGCTGTTGTAATGTCAAATTCTTGTGGAAGAAGATGAATCGACGTCTCTGAACTTTCGGGCACACTCATGCGAACTGCCGTGATGTCTTGTTCTGAACGTCGTATGTTTCACATCATTAACCGAACCAGCACTTTCGAATTTTTTGATTATTCTTTTCACGGTAGATAATTAAACATTCCACCATTTTGATAATGTTTAACAAACGACACGCTTTTCTAATCGTGATAATGCTCCATCTTCCAGCATTTTGATAATGTTTAACAATCTGGAAAGAACGCTGTTCTAATTGTAAAGATGCATAGTCCATATTGATAGTCAAAATATTCTTTTTAGGATGATAAACATCATTTAAATAATTGAAACTGTGCTGGAAAGAACGATGATTTCCATCCGAAATTAATTTAAAGATGCATAGTTGAAACTTTATTATATATATCAGAGTGATTGAGTACAGGTATTTTGTAGGATGAATCCTGAAGTATCAGATTGTTAACAAGTTGTATCAATACAGTGCCAACAGCTTTGAAATCTAAAATACTCCAGAAGGAATTTTCTTGGACTCTCTCATGGGGAACTAGTGTTGCTTTCGCAGGATTTACTCTTAGGTTTTCCTGTATATGCCACCTTTCTGTTGTTTTCAGAGCTCTTTGCATGAGTTCTGAAATAATACTTGCATTTTTCGCCATTATGAATATTGTAATATCATCAGCATACCCCTGGGTATAGTAGCCTACATTGTTAAAGGTTACAGGTAGTTCATCAATAACAAAATCCCACACCAAGGACGACAAAATCCCTCCCTACGGACAGCCTCTGCCCATCGACACCTGCATTAGTTCACTCGCACCTATGCTTATTGATATATCCAAAGAAATCGTTGCTTCTATGATATTGCTATTCCAATACTCAAAGATGAAGTTTTACATAGGAATTAACCCTTACGATTATGGTTATATTTTCGAAAATGCTTCAGAATATACATCATAAATGTTAATTCCATGTTTAAAATAACCATCGCAAGAACCTATTAAAACCAAGATTACGCGGAACCGTGAATTATCTCATCGAGATCATGCGATTAATATTTACGTTACCACATTCAACGTATACAGCTATCGAGCAAATTACCTTGGAAAAATCAAAACGTATATTTAATTGACTCTACGGATCTGGTAAAAATAAACGGTGTGGATGTAAATATTTCTCGAAATAACCGTAGATTTGTTTACGTACGGCGAATTTTTCTTGATGAAGTGATTACGCAAATTCACGATATATACAGAAAACAAATATAAATCACAGCAAATGGCGTATCTGTCTTCTCAAGAAGAACAGATCTTACACCCCAGCATCATGCTAAATTTAAATTTCATTCTTTAATACGTGTAAACAGAAACGTTATTTTTACCACGGATATGCTACGCACAGCAAAGGTATGCGATTCATTAAATCAGTAAGTGGGAACACTTTCGACGTGTTTTTCAATAGAAAACTGGAGACCGTGTTAGTCTTACGAAGAAAAGTAGTTCTTCGTAACTGTACATGTACATATGTACTTACGTATGTAATCCTTAGATTATCTCCTATCCGTACAATGCTTTAATTTAGAAAGTGTAGAAAAAATTTCACTGCAATACCAATTAAAACAATTATCTGTTAACTATACTACAGAAGTGATAGTATCGGAAATTGTTTTTATGGTTGATTTTAAATATTTTTCACAAATTATGGACTAAGTTAATAATTATAGAGAATATTAAATGAAAGGAACATGTTCAATGAAGAAGACAATAAAATAAATCCAGAAAATGGTCATGAAATACACCCCCTAAATACATCAATTCAGGAAATCAAAGATGCAAAGGCAAAATTTGACCAATCTAACAACCGCAGTAAGGGTTACCTGTAGCTTAACAATAAATATACTTGGACTACCAGTAATTCGAATTACAGGTACTGGGTAGGAGTTCGAGTACCACAAGAAAGACTACTATACAACACATGGGTCAAATAGATAATTGCCAGAAAAACTCTGGATCAAATAAGCTTGGCATGTAGTGGTAGAAACTTCTGATGATCAAAATCCAATACCTCAAACAACATCGCAATCAAAAGCCACATTTTTTCGAAAGACCCCACAAAGTACAAGTACTTTTCCAACTTGCAATACCCAGTTTTAATCCTGCTTATCTAGCACAGAAGTTACATCTCATACTGCATAGTATTTACAAGAGATTGACAAAATTCTGAAGCAAAATTGTTCCATATTTTTTGTAATTTACTCCGCAAAAAGAATGGTTTATTCAGGATCATTTCTTAATTGTTACTTCATCGGTTTTTATAAAGCCTCAGTGACATTTAAACCTAGACTGCTGGATGAAAGAGACAACACCTTCATTCTGACATTTGTTAAGAATGATTCTTCAAAAATTCAAAATGTGTCCAAATCCTATTGCTAACATGCATCCCCAAATCACAATATCTTGTGAAAACTTAGCGATTCTTTTAAGATACGATAGATTATAAAATGGTTCTATTTGATCATTTTTTTATGGTTTATTATTTATTTCGGTGCCTTAGTATGTATACGACGTGTTTCCAATGTGTTATTGTTACAATTTGAGTTCGTTATGTGCTGTGATGTATTTACGTCAATATGACTAAAAGACGGGAGATAATTGTTGAAGAACGCAATCAAATAGTGCTACTATATTCGCAGGGCATATGGGTAAATAAAATTGTAGAAAGAATCAAACATTCACAACTTGCAATCCTGTTCACTATAAAACGATTTGAAGAGACTTGTTTTTATAAAAATCCATCAAAAAGTAGGGGAAAAAAGCAAAACCACTACGAGATACGATCAATATTTAAAGCTTTTATCCTTGAGGAATTGCTTTCAAACATTTAAACAGTTCGTTGCGAATCCATCGGTCATTCAAGGTATTTCTGTTTGTGAAATATTCGAAGAAGGTAAATTGTAAAAATGTGTACATGAACCAGCAACGAGATAAATTTAAAAGAATGGCTATTTTTAATTATCTAGTTTCAGATTTTTTACAGTTTTGAAGCACAGTTTGACGGTGGCAGTGTCATGATTTGAGGTTGCATATCCGCTAATAGAGTGTTTCTATGTGACAGTCAAATGAATGAAGGGTATATTCTAAATGTTGGAAGAGCTACTAGATATTTCAATGGTAAAAATATTCTACAGACATTAAGCGAAATACTTATTTCAACAGGATAATGCACCTTGTCACAAATCCAGACGCTCCATGCAGTAGTTTAAAAACAACGAGATCCACTTGTTTCAATGGCCAGCTAATAGAAAATTTTTGGCTCATATTGAATTTAAAGCTCTGAAACAGATATTTATCAACGTTTAGTAGCGTCAATGCCTAGCAGAGTAAATGCCTTAATTAAGGCAAATTCTGATGTTACAAAATAATTATTAAATTTGTTAGTAAAAACTTATTTAGAGAATATACAATGTGATCGGGAAAATGTAGGAAATCTCTCGGATTTAGATAGAACATTAAAAATAAGATGACAAGTTCCCATATTTTTTTCCTAGCGGCCCTCCCTACGGAGATACAGCCTCCTAAAGGACGCCACTGGAAATTTTTCTTAAATAACTTTTAAACTACTTATTATAATTTAATGAAAATTTAATATGATAAACAGTAGTAAGGACCTCTTAAAATACTGCCCTTAAATTTAAATTAGCTTGTTTAGTTTACCAGGGGCGGACTAGGTTGTATATTTTAATGCTTACATTTTTAACACCCTGTATGATAAGGAGTTAAAAAAACAAATTTGGATACCTTGAACATTAAGCTAAAGAAAAGGTACTCTTGTTCATTGTCGATAAAATGAACCGTTTTCAAGAAATTTCTATTTTTTTGTCTGCAACAAAGTGTGATACAAAAGTCTGAAATAAAATTGTTTTCAGTACTAAAAACGCATTGTTTTTACAAACGTTACTATGGTACCTACGAATTAATAAATATCTTGCATTGACGTGTAAATTTTAAATGTTGTCATCTTTCATATTGTTAACACGTTGATCCTTTACTTCGATATTAATTTATTGAATTTTGAATATCTTGGTAAATTTAATTTGATAATGGGATACACATTTAGTGAGTATGCAGATATGCATCTTATGTACGGTATTGCATCTTGCAATGCTTTGGAAGCAAGAAGGTTGTATGAAGAAAGATATCCTAATCGCAATATTCCAAATCAGAAAACATTTCAGCGACTTGACGTCTAAGAGAGACTGGTGGGCGATTCCAGTTAATAAAGTAACATTATTGACTTTCTTTAATGGTTTAGGAAGTTTTGCGAAAAAAAGTACTGATGCTGGTGTGAGAAGAACAGTACGTACGGTGCAATTGGAGGAAAATATTTTGGATACTGTAGGTGATACTCCTTCAATAAGAACAGTTGTTATACCCTTATCATCTGCAAAAAGTGCATCTACTACTTCCTGAAAATTTTCCTCGTACAATCCGGCAAACTCGCTGTTAGATCAGCAACGAACAAACCCAAACTTCATTAGCACTATTCTTTTTACCGATGAAGCAGGGTTTACCAATAATGGTATTGTAAATTTACATAACTCGCATGTATGGGCTGATGAAAACCCTCATGCCACTGTTGTTCATCATTATCAACATCAGTTCCAAGCAATTAATCTTTGGGCAGGAATAATTGGCAATTTTTTGATTGGACCATGCGTATTGCCGCAACGATTGAACGGTGAACTTTATTTACAGTTCCTTCAGAACGCTTTTCTGGATTCAATAGAGCATTTGCTACTTGAAACCCGCCAAAGCATGTATTTTATGCATGATGTGGCCCCACCTCATTTTAGCGTTGCTGTACGCGACCACCTGAATAACGTTTATCCAAACCGTTGAATAGGCAGAGGAGGTCCCATTGTCTGGCCTCCACGGTCTGAGGGTCATCTCAAAACCTTGGTGTATTCCTCTCCGGTTGATACTAGGGAGAAACTTCTACAAAGAATCACATTTCATTGGGATGTGATAAGAAACAATGCTGGGTTGTTGTGGCGAGTACAGCAGTCGTGCCCGCAAGTGTATCAGAGTTCACGGAGCCTATGTTGAACCCACTTACGAAGTTTTTAATTCATTATTTCTAATTAGCGTATTAAGGTTCAATCGTTGCAAGCTTTAGTGAGTACACTTCTAAATATAATTTTTGTTAAGGTGCCTTTCTGGGACAAAACTGCATTTCTAAGAATCTTTGTAATTTTGTCGGATTAAATAAACTAAACTAAAACTTTTTTGTTCCTTGAATGACTTTTGTATCACACTTTGTTGCAGACAAAAAAAATTAGAAATCATGGTTTTTTTAATAGAAATAAAACATTAATTCTTTTTTTTTCTCGAAAACGGTTCGTTTTATCGACAATGAACAAGAGTACCTTTTCTTTAGCTTAATGTTCAAGGTATTCAAATTTGTTTTTTTTAACTCCTTATCATATAGGGTGTTAAAAATGTAAGCATAAAATGTACAATCTAGTCCGCCCCTGGTAAACTAAACAAGCTAATTTAAATTTAAGGGCAGTATTGTAAGAGTTCCTTACTACTGTTTATCATATTAAATTTTCATTAAATTATAATAAGTAGTTGAAAAGTTATTCAAGAAAAATTGATTTCCAGTGGCGTCCTTTAGGAGGCCGTATCTCCGCTAAGAAAAAAATTATGGGACCTGAGTCAATATTCCATAGGGTGATTATTTATTGGAAGCAACTTCTCCTGCCGGTTCTCCTGCAATTTTTCATTAGACACCTGAAATTTCGCTCTGAAACTGTTCTTGGTTGTAATCTACGCACAATTAATTTTACTATTTTTTTACTAATAAAATCAATGCAGTTGAAAACTTGCAAGAGGTCATTTATTAAAGAGGTCAAACTTGCAATTTAAGTCATTTATTAAACGTCATTATAAATATTTCAACGTCGTCTTCGTAGTATATTTTTATGTGAAACAAATTCAATTTATCCCAACATTAAGTTATCAATATTTAAGTGTCAGCATTCAAGAACTAAATCAGTTGTTTAGTTTCACCCTAAAGCTGTAGTTTATTTAAGTTTTAGCTTATCCCAGCATATGGTTTTTAGAGCTCGTATTTGCGATTCTTCATCACCAATTAATCGGATTTCTTCGCATTGTATACCTTATATACTGAAATAACCAGCAGCTCCTACCAGTTTAGCAATCTTTCCCACAGTCACATATATTTGTCGTAATTCTGGTTAACCTATCAGCACATCTGGTTTCCTTCTATACAGAAATGCCAAAAATCCAAACTAGTTTAATAATACAACCAACAACAACTTTCTCGGATTTTCTTTTTTTTACTACTGGCCGTTACAGCAAAATCTATAGTGAAAACTATAAAAAATGCTATTGAGAGGTTCAGTATTTCATTAAATTTTCAAAACACATTCGCAATTTAAAAAATTTCTTATCTGGACATTGTTTTGTCACCACAGCCAGTAATGGCGAAAGTGGCTTCAAATAAAGACGTCTAAGCTATAATTTCAGCCTCTTAAACTCTTTACAGTTATCTCCATGTTTTCAGGTGACTCTGTATATAGTATTTATAATTTACTTCAATAAAAAAACAAACAAAAACAAGATCTTATTGATTTAGCACCTTTTCTGACGAAATATTGAATGTACACATTCACTAATAACGTTTTCCTCTTAATTACTCATGATCATAATCAAATATTTGCACTGAAGTATAAATGTATGTAACACTACTCCATCAAATTACTCAGTATACCTACACGTATGCGTACAATAAGTAGAACATGTATCTGCACTTCTCATAAACTGGGTTCATGAGAATATGTAACATTAATTAAAGTCGAGGTTCTGCCTTCCTCTCTATCGCTAAGCATTCGTGTAAAATTACATCGATGTGAATCATACGATGCAGGAGAAATGATGAAATATTCTTTCTGCTTAAGCTCGAACGCATATGCAATGACAAATCGTATCTGATTCATTATTGTGAATAAATAAGCAAAGCGCAATATACAAATTCCTGTTATTCCTCCCCGTTAAATATTTCAAATAAATAAAGTTTCAATATTTCTGTTTTCTAGGGAAAACGACTCATCTTTTATCAGAAAAAGTGTCGTCTGTGTGTATATGCAACATATGTAAGTATATCTGTTCATATTCCTTGTACTATAACCATTATTATTCAACTACATACATTTTACCACCATAAAGCTCAAATTATATTCAAGTATTAATAAAATTTACAAAAAAATATATTGTAAAGATGCTATTTCTTCTGTCTATGCCTTTGTTGTGTAGATCCTTGAAATATACCTGAAATAAAGCTAATAGCTATGAGATTCCTGACTTCTACGAAGGATACAGCCATTCCAAAGGTACTGAGTCACAATCACCAAATTAATTTAAGTCGTTCTAATCGGAATAAAACCACGTTAGCATTCAATACGAACTAATTTACTACAAAATTTTATTTAAAGATTATATTAACGTCAAGCAGTTATGGAGCACAATTCTAAAATAGCTGTTTCACGACAATATTCAGTAATTAACATTTAACTAATTTGACTGAAGAATCATCATATATATCAAATATTCGTAAGCTACATTGGATCCTAATATCGCCACTTTATTTCCAGGAACTAATTATACGTTAGTTCAATTACCAAATCAAATTCGGAGAAGTCTATGTTACGCATAAATGCGGTAAATTCCCTAAGATTGTCTTCTTTATCAAAACTTTTAAAAAAAAATTTAACTTCAATAAAATGAAATCACCTTTTCTGAATGAATTATGCCACTATTTACCATTAAATAAACAGGAACTTCAAGATAAAGATAAGCATACACGTTTTAATAAGTTGTATAATTTTCTAAGTAGTTATTATATTGTAGCTTGGCAATATCTGACTGGATTTTTTAAAAGTACTAGTAACTGGAAGGTGTCGTACATGCAGTGATTAAGTTACTCGGTGAAAAGTTACTTATATAGATAAATATGACTAATTTAATATAAATCAAACAAGTACATGTTCCTATAAAATGTGATTAGATAGATGAAAGAATGGGCTACACACGTTAATATAATATTTCGTATTTGTTTAACTCTGAGTAAGCGATACGTCAAAATACAATATAAAAGCTAACTACACAAAATTCAAGACAATGATTTACAATTTTGGTGGAGTATCCGGTGTTAACTGAATTTTTGAATCTTTACCATTACGTAAAATCGTTTTCGTTTCTTATAATATCCTAAGGTCTATGAGGCTTACCACTAGCCAAATTTTGCTGTTAACAAAGATGAGTTTTTGCTTCAATATTTTAAGACCTCGTTGTAAATAACACTCGACTCCTACTATTTCCAATATACACGTTATAACTGCCTCCATTGCCCCATTAAAATTGTAAGTCATTCCTGAAGTATTCAATCCCTTTATTCTCTAGTCCATTTTAATCTTTTTTCCTTCGCCCTGGCATTAAACATTACTGTTTTTAGACGTAAAACAAGGTTTTCAATATTAAGAGGACTTTTCTAGCAATATATATCTATTTCATCTTCTTAAAATTAAAACTTATAACATAGTATGTGATAAATTTTGCAGAGAGAGAGAGAGAGAGACAGAGGTTATAATTCCCTTTCCAAGTGCATTACTTCACAAAGCACTTAACCGAAGATATTGATCCAGACGACCTTTGTCAGTAATTCTTTTTAATCTTCTTCTATTGGCGTTTGTAATTTTACCTTTTATATAATTGCAATTCTCCAGCTTAATTTTCTGGATAATTTAATAAATGATTTTTTTTAATATTGTAGCCCTTCTGTCAATCTTTCCGAACACAACCAGCTTCAAACTGTACAAAATGCTTTCAAGCGACTATTTGCAATGGTCTAGGCGCTCTTGAACATTCTAAAATACTACGTTTTAGAAAATTGAATTTTGAACACAAAATATTATTAAATATGTACTGCTACTTAATTTGAGGCTGTGTAATACTGTAGCATTTATCTTGTTTTATGGTGACGAAAAACTAATTTTAATACATCAGACAAATAAAATGGAACGAAGCTCGTACTAGAGCAATTTTCAGATGAAATTGAAGTTAACTTCAAACAATTATTAAATCACCAGATACGAGGGAGCGTTTTTATATTCGCGGAATGGGGGATAAGGGGTGGAAATAAAAAAACTAAATTATTTTTCTTTTTCAATATATTCACCTACAAGACGGATACATTTTTCACATCTGTCAATTAATTTATTTATACCCTCATAAAAAAAATGATGTCTCTTTATCTGCAAAATACGCCGAAACTGCCTCCTTGACTTCATCATCGGCAGTAAATTTTTTACCCCGCAGCTCTTTTTTCATTTTCGGAAACAGGTAATAATCACTCGGGGCCAGGTCTGGGCTGGAGGGTGGGTGATTCACAATTTCGAAGCCCACCTTATGCAGGGCAGCTAATGCAACGCGGCTCTTGTGGACGGGCAGGTTGTCGTGCAAAAGCAGCACACCTTTCGTCAATTTTCCCCGTCTTTTCTCTTTAATGGCTTCTTTTAGTCGCTCTAATATTGAAGCGTAATATTCTCCGGATATAGAAACACCTTTATCTTTATAATCAATCAAGAATATTCCTTCCGAGTCCCAAAATACCGTTGCCATGAGTTTCCCAGCTGATTGTGACACTTTAAATTTCTTGGGAGGTGCTGTGCCCTTTTTATGCCACTGCATGGAGTCTTGTTTGGACTCAGGTTCATAATGATGAACCCAAGTTTCGTCTCCAGTAACAATTCGACTCCATGCACCATCCTTGTCTTCATTACAGAGGTCCAAAAATGCACGCGAACACTCTACGCGCTGTTGTTTTTGCGGCGGCGTGAGCATTCTCGGCACCCATCTTGCGCTGAACATAGACATGCCGAGATGATCGTGTAGGATTTTAAAAATTGTTGTATCGGATACTCCAACCATTTCTGCGAGTTGTTTCTTCTTTAGTCGAGCATCTTCGGGTACAATTTTTTCAACTTTTTGGATAAGTGCTGGCGTGGTCACCTCAATGCTCCTGCCTGGCCTCGGGTCGTCTTCAAGGGATTCCCTTCCTTGTTTAAATAAACTATGCCACTTGTACACCATGGTTTTTCCTGGACAAGAGTCGCCGTAAACCAACGACATCTCATTCATTATGGTCGCGACTGATTTTCCTTGCCTGGTAAGGAACTTTATAACGGCACGATATTCGATTTTTTCCATATTTCACTTTTCACTCCTGATTATGTTACTTGATTGACGATAGCTCAAAGACTAACTGTCTAATAACAATGACACTTCGTATTTATACTAATTATGAGTCGCTGCACAGGCCACGCTCCCAATGCGCCTAATCACCCCCTACAACCCGCTCATTCCGCGAATATAAAAACGCTCCCTCGTATATATAAATGCAAACAGCGTCCAATTGTTATCGTTTGAAACTTACAAACACATGATTTTTTATCCAAGTTTCATTAAAATCTAAGATATATGATCTGCGATTTAAAGAAAGGTATATTTTCTGGACAGAAATATTTGTTGGTCCACAAATTAGCAACCTTTTCAAAGTTGAAAATTTTAAACGCAATAGTGAATGGTTCAGGATCGGCAGTATGGACTTCCTTTAAAAGGAAGGACTCTATTTATACAAAACTTCGTATACAGTCAAGTGTTCTTTTCTTGATACTAATTAAACATTCTAGTATTTGTTTTGTTGTTGTTGATTTTTGTGCTATTTTTGTAACTATGCACGTAATTTTACAACAGTTATTCAAAAAAAAAGTTTAAAATTGTCGGCTAGTGTAATTAATTTTTTAACTAGTTTAGTTAAGATATCAATTTTTGATTACTTCTATTATTGTTAAAACAAACATCTACAGACTTACTAATTGAGTCGATTACTAAAGTTATAGAAGAGTAAGTATAATATAAAGAAGGAAAGTAAATCGAATGTACAATTTCATTAAGTACTGGCAAAAATTCAATGATTCTTCATTTATTCTTCTTGTAATAGTCTATGTATATTTGAATCTTAATGTTAGTATAGTATAAATTAAATAAACTTTGGAAAACATATTTTGACCAAATTTCACTAAAAACCAAAGGTATGAAAGCTGACTGTATGTGGATTAGAAACTTAGAATAACCTGGTATACAGAGTGAGCCATTAGTACAACAAAATCTCATTTATCCAATGCATAGCCTTTAGAGAGAAAACAGAAAAGTATTTAGAAAAATATTACAGGCATATGTATGTTTCGAAGACATTTTTTTGAACCACCAGAAACAAAACTAAAAACTTTTCAGTGAGAATTTTGGTTTGGCATAGTTTCGTCATTCGCATTTGAGCATTTGTTGTAAAAATAATTTTGACCACTTTCTGTATTTGCCAATGAGAATTTCGTTGTTCGCCGGTCTGAAATCATTAATACCTAGCAGAATTTGGACTCGATTAGAAATAGGAATAGACTTAGTAACAATGGCTGAAAAATTGTACTGGTTGGGATAAAGAAGAAACTTCTGGAAGATTTGTGAGTTATAAATTATTTTGGTTAATAGATATCTTCAAAATGACCGGAAACCTTGTTCGAATTGCAAAGTAAAGATAAGATGACATTAACTTCAAAAAATTGAAACAAAAAAATAATACATCCTAAGTAATTAGCTAAATTAATTTTGTTAAAACACTAATTAAAAGCATTTTCATTAACAATTTAATAAATTTGTACTCAGTACCACATCACTTACTTAAATAAAAAAAAATTAATAAGATTAAAATGAGAACTAATACAATATCATAAATACACACCCATATATGAAACACTCATATTTTCGTAATCGGTCTACCTATCATATCATTTTAGTTTCACCTACAGATAAAGCGTTTTCTTTGAAAATATGTATTTTTAGCATAATTATCGCAAATTATTACATGTTCTCATAACAGTATATCTATTTATATAATTATGCAGCTTCTCTGAGAATAAAGTTATCGAAATTTATTCACATATTCTTAGAAAGCGCTATGAGATTAGATCACAAAATTTGAATAATCTCACATTTCAAGTTTTGGCCTAAACGCAATTATTATTTGCAAAGATAAAAACGACGTATAAACATAAAATCAATTTAATACCTGTTTTAGAACATAGAATTTTACATCCACATTATACCCCTGCAGCCATTTGCGTACTCGCCGTTAAATCTAAAGACTAGCTACCTAATCCACAGGCTATATACAAGTTAAACTGGTTTAAATGTATTATCCTTGCACCAAAAGAAAAGACTGTCACGATTAGTTAATCCTTGTATAAACAAATGATTGATGTGTTGGTAATGGTATACTTTAGGGATTTTGGAATTTTGTTGCACAGTATTGACCACGTTTAGAATTTGAGCTCGGTTCACATGCTGCCAGTAATTTATTTGAGAAATCGAATAATTTAGTACTATCCAACTAAAATATTGCTTTGAAGGTAGATAAATCGGTGATTAGAATAGATTAGTAAATTAGATATTAATATACACTTTTATCCATTATATATTTATTGCTATTACTGCTACAATTTAAAACCGATCAAGAAATGAATACAACATAAATGAAAGCTGGCCCGTTCATTTATAATTATGTATTTTCAATTGGTTTAAATATGAAATGAAAATAAATTATTATTACATCGCCAAATTATAGCCAATGGGGAACAGGCACATTTTCAAATTAATACATACAGTGTGGAACAGCCAAATGGAATAAATTCGATAACAAATAAATGAGGGTGTATTGGGAAAAACGCTTGGACACGTCGATTTGTATTTTTAAATGCGCATTTTCTTCAAAAAAAAAATTATACAGGGTGTGTCATGTGACAGTGGCCAATACCAGCTTTCTTATTTTAAATGGAAACCCCTGCATATTATTTATTTTTTGGGTTCTTCGGAAAATTCTAGACATAATTCATGTACAATGTCCCATACCTATCTTCAACTGTTTCGGAAATATTAAGTGTTTTCAGATTTATTACAAAAATTAACATTAAAAAATGAAAATTATTTTATTTCACAAATTCGCTACATTACACTAAAAATCTATTTCCCATTTAGCTCTTGATATTGATAAAGTAAGCAAAAACCATTGCTGCGTTCCTTTTTACTGATATGAAATTAATTTGTTTATTTTCGTAAAAACTCGTAGCCTTAGCAACATGTTGTCTGCCTGCATGACAGTAGTGATCAGTGTCAGTGCTATTGTCGTTTGAATTTCGTTAACTGTACGTAATAATATCAGAAAAATGGTTCATTTAACAGAAATGCACAAAATAACCATTCTACAAATGATTGGTTATGGAGATAACACACGGACACAAATGGAAGTTTCTCGCTTATTTCACGAAAAATTTCCAAATTTGCCGCCTGTATCCCAAGGAACAATTAGCAAAATAGAAAAACAGTTTTGTGAGCTTGGTCATGTAAGATTATTAAAAAAGTAGCTGCCAATGCAGTAAGTGATGATACGAAATTGGATATTATGCTTGAGTTTCAAGAAAACCCACATAATTCTGGTCGAAAAGCAGCGCCACTGTTCAACATTAGCCACACATCAATTTTTCGAGTATTAAAGGAAAGTAAAATGCATCCCTATAAAATGATGCCAATTCAGGAGCTCATGGAAGACGATTTCGATAGGAGAACGTATTTTTGTGAACAGATGATGGCAATGTTAGATAACAATGTGATCCAATTAGAAGATATTTTATTTTCTGATGAGAGCACATTTACACTTCACGGCCATGTTAATCGTCAAAATTGCCGCTATTGGTCTAATGAGAATCCTCACTGGATGAGAGAGGAACATACGCTATATCCTGAAAAAGTTAATGTTTGGGCAGGAATTGTTGGAAATCACATCGTAGGTCCCTTTTTCATTGATGGTAACTTGAATGGAGATAAATATTTAGAACTGCTCCAAAATAATGACGTGCCAACTTTCGCAAACTTATATCCTAATCCAGCAAACCCACAAGTTCCTGCCAATACAGTATGGTTTCAGCAAGATGGAGCACCGCCCCATTTCCAAATCAATATCCGGCAGTACCTGAACCAAATTCTTCCAAATCGGTGGATAGGGAGGCGCGGATCGATAGAATGGCCAGCACGATCTCCTGATCTGACGCCATTAGACTATTTTTTGTGGGGATATGTCAAAAGTCTTGTATACAAAACTAAACCGCTCAACTTAGATGACTTAAAAAGACGAATCACGCTTGCGATTAGATCAGTCACGCCCGAGATGTTGAGTAATGTTAGAATACATTTCTATACCAGATTAGCATGTTGCCAAAACGTTCGCGGCGAGCATTTTGAACATTTACTACATTGACATTAATGTTTTTTGTTTTTTTTTTACATTATTAAGAAATAATCAGTATTACTTATTAGGTTTTTAGTGTAATGTAGCGAATTTGTGAAATAAAATAATTTTCTTTTTTTAATGTTAATTTTCGTAATAAATCTGAAAACAATATTTCCGAAACAGTTGAAGATAGGTATGGGACATTGTACATGAATTAGGTCTAGAACCGAAGAAAAAATAAATAATATGCAGGGGTTTCTATTTAAAATAAGAAAGTTGATATTGGCCACTGTCACATGACACACCCTGTATAATTTTTTTTTTTTGGAAAAAATGCGCATTTAAAAATACAAATCGACGTGTCCAAGCGTTTTTCCCAATACACCCTCATTTATTTGTTATCGAATTTATTCCATTTGGCTGTTCCACACTGTATAATCACATACACGAATAAAAAAAATAGACCCGTATTTTTTTATTTTGCTATATCTTTATTATTTATTGCGATATAAAGCTTTAAAGTTTCATTTTTCAGCACAAGAAAAACTTTCCCGAAAAACAATGTTATCAATGCTTAAATGAGTATCCAGATCAAAACAATAAATTCGCCATATTTTGACTATGGCGTTCGTCGACATCGCAAAAACGTCATCAATCTTTCAAGCAGAATTTTCAGAGACGAAAGAATCAAATAAGCAATTAGCTCATTCAAATCCTACAAATCTCCAGGAGAAAACGCCATCTTTCCCCCCTTTTGCGATAGGGAGTAGGGTTGCTACTATAAATTCTTTTAACGAAACCCTTTCTAGAACAGGTTACACACATTATTATATAAGGAGGTGTAAAAAGATGATATTTATACCAAAGCTAGACAACAAGACATTAGAAAATTCATATCGTCCTAACAGTTCGTCATCGTTTGCTCATCAGATAAGACTGTCAAACAATGTCATTGTCAAACCTGCAAATCTAGGGAGATCAAAAGATAGTGCTTGGTGGTCTTCAAACTCCTGGTAAAAAGATGAGCCCAGAGAGGGTTACCATCGTTCATGTTTTGGCTGTTGATTATACTACAGCAGAACGAAAACCTTTTACTATTAACCTAATGAAAAATGCCAGCAATTGCATGAGTTCATGGTGCATGAGGAAAGAACTAAACACAAAGCAAAACAATAGTAATATCGAAAGCGGAAATTATACTCCAACGAATCCAAAAATCAGTCAGAAGTCATCCTTAACAGAAGTCTCATCTGAAATAATGATATAAAGTTCTTGAAATGCCAGATTGACTAGACATCCTACAAATCGTTCAAACCAATAGTGATTTATTCGTTATAGCAAATGGTAATAGAATCTATGCACAAGTAACGTTACAGAAACCACAACGGCTTGTCCGAATGCCTCAATGAGAGTCGTTAGATAAACCAATAGAGAGCATAGGTATCAAGCTAAGTCCTGAATTATAACTTTTCTTTGGGGTTTCGAAAAGTCAGCTCAATAAAGGTATCCAACCATGGTAGAGAAAGCACAAGTAAATAAATTTATATAATGAAAGAAGACGGTAAGGTTTAAGCATCCAAGACAGGCAACTCTAAACTCCAAAGGAGACCAAAATCCCGGTCGTTGAAACCTGAATAATCCTTCTACAATACAATACAGTAAAATAAATTAGATTATCAATGGAAATAATAAATAAAAAAGGTCCCAAACTTAAACCTTGCGACAGTGTAGGTACTGCAATTTTTAGCTCTGCTAAAAATAATAATAATTGGAGATTAGTATACATACGTGCTCTATTGTCACAACTACAAACATTATGCAACGTTTTATTGTAAACCCCCGTATAATCTGTCAAACAAATACAACTACAACAATCTACCTACATCAGCATACATAGATAAAAGCCACATTAATTACACACAAGTGGTATCGCTTCCTGGAACAATTAGTATTAAATTCGATCGGTAATACTCTAATAACTGCTTTAAACGAAATTGATTCAGAGAAGGACTATTGATATACAAAATACACACATACGGCTCCCATGCGCCTGAAAATTACAGAATTAACGCAGAGCAAGTTATAGGGATTCACCTTTAGGAGATGATATGCAAAATTAATTATCCCTGACAAATCTCGTTTACAGGAAACTTAATACAAATAAATGTCTAATTTTACATCAACTAACGTTATCCAAAATATGTGTACAGGGTGGTGCAACCACGATGGGGTGGACTATTATAAATTAAAGGGTGAGGAATTTCGAAAAAAGTTTTTGGAATTTGATTGAGAGGCTACGTTTTAAAAATATGTTCTTTATACAGGGTGATGCAAGTAGTTGATGACGAACTAAACTTTTGTTTTTTTTTAATGAGACACACGGTATTAACTTATTACTCACTTACCTTGAAATTATTCGCCATTATACAGGATGATCCAGCTTTGTAAATCCATTTCGGACATAGTTTTTACAAATGGAACACCTTGTATATAATTTTGGCGTATTAAGGAGGACTTCATCAGCTTTCTAAAAATACCAAACACGTTACTCTTTTGACTGACGGTTTTTAAGCAAATTTAGCAAGTTCACGTTTGTACCAATGAACAAACATTACATGTGAACTAAACAACTTGAAAGAGTCAAATTTTAAAACTATATAGGAAAAAAACTAGCGCAATCTGGAACACTAAAACAGAACAACCGCAAGTAGCTTTCAAAATTTCGAACAAGGGGAAAACAATCCAAAAACTCGTTTTCCAACGTTTTTGCCAACATCTTTTTAAGAAATGGAAAAGCTGGAAAACAATGTAGAAAAAAAAACTTGAAACGTCTACCAAAATTTTTAAATTTCATAAGAAGGAGGGGGTGGGAGTTAAGTGATTAATTGATTGATTACTATCAAGGCAGGGCAGTCTTTAGTTATCCCTAACACTGCGGCCCACTGGGCCTATTGTGTTATTCCTACCTCGATTTCATTTTACTCTAACAGGTTAGTTCCCTCGACCAGGTTCAGAAGCCTATTTGGTAAATCTTTCTCCACTGGTAAATCAAACGTGATTTGCATAGCATCCCTGCGCTGACTTACTGCTACGCATTCAAAGATGATATGAAACCTGTTTTTTTCTCCTCATTACAGAGTCTGCATAGGGGTTCATCTTTATAGATCCCCATCTTAGATAGCCATGTCCTGACGGTCGTTCCATCATCAGTTTGCCTTTGTCCAGCTACATGGTTTGAATTTAGTTGATGTTTTATAATCCACTCATTAATTGCACCACATACTGCACTCTTTGTGATACCTAGACCTGGCTGCGGTCCGGTAAATTTTATTTGGAAAGGCTATTTTCCCGGCACCTACACCAAGGTGATGTAGTTTTGGCCAGAACAGTTGTTTTTTCAGGCATTGCCTTACTTGTTTGGAGGCTATATAATAAGATGTTCGAGCCTATAAGGCTGCCTGACTGTTCTGGTTTTCTCCCTTCACCATTTGTCCACTCATCCCAATTCAAGGAAACTGAAGGGTTTATGATAGCAAATCCTGATGATTGCTATGTCCCTTCCCATATCAAAAATTGGGTTTCTTACTGTTGTTTCTATTCTGGTGTGCCCCAACTTATTTTACGCACGTATCGATATGAACATAGATCTCGCCCATGCTTCCGGAAGAATATTTGTTCAAGCCAATTTTATTTAATCCATTGCTTTCAAGCAATTTTGCTCAACCCGATAATGTTAGTAGAAACCCATGGTATTGTGAAGCAATAATAGACATTTAATTAAATATTAGTCACAAACCAAGTCATTGGGTCAAAGAATAATCTTCATTAAATGCAAGACGCACATGCAACTTCTTAAGCAATTGCTTAAACTTTTACCATAAAAGAAAAGGATAGAAGGGTCGCAATAAATGCATATATATGTATAAATCAAACAAACACAATTGTGTATATTCAATTAGGTATGTAAATCTTTATCGTTAATACTTTCTTTGCGAACAGTATACGCAACATATCCTAATGGCACCATACATTCTAGAAAATGATTAGCAATTTAAATATAGTAAATACTTTTCAAAAGTATCATATCATTTCGGTTATACTCGGCAGATAGTGCTTCTGAGAAACAGCTACGCTAATCGCACTGTATTTTATAAAGTATAATATCGGAGATAACGATAAAATTCGCCATATATTTACGATAAGGTTGGCCTTGATAACAATTTCAAAACAAACAGACGTTTTTTTTTATAACTCTATGTGTGTGTACTTATATAAATGGCGAACTATAATAGGTAGATTAGTTGCGAACATATGCTCGAGATAAATTCAGAAAGAACAATGAAAAATTCTGATCAAACCATACAATACAACGGACGCCACAACTTGTTTACCATGTCTAGAATTTACGTTCCGCAAGCACAATGTTGACAAATTTGTTTTTGCAGAAGTTTACCACCAAAACATTTTGGTATCCCTGATAAATTTTATAAAAGTTGTTTTGTTTGTTTTTGCCACCCTACTAACTTCGATTATTTTTCTTGTTCTAACTTCAGGCTAAAACCCCAAATTACTGCGCCCAAATCAAAATTCGTATCTTGATTATAATGGTGTGAAGCTGGTACCACCCAAGAAGAATTTGATTTAGCTTTCGCAAAAATAAATACATTTCAATGGTGCAAACTTTTTGGCATCGAAATCAGAATTCATGCCAGATTTAGTCTTCCCACCTTCACTGAGCTCTACGCAAATAAAAATCCAAACTCAAAAATGAAGTGTTAGTGAAGATACACCACCACACAGTATCTACCATGAAAAAAAAAACTTTCCAAATTTGGCATCAAGGCAAACAGTCTATTTATATAACAATATATAAAAATGATAAGCCTTTATTAAATACTACTAATAAACGCGCTTTTTGACCTTCTATCATATGCTTTTAAACATAGGAATTTCGAGGAAAAGATACATTTATTTATAGGTTTTATTGCAAACCTCATTAGAATTATAACAAGATAATTATATGTATATGCAGATCATTCGATACTTAAATAGCGATAAATATGTACGTAACAGCAATGCTCGTTTATCAGAGGTCAAAAATAAATACTACGGCTATTAAAGCAATACTTTGATAATTTACTGTTACATGTGTATGTATTTATATACATTTGCGTATAACGTTACACGTACTACAAACCATTTAGTTTAATTATTTTCTGTCTTGTTACTATTCAATATCTTCTCCTTCTCAAATGTCACCTACTACAGCTGAGAAATAAAGAGAAAAAAGGTGTAGGACGATGATTATCTTAACCATTGTATCAGCGTTATTTCAAAAAAAACCCACAGGGTATTATTGATCGATAGGTCTTGTCAGACGAAAGTATCAAGTCATCGAAGTTACTTTGACGCCCAAATAAATGCGTCTAGAATTTTTAGGAAGAAAACAATTCACAACTCATCAATGGAACATCTAATTTTATCTGCACTCGATGAATGAAATGATTAGTAAACGGGAAAGCTACATAGAATCGATGTATGGCAGAAAATCTTATCCCTTTAAACAATATATTCATTTAAAAAGAAAAATTTTCATAAAATCAGAACATGAGAACGCCGATCTTATACAACATTTTAATAACGTTACGGGGTGGTTGAAATCTCGTATTGAATGACAACAGTACTTACACAACATCCCCACAAAATTAAGATGGGAGGAAATCGAATTATTAGAAACCTCATCCCAGATTTATTGCAATGTTTCGCTCCAATAAGCGCACAGTCACGGTTCATTCAAACACAAAACTCATTAATCAAACATAAAAATAAGTTCAAGTGATTCACGAGCAGCTGTTAAATCATAAAATACTCAACTAATTACGCTTCCTTTGCCGTTCCTACATATGTCCAATTCTCAATTTGTTCAAAAGCCCCAAAAAAACTCTTCTAGTTCTCTAATGTAATTTAAACTTTGACAGTAGCAGTTTGTTTCATATTCTTCTTCTTATTTTGATGGATGTTTCTAAATACGTCTGAATTTTGATCGATAACATTTAACTCTTCAGACCTCTTTCGACCTTTTACCGTGTCGTTTTCATGAAGTACAATGTCTTTAAAACATTACTTGTTTTCTGAAAGTTTAAGTGATGATCTAACACAATTCATGTTTGATGAAAAAATCTGAACAAACAGTAGAACTTTATTATTTTCGACTCCCATTTTTCGGTGCAGCTCAATCAATCATTCACCCCGACATTTCCCAAGATATCCAGGCTCTTTTATTTGATTTTATTTCACAAATTCAGGAAAAAATACTACATATGTATGTAAATTAAATTTTTCATTACGCTTTCAGCAAGCTGAGTAATATAATAGGATGTTCGTTTTAATGATGTACTCTCCTATAAGGTATGCTCGATATTTAATAACAGTTACCAGCCTACAGGCATAGAGATCGCCAGTTTTTTCAACAATGATGGTATCCATTACGTGGAGTTCTTTCTGTTTACCTTTTTAACCTATTAACTTATTCATATTTTTATTCTGCTTTATTTTCTAAATGGACCGTAGATTTGATATTTGATGCGATGAAACCCAACTTAAATTTTGTACTATTACGAGGGTGATCTGAAAACTAAAGTAAACAGTACAAAAGAAGATACTTTTTTCATTTATTTTTCAACACAGTCTCCTTCTAATTAGAAGCACTAGTTCCAATCGTTTAAAGCCTTCACTATAATAGGTCGAATCGAACGCCGCAAAATAATCATTTGCTGCTACAACCACCTCCTCCTCCTTCGATGCAAATCGCTTTCTACCTAGCAATTTTTTTTAGTTAGCGAAACAAGTCGAACGAAGTCAGATGGAACCACATCCTGGACTGTAAAGTGCATGATGAAGGATTTTGAATCGCAATTCAAATCATTTTGTCACGAATCTGTTCGATGTATGAGTCGGTTTATTGTCATGACTATAAAAATATTTTTAGTTTTGGTTATAAAAATATAATTTTCCCCTATACAAACTTTGCCGGGGGTTGGCCTCTCAAAACTTGTGAAAAATGCGATGCAAGAGGTTGATGTCATTTCATTGGAGAGATGAACTGGCTTTATTTATGGTTGCTCTTCAGTTCACAAGTTCTCTGAAGTGAAACTTCACTTCTGAAGAAGATCACGACAAGATGGTCGAAACGTTCAATACCACAACCTTTTTGAACCGAAGAGCAGCCATTGAAAGCCTGAAGACTACTTTGTTTTATTCAATTGTTTTCAAAAAAATATTTGGTGATCAATCATGGTCATAAACGAGTAAAAAATGTTCGAAAAAAAAATTTTTTGAAAATTTTGAAAATGTGAAAGGTGGTCAAACATGGTCAAACGATGGTCAATCGTATCCGATGAAAAAAATGTCTATATTGGCTAATTTTAGCATTTTCGCCATTATATACCCCAAAATATGGGTATAACGGCTGTAGCCTAAACAAAATGTGGTCAATCGAAATCGCTAATGGTGAATAAATGGTCAATCCTTTCTAGCATTTTTGTCGATTTTTGACCACTTTGTGGTGCCAACTTTGCGGACTTCAAAATTACAAATAAATTTGATCATAAAAATATTTACCTATACAAACTTTGCCACCCTCTTAGGGGCGGGTTTTCTGAAATGACGCTTAAAATGTAAGATCAAGACCGTTTACAAATTTTAAATTTCTATCTTTAGCGGTTTAGGCTGGGCGTTGATGTGTCAGTCAGAACAAATGTACAGACACAATAGAGGGAGTACAGTCGAAAATTAAATATCTTTAAATATATAGGCTTACCCCTATCACCCTTCTAGAAGATAAAATACTTTACATTCTTTCTCCCTAAATTTAATTAATCTATACATTATAAAATCACTTAATAATAATAATATAACTTAACAATGGCCGGTTAACAACAGTAATGACAATAATAACATCGTATTGACGCCATAATGACATTTTAACGGAAGAGATCAGATCCAGAAAGACGAACGTATTACATTGGATGAGTTCAATTTGTCCTTCTCCGAAATTTTGAGAAGTTTTTTCGTGAAATTGCAAGTTGAGACTTTCGGGAGGTTATTGAATTGCTTGCTTGAATTTTTACTCATGAAGAAAAACGAATAGAAACTGCATTGTTGCATTGCAAATTTGCACATTGTTGGTGATGGTTGCAGTGTAACCGTAAGAACCACCTAATATGAACGCTAGTTGCAAGTCAAATTTTGCTTTCATGCTGGGAGATATACCTGAGTAGAAGTAGTATCTCTACAGCACTTACGTTCGTCAGATTCTCTCTCTTTATTTGATACTCAGGCTCTGTTTGAGTGGGTGCTCTAATGGAATAGTTCCGCTAACACCACATACCTCTCTGGGGGTCTGTCAAATTAATTAGAGAGGTTGACGTCTGTGACAGTCTCTAAAGGTCAATCTGAATCTAAGTTATATCTCTTTTGAATTCATTAATAGCAACAGATTGCCATACCAGCATTCATATTGGAACTGTTTTTTATTGTTGATGATTTGGTAGGTAATACTGCAACACAATTGCGTACTTCAACATCAGTAGGGCTTTGATTTGTATTTTTTTGGACAATTGGATTGGTAGTTCAAAAATAAACTAAGACTGGACTTTATCACTAATGGAACGCGTGTCATGTATGGTAAAAAAGTATGTTCAATTAATTTCAAGCATTCGCAAACAAACACAATGTGAATAAAATGTATATTTTAAGACAGTTTTATTAAAATATAAAACCATTTATTAAGTAATAGACATTATAATTCCATTAAACGCTTTCTTTATGTAAAAAATTTAAGTACTAAGCTGAAAAAGTTTAACTGCAATCACAGTGATTGTAATCAACAATCTAAATTCTGAAAATATCAATCGTGCCAGGAAATATGTTCTTTAAATCGTAATACTATAAAAACCGATAATCGTATAGGCGCTTCAAAAGATAAGCGGTTGACCGCAATAAACAAACAAATATAATAACATTATAGAATTTTGGTTAAATTTATAAAACCTTCCTGTTGTTGGAAATTACAACAGAATGGAGCCACTTATTTAATTTATTTTTGTTTATATCACTGTATATAATATTGTTAATATTGTTTTAGTTGAATTCCTTTATCGTATGCGATAGATTAGAACAGAATTACTAGAAATTTCCAATAAACAACTACCTGCCTTCGTGACTAGATCCGTGTAGAAACAACAAGATCAAAACACACCTAAATAACTCGAAACCCAGAAATATCTGTATTTAAAATAAACCCACACAATATACAAAATAGCATATATTTAGGCGCACACGGTAAAACTAGTTAAAACCGATAAAATAAAATCATTGACAGCAGCAATGAAAATTTTATAAAACAATTTATTTAAAAAAAACCGACTAAGTACAAGAACTGATTCATTAAGACACAATTAAATACATATAAGTAGTGGATGTATCTTTCGAGGAAAAATAATATTTGCAATACATGTGGTGTACAAAACACATACATTGCATCAGATTCATAGAAAAAAAATTATAACACGTGTAAGGAATCTAATTTAAAAGTGCTATTAAAACTGTTATTAGCTTTTGCTTTTTAAGCTTTAATCAATAAACAATAAATGTACACTAAAAATGTGTAGTTAATATCAACATAGAATGAACAATTTGGCAGATTCTAGATTAAATATTTCGGAAGTTTATCATTCTTCCGGAGATCCTACAACCTGTTGAATCAGATAGGGAATCTCTCTTAATTCTTGTGTAATTACGTTACGTCCTGCTTACCGGTTATGACGTGGGAAATATCATTATCAGGATACGTCTCAAAGTATAACGTAGAACTTTTTAAAAAAATAGATCATTTAATATGTCGATTTAATTAAATGTTGACAAGTTTAAAACAAAACTCCTGAAACGAAGTTGAGTAAAAATTAATAAAATGTATACGACGCTTTCAGAATTTGTTAATGTTTTGTTAGCAATAATGACTTAATTGGCAAACTACTACGTTTACTTATTTACCTAGTTCCTCATATGAAACCACTACACACAGCAATCGATACTCTTGCTGCAGTAGTCCTTTCAATGTTGATCTTCGAACTGACTATCCAAACGTAATTTATATTGCCTAGGGTCACACCTTTATGGCTGTACAGTACGTTAAATAAAAATAATAAAACTTAGACTTGAAAATGTAGAGACTATTTCACAGCTCTCAAAAGCAAAATTTATTCTAAGTTTATCTGTGGTTGAAGACGCTGAATCAACAGAAATAAAAATCACCGGTTTGAAGTCGTGAAAGCCATCTAAAACGTTATTTATCATTAACAAAACTGAGGTCAGAGCTACATACATAACTATAGATTAAATTTTAGAGGTGCTTTTGGATGTTGTGATTCAGGTGAAAGGGGAAAAAGATCGAGTGTACCAATGCAAGAAAGCAATTAGTTTAAAGTCTAAAATGTTAACGTTTATGTTTTAAAAGGTAGAAAAACTTGCATTAACTAGAAAGGTATTTAATTACAGAAACATCAAAACAAATATGGCATTCCAAAAGACACAATAGACAGAAAAATAAAAACCGCGGCTTAAGCCGTAAAGAGGTTTAAGCCGTTTGAGGAAATCAATCGAGTGTTTGATGACTTTGCTACCGTAAATGGCAATTTTCGAGATCCTATGCCAAAAACGGCATTACTCTCATTCGGAAGATGATTGTTGAAGACCGGCATACTACTGTCAGAACCATTCGAGCAACTTTAAAGATTGGTGTGGAAGCAATCAACATTTGAAGGTCCGCATCAAGCTTTGTTCTCGGTGAATTCCCCAAAAACTTGACTTCAATTTAAAAAGAAGACTGTGTGAGATGGTGGAAATCTATACTAGATCGCTTTGATCACAGGTGATAAAACATGAGTCTATTGCTGTAATCCCGAAATAAAGCAACAATCGACAGTTTGGATCATTGGGAATGAGTCGGTTCCAAAAAAAGTTGTTCATGAAAAAGTCGCTACATTTCTTGGAATTACTGGGCATGTTTCGACTGTAGCACTGGAGGATAGACGTACAGTGCTATCGCGATAATCCGAATATGTGGTATTCCGAATTCATCAGTAATCCGGATCATGATTTCGTTTCCATTATGTATGTTGTAGTCCGGATTTGTCACTTATTTGGTAATACGGATTCTTAGAATATTCTTGTTGACGAATAGCTAACGATTTTTTGTACAGTTTCAAACTTGTTGATTCCTGTCTATATGCACACAGAAACGACAAGTCAAGTGGTAAAACGTGTTTAATTTCGGTGTTAAAGTGTTCCTGTGCAATGGCGCCAATTAAGAGGAAACACAAAACATTAACCATTAAAGAGAAAATGACTGTTATAGAAGAGATAAAAAAGGAATACCAGGTGCAGTGTTGGCACAAAAATATGGCGTAGGGACTTCAACAATTTCCGAAATTAAAAAAAGGAGGAAAAATTGAAAAGATATTTACGGGAACTTTACTTTTATACATACAGATTTTCATTGAGTTTTTTTTTTTTTCAAAATGCAGCAATTTTGAAAAAACCCGAGTATCCTGAAATGGAGGAGAAATTATATTCTTGGTTTATACGTCAACGAGATAGAAATGTACCACTTTCGGACGATATTTTTCACTAAAGATTACAATAACAACCATAATTTCACTGCAAGTCGGGGATGGATTGTTAATTTCAAAAAAAGGCATTGCATAAGAAAACTTAAAATTTGTGTAGAGAAATTATCAAGCAACGCAGAGGCCGTTGATCCGTTTGTTAGAGAATTACAATGTAAAATAAATGAGAACAGCTTATTGCAATCATAAATTTTCAATGCAGACGAATCTGCACTTTACTGGAAAATTCTACCGTATAAAACATTGGTACATTCGAAAGAAATTACAAAGTGCAAGTGCAAAGTGATGATGGAAAAATAAAAGTAATGTAGCTACCACCAAATACGACAGGGTAGGTCCAACCTATGGACCAAAACATAATTAAGTTAACTAAAACCTATTACAGAAAGAGTCTTTTGATGAAAATCCTTTCGAGTGAGAATGAAGATATTTGTACTTTGCTGAAAAATATTAATTTACTTAAAGCAGTAGTTATGTTAAACAGTGCTTGGAAAAAGTAAAACCAGAAGCAATACAAAAATGTTGGCGTAAATTTTAGGCACCAATGTCGATGAGGACGAATCAGAAGATTTAATACCTCTGAGTAGGCTAAAAGAAAGCCTTAATTGTAGTTCAGAAGTGCAGCAAATCGCCATTATGTTGACGGAGCTGAATAGAGATGCCACGTTAAGTACTGGCGAAGTAAATCAGTGGATTGTTGAACACCAGAGTACTCAAGATAATAATTCAGAAAGTGACGATGTTTATTAGGAGAATGGAGTAGAAAACAGCAATAAATATATAAAATAAATTGGTTTTATTTAAGACAATAATTTTTGTTTTAATTTTCACTTTTGTTTTATTTTATTTTGTACTGTATAACGGGTGTTCCACAAAAACTTCCAAAGGCTGTAATGTCTTTATTTATCATCTGATTTTAATGATCTATATATGAATCTGTAGGGTTTTGTAAAGACTACAAACAGCAATGCAAATTATCTGTTTATCAGATATAATTCGTGAGAAACGTAATTCAACTTTTTTTTTCAAATTGCACTATATATATTTTTTTGATTTTTATAAAAGAACATTTTCTAACGATTCGAATGATGTCATGAAAACATACACTTAAATCAGTAATAATGCAAGAAAAAGACAAGTTTTTGCAAATTTTTATATGGCAAAACTAATAGTAGGTCATGAATTGGAGTACGCAATTAAACAATCACAGCGTCTTTTTTAATCATAATTATGAAAAATACAGACAATAAAATAAACACTTTTGTTGAAAAGATATCCTGCTCGAATTGGGCACCATTTTGACCAATGCATAATCTGCACCTCCTTCCTACAGAAACAGCTGCATTTAATATGTTGTTGGGCAGTATTTGTTGAAACGCATTAACTATTCTATTTCGTAAGTCATCTACGTTTTCGGGTTGTGTTACATAAACAATTTCTCTGATTGCATTCCATAAAAAGAAGTCTAAAGGATAAAGGTCTGGTGATCGGGCGGGCCATCTAATTGGTCCGTAGGCGCCTATCCACCTTCAATCAAACTGTCTATTTAGAAATTGTGTATTTATTAGAGCATTATGTGGAGCAGCTCCATCTTGTTGGAAGTAAATTGGTGCGTATTGAGCAATGGGCAATTCTTCTAGATTGTCCACTATTTCTTCGAGTAATGTATGATATCTTTCTTCATTTAGGTTACAGTCAATAAAATATGGTCCAATTAATCTAGAAGCTAAAACTCCACAGCAAACATTTAAAGAGAACCTTCCTGGATATCATTTTCAATAAGAAATCTAGAATTGTCATTGCTCCAATACCTATGATTGTTTCTATTAAATATGGCATTATTCGTGAAGGTACACTCATCCGACCACAGAATTTTAGAATAAAATAGTGGATCTTCTCGTAATTTATTTAAACAAAATTTTCAAAATTGCATTCGTCGTGGATAATCGTCTTCCAGCAAATGATGGATCAGTTGAGGTTTGTACAGTTTTAATTTATGTTTTTTCAAAATAGAATGTACTGTTGTACTGTAAGATCCAATGTTGTTTGCAATCTCTCTGACGCCCGTCTTAGGATTTTCCGCAACCATCAATAAAACGTTTAAATCTAAATTTTGATCTGTAATTTGTACTTCTTTTTTTGGCTTTTTAAAAGATTCATACATCCTCAAATTGGCTTCCAGTCGTGCAAATTTCTTGTGATGTGGTGATTCCCTATACAGGAAACGTTCCTAATAAATTATAATCGCGTCACATGGTCTTTTCTCACATTCAAAATAAACTTCTATGCTTGAATTTTTTTTTTTCCGTCAAATATTCAAAATTCATATTTTCTATTAATATTAAAATAAATCGAAATTAAACTTATACAAAGTTGTTTATTATAATGAATGGTGTTTTTGACAATGCGTTGATCACTCAAACTGACAGTGACAGTAGTTGATTAAAAAAGACGCTGTGATTATTTAATTGCGTACTCCAATTCATGACCTACTGTTAGTTTTTCCATATAAAAATTTGCAAAAACTTTTTTCTTGCATTATTCCTGATTTAAGTGTATGTTTTCATGACATTATTCGAATCGTTAGAAAATGTTCTTTTATAAAAATCAAAAAAATATATATAGTGCAATTTGAAAAAAAAAATTGAATTACGTTTCTCGCGAATTTTTTCTGATAAACAGATAATTTGCATTACTGTTTGTAGTCTTTACAAAACCCTACAGTTTCATATATAGATCATTAAAATCAGATGATAAATAAAGACATTTCAGCCTTTGGAAATGTTTGTAGAACACCCGGTATATGTACTTTACTATGATGCGGTCAAAACCCAGAAGCCCTCATAACATGCTAGTTGATTGTTTGCACACAAAAGAAATCTTGATTATGTATGTGATTTGATCAATCGAGATTGTCGGTTAACTACTAGACGCCTAGCAGAAATAACAGACGTTTAAAATAGCACAATTGGAACTTCATAACTATCATGCAGACATCCTGCATGATAGGTGCCCCAAACGTTGACTCCCGAACAGAAGCGAGAAAGAGGCATTACTTCAGAAACAAGTTCAGCGTTGTTTAAAGGTAATCCGAAAAGTTTTCTGCAGATGAAACGTGTCACTTTCATTGCGAGTCTAAACTCCAAAGTAAAGAATAACAACACCGATGATTACCACCACCTTGAAAATTGAAGGTTTAACCCTTAGCGAGTAAGATTATGGCTACAGTTTTTTGGGATACTGAGGGAATACTATTGATTATCTGGAAAGTCACCACACACAATCAGCGTCCACTATCATGCAGGGTTAGTAAATAAACTTCCTGGCTGCATTAAAGAAAAATGAAGAGGAAAGGTTGCCTTGTTTCCTTGCGAGCAATTTACGGCGTTGATTTAAAATTGAGAATGACAATGACGTTATGACAGCAATTCAAGAATACTTCTTTGACAAAGATCCAGACTTTTTTCTGTTTAGCGCCATTTATTGTTTGAATTTAATTTTTTTCTCTGCATTTACGGCTCATAATTTCACTTGTTTTGTATTTTATTTAAATATCCCAATCACACAACTGAAAATTTTGCATTACACGGTCGTCATTTAACTTTTCTCGCCCTGAATTTGCTATGCATGTTGAAGAAGATATTTGGAACAATAACCCAATAAATTGATTATAAATTATCAAACTAAATTAAGTTATTACACTTTCACTTAACAATAAACCATCTAGTTTTCCCATGTGAACCCGGTTTTACTCCCATATATTGAATAATTTATCGAACCATCCTCGTAAGTTAATATTCCTGTACTACATCACACATAAATTAAACATATTCCTAATTAAGTTTTCCCACACATTCAGAGATTAAATCAAATCGATTGTAAGAAACGCAAAATGCCATAACTACTATCAATTTAAAATTTATTATTTAACTAATAAAGCAAATTATAATTAAAATTCCTAGAAAAATCGTTGTATAACATAGTCGTATTAAAACATCTGAATTTAGATTGCGTGACCTTTTCCGATACATATTTGGCATAATTTCCCTCAAAGGCTTCTCATGGATCCGGTAAGTAAACAAGCAAATCCTTGGCCAAATTTCAGGAAACCGAAAAAATCGACCCGACGAAGTGTACAAGCATTGTGTGCTGTACGTTACTCGAAGTACTCGGTGTTAAGTCGTCCGGTTTGTCGCTAAAACCGGAGTCTATCTATACCTCCTTAGAACGCGCATACACAGAGAGAACACTGAACACATACATAACATACCTTCTCCGAAATGAAAATTCTCTGAAATACACTGTGTGGCACTATACACTCCCCACCAGAATAGAAGAAAAAAAAAACTTTTACGTACAAAACTAATACACGTACGGGATACCCTAACGTGCACGACAGAGAGAACATACACAACACAACGCTACTCCGTTCGCCCGAAGAGAAAACATGTTTCTACGGTTTCTCAGAATGCCTAACGTATTCCGTCACTCTCTACTGCACCTACGATTACTATCTCCGTTGCGCTCGTAACGAGCCCTCTTCGAATACCCGTCGTGTAAAACCGACACAAACTCAATTTCGCATTCGTTGAACGAACGCTGTTGGGTTCGGACAGAGCCGCAGCAATCGATTCTCACGTAGAGATTCCCGAATATAACCTCAAAAAACGAAACGGCGCGTCAAAAAAACAACATAAACTCAACGAGAACGAATTTTAAGCGTTAAGATTGTGTTTAGTGGTATGGACGGATTAGTGCCTGATCGTTTCTAACGGAGTTTGTGTCGTTCGTGCTTTAAAACTTCCATGTAGAATAAATAAAACATATTACAAGGGATATCTATACAAGTTACTGATCTACTATAGTGTACTTACGACTGCTTTTTGCTGCTGTCAAACTACGCCGAGTAGCAGAATGAAGGGATTTACACACTTACTACCAATATAATATAAAAAGTAAGTTCATTTTAACATATACTACCGTTTCACTACTATTTAAACACACCGAATATTGTTGCCTAACTTCCTAACTGTGAACTTCACCAACGAGCAATCGCGATTGTACTAATCCCAGACATACGTCATACATACATACACTGATATCATCGTGTAGAACTGGTATTTTTGATGAATGAAAAGTCTTTTTTACAAAGCCAAGCGTTCCAGTAGTTACAATAATAATTCGATACAAAAGATTAATATTTAATTATATTAAGATTATCAATTTTAATTAATTAATTCGGCGATGCTAGCGTATTAGAAGAGTCATGTTTGCATATTATATTTCTCTTGAATGATCGAGTTGAATAACCTTGACTGAATCGTGTAGAGAATTCCACTAATAAAAAACGATTATCTTCGTAAATCCTTTTTCGATCATGTATTTATTACTTTTGTGTTCGCAATTATGACGAAAAAGGCGACTAAAGCAATAAATAAATCAAACACAATAATAATACAATCACGAATTATAACTTTTTTTTTATTTAAGAGTTACTGTATAGAGGTATACATATACATGTATATATACACATTATACAATGATAATTATTGGTTCTGGGAATGCTTTCGTAAACTCTATTCCGCGTAAAATGCGATAAAAATACACCTTTTGAGTTTCACCTTATAATTTCGTCTAAAACATACTTCGACGTGTGTATACAAGAAAGGAGATACAATAGAACAGATAAGAATATAAATCACTTGTTAAGATATCACAGGGTATTAATTAATCACAATAGGCGCAAATAAGACGAATTAAAAGAAGCACATCACGTTAATTCGGAGAATCCAAGTCTCTGTTTTAATAGCGTTCTAAATATAAATATAAGTATATAACATTTTGTATTTATATTGTTATTTTCACAAGATTATCGTTTTAAGCGCTTGAGCTAGGTGTATAGTTCAACTAAAGTTGTTAAACTTTCAAACAAAATTAGTCTGTACTCATTTGGGACATTTTAATCACTTTTCTAAGTTAATTTCAGTTCGAATTTTTTGCAATATAATCAGCAGAATTGAGGTTATTTCGAAATAAGTTCCTAGATAAATATGGAAGCCTTTAAAAGCGCAGAAAATCCAATTTAAAACAACAAAGAGACTTAGACAATTTAAAAACACCTCTACATAACACTTAGGTACTGAACAGATATTTTATAATCGATATTATAATAAACAGTAAACAGATTCAAACGAGGATATAAACAAAAAATTAGATCGAACCAAATCGGTGAGATTTATCTGACCATGTCCTAAAATTTTGCTTTTGTTAATAGGTCTATCATCTACTGGGTGATAAATATACACACTAAATACCTCCCAAATTCTACACCAACTTGAATCATTTCGTTTATCCTTTCAGATTAATTAGAACACAGTCATCAGGTCTTCAGATTTTAAGTTCTGTTTAATTTTTTATCAAAACTGGTGACTGGTCAACATCCCACTTATAGATTTGCTTGGGAAGCTGAATACAACCTAGAACATCAGGTCATCGATAAGTTAATTTATCTCTGATAAGCTTTTTCAAATCGATATATCTTCCTTTTGCTTAACTTAGAACAAAAAAAAGGATTCATTCATTTCATTTCACTGGGTGTGTCTTAGAGGTCTTTCTGAGGGTGGCACTAAATTTAAACTCTTTTTGGTGATAGCACAAAGTATACCACCTCCCAACGCACAGTAACCTTGGTTTGCAGTATTTTCTACGTCCAAAAATGATTCTATTTCATTGTCATTCTCTTTTATCAATATATAATGGAAGCTACCTGCAAATCTTCTACCTCTTTCGAAAACAGCTTTTAATGATTTCTGCCATAATATTAGACTACTCGGGTAGGTGTTTCTCGATTATAGGTAGTTTGTCCAAAATCTTATGGTTACTAATTAGCAGCAAAGATAAATCCTGTATACGCAGGCATCATCAGAATTATTTTTATAAATCCATCTTCAAATAGGCTACCGCCTCGAACGATTACATTTATACCTGCTACCAACTGGTCCATTCCAGATACCGGATGCCATGAACATGAAAACACCACAGAAGTCGCGGACTTTGAGGTATCCGTAATGTTTTCTGCACTTATACTCTGCGTAAGACCACGATCGTCTGTAAAATTCGTCTTATCGTAGGAGATGATTAATTGCTTCTGGAGGAACGTTTAGCAGATTTATCCACCCGATTTTGTCCAGGCCGATTACTGAAAAACTGTGTATAATAATTTAACTTCTTCGTTATAAATAAGAAGCCACAATATCCTTTAACTGATATGCATCGTAAGGATTTCACTACTAGGTTATAGTAGGGTTGGCTACCAGTGCTTGTTCTCTAGACCAATTAACCAAACCATTAGCATAGTTCCATATACAGGGTGCCCACTTAGTACGCGAAAGTGCAATATTTTAGTTGATAAGAGATAATTGAAACCCTGTTTATTTCATGTGTCTAGTTTTCTCAAGATCTACAAACCTAAAATAATGCCGATTATACAGAGTATTCCATTTCCTCTGCACAGACAACAACTTTATTATTTTTTTTTTAATACAAACCTATATTGTTTACAATTTATTTTGAATCTACATGAAAAATAAAAGGAATTTTATGTAGGTATGGTATGCATGTGAAGAAACTGACGATCTTTAAGATATTTGGCTTACAATGTTTTTCTAGTCAATTTTACCACCATGTCAGAAACTGACCTACAGTATAAGGGGTGCCCAGAAAATGTTGTCAAATTTGATGTAGTAAAATATGAAAAATCTCCGTTAATTCAAATGGAACATCCTGTATATTATTGATCAGTAAAACGCAGAATTAAATATTCTACAATTTTGCTATAGCATTCCCTATATCTAAGTTCAACATTTTAGATAAACAACGCAGTATTATGGTAAAATGTGAGTAAATTTATGCATTACTTCAAATTTACTCCATTAAAAAAACTTCAAAAATTAAAAATACAATTAAAAAAATTGCGTTGAACGCGAATATTTCTGTAGACCATTCAGGTAATTATTATAAACTTAATAAAAACCCAAACAAATTAAAGTTGTAGAATATTTAATTCTGCATTTTACTGATCAATAATATACAGGCTGTTCCATTTGAATTAACGGAGAATTTTCATATTTTTCTTCGTCAAATTTGACAACATTTTCTGGGCACTCCTTATACTGGAGGTCAGTTTCTGACATGGCGTTTTGAAGAATCATTATTGCCTAACATTTTGCCTAAAAATAGTTTTTCTGTTAATTAGCGTAACCGCAAAATTTGGGATATTATAATTGACTAGAATTGACTAGAAAAACATAGTAAGCCCAATATCTCAAAGAGCATCGATTTTTCTTACGAATACTATGCATAAAGTCGCTTTAATTTTTCATGTAGATTCAAAATAAATTATAAAAAGAATAGGTTTGTATTTACTTAAAAAAAACAAAGTTTCTGTCTGTGCAGAGGAAATGGAACACCCTGTATAATCGGGATTATTTTAGGTTTGTAGATTTTGAGAAAACTAGACACATGAAATAAAAAAAGTTTCAAATTATCTCTCTTATCAACCAAGATATTGGACTTCCGCGTACTAGGTGGGCACCCTGTATATACATATTTATAACATTAAAATCATATTTTTTGCAAACATTTTTGTCTCCTTATGGATCACTTTCGCATGCCTACTCTCTCCACGAAAGTGTGAAAAGACGTTTGAGGTTACAAGGTAGTTCAAAAGGAAACAACAGGGTAGTGTGTAGTTGTAGGCTTCCTAAGCTGTATTACTTTTTAAGACTACTGCTACAGTTCTTGCTATCTTTGTAATGTGTTCCATGACTGTGATTGCGTAACGCCGTAGATAATGTAACATTATTAATTGTATCCCCACAGCTCGAGATTGTACCGATCCCCTGAGATGACTGCCGTAAATTGTCTGGATTCGAACACTCGCCTGGCAGTCACTCACATCACTAGCCTGCCAATCTTACATTGCAGTTAGTAATCATTAAATTGCAAATTTGATTCGGGTATAAGCATTTAGTTACAACGCCTTTGTCGATAAAATTACATAAAATGTATAAAACTTGTACTTGGTTGGAATTGTTTTTTCTTGTGTAGTATTCCTTTAATTTTGTTTTATTCTTTTCCTCTGGCGAAACTCTAAATAATCATCTTCGAAATCTAAAAATGTAATAATTAATTTAATTAATATTTGACCTCATTGGACTAAAGTGCGACGATCAATTCAGTTTGTTTTTTTACCGTCCTATTATTATAGTATTAGAGCATGTTTATCAGTATCCGGATAACTCCCACTATATTTCTTAATAAATTTCTACGAACTTGCTACTAATAGAAAGATAAAAGATAATACTTTGAGCTCATTTTATGGCAAAATGTTCTCGTATGAAAAAATAATGTTTAAAAAATGTAACAAGAAAACCATGAATGAAGCATGAAGTTTAAGAAGTAATAATACGAAATTTTGAGTAAACAAGATAGTCTATCTAAATATTGGACAATTAATTATGAAGTGTATGCACACTGTATCAAGGTAAAACCATAAGTACTTCTGAATTACACAATGTCACAATAACATATTTACTTTAATTTATTGTTCCATCTAACCGCTATTATACCTTGTATGTATATATAACTTTTGTAAATTACTTTTAGTAACAAAATGTATGACATTTATTTTACTGTATACTACAGGTTAATGGATTCATTGTTGGCAATTCCTGATACTTGGGTCTCTACTTCAAACAAGGCAAGATATTATCTATTGTATTATTTATTTTGCTTTTCAAAACTTAATGCAGCTAATAAAATATTACAGCATTTGCTACGCTTGCTTCACAAAATTAAAAGAAAGTAGATGAAAAATTAGTTTATTGTCCTTTATCTGCTTTATTTGACAAGACACATGATCTCTTCTTTAATAAAAATATTTGTTGGTAAATTTCCTAAAGCATACGTAGCCTCATTTATGACATCATCGTGATCATCAAAATTATTCTCTTATTTACACATATAATGTGAATCTAAAATATTTATTCAAGGTCGTATTTACTATCATACATGTATTTACACATATATACATACATACATAATGCAACAGAAATGAAATTCAGGATACGCGTCAATGATTATTCAGTTTTAAATAACTATAATTATATATGGAGATAACATCACATTGCTTGACAACAAAATTAGTTCAATCAATAAAACTTAGTTCTATTTCGTAGAATAAATTGCTTTTTTGGTGGTTTGTATGTGCATACATATACCACATGCCACTACTATAAATTAGTTTCATGAATGAGCCTGAAAACATGTTGATATCGTTTAAGAACAATAACAATGAATGAGCATCATATTTTTAACACATTAAAAAACACCATTCCACTATTTCAATTTATTAATCGCAAAGAAAACACACAGCGTTAGTATTTGTCTACATTCCCACTGAAATGTTTGTAATGAAACAGTAAACAAATTGAGAGATGGGTAAGCTCTAAATTTTAGATTTATGTCAGCATCACTTCACTAAAAAGTTGAAGTACTTCAGAAAAATTTGGCAAAAATAATTGTGGAGAAACTTAATTTAATAAACTTCAGGTGTGAATTAAATTAAATGGTCAATATCAGTCAATTTTTGTTGAAGGGTAGGATTGTTCATCGTTTAAGCAATGCGACAAAAATGACTTTCAGACGTGGCCATACTCTCACAATATTCTAACTTGTTGTTTCAGATCTATGGATCGCATAAAATCGAAGATCATGGTTTGATTATCCACTGATTAACTTTTATTCGACCTTCAACTTATGTATAAGAGAGCTTGCAAAGTTTATCATACTTTTCAGATATGAGAACTGGCGAAATGCTGAAAATGCCTGAAAAAGTCCCTCAAAAATATAATAAACTTTGGAAACTTTCTCAAGCGAGTGCTTATACAATGATTGATCGTCAATCTAGACATATAAGTTAGCAAGTCATTTCAATTTTGACCACCTCTTACTGTGGAGAGTATAAATTTAACCGATGTGTGGTCAAACTACGATTCTCCATTTTTTTGTAATCTACAGACATAAAAGATGAAATTATGCCATTTGTTTCAGGCTTCTAGATCACAGAAAATCGAAAATCATCATTTGATCACCCGAGCGATAAATTATTATTCGACCTTAAAGTTACATAACAGTTTCCAAAGTTTAATATAGTTTTCAGTTAGTTTGAGAAGTCAAAGGCAAATAGCCTCATTTTGGACTAACTCTTACAGTTTATGTAAAGGACGATAAACTCAACATTTAATCTATGAATGATCTTCAATTTTTGTTCTGGATTTTTGTAGTCTAGAGACATGAAACAACAAATTGTACAATTTTCAGCCTCTCAAAGTCCATGAAAAATTTAATGAAATTTGAAAGCTCAGTTGTATATTTGATTTTTCGTGGTTTGGAGACATGATGCAACAAGTTGGGCCATTTTTATCATTTAACTAGCTTTGAAAATTAGTAAAACATGTACGACCTGTAGAAATTCTGTTATATCCAACTTCAAGGTCGGATAAATACGGATAAATATTAACCGGTGGGTGGTTAAACGAGGTTTCAATCTAGTCTAGAGACATGAAACAATAAGTTGTAACATGTTCAGGGTTTGACCACCTCTGAAAGTGCCTAAAAAGTTTAATAAACTTTGGAAACTCTGTTATATGTAACTTCGATGTTGAATAAAAATTAATTGGTGGGTGGTTAAACGATGTTTTTTTTTTTATTTTGCCTGTGGTGTAGACGCACTAAACAACAAATTTTGTCGTTTTCGGCGTTTGATCACCCCTCGAAGTTTGGAAAAAAATGTGGCCGTGGAAACTGAGTTATACAGGGTGGGGCATTAGTGCGAGGAAGTCTAATTACTCCTAGATTATAAGAGAAATAAGAAAATGTTATTAAGATAAAAGTTGAAACGAATGTAGGGCTATATCCCAAAAATATTAATAATTATAATATAGGGTTTTGCTATGTTATTCAGTTTACTTTAACTTTTATCTTAATAACATTTTCATTTCTCTTATAATACAGGAGAACTAATGCCTCACCCTGCATATAACTTCTAAGTCGACTAAAAATGAGCGAGTGTTCAAAGGATGATTTTCCATGTGTTGTGGCCAAGAAACACAGAACAATAAATTGTATCATTTTCAGCGATTGAATACCCCTCATAATCACCGAAATTTGTTTTGTTTTCATTTCTTTGCGACTGCTATTGAGATTGCTGAAAAGTTGTCTGGTCGTCAAAGGATTCTGTACAAAAAATGCCCTTGAAGAAAAAAAAAAAGCAATGGTCAATCATATCCGATAAACCAAATTTCTGGCATTCTTGCCCCCTAAATATATTTATAGTGTCTGTAACCTAAACGAAAGCTGGTCTATCTCATTCTTGTTGAGATCAAAAATCGAAAAAAAAAAAACTATAGGGACTAAGGAGAAGAAATTATTTCTTACATACTTCCGTTTTGTTGAATAATTAACTTAAATTAATTTCACATATTTATTAGAAATTATTTTTGATGAAAAAGCAAGGCATTTTATTAAAATAATTTTGGAATTTTTATTTTTTTTATGATGTTTGCACTGTCAAATATTCGGGTTTGAAATTTGGCAGTCAGCTTTACGGTGGCTTTACGATAACATTTTGGAACTTAAAACATTTCACCGCACCAAATATTGGTGCTTGAAACGCTCCCAAACCTTGATTTAGCCGCCAAATTTCATACTTAAATATAACGCGTTTTTAATTGCACAAATCGCACCAAAAAAACGTGTGTTAAATTTTGAAACTTCGTAAATGTAGCGGCAAAATTGACGGACTCAAGATTTCAACGTTCTAATTGTTCTACTAATTTGTCCGGTTACTAATGACGTCCCTTGAAAAATGCAAATTTATAACTTCCGATATGACTACCGACTATGTTATTAGTTTGACATATTTAAGTCCAAGGCATCATCAAATCAAGTTATGTAATATTTATAACTGCTACTACAAACATAATCTCAACAGAGATAATGAGGAGGAACTCACCTTGTAATTACGAAAAATAAAACAATAGAATTACCACTTTTGATTCGTTACGTTGGTAGTATGTCAAAATGAAAGCTAATTGTGCATTATATTCAGTCAATGTTTCTCGTCCTCGTTAACGATAATAATCGTACTTTCAAGACAATTCCAAGATTTTTTCCCGATTTTTTTCCTTGCATTTAAAACGCCGTAAACAATTAGAATGAAAAGACTCATATTTACGTTTATATGACGCACGCATTCACCCGTGGAAAATACGTTTCCTTCTCGTTCATTTTTTTTATATTATTTCCTAATCGACTCAAGACAACAACGTCTACTATTACGTATACGGTTCGTATAGCGTGTTGTTTTCTGACGTTTCACTTTCATATTATCATAACAACGACGTGCGACGGCACGTCGCGGTGTTGTTGACGTGTTCTAAACCCGGGCGCACACAGTAGACGCTAGAACGCACCACCCACAGTAGCCGAACAAATGACTTAATTAAAAATAGCAACGACAGAACAGCCGATGTTTATGTCGAAAGGAAAGGAATCCGAAGAGAAAAGCCAGCCAACACTCTGCGTCGACATGCGTCGCTATTTTGAAATGTTTTATTACGGCGTCTGATCGATAATTCCACGAAAGGTTATTGTTATATAGTGAATATGAAAGCTTGAGAGGGCAAGGATGAGCAAAAATATCCGATCCGAGATCATTTATATAGCATTAGCTACATCTAAATGTTAAAATATTACGTAATATATTTTACGATTCTACGTTATTCTTCTTCATCCTCTTCTTGCACGATTAAACATTATTCCATCGATCCATTGCCTCCAGTTAAATTGTCACCAGTCGTGGAAATACCCTGGTAATTGTTTGATTGCGCTACGTTTCGCTCACAGCAGCTAACATGTACTCCGTTACCAAGAATAGGAAAGATGATTGGCATTTAAAATTCCGTGATCTAATCGCTAATTTGAGATCGTTTCGACTTCGAACGAAATAACCGAGGAATTTATTTGTTGGTTTTTTTTTGCTTACACAGAATTGAAATTCTTGTCGTGTCAATTTATTTCAATTTTAATGGAAAGGGAAAATTGAAGGAGTAAATAAACTATACCGGATACATATTTCTAGTTATGCTTCAGATCTGCTGCGTAATATTTTGAATCAAATGCAGTAATAATATCAACAGTAATGGAATTATATTAAAAATAAACTTTCCCATTACTTGTAATTTTCAAACGACTAACTACAATAATCCTGTCTCATGCAATAGCTTTATCTTTTTAATAACAATATGTTCTTCGTGTAATCAGCTTAAAATATATTACCTTAAACTTTTTGTCTGCGTAAATTGGGTATATTCTATCATTGTCTATTTCAATTCCCTTTTCTGACATTTTGAAACCTAACATTTTGCTTCAAATTGGGAGAACTTCGACTATGACTTATTACCAACAATTCTTCCAAATACATTTTTAAAAACATTTCGATATTTGCATTTATATCAGAATGTAACCCTAAAAATTTATAACTTAATATTGAAAAAAATATTTAAGATGTAAACTCAAAAGGGGCGGAGACTGTTAATTCCATAAAGTTACTTCTTCAAAAATTTAACTTCAACATATTTAAAAGGCCTTTGATACGATATCTAAGGAGAAATTAATAGAGAAACTACAATTATATGGATTTCAAAATAAAGAGCTGAACATGATAAAGACATACGAGGGAGCGTTTTTATATTCGCGGAATGTGGGATAAGGGGTGGAAATAAAAAACCAAGTTATTTTTCTTTTTCAATATATTCACCTGCAAGACGGATACATTTTTCACATCTTTTAATTAATTTATTTATACCCTCATAAAAAAATGATTTCTCTTTATCTGCAAAATACGCCGAAACTGCCTCCTTGACTTTATCATCGGCAGTAAATTTTTTACCCCGCAGCTATTTTTTCATTTTCGGAAACAGGTAATAATCACTCGGGGCCAGGTCTGGGCTGTAGGGTGGGTGATTCACAATTTCGAAGCCCACCTTATGCAGGGCAGCTAACGCAACGCGGCTCTTGTGGACGGGCGCGTTGTCGTGCAAAAGCAGCACACCTTTCGTCAATTTTCCCCGTCTTTTCTCTTTAATGGCTTCTTTTAGTCGCTCTAATATTGAAGCGTAATATTCTCCGGTTATAGAAACACCTTTATCTTTATAATCAATCAACAATATTCCTTCCGAGTCCCAAAATACCGTTGCCATGAGTTTCCCAGCTAATTGTGACACTTTAAATTTCTTGGGAGGTGCTGTGCCCTTTTTATGCCACTGCATGGAGTCTTGTTTGGACTCAGGTTCATAATGATGAACCCAAGTTTCGTCTCCAGTAACAATTCGACTCAATACACCATCCTTGTCTTCATTACAGAGGTCCAAAAATGCACACGAACACTACGCGCTGTTGTTTTTGCGGCGGCGTGAGCATTCTCGGCACCCATTTTGCGCTGACCTTAGACATGCCGAGATGATCGTGTAGGATTTTAAAAATTGTTGTATCGGATACTCCAACCATTTCTGCGAGTTGTTTCTTCTTTAGTCGAGCATCTTCGAGTACAATTTTTTCAACTTTTTGGATAAGTGCAGGCGTGGTCACCTCAATGCTCCTGCCCGGCCTCGGGTCGTCTTCAAGGGATTCCCTTCCTTGTTTAAATAAACTGTGCCACTTGTACACCATGGTTTTTCCTGGACAAGAGTCGCCGTAAACCAATGACATCTCATTCATTATGGTCACCACTGATTTTCTTTGCCTGGTAAGGAACTTTATAACGGCACGATATTCGATTTTTTCCATATTTCACTTTTCACTCCTGATTATGTTACTTGGTTGACGATAGCTCAAAGACTAACTGTCTAATAACAATGAAATTTCGTATTTATACTAATTATGAGTCGCTGTACAGGCCACGCCCCCAATGCGCCTAATCATCCCCCTACAACCCGCTCATTCCGCGAATATAAAAACGCTCCCTCGTATATTTACAATAGAAAACAAATGACAAAAGTAAATGGTATTACATTTGACCCTACATACGTATGCGGATTTTGGAATACCACAATGCGGTAATCTACCCCCAATTTTGTAAACCCTATATATGAATTAGAACAATTAATGGAAATTTATACACAGATGATACGTGTATACTATATTTCAGTCATAATACCAAACACATGGAACAAAACATAAATGAAGACATGAAAATTCCAAAAGAATGGTGTTTTAACAACTTATACTTATCATAAATAAAAAGAAAACAGAATATATCATATATAGCAATAAAAGAGAAAACAAAAAATAACAATAAAATAAAAAAATCAAAAACTAGAAGAAGTGAAAGAAACAACATATTTGCGACTGAAAATTCAGAACACCATGAAATAGGATAGACATATTGCACTGAATAAAATAAAACGCATGATCCCCCACACATTTAAAAAATCTATAGGTACCAGGCTCTTTTCACATCAAGAAACACCTACCTAATCAACAACTGGGGAAACACAACGAAAAAGAATATAGCCCAACTTCAACGACAACAAAACAAAATTTTAAAAGCAATATACAATATGCACTACAAAACGCCGACATCAGAGCTATACAAAAAAAAAAAAACACAAGAGCTCAACATACACCAGTTAATACAACTAAATAACATACTTACTCTCCACAAAATAGAAAACAATGCAATTAATCTTTGACAACATCGGCAATAAATTACTACAATAGAATACCAAAGGAAGTAAGAAAATCTCCTTATAAACGTTTTAAATTCAAAATAAAACAGCTGCTAAGAGAATAACAAAAAATACCACAAATGAATAATCACAAATAATATAACCGGAATGGAAGGGATGAAGATGGATATGTACCATCTTTGGCAAATTAAATGCGAATTTTTCAGAGAGGAATTTCCATTTACTAAATAAAGGCTATACTTTGAAGCAAATTTAATTTTTCTAAATGAGAGTACTGCTTTGATGGACTTCTTTAGAGTAATTAAATTCACTTTAAAGCAAAGCCTTTATTTACAAAATCAACATTCCCGATAAAAAAATCGCATTTAATTTGCCAAAGATGGTACATATGTATGTATATAAACAGTATAGTACCTTTTTTATGTTTAATAAAAACAACTTTTTTTTGTTCTCTGTACATATTCTGTCAAACATAAATAAATAAATAAATAAAAACCCCATCAGAGGAATCTAATATTTGGCCAATGCACTGTTTTGAAATTTATCTTTATCTAAGGATGAGGTTTTCATCTGTTCCTTCATAATTCACAATAATCAAGGAATCATCAGTTTCAAAGGAATCGCTGTCTATTTTTCTCTTAAGGTGTAAATACTTTCCGGTTGGAAGGGTTGACTTTGATCAATTTAGTCCTCGGATTAATATTCTTCTTCTTTTTTCTTCTGACTTTTGATACCTTCCATGTGTTACATGTGTTGAATCTGATTTTGAAACAGTTTCGTCTTGATTTGAAATTTCAAGTGAATCTAAACGGGAAAATGTAGTAAAGATCTCAAGTCTAGAAATACTTGAAAATACAGTGAGTGACACCAACGTATTCAACGATGTAGTAGACATAATATGTATTGAACAATTATTTTCAGTATTAGCTCTTTCATGCTCAAGGTTGTACCGATGCGTGAATACTTCTTCGAGAAATTTGATTTAATTAACTGGGAAAAAATCCAGTACCAACGAAGCCAGATCGAAACAACTTAGAATGAAAATGTTCTTTCCAGAGAGTCTTGAGATCTAGAGAAAATTACTCTTTTAGGTGTGGAATTCCTAGATGACTACGGTTCCCGTGAATCATAAGGATATTCCAAACTTCTTTCAAGGAAATTCCAATGGTTTTAATGGTGTGTGGTAGTTTAATTAAAATCAAATTGTTGTCAAATACCATTTTGATTAGATTGTAGTTAATGTGAAAGGCAACTCCGTCTAAAAAATAAGATTACATCTTTTCTATTGCGGTTTTCCTTTGAATTTTTTTTAGAAACACTTAAGTACAGCAATTGGCACAGATAGATAGATAGTCTAAAACGAGAGTATTGTTTTTTCCATAGCCAGACACATTTTTGGATGCTCTTTTTGGCTGTTATTTCTTGTCTAAACAATCCATCACTGTAAGTAACACACAGAAATAACATTTTGCCAAAGCAATTTTGTTCTCATCTGAAATTTATTGCTTGCGACCAACTCCCAACTATCTCATGTCTTCATGCTGTACAGTTTTTCTGTGTGTATAATTGTGTTGAAATGGCGTTAGCAACATTAACCACCTTTCATAATGCATGGTATGTTTATAATGAATGGTAAGTTGATCGGATTTCAATTCACCGAGAAAAATGTCACCGTCTGCTATCGTTCCGTTACAACGATGGTCAGTCGCTCAACCACTGCAGTTATCGACCCGTTCCTAGACATTTTATAAAATTTGTGGTGTAAATGGAGTAACAGAGCACAATGGCGTTTAATAATTTGTGCATTGGTTGTCATAGTTTAGGTTCAAAAATTACATATAAATAATGATCAACCTCTCCTTCAAAAAAAATGTATCGACAGGCCTTTTAGATTGATTTTGAAAATAAGACATTTTGTAATGATGTGAAAAAGAAAAATGCAATACCTGCAAAAAGTTTGAAAGTAAATCATTTTTGTACTATGTCTATTCTATTCTTCCCCTATTTCTAGTTATTCTTATGGCATTTGTTTTTACATCAGTTCATTAGTTGTCGACAGTTTATCCTATCTCTACATTTATCTTTTCCATTTACTAGAAATTTATCTCTATATTTTTACAACTTCTATTGTCCCTGGCGATTTATCGTTGCCAGCTGCTATATTAAATTTTTGACGCCATTGAGGCCATGCCTACACAACGTTGCTTGTCTTGAAATGTAATGTGGATGGTAATCTTATTCCATCCATTTTAATAATTTAATACATTATCTACAATTCACACCTGACAATTTGTTATTATGCTACATAACTCTCGAATGTAGTATTAGAAGCAATCATTACATATTAGCATTCAGTACATGAGATACAAATAGAGACAAACAATCTAAATTATTTGCACTAAGTGATGTCATATAAATATTATTTTTCTATCTATATAGAAAGATCATTCTGTACATCTTCATAATTACAATTGAAGTACATATCTACATGATTCATTAACTCAACAATTCTGCGTAAAAAAGAATTATTTACATACACACATAACACCTATATTAATACCACAATATTTATAATGTCATAATGGTTATATACACTTATGCTGTATACCAGTGAAATTAAATCTGTCATCCTTACACTGGAAAAAAAAAGAAACAAAGCATAGTACATATTATTACTAACAGTTTAATTAACCTATTCGGCGAATTTTAATTAAAATTGAAAGGTCGCTAGAACATCTTAATTTGAGAATAAGCGGAAGATTTCGACTGAAACCCTTTCCCCCTATTTCTGTAGAATTTCAATTACTTTTCATCTTCACTCAAACCCAGCAGTGTTTAATTAATTTTTTTCTCGATGTTTCCAGGACGCGAACGCAGACACTGCGTATTGTTCTCAAGTATTAGCTAGACAGGAATAAGAAAATCTAATAAAAAGAAGTTGGAAAACTGGAAAAGGGATTGTTACGTCTTTGTAGGGATTGCAATTTAATCTAGATTCTGCGGACAAGGCAGAAAAACTAACTTTTACCTTGCTTACGTATTATTTTTCGTGCATTGTTGTAGGTACCTACTTCAAAATTGAATCAAGTTATATTTTGTATTCAGGGATTTCTGAGAAACAGAATTATCTCCATCTCCGCCAAGATAAATAAAGGTAAAATTCTAGGAAATAATTTTATTGCCTTTTACTAAAATATCTAACTTCAACATTAATTTACTGTTTAATGTTAAAAAACAAGCTTTTGAAAAAAAAAACAACAGACAGACTTATTTTTGTAATGAAGCAGATTTTACCCAAGTAACTACTGCAGAAAGAATGGCTTGGTCTCAACGGAAACGGCCCTACTTACTGACAGAAGAAACCTGGATAATCCAGAAAAACAAAACAGAATTTTTGATTAGTTGAAAATACTTCAATTAATAAATTTTTATAAACATTCAAAACTTTTTAACTAAAACTTGGTGTGGTATTGAGATATCAATATTTAAGGTATTTTTTTGTGCTGGCTTGATTGCAATTTTGATGTATATTTCTTGTTTAGTTATTGGCTACCATGAAAATATATCTGACGTGACAATCGATGACAAACTGCAAACATGTTGAATAAATATTCAAATGTAAGCTTCTCTAAATAATTTAGGTTTGTCACTGACAACTGTCACAATTTGTAAGAACAATTTAAATTTTGGAAAATACTTTAATACTTTATGTTGACATGCCTGATTTTTAAATTCAAATGTGTCAAAAATTTGACAGGGTAAATGTCATTCATATTGATTCACTTAAGTTAATTCTAACCTAAAAATGTTTCAGGGTCACCAAACTAAATATTTACATTTATAGCATATATACAAACCCCAACTGTTAATAATTAAATATTCCCATAGTTTTAGACTATTGACGTAAAAATGGCGCGTTTATTTTTCCGTTTGAAATTGTGAAAAATTTTAATCGAACAGTTTTGTGAAATGACATAACAGACATATGTCCTCTTTCCAAAACCGAAAATATTTGACAAACTTATTAGCTATTAATCAAACTCTATCCACAAGATAATCTTGCTCGAGAAACGTCCATATCTTGTAGAGGCCGTTTCGTTCGTTATTGAGATTTAACCGGGATTGGAGAATTAATCACATCGTTCACTGACGAGCCTTTAGAAAACCGAAGCATGTATATACACGTTGTTATGTGTTAATGTTGGTAACATTAAAGTAATTTATTCTTACTCTTGTATCTATATTTAAATTTAAATGATTGCAGCTATTTATTCAAGAAAATAAAACCGTACTTCGACAGGTATATTACCAAAGACATGTTAGTTTTAACGAAGGAAAATGCTGTATAAGAAAAATGTATTTACCTGAGAATAGAACGTAAACTTACGAAGAGTTGAGACTAGTTATCAAGTAAACTTGAAAGTTTATTAAAAACTTTAGTAATATTTGCAGCTTGCCTCAAGCATTATGGACAGAGGGAATTTTAAACATTTATTTAAAAAAATCGTGGTAGTCATACAAAATATTCAATTTCGTTACAATTTCCCATCGAAAAAGTATAACTAACGGAAAATACCATAATAACGTTTGTATAAACTCGAAGACAACATTAATCATCGCATTTAAAAATAAATTTCCTGCAAATAGGAATTAATTTTTATTACACCTTATTAAAATGCCATATACAGAAGAAGTTACAACTTCTTATACATCCTGAAAAAAATTATTTATTCCGCAATAGCAAACCAACACTTTACGATGACAGATAACCGAGTAATAACACAAACTTATAGCGATAACAGTAAATCATAAACTGCGAATTTCCCATTAAAGAGAAATTTTAAATTCAAATACAAGTACTGCGCCATGAATGATAATGAAGTTGAAGACTGCTGAATGACTCGAAGATTACTCCATGTATACGACATATCGGAATGCTAAATTATCGCAAGAATGTCGATTATTTCTACCAGAAAACCCGGAGAATTTGTTTCTCTTCATTTACTATTCAAAATTTTCCGAAAGATTTACTATTCGTCTGGCTTTAAATTACATTATGCAATCATTGAGTTAAAATATCTTTTAAATTTTATTGGCAACATTCTGCATAATGTTTGATCCTTCTTCTCAATTGATTCCCCTTTTTTATTTAATGAAATGTGTGTAAAAATAACCTGTGGTGAGGTAAGACAATGAGTTATTAATAACTAATTCGTAAGAAAACTAATAAATACGTAACAAGGTAGTGTTCATTATGTATTTGCATGGTAAACCCAATCAGTCATAATGAGATTTAATAATAGTTCAGTGAAATATTACGTTAGAAATATTACAATAAGGAATCCATACAAATTGCTCATTTGTTGAAAATTATTTTGACATTTCTTTAGTTTAAAACAGATAATTACAACAATATTAATAAGCTTACAAACGAAATAACAGGTGTTTAATTAATTTTTTTGTCTTAAAATATGCAATAATGCAGATATTTAAGACAGGTTTTAAACGACGTTTTATCAGAGGTTAAAAATGGTATTATCTTGTTTTCGTAGAATCTACCTAATGGTCTTGAATGCTGATTAAAAATTCTGTGAATTTAACCGAACTCGCAATAAGGTACAATGTTTTGTTAGTTATTGTTTACGTTTGAATTGTCGTCCGATACATTATTAAAACTCGTACAAACATGGGCAGTGTAGTATGTCATCCTAACATATGAATCCACCTGTTTTACTGTCTGGTACAAAACTACTCCTAAGCACATTTCTGTTCATAGTTTTCTCAATACAAAAACTAGATTTTAAAACATTTATTTCAATAACATGTTTCATGGTATCCCGGAGTTACCGAACAAACTTTTCTCATTAAAAACTGCAACTAGTTTTCGAACTGTAAATTAATTAAACTTGTTATATACATACATGTCAAGTTGGATATGATTACTGCGTCCTAATTAGAAGTTGTAAATAAATTTCGAAAACTGCAAGTGCAGTTAATTAGAAATGAGATAAAATAATAAGGTTCAGAATAAATTTCTGTTAGCGCCAGAAATATTTTATATAAATAGAAACTAGAATGTTTCCTGTAGGTTTTCTACTCGTAAATGGGGAAATAATGACTGTAAATAAATTTGTTTTGCATTAAAAAAACACATTTTACATTAAACACATTAGAAAAAGTAAAAAAAAACATATATTTGAGCGCGCTTCTGCTTTCATGCACAAAGGGCAAGCTCTACTCATCAACGTATGCTGCATCTGAGGTTTGAATTACATGTGTCTAGATTGTTATTTTTTTATCATACCATTGATCGTCTCTTATATATCCTCTTCCCTGAGGCTTCCTTTCAGGTTCCAAACATCTCTCCTCACTGCGACCTATATTGATCTATTATGAATACCCTGCCCCATCAGTACCCTTCTATTACAAATGCAAAATATGTGCTCGGCTATTTCAGTTCCCAGTTTGCAGAATCGATAGATGTGGTGATCAACTTTACCCATTTTTTTAAGATTGGAGAGCAGTGACCAGTCAAAGGTACCGTAAGAGTCCTTAACTCTGACTTGCTGAGATCAAATAGTTTTTTTTTATTACTATTTGGCGAGGAATTAATACATTTCTTCGCTTGAGTTTGTCCGGATGTTTCCTCCTAGAGAGAGAGACCATTTCATTTCTCTCCCATTCTTGAACTTCCTTCTTGATCTGGCTTCCAGGGTTCCGGTCCAATAAAATGCATGTAAATGCCTTGCATTGCAGGCTCATCCGCCAAATCATTTCCTTCTGTATTGGTGTCCCCTGGAACCCACATTGTTGTTTAAATTTTCCCATACCCAAAAAAAAATAGTTGGGAATGATTCTAGGGCTTTAAACAGTTTAGTCTTAGGTCCATGAATTCCAACCGCTATCCCTTTCTCTTGGACGCGTCTGTGTAATTAGACATTTGTGGTGTCAGTTGAGTGACAGTGAGAACTGTGATTCTCTTGACTACCACATGCAAGGGTGCTAGTCCCAGCAGCATCTCCATTGAGGTGGTTGGGCAGTTGGGTGAATAATCCTTTGGATAAAGACATGAACCTTTTTTTAATTAAAATAAATAATTATAAATTTGATTTTAATCTTGATATCTTGTACTTGGATCATAAATTGATTTTATTTTATTCCGAGCTATTACATAATCACAATAAATATCGGAAAAAGTCTAATACGTACTAGCAACGAAAAATCCTTTTTACGTTTGTTGAAGAATGAAAATTGGGACGATATATACAACGCAGAAAGGTTCTGATATGACATTTGATTTCGATAAACGATGAAGCTAAACGTCCGAGTTCATCTGTTCAAAGGTTTATATAAATTACAGAAAGCATATGCAGTTTTGGAAGATACTTGCAGATTACGCAAAAACCAACACAAACACCTGCTTAATATTACTAAATATAACTGCATTACTTTCCAAATAAATCGCCGAGAATAAAACACAAACTACTTGGAACATTATATAAATAACTTAACAAATAAATCTACTTTTAAATACAACAACACGCAAACGATAATAAATCATGCGGTTGTGAATTTTCCTGAACGAATTGCTGAATTATTTAGTGAACTCTTTCAATAAACACCAGTACTACAACTTCTATCAATATTTGATAAACGCAAAGCGTTTTTCTTTAAATTTTTAAAGCTGCATCCATGAAATCGTTATATGAAAAAGGGAATACATTTTATATAAATAACCAGCGACCCATATCTCTCAGATTCAGTCAAGACTAACACTGCAGTAAAACTCTCGCAATCTTAAAATATATACGACTTAATTTTTTATGTGTAGAAAATTTGACAGTCAAAAAACGCTGCTTTTTCGAAGACAAACATCTCTTAAAACATTTACATCGTCGGAAAAAGGTAGGTCTGGCGTTTCACGAAGCATTTAATAGCAAACGTCTCTCGAGAGATTCATTTATTAATGTACTGACATAAGCCACTTGGGTCACTAGGCCCACTAGGGCTGCAGAATAAAACCAATCGATGACAGAATCCTACAGGTGCTCTAAAACCTTTATAAGGAATATAAATACGAAGGTAGTACAGATTATTTCTGCAAACTAATCTTCTATTGAATCAAAGGAATCAAACATGCAATGAAACAAATGTTTATTGTTATCTATTTTGACAGTTCGAATTTAGTTTTGATAGCTGCAACCGTTGTGCAATTGGAATTCATTTCAGTTAATAAACCATTCAATAAGTAAGCATAGTTTCAGATAGGTTAACTATTCCCTATTATTAACCAAAATTTTCATTCAATTTACTACAACAATTTTAATAGAAGCTCCAAAACATTTATCGGATACTAATTTCTTCGAAATGAGGTATTGCCACAGTATACATTTAGTACGATGGAAAATAAACATTTCCTAGAAACAGGAATAGCAATTCATGAGCGAATGTTATGGTTTACCCAAATGCAAATTTGGAAGGATTAGACTGAAGCTCGTTTTAGTCTGACTGTGAGTATGCGGCGTGCAATTTAAATGCATATTAAATTCAGACTATAGAGCGCTAATGAAATATCGATTTTACTGTACCAACAGGATATTCCCCGTTTATCTTTTTTTTTTGTTTTTGGAAGATCGTTTAATTATAATTGATGTTGTTTTTGATAAATAGTGCATCCGTTTATGCATTCCATTTGGGCAAAGCGTTTTTAATCGCCTGCATATTCCTGTCAATAAAAAATTTTACACGGCATTCTTGTTTTTAAACAGAGGATTATAGAAATTTAAATAATCACATTCTGTTTTGATATATTTTCCTGGAAAATTATAAAAATGCTTTTTCAAGCTATTATAACTATAGAAAATGAATGCCAGCAAATTTCCCGGGAAATCTTCAACAAAGCACGCACAATGCGAGGATGTCCTTATCTGGACGTCGAAAATTGTGTCCCTGATCCAATGAGACTGTCTCCTTCTGAGTCAATACAGCGCAGGAAACGTTCAACCAATTTTTCAAAACATTTTTTATACTCATCGGCTAGAGTAGCCTTTAGTATGGCGGTCGAAGTCTTTTGTATGACCGGGATGCTATCGAAACGATTTCCTTTCATCGCCTATTTCAATTTAGGAAATAGCCAGAAGTTGCGCGGAGCCAAATTGTATTGTCGTGTGACAAAAACCAGCTACCAATTCTACTCCATAAACGTTGTAGAACTTCCAGATAATATTTTGCATTCATAGCCTGACCTTCTGGGAAGAATTCCCTGTGAAAATCGAAGACAACAGTCAACATTGTCTTGATTTTGCTCTTCTGAAAGCGTAATTTTTTCTGTTTTGGCTCTTCTGATGACTTCCACGCCGCACTCTGACGTTTTGTTTTTGACTCATTTTACGTTTCATCACTGGTTACTATGGTTCCTTTGGGACATTTTTAACACGTCTTTGCAAAACTGTTGAAGTATTCAATCTTTTTAGTCGTCTGTCAGAGTACGTGGCACCAAACGCGCATAGACCTTCGATTTGCCCAAATCTTCGGTCAACCTTCGTTTCACTGCCCTTTTCGGTATCCCAGTTTCCTCTTCGATGGGTCTCCCAGACGCACAGCAATTGCGAAGAATTTCTTTGACGTTCTCGATCTCGCAACCATCACGGAATCGGCCAAACTAACGAAAAATCTGTGAACGGGAGATACATTCATCCCCATACACATTTTATGGAGTTTCGTACGTTTCTGCACCACTTTTACCTAATTTAAAACGGAATTTTTGGTTTTCCGACCGACGTATACAAAGTGACTTTACATATTAAAATGTCAAACCACAGTGAAATATCAGCCGAATTCGCTCTAATTTTGAGGTTAAGCAGATGGAGGGTGGAACATTCACCTACGATCATTCGCTCATAGATGTCGCTGCGCTAAGTACAGTCGTAAAGTCTACAGTCGTGGTCAGATAAATGTAGTACAAGCGTTTTTCAAAAAATTTTATGGTGTAAGTTAGGATTTTGACATTTAAATGTCAAATCATTTTTAAATTTTAAAACGTCAATTAAATATATTTTTACAATAGCACGAAAGCTTACAATAGCTGATAAAGTTAATGTTTTAATTCAATTACAAGAAGGATATAGTATTTGAGAAATGCGGTTAAATAAAACCGCCGTGATGAAGGGCAAGAAGCAGTAATAAAGTTAATGTGTTCCGGTATGATCTGACATTTGATTTTTATGACAAGTAGCTTAAGCTAAAGTTTGTCTTACAATTATTTTACTATATACAGGGTGCCCACCTAGTACGCGGAAGTCCAATATCTTGGTTGATAAGAAAGATAATTGAACCTTTTTGTATTTCACGTGTCTAGTTTTCTCAAGATCTACAAGCCTAAAATAATGCCGATTATACAGGATGTTCCATTTCCTCTACACAGACAGCTACTTTGTTTTTTTAAACACAAACCTATATTTTTTATAATTTATTTTGAATCTACATGAAAAATAAAAGCGACTTTATGTATGGTATTCACAAGGAACTGACGGTCTTTGAGATATTTGGCCTACTATGTTTTTCTAGTCAATTTTTGTCAATTACAATATCGCAAATTTTGTGGTTACGCTAATTAACAGAAAAGCTATTTTGGGGCCCAATATTAGGCAATAATGGTTCTTCAAAACACCACGTCAGAAACGGGCCTACAGTATAAGGGGTGCCCAGAAAATGTTATCAAATTTGACGAAGTAAAATATGAAAAATCTCCGTTAATTCAAAGGGAACATCCTGTATATTATTAATCAGTAAAACGCAGAATTAAATATCCTACAAGCATTCCCTATACCCAAGTTCAACAGTTTAGGTAAAAAACGCAGTATTATAGTAAAAAGTGCGTAAATTTATGCATTACTTCAAATTTACTCCATTAAAAAAAAAACTTCAAAAATTAAAAATACAATTAAATTATTCAAAGTGTTCACTGTGCAAAAAACAATCTAACAAGTTTGTAATAAATTTTATTATCATTAGGTTCTTATGTATAATATGTTTATCCATTTTGCAGTAGTTCTTTTATTGATGTAGGCTTGTTTCTACAAAAACTGAAACATCTTTGCATTACTATTTGTTGTGAAATCAAATTAAACGCGAATATTTTTGTAGGCCAATCAGGTAATTATTATAAACTTTATAGCAACCTGGGCACCCTGTATAATAAAAAATTTCTGACGAAAACTGTAAACAAGTTGAAGGGGGACAAGAAGGTTAAAAATATGAACAAAAGATGCAATAAATTCGTACCTTGCCGAAGTAAAAGAATATTACAGCTTATTATGAGAAAGATAAATATTTACACAATTCTATGAAAACAAATCGCAGTCGATGAAAAGAACGTACAAATCCGTATTTGAAAATAATAATGCATCTGGCAGAAAGCGTAAAGAATAAGATCATTTCACTGCTATCACGATATTTTATATAATAAACTGGAAATTCTTCCTGCTGCTATATGAGTAGGTAATAATTAAATATTTCAAGACATAGAACAGATACATAACATTCTATCATTTTTAACTGTAATAACTGAGAGTAATTCTTCATAAATGGCTCCATCTGCAATGAATAATTTTTCAACGATTTCATTTAGTTTCTATTTAAATTCATATTTTCTATTTTAAATTCAATTTAAATATATGACACGTACACCGACCTCCAACTATATAAAATGAAACAGGTTTCCTGTATAGTGAATAGATGTTTCGAAATCATTTTTCAATACGATTTTAATACCGCGAGGAAATGAATTGAATTCGACCTATGAAAACGTGCTCCATACAATACCTAATAATAATAAATAACTTCACCAATCAGCCGAGAGTGTATAATTTAAGTTTGTACGCTTACTTCTTACTTCTGTTATTCAACTCATGCGAGTACACAACACAAACGAACTTTATAAGGCCACGGTCTAACGAAAAGCCTATTTTACCAAAGAATTCTATAGAGGGAATCCTACTTTACCATACACAGTGTCGTCCAAGAGTTTGATTAAAACCAAATACGTTTGTATTTTTTATGAAAGAAGAGTTTCCATATTTTGGAATATCTTCTTCGTAATTGATATCCGTGCATTGTTCAGATTGTAAATAAGCAATTTCAATAAATATCAAGGATTGTTTCCAGGCATGAGGAAACGTACCAGAATTGATACAATCGTTTAGAATATGTGTGTTGAGTAGTCGTCAAAAAAAGGCAAATCAGTTTTATTGTATTCATATTAAGTTGATCAAACCCTACAGCTGATGCCCTAAAAGAATTAATAACCGACAAGACTTCCTCCTCAGAAACCGAGGAGTATTTTTGCAATTGGAGACTTTATTAAATACTAATTTCAATTTTCATATGATTCAAATATACTATAAATCCGAACAGGAATGATAATCCAGGAGATTTGCGAAATTTCAGTAAGGTGTGATCATCAATAATATCCACCCACACATTCAAAGTGTTTGGCAAACATTTTCTAACAGAATTGTTTTGTCTATAATAATTATTAGAGCATTAAAAATTTCCTAATTAGAACGAAACGAAGGTAATACTACCGACTGAAACCAATCGACGGCCGTGTACATGCAATTCGATAATGATTACAGCTCGCTTGTTATTCATCTTCATTCCCTGGTACTAAAGAAATATTTCCGAGAATAAAGGCGTCCACTTTCGAGAAAAGATTCCGTTCTCCACGAATTAATTCGACTGGATGCTTTTTAAGCGCCCAGTCTGCTGATGATGATAAGTTCCTTCTTTTCTTCGCTTATTCAGCTTTCCTTTTAATTTTATTTTTTCTTTGCGGGGCCGTCTACGCTCTCTACCAAATCGTAATTATCAACACACGCCGAACGGCCATCTCTTTGACGCCGGTCGTTTTCATTTTCGAAACGTGACGGGAGGACTTACGGAATTACCCGTGCTTGTATCGCGGGGCCAACGGACTCCAACCAGTCTCGATGAACAATTGCCATCGCTGCTGCTCCGAGGATTTTTAAGGCCGTTGACGTCACACACCGTTTACACCTGGTTCACCGCGATCGTCTCGTGTATGAACATACATCCGCATTACAATACTATAGGAAGTTATATTACGTGTTGCTTGTTTTTTTTTTCTTATCTTCGCTTGAAAACTCCTTTGGATGTAGATTTAATAATATGATAGCGGAGGCAGCAACAGCTCAGGCACCCAAAAATATCTTTACTCGATTTAATACTTGGCAATTATGTTTCCAGTTTAGTTTATTTAGAAGAAGAAGGAAGAAAAGGTTCCACTTAAAATAATGGTCGATGTATGTATGACATTTTTTTCTTAAAACGGTTCCTTTATTATACAGTGCGGTTCTAAAGTGTCCTCTTCCTCCCCTCCGCTAACTTTTGACCGGTTTAATAGAGAGGTTCCAGTTTTAAATCATTAATTTATTTAAAATGAGGTGTCATTCGACCCTCTCCCCCTTCTTCCATTTCAGATGTTGATACTATATCGCCCCCTGTCGGCAATCTTTGAAACTAAATAGAAATTTTACTTCAGGAATGTAGTAAATATATAATATTTCATATTAATGACGCAAAAGGCAGAAGGAGAGGGGAGGATATTTTAAAGCCGCACTGTATATACATATAAAGGCGGTTTCCATGGATAATCTTTAGACATCTCTTGTTACACTTTATATTTCTACAATCTAAATCATTTGAATTTTCTCAAAGCTTTTATCCTGTATGAAATATATACATCAAAGGCATATACATACTTCAACTGAAGTATATACTTCAATAGAAGTATTCTAAGAAAAACATGAAATAACAACCAAAGCTTCTATACCTCTAACAAAGAATACCTTCTCAAAATACTTCAAAGAGCTTTTAATTTGGATTCAGTTTCAGTTCCAGATATCACCACAGAACGTCTCGTTTGGAAATCCAACTTAATCATATATTCAAAGAACTTTATTTTATGAAATATTAGTTTTCAACACGTTACATTACATTATCATAAAAATATGTAAAATATAAGTTTCGCTTTTTAAACACATCCATGGAAAAATAGTAGAATTCCACAACTGATGTTTTGAGTTAATTGTAATTTAGACATATACAGGGTCCGGCAGTGAAACTTTCTTTTTTCAACTAGACGTAGTGGCACGACTGGAACTAGTTATGACGCAATAGTGTTTTTGTCCGAGAACGTTGATCTGGAAATTTGTTTGTCAAACATCATCAGTTGTCAAAATGCTTTGGGTGAGAGAGCAACGCACGTTTGCAGTAGAAACCTACTTTTCACGAGGCCAGTCGATCGTCGCGGTGCTGCAAGCGTTTCGTTTACGGTACAATATTCCTCCTCAAAGTACTGTTCCTGCCTGGGGATCCATCTTATCGTGGGTGGAAGCTTTTAGGGCAGTGGGAAATGTGTTCTGCAAGCGACCAGGAACAGCACGGACCGTTAGAACACCTGCAAACATCGAGGCAGTACGAGATTCGGTTTTGCGATCTCCTAGGCGCTCTGCTTCAAAACATGCGGCTATCCTGGGGTTGTCAGATCGCTCCAGTCGCCGAAGTCTTCATTATAACCTTCACTTTCATCCATATAAAATGGTAGTCGCACAACAACTTTCCGAACGTGATTTGGTTTCACGATAAACACCAGGCGACACGCTCCTTCAAAATTTGCCTCCTGACGCAATTGTGTGGTTCAGTGATGAGGCACATTTTCACATCTTAGCGTGTGTTAACAATCAAAATATGCGTTATTGGAGCTGTATCAATCCTAGGGAAGTTCATGAGAGGCCTCTTCATTCGGATCGGCTCACAGTTTGGGCTGCGATATCAAGTGTAGGGATTATTGGGTCACATTTTTTCGAGGAGGACAATCGCACAGTAACGGTACATTCAGAGCGTTATGTGGCCATGATTGGCAATTTCTTTCTGCCAGTTCTTGAAAATATTGCTGTTGGCGAAGTATGGTTTCGGCAGGATGGGGGGACTGCCCACACATCACGAAATTCAATGCGTGTTTTGAGTGGGAATTTTCCAGGGCGACTTATCTCCATCAAAGGTGACATTTTGTGGCCCGCACGCTTGCCGGGTTTAGTCCAATGTAATTCTTTCTGGGGCTACCTCAAATCGAAAGTCTATAACAGCAGTCTTGCAACTGTGGGAGCATTAAAAAACAATATGCGCGATGAAATAGCCAACACACCGGTTGATATGCTGGAGAGAGTCCGCTTGGACTTCAGAAAACTGCTACAACAATGCATCAACAGCAACGGTGGACACTTACCAAATATTCTTTTTAAAACTATTTAATACCAAATTTCCCATGTTAGTGCATAATGCTAATAAGGGAGAATCTTAAAATGTACTATGTATACTTTTATTTTTACCTTTGAAAAAAGAAAGTTTCAGTACCGGACCCTGTACTTACACAATAGATGTAATCTTAGCTTAGTTAAAAATTGAAAGTTTTAATTTTGTAGGAGAGCCAGAAATATGTAATTTAACATTTCCCTGTAAAAATTCAACACAATTCTTCGAGCCAATATTCATTCAAGATCACTGTAAATAACCTCCATCATTTTTAATGGATTTTGAAGTATTAGTAGTACAAATAATGAAAACTAAAGGTCGTAGGATGGACTCTTGAGACATTCCTGACATAATATGCAATCTATGCAATAATATGCATCTAAAATCACACTATAATATCACCTTTCTAATTAATTTGTCATTTAAATTAGGTAAATTTCTTGCTAACCTCAAAAGTACCTCTGTTAAACCTTTGTACAAAAAGGGTTCAAAATTAGATGAGATTTGAGTCGAGCATTTGACTGCGTCGATCACGATAGCTTACTTGCAAAGTTGCAGAGGCATGGCATCCGAGGTGCCCTTTCTTGGAATAAGACCCATTGTCAGAAAATGGTAAACGAATTAAATTCAATTTGTTACCAAATGCGTAATTTGCGACGCTTTATTGACTTTGGATCTTTGTTATCGTTTTACTTTTTGCCAATGTACAGCAGAGCTACATACAGATGTAGCTTATCGTACAGTATTGTCGTTTGGGGTTCATCAACTGCTAATCACAACGTAATTTTGGCTCAGAAACGTATTATACGATGCTTGGGTGTGCTTAGTCTGCATCAATCATGAAAATCTCTCTTTGAAAAATGGAATATCTTAACCACAGTCATATGAGACCCGAAACAACAACAAGTTGTATAGTTTTCATTGAATTTAGGTAAGAATTGTTTTCGTTTGAAAAAACGTTTAAAACTTTATAACGCTTTGCCTCAACAATTTAAGGATCTTCAAAACGAGAAGCCTGTTTGGGTCAAGCATTAAAACATTCCCGAAGTAAAACTGTTTTTGTTCTGTGGATAAATACTTTGAACAATGTAGAAGCTAGCACATGCAAATATTGTTTTTTAAAATGTATCTTTGACATCTTCGACATTTGTTCTTTGTTTATTTTTTCATATGTTGTTATACATTTGTGTAATTGACAATGTTAAAGCCTGTATGGGTCGAAAACAATAAAGATTATTATTACAAATATGGAATTCTTAACACAATCAATGAATCGGAAGTTAATCCATTAAGTAAAAGCTTTAGAACCATCTAAAAGAATAAGTACACTGCCGAAGCCAGACTCCACTCATAGTCATCATAGTAATAATATCATTTCATACATAATCAGTCACAGTACTAAATCCTAAAGTTCTAAATCACTCGAATGGGGTTTCTGTTTGTTCAACAACATCTTCCAGTTTCATTCTATATTTTTCCCCCAAAAAAACATTTTAGATCTCAAGATTTTTGTTTGCTTTTAGCTGAGAGATGTTTATAAATTTTATTGTATCGAGCCAGGGAATGCGGAGGAAACTCCAGTCCATCTCCTTGCTGACTACTCAACAGCGGACGAGAAGAGGCGGAGATACTTTGGGGTTGATCGATTAGACAATCTCGGAGTAAGTAAATTAACTTTTGACCAGGTTGCGACCTTTTTTGTCCGGGTTCAACCTGGAGAGGATCTCCATTTAGAGAAAAGATAACTCCAATTTTTGGGCTAAGTCTACGCCTTTCTTCGTGCTTTTTAGAGTAAAATCTCGAACTTTATTCTTTTCATCGTAATATCAAGATGACATTTCCAGCACTTACATAATTTTCTTCTGTCACCAGTAATTCTTGAATACCCTCGACAGTCATGTTGTCAAAACCACCTTCTATAAACTTAGCAAGTTTTAATGTTTTATGCATTATTTTTCTCTGCTGGATCACTTAAATTACCACCGTAAGCTACCACTGACCATATTTTTTTTCAGCAAGCATTGAGTCTTGACATCCATTAAAGATTACAATTTAATGGATGAAATAGACAAGTGTAGACAATCCAAAATTGTAAAACGCTTCCACGCCTACACCACTTCGATAGATTCATCATCAATTTAATTCAAAATCCATTACAAAGACATGCTTATATAGTGTGATTTATAACCAGGTGGTAACCCAAACGACGAGGGCGTATTTTTATGTTATCTACCTAGCCATGAAAACAGCACATAAGAGAAGAACACAGTCATTGATTATCTGCTGAACTTTGTTTGCCTTATGAACCCGGCAATTGTTGTGCAGCAACAAGTTTTTTGTGGATAAGCCCTTGGCATATATTCAATAAGCAAGATTCCTTCAACATCCCAGAAAACAGTTGCCATCAGGTTTTTCCAGAAAATTGTGTCTTAGCTTTTTTTGTGGTGGAGAACCTTTATAAACCCACTGTATGGATTCTTGTTTGGTAGGAGGGTCCCAATGATGTACGCAAGTCTCATCCCCGGTGATAATTCGAGATAAAAATGTTTTGTCCCTCTCCAACTCGGCCAAATTTTCTTGAGAAACTTCTTTTCTGTATTGTTTTTGTTCAGGTATCTGGGTATCCACCGTGCAGGCACCCTCTTCATACCCAAACCGTCATGCAAAATTTTGAGGACACTTGCTTCGGATATACAGACTTCATTGGCAATGACAGAGATCTTTACACGCTGATCTTTCAATGCCAAATTTTCGACTTTTCGCACAATGTCTTCAGTTCGACCTTCAACAGGTCGTTCGGACTTTGGGTCATCATTAATTGACTCTCGCCCCCATCGAAAGAGTTTAGACCAATATTTTACTTGAAAATAAGATGGTTTATTTTCCCCATACACGGCAACCATTCACGAATTGCTTTTGGACCATTGCCTTCTTTTGTCAGGAACTTTATTAGGCTGCAATGTTCAACCTTAGTTTCACTCATTTTATCGAGAAGTAGACCGTCTCAAATCTGTGTAAACAGCACAAACTAAACACAACTTAGCGCATGTATGTACTTCTAACAGTGACAGCAATTTGCAGCATCGTCACTCTTTTGTTTCATAGCTAAGTAGATAACAAAAATACGCCCTCGTATCTTATTTGCAAAACCCCATATCTTAGTTTTACGAGTACATCGCTTTTATTGAGATTCTTCATCTCACAAGGATTGTGGGATTTATCAACTAGCATGAACTTAATCACGTGATCGTTTGAGGGGTTAATGCACTTTAGTGTTGCTCTGTCTTTAATAACAGACCAGATTTTTGAAATTTTTTTGGTACTCTTTTTTTATCACCAAATTCCTGTCTCATTAGAAACCTGATGAAGTCTAATTTTTTTGATGGAACGGATTGTAGCTTCATTAAGATTCAAGAATTTTAAAACGATCCAAAATCTGATTTTTTTGTTTTAGGGAGATGACATGTTTCAGAGATGCTTTTTTTTAGTTTTAATAACAATAGATACTGAACTTTTTTATGTATTATATATAATATAGTTTCTATTTATCTATCCGATTTTGTGTAGAATAATGTTTAAAATTCAGAAACCACACAAATGTACCATCCTTTTCTTTTATAATTTGTTGGGTAATGACGGTCTAAATTAAGTTAAGTTTAATATATTTCTCCTTTACGTTTCGATACAGTGTTTTGTATCATTTTCACTAAAATTTAAAATTTTAATAATTCTATAATCATTGTTAAAAGAGATTTTTATACATGTTAAAATTATATTTTACTTGCATGTAAAAGATGCATGCAAGCTTGTCTGTATATGTTTAATACGAAATAATATGCAATAAAAATTTTTTGCATTACATTCCTGTTTTTTTAAAATTTTGTTTTTAAAATATGATTTACTCAAATAAATACATATGTATATCAGACAAGCTTGCATGCATCTTTTACATGCAAGTAAAATATAATTTTAACATGTATAAAAATCTCTTTTAACAATGATGTATGTACTATATTTTTTAGAATTATTGCATAGTGTAATTTTACTTATATTTTAGTGAAAATGATACAAAACACTGTATCGAAACGTAAAGGAGAAATATATTAAACTTAACTTAATTTAGACCGTCATTACCCAACAAATTATAAAAGAAAAGTATACCAAACACGGTCAACAAATAGGACAAAATATAAAAAAATGTACCATCTGCATTCATTTAATTTAATACTAAATGTTGAGAAACTAAGATTAATTGATGATTACATAATCACATATTAAATTTTATTTAATACTATGTTACATCAACACTACATATGTATTACTAGTATGTAATTAATATCTAAAAACTAATCTATTACGAAAGTTTATCGAAAGGTCATGTTATTTTGATTTTACAAAAAAAATGCAATTTTTAATGATAAAAATCATGTACAATGTAATTCTTCAGAAATACAGCTTTATTTGATTTAAAAAAATTAATGTTTGAGGTTCAGAATGGTCATTGTTTTTCTCACATATCGTTATCACAGCATAATAATTTCAAAAAGGATGTTTATTTGATTTGTTATCGAAAATAGATGTGTTCTAATTATAGGCTAGCCAGTAGGCCAGTGTTTGTATATTACAATCATCATTCAACATGTGCCACATGTAGAATATAAATCCGAATTCATTGGAACTGATTTATTAGGGTATTGTATTTGATTCATTGATCTAATTTTTCTAGTCTAGTTTAACAACAAACTTTTTATAACTAAATAATACGCGTTTCTAATATAGTTAGGTTATTTATTTCCGTAGGTGTAACAATATTTCTTGGAGTTGTATTTTTTTCATCACTATTAAAATGCTTACCATAACCTGTAATTACTTACTGTGAATCGTTATTTAAGCAAGGTAAGCGAATTGCTGTGGTTCTTTTTAGAAATGATCGTTAGAGTATAATCAAATTAATCAGCTCCTTTATTCGAATCCGTTTGCGTTAATGCTGAAATAAATTTAAAAGTAATTAATTAATTATTTAACTTTTATGCGAACGCAAAATTAAATTTGTACGGAGAATTCCATTTGATAACACGTTTTCATCGCACAGATTAACATACGTAGTATTTTAATGAGTACTTAAAAAGTTAAAATGTTAGAATTAGTGGGCAGTTGGTCAAGGTAAAACCAGTTATGTATAAAAATAGGTCTAGTATAACGGATTAATGTGAGTACTCACAAAAGAAACATAAAAGCGTTAAAAAAAAAATCTATAAAATCGAGTATATACACTTCATGATTATTTTATAAAAAATTTAATACTTAAAATGTAAACCAACCCTGCTTACCATATCCTGACTATAAAAACTACATCTGGTTTTTTTTATAGGTGTCAGAGTAATAAAACTTTTTTTTTCTTTTTAAAACTACCACTTTTACTTCACTTGCTTTTTACTGCCATTACATAATTTTCTCTTTGCTTAGTGTAAAAAGATTATTATTTCCTACCCACCCCTTGTAAGGCTATAAATGAGCATCAGCTTTAAAATGTCGAACTATCTATATTTTTAATTTCGTTTTAAATTTATGGCATTTATATCTACGGTAGAAAAACATGGAGGTTTTTTTAACGAAAGCAATAATCATGAAAACATTGTATTAACATGATTCTAAACTTTCAGATAGTGTAATTTATAATAATTAGATAAGTTTCATTAGCGATTGCATCAGAATACTGAGAAAATTCATTTAACATAAATTACACTCAAGTTTATGGAAGATTCTAGGAAATCAGATAATGTACAATAATGCGCAAACGTTTCTAAAGATTTAAGATTATTGTAACGGATTAATTTAATTATAACCCTCAATGATTTGTTTATACATCTATTTTATTGCACTGCAGATTACCTACTGCAATTGATTGATGACTATTGCAATTTCGTATTCAACGAAATTCGGTTACAACGAAGTAAAATCGTCGGTCCCCTGCGCTTTCGCTGTAACCGGATTCCACTGTAAAAATATTTGACAATCCTCATTAGTGTAGTAGTAGTTTTGCGATTAATTTGTACAGGCTGGAGCAAATTCGAGATTCGAATAGATTCAGTCCTATATTAGTAGCATTAAACTAATATATTTGTTAAAGGGCCAAACGCGAAAATAGCATCTACAAAATGATGACACCACTGATTAGAATATGGTGCCACTCCAAAAGCAGCTGGCTCAATCCAAAAGGGGTGTACTTGCTCTCGCCATTAGAATTAGAATAAGTAGTAGAAAAATTCCAAACAGTGAAATCAGTTGCAAAACAAGTTGCAGTTTATAGAAGAAAAATTGGCGAAGATAAATTTAAAAAATAATAAAATGGTTCCTATATTTAGAGGAAAAAAGCTCTTTTTCATCAGGACAATGCTTCATATCATCAGTGGTGGTGATGGAAAAATTGCATGAATTAAACTTCGAATTTCTTCTGCTGTTCCTTGGCTGTTCATAGTCTTCAAAAATATCCACCAGAGAAAGAGGTATGCGTCCAATGAAGAAATATCTTTTGACTCTAACGCCTATTTTGAAGTTAAAGATAAACCGTTCTGCACGATTGGCATAGAAAGGTTAGGAAAACATTGTAATGCTCTTGAAAGAGACTTATTGATGAATTAAAAGAGTATAAATGACCAAAAAATAATAATAACAAAAAGATAAAATTTTCAAGTATCCAGAATTGATTCCGAGAAATCTAAAATTTCAAAATTGATTGATCGGTAGATTAACAAAAACAGAAACAATTAGATAGGTTTTAAACTGTAAATAATATAAAAATGGTATTAAGCAACGAATTGATACGTCAACAGTTAGATAGAATGAGGTGCAAATTATAGATCCAGCTAATTACATCCACTCAAGAGCAAATGATGTTGAAACCAAAGGAGGATTCCACAGGAAACAAAGACAGGTAATAAGAAATCGTGACGCACAGACATATGTTTCGGATTTCTTTGTCCTCATCAGTACATAATACAGGAATTTGAACCAATAAAGGCTTTCCTGATAGCCACCTTACTTTAAAAATTGCTCTACAGATATCGGAAGAACTTTCTGTAAATTTGCATCCGAATATATAAAAGTTCTAGCCCAAAAGGTCACCGTTCTCTTTAATACAATGATTCAAATCCAACTAGTCATAACAAGCATAACAAAATAAATCCGCGCACACGTAAAAATCTAAACAAGAATCAATGATGCAAAATCAACCAAAACAAACGAATTATTTGAAGGTTCGTTTAATAATAGAAACAAATTCTATATTAGTGACGAGTCTCAAATTTACGCTAATCTGTAACATTAAAAAAGTGTAATAACCGCAGTGGCACTGTGGATACAAATTAAACATCATTTTATCAAAAACAAAAGCAAAAATTGGCACAATAGTTTAACATCTATATATTTCTGCGTCATATATCAATCACTGTGTGAAGCTTAATTTTTTTTACACACGCAGTTTGTTTGTATTTTCCTGGCAATGTGGCAATAGTAAAAAAAAACGTTGTATTTACAAACCACATTTATACATTCGCCGGAAGCGAAAATATTTTTTTGCCGTTAGACGTTTCCTCATCAAATTTCAATTGACTTTTTTGGTACATAATACTTATGTATAAAAGGCAAAATGTGGTTGTGTTACTTATTTACAATATCATGGAATAAATTCATATTTTGACAAATTAGAAATTTTAACTGATTGTTTATATCTATTTATTGTCAACAATTGCCAACAAACTTTAATATAAATTTTAGAAGAATTTTTTTAGTCATAGCACCAATTTCTCTAGTAGAAACAAGGTTATCAGAAGCTGCTGTAGCAGGTAAAGGCGGTAGAGAAAGAGGACTTCACACCTACTGCACAAATTATGTAGGTACTCTGATAATCAAGCACAGCTGTTTGTTAATTTTGATTACAATTTAATTTGTAAAACCACTAGTATGAGGTAGTTCTCTAAACTAACTATACATATTTTCATATTTAAATAATCATATACATAGATCACTTATTGTTACTACTGAAATTACGTAGTGTATTGAAAAACACACTATTACACTACATCCGTATTATGAAGGGGAATTCATTCACTGATACTGTTTTAATGTCGCTTTTCACTAATTAAATGGACTAAAATACGGCGGCAGCACCGCAAAAACAGAAATAGTAGAACTAACACGTTGAGAGAAAATACGTACTATGTATGTATGTAGAATGCATAAAACCGTTGTCAGTTACTACTACATTTACACAATTTAATTCGATTGGTTTTGTTATTAAAACCTTCTTTTTCGCATAATATGGCAGAAATACAAATCTATGCGTTGTTGCTATCAATTAAACTTGAATGCAAGCTGTGCAAATTTAATATATTGGTATACTAGAGACAAAAACGTCTGCTGAAAACGATGTTTTATAATATGGTAGCGTATCTTTGTGTTGGCTCTTTATCATTATAAACAATTGTTAATAAATCTTTTATTAAAGCAATCTCTCTTGATTTAATAAAACATGTAAAATACATTTTTTCCGGACAATAAACTTATTGACCTATGACGTAGAACATTTCATCAAGGTACTCTAACAAGAAGATCTAGACGACTGAGTGAAAAAATCGTCAAAAAAGGGTAGAAGGCCGATCTTGGCAAGTAGATGTACAAAATGAGAATTATTTCAAAGGAAACCAAGAAAGGAGATAATCGTGAACACATCTATTAGGAACTTTGAAGAGTTGGATATAGAAACTGAAAAGTTTGATGGAAAATCAGAAAAAGCTGACAAACAAGAAGACATCCAAGGGATAAAACTACTCTGATCAGGTTGAATAATCACATTAGAAACGAGGCATATGAGGCAGATGAATTAACAAAACAGGAGATCAATATGCAATACCCTTCTTTGACGTTTTCAAAAGCCAACTTAGAAAAGAAGTCCGATAAGAGGAGGTGGAGGAAAATGCTTTCTTTTCGAGAACAACACCTGACCAAATACGAACAAGAAGCTCAGTATAAGCTTATCAACACTTGCGACCTATCTAACTGGTTATTCCCTTCTCAGATACAATCTCACTGACAATATATTTAGTTGAGCACAAATTCGGTTAAAGTTTCAGCATCTAGAGATGGCGATCCTAATGCCAAAGGAGATCAAAGCCACTTAAATGACTTCTAAGATTCTTTAAGAATATAAGATTGGAAGGATACTAATGAAGTTGAGTAATCCCAATAGATTAGAAAGTAATGATGCTTCTACTAACGACTTCCAAGGAAAATACCTGGCGGAACAAGAAGGACAATTACTCAAACACCACCAATAAAGAAAGGTGCAGTCTAGTCTAAAAGCAATTAACAAGATAAAGCTTTTTACAAGTTCTGAGAGCCAATACTGCCAAGGAAGCCAAGGAAGAAATTAAAGTCGATATTCACGTTGCGAAGACTCCTGGATTTAATTTGATTAATGAAAAGTATGTAGATACTTCAAAGAAATAACTGCAAAGGAATAACTAACGTAACGTGATGGGTGCAAAGGATATGCCGGGTTAAAGTCCAGTCTTCTTAGTTCCAATCATATTTATACCATCGTAGTATGTAATATCCAGGCAGATTTTAGAACTATGGTATTCAACTATGGAAATGTACCTCCAAATATAAGAGATAACACAAGATTTTATCTTAAATTGTTTATAAAAATTAATAATTCTTGGCGGTGAAGGCGGGGGAGAGGGTGCACCTCGTATTGTCAGTCAAGTCGAGTTATTTTTATAATTCCTAATCTTTTTTCTACATTGACTTAATTGGTTCATCCACTATACTGACGACACAAACTACGGGAAATTCTTATATAATTTCATCTGCGTCCATAGATGGGAAATTCCTCAACGATGCGCTTGAAATTCTTTTAACACAGAAGGTACGACTTTGTATAATTTATAGTTTTCAACAGTTCAATATTTACTTTCGCATAACTTCATAATTCAAGCTTAGTTTATCTCTTCGATATTTTAGGTCGTCGATACACCTACAGTATGCACCTTTTCATGTAACACCAACGTTAACGACTTACGTACACATTACCATTTACAATTTCTTAATTCAAACACACCTTTATTTAACCTTGCTAATAGCTGCATACTTGGTGTATTATACATACATATATGTATCGTCTTCCATATAATATTGAAATATACGATTAGCACCTTATGTATATAAAACTTTCAAAATACACGTTCCTCTACTATCTGTGTATGCTTCATTTGTATCAGATTTTACGTGAGCAAACAAACTAAATGTGATAAACATATTTCTTAGAAGTTAATTAATATAAAGGATATTAAATTATCAACCTATCAAGTTAATACTTACTTAACCTATTAGTAGTTATTTTCTACAGCTATAAAATATGTCTTTGATCTTGGATATTCTACATTAATGAGTTTTTTTTAATGTTTTTGGTTGTATATGGAGCAGTTACAAAGTATTTCGATCACAAATATAATTAATTCGAAATAGAAGATCCTTTGTTTGGGAACAAACAAACAGTTCACTGGCAACGTAAGCTCAAAAGCCAATCAGTTTTTTTCTTAAATGCAGTGTATTTCTCTCCATTGATAATTAAATCAATAAATTCAAAACGCAGTATTCCACTTATCCTTTCATAACCAATTTTTCTCACAATTACAACAACAAAAACTGTCATCCACTACCGAGAACATTCTCCAAAAAATCTAATAAATATGATACAGTAGAAGTACTTTCCAATATTTAGAAACTGGCCATTTGATTTTGAACTGAAAACAGTGACCTGTAAAGATGCACCATTTATAATAGATGAAACTTGAGTTCGTCACTTTGATCCAGAATAAAAAAATTAAAATGTGGCAGTTTTGGAGTTATCATTGTCGATTTTTTACCACTTAGGCGTATTGTAATAAATAAATATTATGCAAACTTGATGTCGAAAGTCCTGGAGACCACCAAAACCAAACACGAAGAGAAAAATTGAAACGAAGTATGCTGTTTCGTCAAGGCAACGGTTCGGCTCAGAAAAATTGTGTTGCAAAGGCTACCATTTACAATAGTGAGTTTAAATGTTTTGAACAACTCCCCTATTGACCCAATCTGGCTCCTGGTGACCACTATCTATTCTCAAAATTAAAAGAACATCTTCGGGGTAAAAGATTGAATATTTTTCTAGAGAAATCTTAAAAAGCAATACACAAAATGTGTTAACCTAAAGTAGGAAATTATGTTGAGAAATAAATTTATTAAGTCGTCTCAGTTAGCTTCTATATTAAGAAATATAATTTAATTTCGTTGAGTGTTATGTTCAATATGAAATTAGTGGCAGCAATAGACAACGGACGATTTTCATGAGAGTCGTGCCTGAAAATAATGGGTCTACCAATTATAAATTTTGCTTTTGAATAATGCTTCATCCCCAAAACCGAGATAAAGTTGACTGATGCATTATTTCAGCCTTGAACTGCATTTAAAATGATAAAAGGTCATGACGCAAAAGTTCAATTTTTGTACGAAGTGCCCTTCTTTTCAATGATTTCTAAACAAAATGAGGAATAATTTTAACAGACCTCATAAAAATAATACATTAAATGATGTTAACGTGTTATTATGGAAATTACAGTCGACTTGCTTTTCTTAAAAGAAACGCCTTGTATATTTTCAAATTTCAATGTGCTAGGAACCAATGTTAAAGTAAAAGCTTGAATTTTTGCAAGTGAATCATAAAAATGTTGACCAAAGTTAATCAAAGCAGATTTTCTTGAATATCAAAAAATAAAATCGTTAATAAAAATTTCGTTTATTTGAAATGAACCCCCACGAAGAAATAAGGAAAGTATGTTATAACTTGTTTCAGGAAAGCTGGGGTGTTTAGGTTATTTGAAAATAATAATCTCGACAACCGAAGTTTTTTAAACGACCCAGACTACGACGATGTAAGATGTCCCCAAATTGAGAAATCTAACAATTGCAAATCTGACAATCTTGGTGAAAAAAATTATTTCGAACTTCTATACATCCATGAGACATTTTTTTTTTCCTCATTGAAGACGTAATCGAGAAGAGGTAGTAGAGCTAAATAATGTTCTTATATTAATGTAACCGTTCTTATAGTAATGTAAAAATGAGTGTATTTAGTACAGTAGTAACTTCCTTAGTCCAGTGGTTTGTCTGTTGACCAATACCTGTAGGTATCCTACTTATACTACTTACTTGTCCATCATCGTCTTTTATGGATTCATTAATTGATTGAATCTGATGAAATGATGCTTGATTCACGTCATGACCTAATGACAGTTGATTTGAATTAATTTAAGGACTCCATTATTTCCACCGTTATTTTATATGATTTGTAATGGGTGGTTGCAGTTTTTGTCTGAATTGTTTATTAAATTCAAATTCTTGAAGGAATCTGCGATTATTTTCACATTTATAGGAAAGTTAGAAACATTTTTTGCGACTGCAAACACTCCATCAATCATCAATCAGGTAACTTGAATACGAAACGGATTAATAGAGCTTAATAGAGCTCATATTACGTATAATGCCTACTCTCTCTTTCGTTTGTGCAATATATTGGAAACAAGTTTCCATGCAGAACTTATTCGTAACTGCTGGGGAAAAATTTTTTTTGTGGAAGTAGTGAATTTTCTTATGTTACGTCCTACACCAAACATTACTCCATTCATACAGATCGAACCTGTATTTTTATCCTCAAAATATCTCGTTTTTGAGGAACATAATTTATTTTCGCATTAACGAATGAAAGCAGCTATGTATTAGGAAATTAAAATTATTAAATTAATCTACTTATATTACATCCTGAACATTTTTGAAATCAACCTTTATTGAGAACAATTTCAATTGAGTTTCATAATAATACATTTTTGCGTTCTTATAATCCTTAATTCAGTACGGACTGGATAATCATTTCTTAGAGATGAACAATGTAAAAGCTATTGAATACAGTAATTCTCGCAAGTTTATAGTATATAACTACCTGAACTCAGTGGGGTGTCAAAGGCATTTTATGTAGGAGTGAGTATTTCTATTTTGTGTGAAATACCAATTTTATCTTTACAAGGGTGTGGCACAAATAGAAGCTATACCGAATATAAATTTCATTCAAGGAAAAACTTATCGATGATTTTCTCGGTAGTATATTTGCAATTCTTTGAATAGAAATGTGCTTTCGTCTCGGATTTTTTTAAATAAATGCGAAGACGTTTTTCATAGTTCATATATCAAAGAAAATATATACTCACTTGTCAGTATAAGAACAATTTATTTACCTTTCTATATTGTATTCGGCGGAGCTACAAAGAAATAACCTTTTTAAAATTTTCACGAAAACAAAAAAACAACATGAAATAATTCCAAGCTGATATTGATAAAAACGAGTATAGAAATATTTATACGCTTTCATACACGAGTAACACAACAGAATGCATACTTTCAATTTCCAAGAATCCGTTCATTATTCGAACATTCTAAGATGAAAAATAAACAGCGAAGCTCGCCCAAGTAACCGTGCGCCCATAAACTAGGCAGATTTATTTATCTTGGAAATCGTTTTAGATTGATTCTGAGTAAATACAGATTTTCTCAAAACTAATTCTTTTCAATTTATTTTGATTTGAGTAGAATCGATAAGCTACATAAACACCGCGGATAAGATTGGGGAGTATAGTTGCTTTAATTTCAGTAGGTCGATACTGGCTGATAAAATAAATAGTTTTATGTGAGTATGTGAAGTAATTCTACGTAAAACTGCAGTAAATTTAAACGGATATTGTGGTAAAAGACTGTTTTCAAAGAAAATTAGGTTCAATTAGGGTACCGAGAATAACCCATTATCAGACACAAAGTATTGTTAGTGTAACAGGAGGTAATATTTGTATAGATACATATATCTATAAGTAGTTATCATAAAATAAACAACACGGCAAAAGACCATGTATTAAATAAGTTCAGATAGTTTTTCACGAGGTTGCTTTTATTGAATAATATTGTTGTATTCCTTGGATTAAGATATGAAAAAAAGTTCGATAAATATTTGGCCGAAAAAGATTCGTTTTTAAAATGTAGGGTCTTTTAAAAAATCATTCATTTGTTTGAGAGATTTCAACATTTTTTATTCATTAGTAGTGGCTAAAGGCAAAGTTTTTCAGGGCTTTATGCTATCAGTACCTCACCTTAATTAATGCAGCGCTGTTAATTGTAGCCTAACAGCAATATTTTCGACACAATTGTCCACAATTTGCCTCGAATACTCGTTTGGAAATTTCTCATTTTGCCCCTCAGTTAATCTTACCGCTTCAGATATTTTGCTCTTTTGTTTTTGTTATAAATTGTTTTGCTCTTCTGATATACCCTCTTACTAGTAAAAATGGATACAGTGATTGGATCCACTCTTCAAATAATTTAAAACCAAATGTAAAAAATCTCTTGTACTGAAAACACACATGCCTCATTACATTAGCCCTGATTTACAAAAAATATAAGAAATGAACTTGAGAATGCTAAATATTATTCAATTATTATGGATGGTACTCCTGATCGAAGTCATATACAGCGATTAACTTTTATTGTAAGGTTACTTGATTGCTCGAAGGGTGTGGCAAATATAAGAGAAAGGTTTTTAGGATTTTTCCCTTTGACAACGACAACAGGTGAAAGAATTTTCGAGTATTTGACTGATACTATCCTACCTAAATTTAATTTAAATATTAAGGATATGCGTGGCCAAGGATACGATGATGGCTCTAATATGCGTGACGCAAATGCTGGGGTACAGAACCGTATTATTGCCTTGTGCTACTCATACATACTCTGAATTTAGTAGTAAACGATGCTGCAAAATCAGTCAATAAAGGTTTAATGTTCTTTAGTATATAATTTTTTTTCGTCATTCCTGTATAAATGTCAGTTCTCTTAATATTTAACCTGTATCAGGAACTCGTTGGGAAAGTAGAATAAAAGCTATCAGACCTCTCTTTTTCCAATTACCCGATGATAGTCTAATGGAATTATCTAGAGATCAGTCCAAGGATACTAATATAAGACACACTGCTAATTCTTTGGCTACAACAATTAAATCTTTTAAATTCGTTTGTTCCTTAACAATATGGCATTGTCTGGAAAAGATAAACGTTGTCAGTAAACTCATTCAGAACACGTCTAGAACAACAAAAGAAGTGTCTTAACGCTTTACAAAATTTGATATAATTTGTTTCCACTCAGAGAACAGATGAAAATTTTGATATTTTAATGGAAAAGACAAAAACTATTAGCAATGAAATTGATGAAGACACGATTTCCCACCAGTTTCTACAAACACGATTAGAAAAAAAAAACGTCTTTTTGTATATGAGCCGACAGATGAACCAGTGGTAAACCATAAAGATCATTTTAAATATTTTTTTTATTTTGCTATTCTTGCTTGCACAAAAAATTCTATCGAACAGCGATTTAACCATATGAAAAAGCATGCTATTGTTTTTAATTTTTTACTAGATATTAGAAATATTGATCAAGAAATAGTTAAAAAAGCTGTTTCGATTTAGACATATATTTAACGGACGAAAACGACAAAGACATTAACGGTGCAGAGCTGTTCGAAGAAATAAATACTTTTAAATCACTGGTAAGTGAGCACACAACGCCTAATCGGGGGGAGCAGGAAGGGGGTGACGCATCGTCAAAAAAAGTTTGAAATCGTTTTTGTGATATACTGGCACTCGGTTTCAACATGTTTAAATGACCAGAATATAATATATAACTCTATTATTAAAAAAATCTTTTAATGGAATATTCAGTCTTATTTTATTTTTGAAAATTCCATAAAAGTGAAGACATATTTATTACTTAATATATAATACGCTTGAAGAGCATGCCTCATACCCCAATATAAATAATTTGCACGGATTAAATTCAAAATTAGAATTACGGATCCATTTAGCCACATGTAGTGTTCATTTAATGTAAAAACGAATTCAAAATTTTTGGATTTAACACTGTTCTCAAGCAATTAAACAAAGGAAATATTTTTAGAAATGTTTTGTAGAAATAATAATTTGACCTACCTTAGATCGCTCTTTGGTATGATGTAACACTGCACTAATTTTCACACAATTTTAAGTTAATTAAAAAAATGTTCATTTTTATGACTTTCACAATTTATATTAAATTAAATGAATATCGAAAGTATCTTCGCCACATCCCGTCTAAAATCCAACTGCTTTGTGCATAGGTTTAAACTAATAATGTTACGGTCTACGTATTAGGAAAAAAAAGTTTGCAGTCGTTTTTGTGACATACTGGAACTCGATTTAATGTAAACAGAAATACAGTTTCAAGGAGTTTAAATGAGAAGAATTTAACTCTATTATTAAAAAATTCAAATATGAATATAACTTCCCTAAGTAAGTTGTAAAATTGTTTAATATGAGAACTAATTTAATATTTTACATAATACAAGGTCATTCAAAAAGCATAATCACGGTGGGTTTTTTCTTATGGAATAAGACGTTTTATTTTACTTTTAAAAACTCGATAAAGCCATTTTATAATTAAATTAATTAGAAATTATGATAAATAGCATTTAGTTGGTAATAGCTGCCATTTTCAACAAAAAATCAATCACTTCTCTACGTTTGCACGCATTTTTGGGATAAACAAGCGGCAAGTATATTAATGGTTTGTTCTTAAAGGAAAATCACGGGCATGATAATTATTTTAGGCGCAGGCGAGTCTCATAAAAATGATAATGTCCAATTATACAGTGTGTCCAAAATAAGAATGAACAGCATGGGGATCTCGGAAACGGTAAGAGATACGGGGTCGATTAAATTAGGGCAAAGTAGCGCATTTATATGGCTAATAATATGCCATTTAGAAAGTTTTAATATTCCGAGTAGTTCCGGAGATATCCGAGAAAAACCGAAATTTCGGAAAATCGTATGAAATGTTTTTCCTGACTTTATTTTTGATCAAACTTCAAAACACATTGCACATTTCCATTGCCACTTTTTCCGCTGTATCCAACGTGTCCAAATTTTTGTAATCCGACGTTTCGTTTCTGAGTAATCACCATCAACTTAATTTTTTTAAATATGGACTAAAATTGTTTTAGACGTTTTTTGAATGCCACTAACGTCGTTTATACAACCTCCGATAATTTTTAACTGTTATTTATTTTTTTAATTTTTATTTTGTTTTTTTTGTTTGAATACATAGTTATCAACATAAATGTCTTTTCTATTAAAATAACGACAAGAGCGAAATTAACATTTTTGAGAATGATGGCGTGAATTTTTTTTCTGCGCTGACATCTTTTGACCGAGTACACTACGACCACTGAGAGTAATATCTATCTAAAAATGTACCAAGAAGCAGTATTAGAGGCGAGACTGTTGCCTACAATCCTGTACTTGTTCCAAAAATTAAGCTGTAAGCTACACCGCCCAGAATTAAAGGAGGTGATTCGGTCATCACCATATTACGGTATTGTCTTGGCCAGGAAACAACTGGGATCTAATTCCTATAGAAAATCTGTGATTAAGGCTAAACGTGATGATATCACGACAAAATTCAAACAGTAAGAGAGAATTAATCGAGACAATCATTCAGGTCTGACACCAAGTGATTTTACCTGAAATTCTGCGACGGCTGATACACTAGATGCCTCAACGAATTGAAACTATTCCAAAAAGCAAAGGATCTCCAACGAAATATTAATTTAACCTTGAGTTCATATTCGTAAGGTACTGTTTGCGTCCAAAAAAAAAACGGAACTTATTGTGACAGCACTGTTGAATACCATACTAACCTAAAGTTCACAATAAATGAACAATTTTGATTGGCAATTTGGCAAATGATACTTATTGATGCACTTTAACAAAACGAAAAAGAGATAGAATAGTTATTTCTATATCAAAGCCGTGAAAACATACTTTAACGTACGAAGAGAGAAATTGTCGCCGAGGCCGCTTGCAGCCGAGGCAGGTCAATTTCGAGCACGAAACAGGCTTAATTACAAAACGAATTAAATGTCGTAGTAAGACATGTTCCATGTTTTGTTTGACGCGAAAAGTACCAACGGATAAGAATTTTTTTAAAAAGTCCTATATAGTTAACTTACCGATTTCATGGCCATACCCCCATCTACAGACCAAAATCGGATATACAACTGCAAAAATGAATATCCTAGTTTAGCCTGAAAATGTGGTTATGGCCAATGTCTTTTGTATTCTTTTCCATTGGTACAGTAGTGTGCAATAAAATCCGGGGCAAACATATTTAAGTTGTGCAGTTAAGGTCTTACACTCATGGAAGTTCAGTTGACTTAATATCAATCAACAATAAACTTAGGAATTATGTTTAGAAGACTTGTCCCATTATTTTACACACATCTATACCTTATAATAACACTAGCCGACTCAATTTTCATAACTGACAATCAAAAAAATTTAATATTTTGCATTGTTTTAAATATAAAAACACTATTCCAACATAGAGTATTACGTCGCAGCTTCAAAATAATGTTTATATCTATTTTCACTAAAATTAACGTAACATTAAAATTTAACAAAGCATAACACACTCAAGCATATTTTCGGGGGGAGGGGTGGCAACTATCAGCGATACGACGTTACACAAAATAGTCTGATGTTAAAGTTCGCGATGGAATATGTGTTAGTTTACAAATTAGGAAGTTTTTCAAAGATGAAAATTTTGAACGTACCATGAATGATTTAGAGCTGGCAGCACGGACTTCTTTTTAAAATGTTGATGTCCCACATTTTGTGGGAAATCAAAAGACTGAAAACCATCGAGATACCGTAACTAATTTCCTAGAAAACTATTCTCATCTTATGTCCTTTTCAAACTCGCCACTGACGTTCTATACATGATGATCTCCTTGATACTTTCTCTTTCTAAATTTTACTTCCTATTGTCCCACTTCGTTATTGCGTCGTCCTTCCTTTGTTGTACGTTATTTATGCATAATATGTTTATAAAAAAACAATCTCCGCTTGCATTTACTGTATTCGTTATTTCCGAAAAAAAAACCTAACGGAAGTTTAGCTAGACATTGAGATTGTGAATCAGCGTTAGCCCAAAATGTATTAAGGGATTATTTGGAAACATATATTTATTTTTGGTTTTTATTTATTAATTTTCATTCACATTTGTACAATTTTTTTTAATATAATTCTCCAGTATGTACTTGTTCTAAATTTAAGCTTGAAGACTAAATAAATTATTTCTAGGTACAGGAATTCGGAAAAAATGATAATTATCCTTGTTGTAGATAAATACTTGGCCATGTATTTTTCAATACTGTCGAGGAATTCCTAGTAGAGCAATGCGTCGACCTGCTATCTCATTGTATTCTAATGAAATCAACTTGCCATACACATACGCACGACTCTATACGAATTCTGTTCGTCATTAGTCATTACCCTGAAAACGTATTATCGCTTTTTCGCGTATAGATGTATGTACAGTACTAGTGAATGTCTGATACGTAATGTGTGTGCATGCCAAGTTTCGCGAGCATACTCAAGAGAAGTGTATACGCGAATCAGTATAGCGCTGTCAGTGAATGAGCGCATATCAAATTTAGAAGTTGTAGTTTTTTTTAAATAGTGCTGTTCGTTTCTTTTTTTTTATATTAAATACGCGAAGTTCCTATTTTACACAATTATTGGATACATAAAAATGTCTTGCATGCAGGTATGTATTTTAGCACTGATTTCTTTATTTTGTTTTCTAACTTGTGGGAAATAGAATAAGTTAATAAATTGAACGATTGAAAAATAAAATAAAACTGCATTCAAAGTTTTAACTTCTTGTAATTTCACCCATTTTTTTTAATTTTATCGTCTCAGAATGTTTCTATAGCATTTTCTTATCAACCGAACATTTTTACAAGTCTATACCATTCGGAAACAACTTGCTTTGAATCACACTCATAGATAACCATGCAAAGTGATTTGCAATACATTCCCAACACCAATCGGAACACCTGTCAAAATATTTCGCGAAAAAAACATTAAAAAAATTAGGAGTATTTATATTTTAAAGACGCAACCGTTTTCGTATCTATTAGTCATAAAAGGTCTTGGAATCGTATTAGTAAATAACAGATGGTTTAATTCTTATTACGTCATTAATTCACCAAAAAAAAACTATTTTGACAAATCAGTTTTAATTTCTCTTGAAGATGTTATGCATCAACTTTGCGGTGCATGTTATACGTAAGCTAAACCAATTCGATGGAAATTTCTAATAAACATGAAATTGACTAGTCAACATTTCCGAAGCTATAGCTAATATTTCCTGGAAAAATTCATACTTTGAGTACAGTTGAGCATTTCAAAATTTTACACCTAAACTCTATAATCAAAATGCTAAATCATTATTCATCATTTGATAACATAGATTTCTCAGATCTGTAATTTTTATCATTTTTATGAAACATCATACCGATAACAAAATCAATACATGTGTGTGTATGCTCTGTATAAAGTGTGCCCTATTCTAAAATAATCTTTTAATTACGACTTTTCCTGTATTTAAATTGATGACACGACTTCAAATTACAAACGTTACAAATATGATGTCTGTATACGTATTTAGCGTATTCCATAATACCGTTGCCTATTCAGAAATTAAAGTGGATATTCATTCATAAATCTTTCACTTAATTATAGTAACTACGTTTAATGGATGTTATTGTTAACTATCTCTTTAAAATGGTTATTTAACAAACTCATAAAATATTCAAATTAGCGAAACAACCTCAGCTGTACTCTGTACTTACATACTTGGTGAAAATAACAAAATTTTAACTAAAAGGCTCTGTGTATACCGATAATTCAGATCAGGAAAATTAATCTCACATTAATGTGTAATGTGAATCATACTTTAAACTTGATAATTTTGTACCAGTGGAACAATTTTGGAATATTACTTAGTTTGTATCAAAAATAATTCCACAAATTGTGGAAATCCTCTCCAATCATCTAAACAATCTTATCAAATAATTGGTATATGCTCTCTTGTAGTGTTAGAATTTTTTCGCTCTATGTGTGCATTACACGTCAAAAGTAGTGTCACCCCCTAAATGAATAAGCTACAAAATATTAGCAAACAATTTATTGCATCAAATTGTATAGAGCTAAATTTTTTGCGCTCCATGTTTTACTACGTTTATCCCACACCCTACATTATCGACTATTATTCGAAATCTATAATAGTTAGAATAGCACTATCCAAAACTTCTCTTCTCAGACAGCCAGTCAGCACTAAAGGCTCTAAGATCCTACACTTTTAAATCCAAATTAACCTAGGATTGTTTGCTCACCCTTAATGATCTGATCCGAAGAAGCACCCACATCAGTGTGACATGTGGGTACCAAGTCACTGGAGGTGTGAGGGCAACGAAACTGCCGATGGTCTTGCAAAAAAAAGTGCGACGTTTCGATTTATTGGGCCAGAGCCATTTTGTGGTCTCACCAAAAGGTATAGCCTAGACTAGATTTTACAGGTCGCAGTAAAGAGAGGCAACATTGCCTACACAACTCGCATCTAATCTCATCTATCCAAAACTTTTTGTAGAAAATTTTGTACTCTATAAAATTGTGTAGAGCATGGCAAAAGAGTTCAGAGCAGCTTTATTCTAACGATTAAAATGTTTAGAGTGATAGTCGTAAGTGGCGAGGGAGAGAGAAGGAGGAATGTGAGAAACTTTAGACTGGTCGAACTTTAAGGAACGTTGCTTCGATAAACAAAGTAATTTTGAACTATTTTGGGTTGGCAACGAAAATGTTCCAAGATTATTAAAAACTAGAATATATTTACTTCCTTGAATTTTCCATACGAAATTTACATATCTAATGTCAACATCTACCAACACTTATCTCTTAGCTGTCATTATTTGTGGTTATTGTGGTATCGTTGTAGTGTGTGTCTTGTGCTTAGGTTTTACCATCAGGACACTTCAACATGATCGCATCATGCTTGACTTTCTACGGAAAAGACATTACTTTTGACGAGCATTGTACAGAATACATAGACACCAGCCGGTATACTAATATAGAGACACGACAGTAAATATTTTATTAAATAGAATTTACGTAATTGGAACTAATTGGAAAAATTTTTCTATTTTTGTAAAAATAAAATGAATTAAACGCAAACACAAATATTCCAAGAAAACGTATCATTTATTTAATTGGATTTTAATGCATATCATTTTAATAAAATTTAATGTAGGTGTTTCAACATAAATACCTTTTTATTCTTACTAAGAAATTAACATCCGATATAAAAATGGAATAAACTCTGAATCCCACCTCATCGTATATCTCCCCCTAGTACACATCAATGTTGATTCATTTCGTACAACATACGTCCAACACCAACTACGAACTAAATATGTTATATTATTCGAAGAATTTTCCGTTACGAAAAACAAGAAAGAACTCGTCTAACCGTATATACATAGAACTTGCATAAAAAATAATGTCATTGTAAAACATGTTCAAGGAATTCGGCGAAACAGCTTTAATTATACACACAATGGCTATTCTGCGCGCAACACAGAAGCACTTTTGACCTTAATTTAGAAACGGATTGTTTATACGAACTGGACTTGTGTACAAAGAGAAAAGAAATATGGTAGTATCATATTTGCTCGGAGAAGCTATAACGTTGTTTTAATGTTCACGAGAAAGCCAGTTTCAAGAATCTATTTCCATTGGTTGAGAACACATTTCCCGAACTTTGCTAGTGTTGTAGATACACAACTAAATCTATGTATATAAAGTATACAACATAAATGAATTTATGAATTCGGAGTATGAAACGGTCGATTGAAGGCATTGACATGATGTAAATAAACTTATCGGTAATCCATGTAATAATAAATAATTTTTATTTCGTCAGAACGTGGGTAATATCTATAATTATATTATTTATGAGCTTGTGTAAATTAGCAGGAACGTTTTCGAGAAATCGGTAATTACGCTTAATTTATAAAGGAATAAGGACGTTGTGCGATATTTTTAGAATACTTCTAATAACCGTTCATAACATTGAATCGATAACATGAATAATACAAGGAAACTTGCTTGAATACCAATTATTTGTAAATGTATTGCAGTCACTATACTTATACTTATATAGAAGGCAAACTTAAATTCCGATTAAATAATTGAGATCTTGTTTGCTACATTGTTGGTAGTGTGACATAAAGACTAATTTTAACAAGTTGAAAATGTTTTTTCGGTTCTATATTGCAAAAAAAAATGGGAACATAATGCTTGAAAACCATTAATTTTTTTATAGAGAGTGGAGTTTCCTGTTGATTATTTTAGATTTTGACTCCCTTTGGAGAAAAATGCTAAAAGTGGAAACGCGAAAATGTCCCCCCTCATTTCGTTAACATTCTGCACCTACAATGAAAACAATTTTGAAGTTATAAAGATAAAATATCTTGCCACTGATCCCCTATCGACCATTGTCCATCCAATTAAAGTCTCTGCTGAAGTCCTTGTTCTTCTAGCAAAGTAAATGAACCAAATCCCCAATTCTGGGACTTCAAAAATCAACGAGTATTGCGTGAGAAACTTTTATATCATCAAAAAGTGACACTCAATGGTGATTACTATCAAACTAGAAGCACCATTTTTTTATTCCATCCATCAATGGACAATGACATAGAAAACTACTGGTTCCAAGAGGATGGTACCACTTACCATTGAAACGTATCTTTCGCAAAATTTAAGCTCATTGGAGTTTTTTCTTTGGAAGTTCCTCAAGGAAAAGGTTTACATTAATAAAGGTGGCAGTTTGGAAGAGATGAAGTGGAGAAATCGCCAACATTTCACCAATATGCACGAAAGAGGACCAATTTGTGCCCTGTTAACCAAGACAAACATGTGCTGGATATCATATTGAAACAGTGAGTGAAATATCGTCACTTGAAAAATGAAATTTCATTGTGTAATACAAATGAAGTAATCTGTAAAATGAGCAAGATATAGCTCCAGATTCCATCACTGAACAAATCTATCGAATGAGATTTACAGACCTGCAGAGTTATTGTTTAATCTCCTCGAACGGTTCTCTTTGGTGAGCCAGTACTTACAGCAAACAATTATATTTAAATATATGTAATATGTAGAACGAAGCTTTCTTTTATAGTAACGCAGATGTCGGCAAAGTAAAATGAACTGTTATATGCCCATCACTAATATGAATATCAACAACATGTCGTTCCAGATGGTGTACATTTATTGCCACACCATTAAACTTTCTCCTTTAGAGTTCTTTCAAATTGGTTTGCAAGAATCCCTAGATACTTGTTAACTTAAGCCGAAAATATTAATTTGTTTATTGTATATATTAATTCCAACCAGTATAAAGTAAACAAAGATCTGACAAATCTGCAAATATTTATTGTTACAATTGCTTTCTTAACTGGTATAAAATTTATCATCGATTCTTCGTTCGATGAGTCAAACTCATCATCGGTATCCATCTGTACATAATCTTCCCTCTCCGAACATGATCAATTCTTCACATAGTCGTCAACTAATGGATTCGCTGAAATTAAGATTATCGCCTGTTTCTCGTTATTCACTATTCGTAAGAAAGTCTGATGAAAGAATAAGATTAAAGCAAACAATCATAAAGTTAATTTACATAATTAAGTCCACAGAATCACGAATATAACTAACGTAATCATTACATCCGTAAGTATCTCGTATTTTTTATAATTTTTAAATCCGGGTCTGTTAAGTAGATAACGTTTTAACATTGTCACGTTTCCTAATCATATTTCCAATAATTATTGTATCTATATCGCATTTACCAACGAACATTACTCAAAATGACATGTCGAAATATATTTCCATGTATTTGCCTTTGGAATAGAATTATGCTGCAATTTAAACTGTACAGAGAAGTAATTATAAATACACGAACAAACTTGTAATGTTAACACGGATTAACTAGGAAAACCAAGAACGTCGTATCAGTTACTTTTCGGAAATACGTACTCTAGAGTTAGAGAGAGAGTTGGGTTTTCAAAATTCAGGTATGTTGTACGCCTAACTCCTCTGGTGTACGTCGTAAACTACGCTTCGGCTCAGTAGTTTTATTATGAATTCTACAATAATAGCCACGTTCCGAGAATAGAGGACTTGAAGAGCACTTTTGATACCGGAATATTATGAGTGTATTTGCCAGTTTAACTTGGGTTTTCTTGGTGTTTAGTCGTATCGTAACCGTAGTGCTTTATAGTTAGAAATCGTGTTATAAAACTAGTTTGGTTTAGTTCTATCCTAGGATTTGTTTTACGTATAAAATATGACCATGGTATGTTTAATTTAATTTTTATTAATTGTGATAAATTCGTTTAATTAAATTGAACAAAACTAGTTGTTTAACTATTGTTTTGTATGAAATTGGAACGAGTTACGAAATTCAAATCGATTAACACAATAATGTTACCCGGTTACAATTTTATTTCTGTTTAATAACCACCTCCGTACTTATCAATAGAAAACTTAGGAATTAATAAAACAAGTTGTCATTAATCATTGTATAGCTTAACATAACCTCCATTTGAAATTATTCTTAATGACAGAACTGTCAAATTGACATATTGTATTATTAATGGTTGGTATCAATGACATTAGTGTAAACAGATTAGCTAACTGTCAATCAACAAAAAAAAAACAATATTAATTCAAAATCATTACAAAATATAAACACTACTTGGTGAATCAACCGTATTTATTTAAAAACTTGTAATCTATTGCGAATCAATTATAAGGTTGTCAATTTTGAAACTTACAAAATACTGACAAGTAACTTTGAATGGCGTCGAAACTTAACGACTCGCCAGACACGTCATACCTACCATAATTTAATTGTTATTTTTCGATACAGATCTTATTTACATAATAGCACTGGGAAAATGAATCGTGAGAAGTTATTAATTTGACATAACAATCGCTTATTTAACGAAATATTAAACGTCAAAGGATACTTAAATAGGATTTCCATCCTGACGTAATTCGTTTGGATTTTTTTCTTCATCAACTTACAAATATTCGGAAGGAAATTCCAAATACTTTTTTTTTCATTAAGAATTAATTAACTCGATAAAAATTAACACACAATACACAATTTTCAGAATTTCATTAAAAAGTTAACAACTTCTGCGTAACTGAACTTTGCTTAGCTTAACGAGAGAATTCATTTAAAAAAGAATCCGTTTGACATTTTAAGAAATACACTTTCTACTATGCTTTCGATAAAATAAGTGAAAGTAGAACTTTGCGAAAAAGTTCGCAGAAAAGTTTGAGAATTTCATGAAAAATTTATTAAATTAGGGAGGAAAGTATTCTTCTTCGAAAATGCTTTCATTTCAAACGACATATATATTAAAATTAGCGCACTGTTACCGAGAGGAATATTTAAATTACGCACAACGGGCTCCTCTTTTGTATTCATATCGAAAACAGGATTTTTGTCGACTTACGTACAAGCGACAGAACTTGAAATATTCGTGGTTTCGCTCGCTTCTTTTTCCCCTCGACTTTATACCTGATTTCGTAGTTCTGAGTATCGCGGGGCATTGCAGGTGTTCCTTTTTAACGAGCTTATATACAAGCGTCCTTATTTGAGCCGTAAGGCGACCGTATATTCGACGAACCTCAACAGACCGAGACGGAATATAAGAAATACATATACGCTTCTCTACTTGCGGGTTCCTGGAAGTCTGATTGGAGTAGTTTTTCGCAGAAGTGCAGCAGTAGCATGCAACCACCTCTCACCAATTCGACCTTAACGTTTTCTCTTTGCCTTCTGGCTGTCTACGTCCAGTGTTCTCGCCGCATTTGGTCGACTGTGTGGTTGGTGGTGCTAGGTCGTTCTTCACTTTTATTAAAATTTACCGTATAAAGCGAAGAATATCGAGGATTTTAGCCGTTTTCACATTGACGACTTTAAATATACAGAATGACTCATATAAATAATAATTCTATTAAATGCGTGGAAGTTTTTCACTAGCATCATTTCATTTTCTATAACCTCAACAGACGTGGAAGGTATCGATAAAATTAACTTGCCATCTGTGGAAATTGTAAGCACTTATACATACATAATTAAAAGCTGTACGGTTTGAATTATTAATAAAACCATTCAGTTCGTAAGATGAATTAAGAATTCAATGATTTATTTATTTGAAAAAATCGGAAGACGGAATTTGAAGCAATTTATTAATTAATATCATGGTCATAGATTTACTGAATGAAATAATATATCTCTCGAAAATTGGTGAAAAGTTTATCCCAAAATTTTGGACGATACGGCCCAGATATCAAAAATATCACTTTTCGAACATTAATCTATCGCTACTCGCATCTGTGCATTTCTTTCTAGCTTACCTAAATCCTCTTCTTGTCTGCGTGAACTTAGCCACCCTCTCCCGTCTCCTTTAAGCCTGAAAAGTCTAAATGTTTCGATTTTCTAACAGTGTAGGGGACTATGCATGACATAAAATTTTGGAAGAAACTTAGAACAACTTGGAACAAGTTTCGAATGTCGAAATGGGAGGATGTTAACTTGATACAAGTGATATTTTACTTTTTTCAATTGCTTTAAGGGGCTGAAGCTTTAGGATCATATAGAACAACCTTTTCTCAATTATTCCTCAAAGTCCACATAATAGAAAGAAACTTTGAAACAATATAGAACAAGCCTGAAACAAGCTTTTCTCATTTATCTCACGATTTATGCATAGTATAGAGCCAAAACTTTAGAGCAATACCATCTAGAACCTGGAATGACATGTAACAATTTTCAAATGTTTGAATTTTGAAAAAGCTCCACTTTTTCTCAATTATTTCCTGAGCTACATATGATAGAAAGCTAAAATGTTAAAACAACGTTTAAAGCAACTAGAACAACTTGGACACAATTTTCAAAATGTCGGGGGGGTGGAGAGAGAGGAGGGAAAACGTTGAAGTGATTTCACTTTTTCAATCATTTCATGATGGCTGAAGTTTTGGAACAATTATTAAAATTTCGAGAAGGTGGGGAAGAGGGAGGGGGCAATAAAAACGATTAAGTAACTTTAGTCATTCACACTGAATTTGAGAATTTCTTCACAATTCCAGCTTCTTTAAACCTATTTTTTTCCTTTTTCTTGGGCAGTAAAATTTCACCATTTTAAGGCCAAATTAGCTTTTTTTTTCTTTTAAAAGTAAAATACACCCCATTTAGATGAGCCTTTTATCCGCGTGCATGCCAAGGTATCTATTCTTAATCTTCTAGCCAATACATATTGTGTTACGTAATTTCCTGGTTACAAATAACTGTGCCATTATTTAGTAATTACTGCAACAAAACGTGCCTTCAAACCCTTTAGTTTTATATACGTGGATGTGTTTAATTTATTATTAATCTTTTAAATTTCAAACAACATAAAAATGTTCTGTAGGGGTTAATGTATCTTAAGTTAACTCCTAACGCATTCCTAACAAACTCAAACAATTACAACTCGGCAAAATGTAAACCATCCAGTATACATGCCCACAACACGACCAAGGAAAACTTGCATTGCTGCGACTGCCGTTCCTGCAGATGTTGCGCGTTATACGCTTCTCGGTATTTTAATAATAGACATCGACAGAGGCATGGTACCGGTGTTGTGTTGTTTGCACTCATGCCGTAGGTACGGCATCGGCAGTCTCTTGCACAACGAGACTCGGTTATACTTCGAAAATTACCATCGGTCTTCGACACCAATATGCATCGCCGTGGAAACCATAACCTCGGACATTTTTACACGGCCCGATTATAATTTTAACGCTATGGAGTTGCGGTACTGAGAATTCAACGGATTTTTTCATGTAATCGATTATCTCCCTATAATACCAGTACAGAAAATTAGGTCTTACAGACGGACGAAGGCCGGAGAACCGATCATGATGGTTTTCTTGGAAATCAATACTACGGTGGCGTTACGAATTTCGTGCGAGCCGTCTAGAAATTGAATTTTGTCGGTCAAATTTACTTCGATTAAATTCGCAGATAAATCGTAATCTTGACGAATCACTCAATGAATGCGTAGTTCTCTTTCTCTCTTTTTTTTAATATTGTGATAACTAGAAATCTGATAAATGTTTAGTGATACGTATTCAAATTCCTAAATTATCTACATTGTTAAAAGCGATAATAGAAAATTGTTCTCGGTAGTATAATTAGGACGCAAGATAATTTCGAAACATTCTAATAATACCTCAATACTCGTTGTCATATGTAATGAACAATTGTGATATGAATACGTAAAAACAAGTGATTCGTACCTTATCTTTCAAACCTGTTAAAAATTAATGAAACATTACCAAAAGCCAAGAGGATGAAACCATAACTTTATTCGCTGTTATCAGCATCAGACAAAAGACATCAGCACTTTGCAATAATTGGGTGCTGTTACATTTCACACAACTTCAATCCACAACAGAATTGTGCCACCCTTTGGATCTTGGAATCGTTTGTGATGAAAAGGTTTCTTAATTTATTTTCAAATTGAAGTCCTGGTTCCTTACATTTAACATTTTCCAGAGCAACTTGTGTAATGTCGTCTTCGTTAAGAGCTTTGTCAACCAGCAGTTCATCAATATCTTCGACAGCCAAACTTCTCCAATAATTGAGGGTACCAAGATGATTTTAAAGGGAAACCCTTTCATATTTGGAGCCACATAATTATTAAACACTCTTAACCCATTCTGGTCAAATCGCTCTTTAACAGATAATGTTGATGCAGTTTGTGCTGTGCAATCTTTAATAGAAAAAAAATTTTCGATACATCAGTTACTATTTCTGTCCATTGCTCCCAAAATATATAGGAATGTTCACTTGATGTATGTAGTAAGTTTTGAATATTGATTCATCTTCCAATTCTAAATGGGCAGGTGTATTATCTATTATTAGAAGAGTTTTGCAGTCTAGAACTTTTTCATTCATGCCATCGAATTTCTGGGATAAAATCTGTAATTTGAAAAACAGTAACGGAGTGCTGGTAACTAAAATAATAGGTATTAACGCTTGATACTCCAGATAATCTTAGGCAAGATTCTTTATTGAAGTGTTAAATTTTTGTTCGGGAATGCGAGCTTCTTCAGGACAACTGTTAAATAACAATAGAACATAAAAAGAAAAAATACAAAATAGAATAAGATTTGAGACTATTTACACAATTTGAACTTTTATACTAAATAATTAACATTAAAATCCAACATTTCAAAATCCAAGGCCTCAACATTGTCAAAATCAAAAGTGTGGTCCATCTCTTCAGTATGAACGCAAAGGGCGGTGGGTGCAGGATTAGAATTAGAGGGTTGCATGTTCTCTCAATCAAATCTGTAAAACTGTTAGTCGGTGCCCATACTTTTTTATTTGCCATCCAATGAAGTGGTAGTGCTTTAAAGCGACACACCTTTCATTGGTCGGTGCTTGAATGGACGATTGACAAACTGGGGTTTCAGTATGCGATCTCCTAAAGCCTTATGACAAAATAAACATATGTAACTCGATCTTTCTCTACTTTAAAACCACCATTTTTGTCATTTCTCCACGTATATTCTGTTCGGATTTTGTTTCCAAAAAAGACCAATTTCCAGTAAACCAACCTGCACTTCCACAAAATCTTTTGTCATACAGAATGTTTTTTGTCTCTAGTTTGTGATGACGATTTAGTAGACAGTTTCGTTGCACAAATTACAGATTACAAAATACAGCTATATCTCTCTTAATAGTCCTCACCGAGACTTCATTCAAACCGATAACTATACCTGCAGAAAAGTGTTGAACTTTCTCCATTTCGAAGTCCAAAAATTTAAAATTTATTTTATCTATCGTTCCTAACATTTCGATACAAAATACGTCCAACTTAATTGAAACAAGTGTCACCTTGACAACCAAAATGTACACTCAAAGAAATAATAAATGGGGCAGTTACGATATCTGCTTGTTTCACCAGTAAATGGAATTGCCCGAAAAATTTCTAGGAAAGTTAACAGTTAACTAAACAAAAGACTAAATAAGACCGTAGTTATGTAGACGAACATTTTTTAACCGTGTTAAATTAAATGCAATCGTGAAAAAAAGAGATTGAATCGTAAACCGTATTGAATTAATATTGTGCATAAAAGATCGTGTAAAAAATGGAATTGGGAACTCTATTTAAGCCAACAAAAATTTTTAGATTTCAATTTGGACTAATAATACAAATAACAAAAACATATTTACCATTCTGTGGTGAAATGTAAGGAATTACTTCTATGAAAATTACCTATCATTAAAACTTAGTAGAATTTAACGTATCTGTGGTATTTGCTTGGAAAATAAAGGAAACAATGCTGTTTTGTTTGATGAAAGTTCCAAGAAATGAATGACCTACATCCGGCTAACAGGAAATTATCACTTGTTTCAATGCAATTTTCTAAACTTACTAATATGCAAATATTGGTTAAAGTATCTAGTTATTCAATGTAACCGCATTCATAAATGTTTACTGAGTGTTTGAAAGTGTAACGTTCAATATTACTCTATTTTTCTACTTGCGAAAACGCATTCACTTCAAGCTTGATATTTCTCACCGCAAAAATGAAATACCTTCTTAAAATGTAGGCGTTATGTTTAACATCTTCTCCTTTGATTTGAACTAAAAGCTGTGTGCACACGGTAAACTAAAGATATACAACAAGCTCCTTTCTGTTTAGTGCAAAATCGCTTCGCCTATACACAGTTCTCAAACTTCTACGAACTCGAACGGGTTTCTTTTCCTCTATTCTTCGCTTCTGAGAAGCGGTTGATGCACTCTTGTATATGCCGGTGGCTGCCCGCGTATTTCCCGCATTTAACGATGAATTATTAAACGTACTGCCACTGAGTTGTTCGCATTTTGCGAATTCGTCGCTTTTTCCTTTTTGCCGTCTCCTCCTCGTTTCGTTCTAACACAAAAGAGCGCATGAATATTAGAGAGAACATCGACCCAACACTATGTTATTTCCTTATTATTTTGTATGCAAATGAAATTGCGAAATGATAGGAACTGCGCTCTCTATCGATACAAATGAAAGAGTTTTGAAATATTAAAAGGTTTAGATGGACCTTTCCGCTATTTACATATTAAACAGTGAGGCGGACCAGACAAATTTTATCTTATTACTTAGCGTTAGTTATAGCTTTCAAAAAAAAAACTTTTTTCTCTTTATTTTGTGGTGAGAGCAGGTGCAACGGCTTCCTAAGCTGTCTTACTTGTCAAGAATACCATGCAGCTATTGACGTGTAAATTGTGCGGGTAAAAGTGTGTCCATGGCTTCTCCAAACAATTTGTAAATATTTTCAATTGCTATAGAGAAAGTAATGAAGGATAATAAACTGGTGGATAAAACCAATGCTTTTTAATACAGACCAAGCCAACAAGTTTGAGGACAAGTTGAATTTCCCGCCACTTTTCATTTTTTTTAATTGGGCAACCTGTCGTAAAGGTTACAGTATTAAGAAAATATTTATACGGCTTGACTGTTTTTTTTTTTCTAAACAATTCGAATAAAATCTAACAAAAACACTCCAAAAACGCAGAAGAAACTGAAGGAAAAACCGTATAGAACAAAATTATTTATAACGCCAATCACCTCCAAATACGAACCACCTATGCCATACGTTTTCGAATGTTTTACAGTCATTGTGACCAACCTAAGATAACAAATAAAAAAACGGGAAATTAAACTTGTCCTCAAACTTATTGGCTCACTCTGTATAGGACAAACTAGTTTCCAGTTACCCTCTGCAATGTAGATCACACCAATGCACCTTCGTTACCTCCATATTGTTTTTTGAAATAAAAAAAATATATATTCATCGTTTACATTTATATATTTAAATTTTACATTCATCGATTCGAGGATGTAGGTATAATAGCAAATAATCTCAACTTCTATAGTACCTATATTGTGGAGGTATTTGTTTATTAAACAATACTACCTGACACATCCCACAACAATTATTTCAATGAATAAACAGTTTCGAGTTATTTACTAATTGATTAAATATTTACATTATTGTTGTCCACCGTACTATATTAAATAATAACCAACTGTTGCAATAAACATATATAGAAGCGATTATGCTTCTGATTTATTTAAATCATGCTTGGCATTACACATATGCATGATTTGCATTACTCTATTCCTGGTATTACTTTCATTTGGAATAGATCGTTACATCAACAAAGTAGATAAATAGAATTATATTACACAACTAATATATCCTTATTTATTTCTGTTAGAGAACAATTTATTGTGAAATTTAATTAAAATCCGATGAAATAATGATTCTAAAAGTTGGCTTTCTTTTGTTACAGGTCGAGTCAAATTGGGCATGGCATATGCCTGCAATGTTAGGCTGTAGCACACTGTGCCCTAAATGCCAGCACCAATTCGTGTGCTGTCCTCCAACACCATGCTGCAACCAAAGGCGTTCGATGCACGGTTTGAGCGGGGGCGGATTGGTGACCGTCCTTACCCCAACCAGCCCTTGCCAATCACCGCAAATCTCGCCAAGCGTACCACTAGCGTTCGTATTACCGCCATTAGCGTCGATCCAATTTCCATTCTCACCGCCACCGCCCACGTCTACCGAAGCCAACCCAGATTCGTATTACGACCTGTTAAAGTATACCGTGCAGGTACTGCACCGATCAGGTTGGTACTACCAAGGTATAAGTTACCAACAGAGTCAGGAACTCCTAAAAGACAAACCAGTGGGTACATTCTTAGTGCGCGACTCATCGGATCCACGGTTTCTATATTCGCTGAGTGTGCAAACGGAAAAAGGACCAACATCGGTTAGGTTACATTACGTCGATGGACACTTTAGATTGGACGCCCAAGTACATCTCCAAGCCGATATGCCCAGATTTCCCGGTGTAGTTGAACTAATCGAGCATTACGTTAAAGAAGTGAGGGCTAGCAAAAATGGGGCTCACGTTTGGGTCGACACCAAAGGGAAATGGTACTCCTCCATAGTGTTGGATAAACCATTGAGGAAGGATGATTCTCCACCGAGTCTGAAACATCTTTCCAGACTAGCAATACATAGCGCCTTAAAAAAAACAAGGACAGATAGTGCACCGCACAAGAAATTAGAATTACCATCGTCGGTCATCAGTTATTTGGATGAATATCCTTACTCCATTTAGTTGTGGATTCAAAATTTTTTTAAGTATTTAACAAATTGATTTTTTTTAAAGAAAAGTATTCTGAGGAAACGAGAACTGACAAAAACGTAATTAGCTAGGATAACAAATTACCAATTTTTTTTAATTCTGTTTGTTAATCGTTGTTCATTTATTTAAACACTAAGATATAAATCATTACTTGTAATTGTGCAAATAACATTTATTTTCCTTTGGCATCTTAATAACATTCACGTTTTAATTAATTTTCATCGAATCATTTAAATTAGATATTTTCTAGTTTTATTTAATTTCATCCTTATTTGAAGTAAATGTTTTTGGCACAATTACAATTTTATAAAATAGCTATGCGATTATAATACCAAAATTTGTGATAATACTAGGATTATTTTTCAATCTTATTTCGAAATAATGATAAGAGATTTTAATGATGTAAAAGGAAAATCGACTTTGATTCTAGTGATTGCTTGTTCCTCTCACATTATATATATATATTCAAAATATATATGTACTCTACTGTATAAAATAAAACTATTATATTCTATAATATCTATAAAGCGCTACAATCAAATGTTGGATATTTTTTATTTTCTTAAAACTAAACGAGATATAGAATAAATCTCCGTTATTTTTCAGAAAATAAAAAGGAAATATAATTACAACCGGACAACTAAATCTTCCTAATTAAGCGGTGTTGTATATAATCTTTGTAAGTCATCGAAATGATTTGTATAAATATAAATACCTCAATGTGAATCACCAATGTTGTAAACGTGTCTTTAATAATATAAAAATGATACTTGCAAAATGCAAGCTTTGTATACGAGGTTTGGCTACTATGTAGCTAGTTTAGGGATATAAATGATGTTCGCATGAGAAAAATCTACTATTTTAAAAATAAGACTGCCTACTCAACTTTATATGTATATGCATTAATTTATCTTTAATTAAAATTAAGATTTACATAGGAAGTTTCTCTTTGTCGTAAATTAAAATGCCAACAATAAGCGGGTTTTGTGGAATTCTGCTTTCAAAATAACTCCAAACTTAAGAGATTGGAGATACTTTAATATAACATGAAAAATCGCATTTTTTAAAGCGTTTTGGCACTCAGCAAGTACGGGTAAAAAATTTAAAAGATTTTTTTAAATTTTGATCACGCTGAGATCATCACAAATTTATACTAGAATCAAATTATTGCATCTTAAACATCAAATCCAGTCGACAAAAAAAAATGCACAGCAGTTCCAAAGTTGCCTCTGAGTCGGAATGGTTTTAACTCTCTATTGGTATGTACTCGTAACCATATGGTACAGGCAACCAAAATTTGTTTGTAGCAATAAAACAAAAGAGACTTTTTTATCACTATAAAACACTATGAAGAAGTTCTTTTTCCAATTGACATCCCATCTTTTTTTTGAATGCATGTATTGGCCAATAAACATTACAATTCAATTTTGATAAATGCTTTTCGCAGCTACTGGATTTTGTATTTTTGGACTTCCACCGTCAGATGATGATACTCTTCTCTTTCTAGAATGGTTATCTCATTGAGATAATGTTGTTCAAAGCCTTGCAGTCCGTTCTGTACAGTAACCAAACATACATATATCGAGAATATGTCAATATTGAAAAGTACCATCTTTTAGCCTTATATGGAGATTTCTATAGAACCATCACGGGATTGGAGGTATCTACATCACCTTCCAGTTTTGTAGTCATATTTTTTTAACTTTATACGTTTCTATAGGGTATTCACTAATGTGTGTGCAACTGAGTGAGTGCAACTGGAGGAACTTTTCACCTCTGAATCACTTGCACAACTGCTTCAATTTTTTTGTTGGTTGTTCCGGATTACTTTCAGCCAGTCATCCAAACGACGTTCTAATCTTATGGTCTTCTTCCTCATCTGATGGCACACTACGTTTTTGTTTTCCCTCCAAACAACGTGAAGAAATTTTGTTCTAATTCTGCTACGGCATTTGATGTGTTGACTGATGATGACTGCCACCGTATGGTTACATGGTCCCCAAACTTATTACTTATTAATTAAAATTATTGAAACGATTCCACAAAACGCTTTGTTTTTTCCGAACACCTTCATTTTGACAGCTATCCTCCTATATATGTATATATAAATAATATAATATCAATCCTATTTTATGCATTAATGATATTCAATATCATAACATGGGACCAATCTTCGTACACCTTAATAATCCTTCGCGAAGCTTTCAACTTTTGCTAAGATACAAAATTGAATTTAAATATTGTATTAACGTATATACAAATTTCCTATGTAAAATAATTTTCGCCAGGTAAAAAAAATCTAATCAAACGTCCATTATTTAATGCGAATAAGATGAACTTCTCAAAAAAAAAATCTTATTCGTACTTTTATATAAGTATCTGTCCCCTTTCAACTCAAGAGAAATTGCGTAAAAATCTCTTTCTTTGCAGAAAATGTATATGTGTATATTTTTATATCATTCCAATAATAAATATGTTGCTTATTTAAGAAATTTTATAAAAAAATGAAACACCAAAAATGATTTTGTGCGCAATATCTCGTAATTGAGTATACAATTTGATTACGTTCTTTTCCTTTAATTAACTTATGTAAAAATGTAATTCTATTATGAAGAAACTCTCTAAGTAAAGTATTCTTGCATACTTTTTTAGGTAGCTTAAATAAATATTTGAAGCAAGTAATACAGAATGTAAATAATAAAAAAAACTTGCGCTTCATTTGTTTGTATATTGTCCGTTTACATAGAATGTATCTAGTACGACGATTTCATTTTTTATATATATAATTGTTTCATTGTTTTTTTTTATTCTAATTTTATTTTTTGTTTTCCTCCCATATAATTATTATTACTCATTGAGATTCTACTCATAAAAAGAAAACATTTGATTAACAAACAGAAAAGTGTAACATTCTGTACATCTATTTATATTAAATATGTTGTGGTCCGGATAATATTTTTAAGTGAAATGCAAGGGACATAATGTACTGCTGAATGATGAACGTTGTATGAGTATAAATGATTTAGATAAAATGTATTTATTCTATAGGCAAAGTAATTATAATTTATTTATTACTGAAACTGACGTCTTTTATTTCAAATTCTCCATTCCTGTTAACTGGATGGCGCCTCGAATTATCTATATAAGGTTATCGAAATGTAAAAACGTCTTGAACTGTAGACGTAATTATAATATCATCAACTGTTTTTAGAATGCTAACTTTTGCCATTTTCTCGGTATAAGACGAGTTCCCGAAATTTATATCGAAATCTAAATTTAACTTTCTATATACAGGAAGACTCCGTTTGACCATGATTATCTACTAGTACTGATTATAATAATATTAAAGCTTTAAGGTTGATAAATTTGAATAAGAGACTAACTACTTAATTGATGCATAGTAATCCTGTATTAGATTCAAACTGCTGGACAATTTATTCGGAAACTATTACTTTCAATGAACGTAACCACAGTTGTTCTGACAAAGAAAATATTCTTCAGACATTCCTAAGTACAACGAATAGGAGGAAGGATAAATGATTGTGTATTAGAACACAAATTGAGGCAATTACATATGTGTTGGCCTGTTAAATGAAAACTATTGCCCTCTATCGGTCAGTAGTAACATGTCCAGACGCCATTACAATAGCAATAAAATACGTAATATATACGAAAGTCACGCTATAGTCAAAAAACTAGAAAAGTTAGTGCTGGCAAGACTGCATATAGAGTGATATGAATTTATCAAGAAAAGATATACGCGCAATGATTACTACGATTATAAGGTCAGTTTAAGTGAACAACAAAGTCTCGAAGAATTGAATGAAAGTCCTTCACATGCAACTGTGTTTCGCCCACAAGCTTGCTCATAAATTCCATTCGGCCAAAAAAGTAGTACTTTATGTACCCCTCTGTTTAAAAAAGGAAACTTGTCACAAGCTTTCAACATATTTTACTACGATAATTATTGTTTATTTCCAGGTACATCTTTCACCAATAAACTTCTGGAAGTGGTGGAGAGTTGCACCCCTGTTAACAGTATCGGAAGAGGAAGCTCTACTGCCTTTTTTTGGCGGTTGCAGCAGCTTCCTAAGCTGTACTGTATTGCCTGCCAAGACTAACACTATACCTAGAGCTCTTACTGCTGTGTAAATGTATTTGAATGGCTTAGTTACAATATTACCTCATTGTAAATAATGTTGCGCTTTTAATTATGTCCCAACAGCGAATGATAGGTCAACCAGCCTACACCGATCTAGTGACATGCCACAAGCGTCACCCACAAAATGTCTAACCTCGAACCATATAAACTACCCAGGTAGAACGAAAACGTTTTTAAAAGGTTAAATAAAGGTTATTTGCAACGTTCAACGTTTATAAACGTTAAAATAACGTTGTTTGATACGTATAAACTTTTTAATTGATAATGAATAATGATACGGAGTTAACGTTGTAGAAATTAGAAAATTAGCTTATAATTGTTTATTTAGCTTCTTATTTTTTTAATGGAATATGAATTTACATCATTTCTCCACTTTACTGCTATTCATTTATTTCGGTTACAGAACGTTTATGGAAGGTTAAATTATAATGTTTCATTTTTGTGACATTAAGACGTTTCCTAAACGTTTTTGCTAATGCTTAGGAAACCTTTTTAAAACGTTACTTACTTATAATTGATTATACTCTTACCTATGTGACTATCGAGCTGTTATATAGCTGTTTTGCGGTGGGATTGAGACGATGAATGATATATTTGTATCACAAAGTTGGGATCTAAATACAATACTCAATAATATGTACAAAGTTTTGCAATCTAGCTAAACGTGGTGAATAATACGTAAATAATAACACAAGAAGTAATATTGGTTGCATAGCTGTATGTAAATAACACTCACGTTGGATTTGTAAAGTGGGTACAACGGTTAGGTTTCTCCATATTCATCACTGTTTTTCCGTTGTCAACCTCTTATTCCTACTTTGTTCAAGTGTCCCACAACTTCGCATAGCCATTTTGGCCCAAGTTTCCCCCTTTTTCTTCCACTTGGATTCCATATTAACATTTATTTAATTGTTGAGTCAGTGGTTCTCTATACATGTCCACGTCATTCCTCCCTTCGTTGCTTTATCTTCCGCACTATGTTTTCTCCTATTTCTCGATCTATATTTACATTCATTCTTCTATATTCTCCCATGTTGACAAATGGGGGAGAGGGAGGGAGGGCCTCTCCCCCGCTTCCTCTCCACAGTATCCTTCTTCACATTTTTTAATCATAGTCATTGTTTCGACCGAATAAATTATCACTGGACTTATAATGGTCTTGTATATTTTCATTCTAACACAGTCAAACACTTTCGATTATTAATTTTGAATCCACAATTCTAATTCGTTGCACAATTGTTTTCATTAATTTTTAACTAAATCCTGCAAAAATTGCAGTAAATCTTCGCACAAGTATCCATTATTCGAACATTAGTCTTCCAGAAAGCAACAAGATCCAACATGTTTGAGGTAATTCATGTATTGGCGCTTTGCGATACGATCGATAATTAATTTACACATCTAATTTGTGTTAAATTTAATCATCATTTGACTGAAATCGACCAGGGTACACGCAATTGGCAACTGTGTTAATTAATTATCTCTTGGAGATATACAGGTGTTGTATGCACTTTTTCTTTAAAGAGGCCCAAATAAAAAAGTCCAAAGAGTTCATACCTAGAAAACAGGCTTGCTCACCAACATTAAAGTACTGAGGCTTTACAAGAGCAACGATAGAAAATTGTAGCTGTTTCATATAACGTTAGACACCATCTAAATATATTAGATGTGATACTCTTTCCTCCAGTGAAAGGTATCTGAATGAAATTTAGGAAAAATGGTAAAGAGGTGCCCAAGAAACAATTTTTCGTACTGCTGAAAATACCAACTACTACAGTGCTGCTATAGTGGGTAGTCTCAATAAGCAATAGTTTGAGAAGCCGCTTCAGATACGCTCACAACAAAAAATAACATATTGAAAAGAAGCAACTAAAGTTCATCATACTAAAAGACAAAAGGAGATGTTAAAGTTCTGAAAAGCTAAACTCGGAAGTATTTACAATAATAATGCTTCTGTTAGCGTATTCTGACTAATTTGGTCAGAAATAAAAATGACTTCGTATACTCATAATTTACATGTTCTGGAACAGAAGTGTAAATTTGACCATCTCAAAATCGAATAAGAAGTAAGAAAGCGCCAATATTGATACAGAAAGTCGCGAATTTTCTTTCAGAATTCAACAGAATAGCAAGGTTAATCAGTATTTAAACACACATTTGTTTTACATCAAATATCCTGGATCATTTATTAGTCAGACATGCAAAGATTATCAAGTAATTTCGCTTTTATTAGCTAAAGACATAAACGCGTAAAATCCGGGTAAATACAGCTCCACAAATATTTGAATTAATTACTATGATTGCTGAATAAATATTTGAGTCCGATTCTTCTCTCTCATTGCAGAATAATTTTGTAGAATTAATAAAGGTGTTGTAGTATAAATGAAAAATAAATCGCATGCAAACAATAACGGCGTATTAATTGAATACAATATTCAACCGCGGAAACGAGTTAAAAATACGGATCTGTTCTGCTAAATATTTGATTAAAATTGTATTCTCTGATTCGCGAGAAAATCTAATATCATCGTTCACGGAAAACGATAACGCCACAGTACGAACGTATTTACTAGTTTGAAAAAAGTATTATAAATAGTATTCGGAATCTTGTGCAATAAGGTTACAAAAATAATAATCTCATTCTATATACATCGCTGACGGAGAAAAGATCTTAGATTTCTTAATTTTAAATCTTACGCAGTTTATTCTTTCTACATTATGTTTCGTCAATTTCTAGATATCATCTTATCTATTTTAAGAATTAATTATTCTTTTTTGTTCTAAACTGCCGCATTTTTTGCGCATTTCTGTTTTTCTAAATATGTAATATATACAGTGTACAGTCTATATACAAAATAGTGTCTCTTCTGTGTTCTTCTAAAAAATGTGCGAAACAATGTTGTATATTTTTTGTCTTTTATAATAATTAGCGATATCGATATTTCCGTTAGCCAAATGCCCAACCAGACCTAACCAGACAGCAAACATTTTTAGGATCACGATAAAAAATAATAATCGATTTTCAACAATGGCAACGGGCATTCGTTATAAATATAAATAAGTATAATAAATTGTATACTGCTCAAGAAGTATAAAATTCGATGTCCGACTTCCTTATGGTCTAGTAAAGAGAACGGTAGATTACATAGAATAAAACTAACACCTATATCAAACGTTAATAATTCGCTGTATCGTTTACCACGGATTGCAGAACATTATTTTATACTTTTTAGGTGGCGTTCACAATTCTACCTACTGGTACATGTCAAATAGTTGCCGCACCCTACACCCCCGATAGCAAAAATAGTTTAAATTAAGCTGGCATAAAAGTTGCCATGACAACGATTACAGCTTACTTCCAACTGTCGCCGAAAGCTGCAAGCTTGTATCCAACTTGAATTAAGCATCCTACTTTACACGTGACAAGCTGAAAGTATACTTGCTTTGCGAGCTCATGATAAACTTGCGCCGAACGTTTTACGCATTACCGACTTGAACTTTTAACTTATATTATACTTGACTCATCTTTGCTGCATAAGCGATTGCAGTATGCTAAAATTTCAAGCGTAGAGTAAGCTTCATTTAAACTAACCACGTTAAGCTGTATAAACAACTGAAAATCGAATCAAAATGCAGCTTGCTGTAAGCTTACGTGCTATCTGAGACATTTAATTTTATCATCTTCGTATTCTAATCCGACATACTCGCTATTACGATTTGTAGTTTCCTCGAAATACGCCGTTTACGAAACGTACCTAACCGCGATATTTTCTAAGTATGTGTGTACTGATAAGCACTCACAACAATCAGTGGAATAATACTAAACAAGTGTGCTATGATACCGACGCTTGAGTTTCCGTGTCACGCAGTTCGCCCCTCCACGTTGTTCTTCGCACTACACGGAAGCTTGCTCTTCTTTGTTGAGTCTATACTTATTACAACATCACTCAAATAAAAAGTTTGGTTACTGTACCAATTACAAAAAAATATTTTTGGGCTCATCATATTTAACGGGAGTAAAAGGCATGTAAATGAAAATAAATCTAGTCTCCTGTCATATAAAAAAAAAAACACAAACACACTAAACCCATCCTTAAGCTTTCAATATTTCGTAATGATGACAAAATAACTAGAGCTTCTCTTCAAAACAAATCTGAAGTTATAACGTTCTATAGTGCTATTAAAATTGGTGTTCCTCAACTACTACTGCCGTCCTGGTACCATTATACTTACTTAGTCCTTACTAAGCTCCACAACATATGAAACTTAAATTTGATTTCTGCCAATTAGTTAGCATAAATATCCCCAAACATCATTTCATTTCATTTACCACAAGATCTATACACGCGGTTTATGTTGATGGGAGGATGGGAGGAGGTTACAGCAACCTTAGATGCAACTAACGCAAACGTACCGGTAGCAAAATGTATACACAAACTTTTTATACTACTCTACTAAAATGACGAATGAATTCAAAACTATAAAATGTTTGCGTGCTTTGTGTGCTTGGACTACTTCGGAATATACAAGGCGCCTTTATATGAGTAGCTAGCAAATATTTTTACCTAAATTGCTACTCGTTCCATGATTATACGAGCGTTTATAACATCTATCATAATTAACATAAAAATTACACTTTGCTATTAAAAATAACCATGACACATGCATGAAAAGTACCAATTTTTATAATAGGATTAAGTAAAGTATTGTATGACATTCAATATTTTATTTTTTAAGATTACATAGGTTTACAGCTAAAATTTTAAAATCTGTACTAACAAACAACCTACACACTATGTATATACATACATAAGTAAAATATTTCTCTCTTCATTAAAGTAAAAATGCCGCTCTAGATTGTCCAAATTGCGGCTTGCGGATTCCAACTGTAACTCCACCTAAAATTTAGCTCAATATGAGATTGTAAAAGTCTCCATGTAGCAACTATAGTCTATTTAACGATCAGAGTGAAACATGAGCTCTTTTATTAGCTTATGCAGATTTTGATATATCTAACTTGCTGTGGTTGTGTGTTGTGATTTACAGTGATGATGATAAATCTGACAAGATTAACCTCAATGTCCATAAGAGCCATATTTCATACTTAATATAAAATGGACTATAACATGCATTATGCAACACCTAGTATACCTTGCCAATCACTGTTATTTGGTATCAAGAAAATAATCTTGATCCCACAGCTAGACAACACTAAGCCTCTTTTCCTTAGCCCACTTTCTAATAACTTTCGCAATTTGGTCGGCTTGATTTGAAGTACTATTTCGTAGAAGTTGCAGTACATCTCCCAGCATATCTACTGGAAATTTCTGTGCAATAACTCCCTGTAAAAAATTATTTACCAAATACTACTCTCTTGTGTAAGTGTTTTTAAAATAATTTATAATGATTATTTTTAGATTTCTTCAGAGGCGTATTAAATAATGGAAAATCACTGCAAGTTTTTGAACCTGCTATAATTCTACGTAATGTTAGCAAAATTTATGAGACAAAATAAAGAATACGACAGATAAGAGAATGTTTTTTGTTTGGATGGGAATGACGTCAAAGATAATCGTAATCGTACGTAATTACAATTGAGAAATAATAATAGAAAACAAACGGACAAACAGAGTTAGCAATATAAAAGTTTACGATTAGTACTTATAGCTAATGAAAACAAAACTAATTTCAGTTAAATTAAAAAAATCAAAGAAATGTCTGGATCCTTATCTAAGGTATTTATTTTAACGCAGCAATGCGTATCAAAAAAGGGAAATTTAATACAAATTTCAATTCAAATAAAGCGAATACTATGAAATTCAAAACGGCTAATAACACTTCGAATGTTTAAAAAAACAATACTTTTAATTTACCAACGTTTTATCGAACAACTATAATTAACATAAAAACAATACATAATTGTGCAAGTAAGTAGTAACTCCGCGATTACGAAAAAAATACCGCGAAAATTGCCTACGTGATTTCAGTAGTGTTCGATCTGTTACAATTAACAAACAACACAAGAAGTCGCTACGCAACTGAAACGTTAAATCAAATATTTACGTATGGTAAATAAATCTTAATTAAGACTTGAGGCTAAATTATTTCTCGGAACAATTGTTTTGAGATATATACTAATTGAATCAACAGGTCACGTAAATTCTCTATATAAATAGAAATAAATTGCCAATCAAAACAAAAACAGGAACAATTTTATACGATACAAGTTGGTATGTGTAGAATCTGTCTCTTCTCTAGGTGATAATTGTTTAATCTGGCGTATTTCTTAAGAAAAAAAAAACGCTCAAACAAAAACATATTTATAAAAATTGACACTATTATTACGATATGAGTAATTTTCTTTATTCAAGATTTCATTAACATATTTTATATAATTTCCACTATTATTAAAGTTACGAAGTTGGATAATTTTACAAAATATTAGTAGTGTTTTTAGTACTGATTAATACGCAATTAACAAAAAACAATTGAACAACGAGTTGTTGAAATTTCAAATTATCTAAGCTTACTCTTTTAGTTATTATTAAATAAAGTTACATGCGTAGTATTTCCTTAATTCTCAATGTACATTTGGTCACTCACTGAACACATTGTGTGTGCCTTTTAAGCTAGTCGTTTCATCCAATCCTAGGACAACTTCATCAAATTGTATTTTGCAACTGTTGCATATTGTTGTTTCCCGTAAAAAGGGAGTAATAACAATATTTTACCCATATTAGAGAATACTGAAAAAGGCAGCAACCTGTTTATGGCAATGAAAACTTTTGGCCAACAATCATCGTTGAATAATATCGAAGGTTTCCACGGTTCTAGTCTCTATTATGAGGGTATCCGTGTTTTGACCGCGTTATAATGGTGTAAATACAGTGATTAATGGAGACCGACCATTAGAAAAATTGGGCCTCTTAATGATAATAAATTTCACCAAACCGAAGCGTCTTGTTAAAAATAAATTTTCAAAGATCAAGTGGTACTTCTGGAAATTCCGGAAATTGACTTAAACTTTTACTAATATTCCCTATACCTACCTAGATGCAGTCGTTTTTTTGAGAGTTTTTGACTTTTTCGATAATAATAATAATAAACATTAACTCGCTTTGTTTCTTGGCCTTCTTGAATTTTTTTTGTTTTTCAAATAAATGCTCCTTCTTATTTAGATCCTTAAATTGAGAATCAAATTACGCTAATACTAGCACTTTAAATACTTTTAATAAGCGTCTTGGAGATTTTCGTATTTTAAAATTGTACCAGACATTTCGGCATTTTTTTACAGTTATATCACAAATGGAACTGACAAAAAATATTGCCAAAACGTCTTGTTGAATTTTAAATATGAAATAATTAATTAAAATATAATAAATCCATAGAATGAAATTTAATTTAGTGTAATAATCAAGGCCTCTAAACTAAGAAAGAAGGAGCTAATAACTGAATTCTTCGTTTTGAATTCTTTTAAATCCATAGCAACTGAGATACAAGAGATGTTTGTGAAGCAGAATTTAATCTTTCTGAAAACCGCAACTTCTAATTCTGCTTCAAAATGTTCAAAACAAAATGGGTCATTGTATTTGAGAAAATCGAATTTTAATAGTCTACAGTTGCACTAAAAGACAATTAAATTTTGGACACCTTGTATATAATCCACTAATTCTAAGAACTCCAACAGAAATGTCAACTAGTCTCTAATTTCAGAATGCTCACTCCAAAAATGGCGACTCTAAAATAACGTTTAAAATATCCGTTTACCGCGTTATAATGGTGTAAAACAGTGATTAAGACCGAATTTAGAAAAAATAATCATTTCTCCAAAAATGGCGAAATTGACCTAAACTACTAATATAACGTTTAGACTTTTTCGATAACTAATAATTAAACATTATCATTCTATCTGGAAATCTTCATATTTAAGACCGGTTGACAGTTATATCACATACTGACTTTGCAAAAATTTATTATCATGAAATAATTAATTAAAATATAATAAATCCATTGCCAAAGTTTAATTTAGTGTAATAATCAAGGCCTCTAAACTAAGAACTTTTAATAACTAGCAGAGTTTAATTCGAACATTGAGTATAGAAAATCAAAACTTTAAGGAGACTAAAAGACAATTAAATTTTGAACCTTGTATATAATCCACTATTTCCTGTATGTTCAAAACAGGTGCGCAAAACTGGGACTCTAAAATAACGTTTAGATTTCGAAAACTCAAAAAAAAACTATATCATTCTATCTGAAGTAAGAAAGTTGTACTAATACTTTGCCATTCACCATTTTTTTAATGTCCGGTTTACTGCATAAAATTATAAGTATAATTTTAAGTATGTTCGCACTGGGCGGGGCTTAAGTGGTGTACTATATGGCTGCCTCACCAGGATGGTTTTATTTAAAATTAATTACGTCATCCCACGCCTGTTAGGCCCAAGGCCCATAAGTGTCATAATTTGAGAATAAAAACGCTCAATATGAAATAGTTTATTTGTGTACCTACATACAGGCGCACCAATTGAAATTTTCCAATTACGGCCCTGCACATTGTTTCTATGTCAAACACTGATCTATGAAATGTTATTTTCGACGAATTCTTCTTGTTAATGCTGTTTCTACTCTTGCAACTAAGTAGAGCAACAAGCCATAATGTCTTGTAGTAGTTTGCTATATCATATAACTGTAAGAACTATAATAATCAATTAATGCAAACATACATGACACATACACTATAATCTACGTGTTTGACGTAAAGTGGTGTACCAATATGGCCGACCTGCGCCGTTTTAGCCACGTGATAGCCTCTCCCTACTTATTCTATCTCAATGATATCGAACCTCTGCTACCTGTCATAGTGCCTTATTATTACCAGGCCTACTATGAAAGAATGAATTGGTATAATAAATAAATTTACTTCTTTTTGCCAAAACGTAATTTCCAAAATATGTGTAATGTGTGATACATCGTTGAATTCGTAACGAAAAATGCCATCAGATACAGTATATGTACTTTTTCTCCGTCCATATAAAAAAAAGAAGTTGATGATGGTTTCTTAAAAACAAAACGTCGAACAAAAAATATAAAAACACAGTCTTGTCGAGCTATAAAAGTGCCAATGAAGAACTTTTATTTATTTTTCGATAACTTGCAAAATAAAGTCAGAAAAAAATAAAAACGAAAATTTAAAAAACACATTTTCCTAAATATCTCAAAAATTAAACACTAAAATGCGCAACTTTTCGCCAATTTAAGCAACTTTCTATCTCTCCCGAGATCCCCATGCGGTTCATTCTTATCTAGAACACAGTGTATATACAATATAAAAATAAACAAAAAATCAAATAAAAGTACAGAGAATATAAAATCTACTAAACGTAACATTTCGCCACTAATGTAAGCAGCTTATATAGGAACGAAAATGGATAGAGGGCGCCAGAAGGTCACGGTAATTCGACTTGTAAACCACGCTAGAGGCGAAAACCTTCTGACCGAATTACTTATTAATTAATTATTTGGAGTCTCGATGAAGATATTTTAGTAACCGTCATAGTTTCATATATTAACTTAAAACTTCCTGATCTTAAAGAGGTTTAGTTACCGTAATAAAAAAATAAATTAAAGATTTGGACTTATTTTGCATCCTCTCTTTACCAATAAGTATTAAATATAATCTCGCATTTTCACAAACAAAAAAAGCAAACCTGGAAAACTCCTACTATAGCCCCCCGTTTTCCTTCCCAAAATTCGGGGTTGGGTTCCAATCTATCAAGCATATCAAAAGCCTTTGCTGCATACCAAAACTCTCCCATTCTGTAACAATCGTTCGCAATCAAAAGAAGCAAATTAAAACTTTCCGGACTTGTCTCCATCTTCAAGTATAATTCCCAAGCCGACTGCGCTTTATTATTCATCACATAACACCTAGCAAGATTAGAAATATATATGTAGTCTTCCTTAATTTTCGGGTCTTGAATTAACAAAAACGTCTCCTCAGCTTCCTTATACTGATCACATGCTGTTTTTGCTTGAGCATAATTAAAGTTGAAGGTATCATCTAGAAAATTGTGTATTAAAATCATATTTTTATTGCCTAATTTAAATATCACACCTGAATGTAAATAGCTTTTAATCGACGTTAAATAAACTAAAACTTCTTCGAATTGTCCAGCAAGAAAAAATGCTGCAGCCATGCATTGTCTACCTGGAATTGTGTCGCATTCACTAGACGAACTTCCTACCAATTGGAAACATTCCTCCGCTGTTTTAACGTGTTCAGTCTTATAAAATTAAACAAGTATATAAGTTAAATTGTCATTATAGTTCCGAAAATCTTATGCTCACTGAATTTAGCTCTTGCCCTAACGCAGCATTTACTACACCCTTCAAAATATATTCTTGAGGAACCGCAGGTTGTAAATCTTTAATCAAATCGTAAGCTTCTTTAGTGTCGTTTTGACGTAAATGATGAATTACTAAATTCAGTCGAGCTTCAGCTACTACATCAACTAAAGGTGGAAAGACCTAAGAGTATATTTAATGTACTTTTTTATCGTTAATAATTAGATACAAACCTGCATAGCACCTTCGCCGTTTCGAAAAACTACCAAATTATGTTTAACTAAATCGTATCCAAATCCAGCATTAGCGCTATGATCGACTATAGTACGAAGTTCACTTTCTGCAGCAGCACCATTATACAGGCGGAAGTGATTACAAGCCTAATAAAAACAGATATATTGTTTTGCTATTTTTTATTAGATTAAAAAATTGTAATAATTAGGATACAATTAAATCTATCCTCGGATAAAACTGACAAGATGGATTGTACACAGCAAGAGTTGCAGCGCTAGTCAGTCGAGCAATACAGCTTAAGAAGGTATGCAACTAGCATCCACCACAATTGATCGCAGAATATTATGAGACTCGATGTACAGGGCTGTCACAAATTATGTTTGTGACAATTCGCTACAATGCGCTGCTTTCTTTCCAAGAAACATTGATATGGCTCTTTGAATGATGATTCCAACTTGTACTATTTCATTTAGTAAATCTAGCTCATAGCTCCGTTCAAAAAATTCTTTCAGCTATGCCGAATATCGGTTCTGGACCAATGGAAGTGTTGACAATCAGATGCGTTCGTTTCCTCTAATTCTTTGGTGAGCTGGTAATCAACGCAAAGTTAGTTTATGTAGTAGGTAGTCAGATAACAGAGAACTGTTTAATAAATATAAAAAAATTCTTCCAAGTCAAGTTGAACACAAACAACTTTTCAAACACATGCCGTATAACATCCCGAAAACGTCCTCATTGAGGAGACACTATTTGAGGTCATCAAAGTAGGGTGTTTTTACGTTATGTGAAGTATTATTCAGCTGTAATGTAATATTACGAAGCAAATAACACGAAACATGTAGTACTTTCTATTTGTTTTTATAAAGTAAGCACGTATAAGTCAACAAAAAGCTGTCCTTATTAAAAAAAAATAGTACGAATGAGACGCCATTAAAAATAAATTTATTCTGGAATAAATTGATTTTTTATTCACTGTTATTCTATGTAGGTCAATAAAAGAGGAGCGAATTTAATTCATTTCTGTTAATAAATAAAAATAAAACAAAACTGAATTAAATGAATTTCTGTTTTATTGACCTACAAATGGATGGGATGGAAAAGACCAGTACAGATAAATACAGTAATTGAGGTAATAGTTAGTTCTATCTACATTCTGATGTCTCTGACGTTTAATAAATTATAGTATAGTACATATACCTAAAAAACTTCAATTGAGTAAAGCAATGTGAGGCCAATTTGTTTTAGTACACAGACAGGGGATATCGCAACATTGCAAAACAAATGAAATGTTTTGGTGAGCAAAAACACCGTAAATCGATTCTTACAAACAGGATAGTATAGTAACCGTCTTAAAAGTGGCAGAAAAAGACTGGCATCCAGTAGAGAAGACAGAATGTTAGAGCGAATTGCACTGCTAGACAGAAGAAGAACTTCGAAACAACTGTCTGCAGACCTACGAGGCCAGGCAGAGAGGCAAAGGAAACTACGCCTTGCTTGGCCACAAAAATATAAAAATTGGACAGAAGACGATTGGGAGAAACTTGTATGGTCTGATAAATTTAATATATGTAGAGGTAAGAAACTGGCACACCTAAACTTACATTTAGTTACCACGAAAACAATAATTGCATAATTTTTATTACAAAATAAGAAAACATTAAACTTAAAAATTTGTTTTGTTTATTTGCAGTTATTCAGCACGCCTGGTGGTCAGTACGTGAGGAGGAGACGGGGTGAAGAGTATCACCCACAATATACATATAGTTAATACTGTTAAATTTGGCAGGAAAAATACTATGATATGGGGGTGTATGACAGCAGAGAGAGTTGGGGAAGTGTATTTATATCAGGGACGAATGAACGGCAGCAGTACTAGAGCCATCCATTGTAAAATTTTATGAATGGCAGTCAGGCCAATATTTCTTTCAGCAAGATGATGCGCCATGCCATAAATTTCAGGCAGTTATGAGATGGTTTAAAGAAAACAAGTTCCATTACTAGAATGGCCTCCCCAATCCCCTGACTTGTCACGAATTAAAAATTTGTGGCCTATTTTAAAAGAAAATATAGGAAGACATAAAGTGTCATCACAAATTGACCTTAAAAAAATTATTTTGCAGGAATGGCAATTAATATTGTCAGATATCTGTTAAAAATTAATATCTAGCATGCCAAATTGGGTAGAAGCCGTAATAAAAGCTAAAGGGGGTGCAAAATATAAATAAATTTTTTATTGCGCTTACTTTTCTTATAATTGAAAATTAGCTACTCGGACTATAACATATGGCCACGGCTGTAGATGCAACAACGAGGGCGATGTGGAAGAGGTCGTGAAGAGTACGGTGACTCGTATGGCAGTCAAATTGACACTGATTGATCATCTACTGAAGGTTTGTGGAACCAAAGTTGGTTGTATAATTTGTCAAGTTCGAGAAAAAGAAAGGGGCAGTGATCAGATGCTGCAAGTGCCTAGATATCAGCTACATTAGAAAGAAATTCAAGCGATTAAATCGATCTAATTTGTGCATATTGTCAGCACCGCACACACAAAACTAAGCAAGTCCCTACAATTAAAAAAAAAATAGAAACACATTTTTGTTATTTGAAAAATATTGTCCCTGTATACAATCTCCCCTACTCACTTTTGAAAGCAATAAAAAGGAGAAAATCATTTACTTTAAATGCTAACCCGAAATGAATGTATAACATAATTACCTTCAAATTAGTGGCAATTACAGAATCACTGTACTGATTTAAATATACTCCTAACACTTCTTGAGACACATCATAATAATCTAACTTGTAATAGCATAATGCAACATACACATTTAATGCCAGATTTTCCCTACAAAATAAAACATAATTTATAACAAATTGAACTAAACAATCAAACTAAATATTTACCTATTTTGTAATAATAATCTTTTATAAATATCTATAGCTTCCTGATAATGTGCTCTTAAATAGTGAATGGCTGCTAAGCTTAACTGATCTTCAATAATATCTTGGAGCTGCTGATGATGTTCCATTAACATAGATTCATCACTTAATTTATGAGACAGATGAAAATTCAATCTTGTTTTTAACGGACACGATTCAGCTTTCTGTAAAACTTTCCTCGACTCTTCATACATTCCTAAACACTATTGATAGTATACCACAAACAAAACTATACAACGAACTTACCTAAATAAAAGAAACAACACGCCAAGTTTAAACAAATATCCACTATTTTTTCATCTTGATTAAATAATTGTTGATACACGGTCATCGCTCTTTTATAATCACCATTGTGAAACGCACAATAAGCCAACCACAAATCGATATTAATACTTGGTTGTTGAAATTGTTTAAACTGCAAAATATTTACGTTACAACATCGATAACGTTGAAATGATAAAAGATATACTTCAAGTAATGTTAAAGCTCCTGTATAATCACGTTTCGTTAAGAACTCTTCAAAATTAGCGATATGTCCTGAAGCTGAATTGCCCCTTCCACTTTGTCGTTGTGTGTTACCTGAACTAATAGCTGGTTTAGCCCGGGAGAGATTCTTAAATCCAATACCCAAGTAAATATTAGAAATCACGCATATTAATTTAAATAGAGTGTACTTACCATATTTCAAAAATGAATTAATTATACATCCACTAAATTGGAATCCAATATGATTTGTATACAATGTCTGGGTTGCCATGGTAAAAATACAAGTTAACAAATTAAATTTTTACCTGAATTATTATTTCTTCCAATGTGGAAATATTATATTCGAAACTTATTTTTAGAAGTTACGGTAAGATTACTAATGTGTATACATATATTTTTCAAAACATAAATAAAATAGAGAAGTGTCAAGATGAAACTGTCAAATAACTCTCAAGTCGTGCAAAGCACCTAATAGAATAACCTAACCAATTCAAAATCTTAATATTCAAATTTATTTATAATTATTCTCTTCAATGATTATGTGTATTAAATACATTATAATATAACATTAAATACTCTTCTAGAGATTCAGCTATTGTTTATAATGAATTATAGGGTATTTTACAAAAAATAAACATTTTCCCTAATATTTTAGAGCTAAAGTCACAATTCCCTAATTTTTATTCGGTCTAATTCGGTCACGTTCGATTCTCGATTGTTGTTGTCAGGGTTGTCAGTTGTGTGCTACAAGTGTGGTTATGTTTCAATATCATTTTGAATTTTAATTTAAATTGGTACATTTTTTTATGAACTATAGAATGTTAGATACTGTGAAGCATATTATTTTAATTCTGTCAGGAAAAGGAGGTGTAGGGAAATCGACAGTCAGCACTCAACTAGCATTAACATTACAAGAAAATGGTTTTAAGGTTAGTCATAACTTGTAGATGAGTTAACACTTTATTAATTTTTGCTTCATGCAGGTTGGCCTTTTAGATATAGATCTATGCGGACCCAGTGTTCCTTACTTACTTAATTTGGAAGATAAAGATGTGCACCAGTGTCCCGAAGGGTATGTATAGGAAATTAAAGTAAGACTATTTATGTTTATATCTTGTTATAATTTAGATGGGTACCTGTCTATACAGATTCTGATAAGAAACTTGCTGTGATGTCTATTGGATTCCTATTAAACAGCCGAAACAGTGCCGTTGTTTGGAGAGGACCCAAAAAAACTGCGATGGTTAAACAATTCTTAACGGATGTATGTTGGGGAGAAATTGATTACTTAATAATAGACACGCCTCCAGGTAATGGTCTTGTATGATATTATCAGTTTTGTATAATATTGCGATTATTTTATAGGTACTTCGGATGAACATATAACAGTTATGGAAAATTTGAAGGCTGTTAAATGTGATGGTGCTGTTATTGTCACATCACCACAAGAAGTGGCGATTGAAGATGTGAGAAAGGAAATTACATTTTGTAAGAAAACAGGAATACCAATTATCGGCATTATTGAAAATTTAAGCGGGTATAAGCATATCATAATACTAATTTTTTTATACAAGTTAAAAATTGTTATTTTTAGGTTTGTTTGTCCAACCTGTGCAGAATGTACCAACATTTTCAGTACAGGAGGTGGAAAAGCATTAGCCGAAATAACAAAGGTACCATTTTTAGGAACGTTACCAATTGATCCTAAATTTGGATTGTTACTGGGGAAGGCATGTGTTAAAGAACTACCTGATTCTGAATCTGCTAAAAGTTTCAATAATATAGTTAAGGAAATTATTGCAAAAACCACAGTGTAAATAGATATTTTTTATTAAGGAAATATTCGCTTATTATATATTTTTACTTAAAATGGTATTTTATTCATTTTCTTAACGATGGCTAAGTAACGGTTTTAGTAATGTTCTAATTTCGCGGTTATTATAAGCTGGTACTCTACAAAAAAGTAACTAAATACTGTGCTATTTCACTGTGATTTATAGTGGAATAAAACAGAATTTAGTGCCTTTTGGTTACTGTACCTCTTTAAAATGCGCGCGAAATTGAAAAACTTCTGCCTGGCAATGATGTAGTGTGAGTGTTGCTAAATATCGTGTGTTGACACTACTAAGTTAGTAAAATTATCAACATACTGGGACTTTACAGAAATATGTAGCGGAAATCTTGTGATTGGTTGAAAAGTGTAGCATGCATTTTGATTGTAAAGATTTGACTCTATTCGTAAGTAGCAGTAGATCTCTGATTAATTTAAAATATTACTGGGCAGCCGCGTCACCACTGTGACTATCGAGCTATTTATGTCATCACTATTTCTTTTATTTATTATTATTATTATTTCATGTATCATGAGGTAATGACACATATTATAATTTTAAAAAGGTAAAAAATGAACTTCAGCCCTGACGCAAATCTAAACTCTAAGATTTTTTTCTAGTACTTCCTCCAAATTAGAAAAAATATCAGTAATCCGGCAATAGGGTTACAGTTGCTGCTCTAGTTTCCTTTTATCAACTATTTTATAATTTTAATCAAATCTTGCATCAATTTCAAACATATGTACCCCTGCCGTGCGGCTCTAAGGACCATATCTCTTTTTACTGTTTTATAATTAAGTATGCAGTGAGATTTTCAGCAAGTAGACCGTAGTGTATATTTTTTCAAGTTAAATTTTGATAATTGTCAAGGAACCAATGAGAGTAAAACAAAAAGGTAGTGTTATATTAACAAAAATGTAAAGGAATGTAACTGTTGGGAACTACGATTCGTCTTTTATATAGAAATAATTACACTCAGCAAAATAATGATCGCAACATCAACTTTTTTATATAAAATGTCATTTCTGAACATCTAATCTATTCTACATATAAATGTTAGGTCATCAAAAAACATAAAAGATTATTAACGGCACTGGTCAACTCATATAATGCAGAAAATAACAAAAGAACACATTCAAAATTGCAAAATAATAAATACTGGTTTAAAATGGTATCAGTATCTGGTATATCCACTCCTGTCTTGAACTACAGCTTCCATTCTTCTTGGCATTGGTATGAGGTCTGCAACATAGTCTCGTGAAAGATTTTCCCATTCTTGTAAAAGTATATCTTTGAGTTCTTCAATGTTATGGAATGGTCGCCGGTGCCGTTTTAAAGCTTGTCCTAGGTGGTCACAGACATGCTCGATAGGCCACATTAATACTGGAAAATGAACTTCCTGCAAATATTGCTGTACAATTCCTGCTATGTGAGGTCGTTCATTGTCGTGCACAAAAACACAATTTTCGCCAACAAAGAGCGTAGATGGTATCACATGTTTTTTTAAAATGTCTAGCACCAGGTAATGGTACCAATGCTGTATGGCCCTATAAGGGGATGCCTCTTCATAACATCACGGATCCTCCTCCAAAAGGGACACGTGGATGGAAGTTACAGGCAGTATAACGTTCGCCAGGTCGTCTGTACACCGGCGCATGTCTGTGAGAAGATCATAAAGCAAACCTAGACTCATTCGAAAAGATGACATTGGACCAATGGTTTATGTCCCAATCGGTGTGTTCGCGTCGTGCAAACTATAATCGGGCTACCTGGTGCTCTCTGGTGAGAAGTGGACCATGAGCAGGAACATAAGCTGTTATCCCATCTTCTCGAAGACGGTTGCTGATAGTTTGTGCGGAAAGCGTACATTTCTAGCTAAAAGCTCATTCTTGAGAAATTTAGCAGAAAACGATCATCTTATTGGGTAGTAGCTCTTTTGCGACCTTGCCCAGGCCTTCTTCTATAGTCCCAGTTTCCCTAAATCGTGCTAATACTGCTCTACTTACAGTTGATGGCCGTACACCCAGCACTCTAGCTACATATCGCATGCTACGGCCATTTTACACCAGTGTGGTACATTGCACGGTTTCTTCATATGTAAGATGTAAAGACGCACGTTGCTGAACATTGATAACGGTAATTTAACAAAAAAAATGAACCGATCTGACTAACAAACTACAATATTTTAAATGCTCTCTATTGCACTTCTTCAGCATTTATCAAAAAACAAGCATTAAAATTAATGTTTTTTTTAAGTACTTCGTTTAGATGTCACTCTGTCAACGTTAAAAAAGGTCTAAAAAAATCAGGTGTTGCGATAATTATTTTGCGAAGTGTATATTATTACTTAACAATACACTTCTTGATTATTATAAATAATTATGAAGAACTAATCATGACCGCAAACATTGTTTTTTTTATAATGAAGAAGAGATGATAGAGAGTTAGAAAATAGAGAGAAAAAATCAAGAGGCAACTGCCATGGTTTCACGATACATTTACATGCAGTTAAGACTTGTTCGTCATTATTAACTGCTTCCCTTTAGCTTGAAAAGAAAAAGAAGTTCGTTTGCCATAATTTCATTTTCATTGATTCAAATTCTGAAGACAGCATGTTATTGATTGGTCAAAACGAGACACCAGAATACTTATGTATGTCTGAGTAAAATGGCTGGTATAGCCCGAATTAAGAGTAGTAAATATATCCGATGAACTGTGCCTGTTACCTGATCATAATAAGTATGAAAAAACGTTACATAATCAATTTGTAATAGCTCCGGTACCGTCTAAAAATATCTTAATACCATTTCTATTGTGTTTTTCATCAATATTTGTCAACAAAAGACGTTCTGTTTAATTTGATAAACTACATTACTCGAAATTTGCATATTTTGATCTATTTTGATGCAGTGGTGAGTGCAGGTGGTGACGGGGTCGTTTGTGAACTCGAGTTACCAGAGTCTTCTTCTCTAGAAAAAAGAGATACTTTATATTAATAAATCATAATTACACAGTTATGGTTAATTATTGGTTAAAATGTAGAACACGCATTTAATGGTAAAATGTTTCCCAGTTCATTACTAATTTAGAATAATACTTAAATGTAACCAGCAAATTCTCAAAAGTATTTTGACTTTAAACAAATTATCCTTTTAATGATTCTGTTAATAAGTGAATCATTTCTTCTTACGTATTGTGGAAGGCACATTCTAAAAATGTTCTTTTACTTTCTTCAGTACCAAAGCGTAATTGGACAATTGCTTGGCTTCATGCTACCAAATTTACTGCATCAATTTCGCCTTTATCTAATTGAACACAATCGATCGTGTGTAGAAATATGGTACACTGGCGAAAATCTCGATAAATCACATATATTCTTCTGCTTTCCATATTTAATTCAGCTTCCATTTCTGGACCCTCAGCTACTTTAATAGAGACGCTTTTTATCCACATTTTATCTGGATTAATTCTCTTTCTCCATTCCACGTACATTCTGACGTAATATAGTTTTAAAGTTGTTTAGTCTAATAATTTTGTGCCTGACTGTATATACGCGCAATTAAAAAAAAATATTCAATGTTAGGGTACATACGTTGTAATGAAAATGAAATAGAACAAACGTAGCTGTTTAGTAACATTAAAATGTAGAATTTACTGGAAAGCTTTACACGAATATTGTTACTGATATAGAAACAGTAGTAAGTCAAACGATTGAAGACGTGCAGAGAATAGAAAAATATGGAACAAGTTAAAAACATGTATTTCAAAGTTTTTGCATTTTAAATGGTCTTGTAATATTTAAAAATAAAATAAAATTTCTAAGTTAAATGATCAAATTCAACAGGTGGCATGCAAACAAGTTATATTTTCTTTTCGAACAAGGAAATATTTCAGGATATTTAAATTCATTTTAAAATTAAAAAGGATTTTTTTAAATACTTAGAATATGTCTTTATTACTCATAAATACTTAACATACATAAAACATAACTTAAAATGATTTTAGGTTGAATGAAAATGAAAACAAGGAAGTACTTTTACGTTTTTTTTTTATTATTTATTATCCCATTAATATTAGCCTAAAAGTAATAATAATATAATAGTCTTGAATCTTGACAAAAAAATGGAATAAATTACAAAAATTAAGATAGTAATAATACTTTGGCCTAGTGCAAGTGTCACTCGATGCCAGTGTGTCGGCGTTTTTATAAAAAACATGGCAGAATATCGTGCCTGCTTCCGACTTCCCAACGCAGTTATAATACAAGATGTGGAATGCACGCTTAGGAATGACGACGGGTGTTGCGACGAATACGAACTTAGAAGCACTTCCTGTGGACGATGGATGGGCCAGATTCGTCGTATTCTTGTTTTGAGATCCACATCTGTTGGAATGTGGAGAGGGAGGCCAAGATGGAACCACCGATCCATACGGAGTATTTCCTTTCTGGTGGTGCGATGATTTTGATTTTCATTGTGGATGGTGCTAGGGCTGTGATTTCCTTCTGCATACGGTCGGCGATACCTGGGTACATCGTGGTACCACCAGAGAGAACGGTATTGGCGTACAAGTCTTTACGGATATCGACATCGCATTTCATGATTGAATTGTAGGTAGTTTCATGGATACCGCAGGCTTCCATACCCAAGAAGGATGGTTGGAAGAGAGCTTCTGGGCAACGGAATCTCTCATTACCAATTGTGATTACTTGACCATCGGGAAGTTCGTAACTCTTCTCCAATGAGCTTGAGCTAGCAGCGGTTGCCATTTCTTGTTCGAAGTCTAGGGCTACATAGCAGAGTTTTTCCTTGATATCACGTACGATTTCCCTTTCAGCTGTGGTTGTGAATGAATAACCACGTTCGGTGAGGATCTTCATGAGGTAGTCAGTCAAGTCTCTGCCGGCCAAATCCAAACGCAAGATGGCGTGAGGAAGGGCGTAACCTTCGTAGATGGGTACCGTGTGCGAAACACCATCTCCAGAATCCAATACAATACCAGTGGTTCTACCGGAAGCGTACAGTGACAATACGGCTTGGATTGCGACGTACATAGCGGGAGTGTTGAAGGTTTCAAACATGATTTGGGTCATCTTTTCCCTGTTGGCTTTAGGGTTCAATGGTGCTTCGGTGAGGAGGACTGGATGTTCTTCAGGGGCGACACGGAGTTCATTGTAGAAGGTGTGGTGCCAGATCTTCTCCATATCATCCCAGTTTGTGACGATACCGTGTTCGATGGGGTATTTCAATGTGAGGATACCTCTTTTGCTTTGTGCTTCATCGCCTACGTACGAATCTTTTTGGCCCATACCGACCATGACACCTTGATGGCGTGGGCGACCGACAATGGATGGGAAGACGGCTCTTGGGGCATCATCTCCAGCGAAACCGGCTTTGCACATACCGGATCCATTGTCTACGACTAATGCGGCAACTTCTTCGTCACACATGTTGATATATTAGTACTGCAATAAAAAAAATAAAAAATTAATTAAATTATATAACTGGCTAAAGGTTTAAATACAATACTAATTTAAAATTCCAAAATCGGAACTGATTCCGTTAGGGTGAAAACCGGTATTCGCGAAGACGCACAAGAAAACCTGGTTTAATCCATACTAAATAGATTTATTCAGGTAGTAACGGCTGTATAACTTAACTGTAGGTACAGAACTCATTCAAGATTTCGAGTGCCCCGCCCTATTTATAAAACGGAAAAAACCAACTAAAATTGAATGGAAATTTTTTGAATGAAATGAAATTTTTCGATAGAAAATATCCAGTTGGTGAAAATATCCAATTAGAACACGAGAACTCCGTCATATGACCACACCCGGCTTTTTCGAATAATCAAAATTTAAGAATCGCCCCCGCAAATTAAACACAAAATTTCGGAAATAAAATTGAAATATATATATAAAAAAAATAAAAATTAAAATAAACTTACTTTGGTTAATATAAAAGTATAAATATAATAAATAGGTTTCTGTTGGGGTTAAATACACAGCGCACGACACTACTGTATTGTATCACAAGACTAGGCTGTCTGATGATTTCAAAAAGTGAACAGGTTTTATATAACGACATAGGGTTATCGCCTCCCCACCAGAGGAAGCAGCGCAGTATCAACCATACCATACACCAATGGCGATCAACATTACCATATAAGGCATTGCAATGCTCTTGCTACTCCCTTCTCTCTCTCTCTTTTTCTCTCTTTACCTATCCTTTTGCATCGTGTCGATTCATTTGACACACTTCACATATTTACGGGGAAATAGCAAGAAATGATAAGATTCCGGGGAAAAATTATAAAAACGTGAAAGTATAATGCACGTAATGTGTGTATCTTTCATAGAATATACCGGCCGATATATCTAAACAAACTTGGAACAATATTGATCTGCAATTCTAAATAATCCACGTTCTTACGAAATTAAAAGTAATCGTCGAGATATAAAAAGAGGAGGTTGAAGATCCTGAATTTATTTTTAACATACGCTTTACTACGGTCGGTGGTTTATTTTTGTAACGGCGTGAAGCGCCTAGTTCAATGTTAAGGACGTTTATTTTAAGATAAAACCACCTGCTACAAGCTATACAAGAACAAAAGGAATTCCCTTTAAAAAAGACCGAAAACCTATATTCAAGATATTTTTACGACATAAGTATTTCGTAGTATACAATGAAACACCTGATAAGATTAAACGTATATAAATGAGAGAGATAAATTTTATACACCATAATAACGCTTAATGATATAATAAGGAGATAATATATTCTATTTTTCCTTTTTTTTTAAAGAAAAAAAAACTTACCGTTTAGACTTAACACGTCACAAATCAAGAACGATCAACAAACGAATGAAAGAAGCCGGTACGTGTATGTAACTGAAGGAAAGCACAGGTCAAATGGATCGGTCCAGGTAAAACAGTTAGAAAAATTCAAATTATTCCTGACAAATTGAATCTTATTGATGGGAAATTTTCGTTGAGATATTCAAATTTGACGTTACTGAATGATAATTACTACGTCAAAATCAATTATTTTTTCGGAAAAACAGTCGATAACGAAAATGAGCATTCAAGGCCTCCCCTACGATAAGGTGAAATCGACTCGACCGTCGTCCCCTCCTTTATCATTCATTCCGACGTTACCATATATGGGCATAAAACGGATAGTGGAACGGGATTGGTCGAAACCGCTGGTAGAACGGCGGTTTTGTCCTAACCTAACTTGTTGAAAATATTCTAGTGTTAAAAGATGCGGTTGTTGAGTTGAGTGTCATGCCGGCCGGTGATTCCAATTCTTTTCTTTCGGGGTCTTGGCCTCGTTCTTCGACCTTGAAACTTATGTCATAGTCCTCTCCTGTATGCAATATGCATTACAACTAAATCAAATTTTATTGTATTTAACAACATAATAATATATGTATAAACAGGATAGTCAGCGTAATTACGTTATAGCTTTACAACGTTTATAACATTATTATTAGCAATTTAGTATTTTTGTTAATGAAGAAATATGCATAAAAAGCATTTCCAATAATTTTTTTTTCGTTGCCTTTTATAGCGATATCTAGATAAGTATTGCCAATCACTGTACCTAATCAGAAACAATAGTATTTTGAAGAATATGATCTATCTATTCATTAGTAAAATTGTATGCATAGTTTAATCATCTAGCATTATGTAGGTACTTACACAATACTTAAAAAAGATATGTTATCATTTTAAAAAGTTCGAGAAATTAGTCATTCTTTTCAAATTTCCAATAAGTATTTTTGATTGATTTCCACGAGTTAATACATTCTTATCTGCCTAGGTATGGTTCCGGTTACGTTCAGGTAAAATCCAATGCATCGTAGCTACATAGTCTTACCATAAATTTTGTTACAAAGATTTTAGTCAATACTAAGAAAAGTTTTAATATAGCCAAACAACACGCTGATCTATGGTAGATTGAGTATTAGACGTAGTACATACAAGGAGAACTAGACAACGGAAGTACACGAACCAAAATTTCTAAAATTTTTTGTGTTCGTGCACATTTTCTATTGTTTAACCACCAAACGATTTTTTTTTAACTCAATAACTGTCGTGAAAAGTTATTATCTGTACGATTTGAAAGTTGCATAGGTATAGGAAAGAATTTGAGACATTGTGTGTGTGGGAAGGGAAGAGGGGAGGGAGGAAGAGGAGGACTAATCAAACCCTCAAAATGGTACAATTTCTTGTTTCGTATCTCTTGATTACACACAAAAAATCATTGCTTGACCAACCACTCATAATTTTTTATCCAACTTTGAAGTTTCATGTAACAGAGTTTCCACAGTTTAACCCATTTTTCCAAACTTTAGGAGGCGGTGAAACGTTGAAAATATTGAAAAAATCGAAAATCATCGCTTGACCACTCAGGGGTTAATTTTTATTCGACCTTACAGTTACATATAACAAAATTTTGTTATACTTCTCAGAGATTTTGACAAGTGATCAAACGTTGAACAGATTACAACTTGTTGTTTTGCCTCTAAATAACCCCAGCAAGTAACCACAACATTTTCAGCATTTGACCATTTGTCAAAGTTTCTGGATAATGTTATGAACTTCAAAATTAACCGGTCTGTGGTGACACTATTGTTTTTCGATTTTTGTGGTCTAGAGAAAACAAATTAGCGTTTGGTGAGCCATCGAAGTTTGAGAAAAGTACTGTTACATGTTATTTCGAGGTTGAATAAAAATGAACTAGTGGGTGGTGGAGACATGAACAACAATTTGGCTATTTCTTAAAATTTCAAAAATATTTTGTCATGTATAATTACCAAATCGTGTAGATATTATTTCATATAATTCAGTCATTTTTTTAATGACTGTTTTTGAATTTTCATAAAGTCAATCCTACCCTGTAACAAAAATGTTGTCCTTTAACAAAAAAAAAATGTTTCCTCGGCAACTGACTAATAGTGTCTGATGAACAAAATTTCTGTATTTCAATTTTTGGAATTTTTACCAAGGAAGCCATAATTATGTCTATAGTGGCTATCAGTTAAACAATAGACGGTCAATCGAAATCACTGATGGTCAATAGTGGTGAATAAGTGGTCAAACGGTTCCTTCATCTTTGTGGATTTTTTACGACTTTATGGTACCAAATTGACGAACCTCTTTTTTCCCATCTGAAGTCCAAAATTCAACTTTTAATTAGGACTGGGCAAACTCTCGATACATCGTCCAGTATTCGATACCATTACTGGTATCGATTCACCGATACCTTGAATAATATCGGTATCGATACCTTGAAATCGACACCTGGGTATCGGTGCCTTGGAATCGATACCTAGGAATCAATACCTATGTATTGATACCAACGAACTACGGTAACAACTACGGTATCAGAAAAAATCATTTTTAGGCAAATATTTATGGAACTAGTTTTCATATTGACTCAAATATTAATGAATGAAGGTAGGTGTAATTATTTGCGTACAATAACAATAATTATTATAAAAAAGGCCAAAGTCTCATAATATTGTATATTTGATACCGTAGATATGTTATTGAATATAATTATTGAAATCAACCTGAAAAAATCTATAGCGATAAATCAGTCCCAGTTATCGATTCAAGGAATCAATTCGAGGTATCGATTCAATGGATCAGGGTATCGATACCTGCCAATACTTAACCGATTCCAGTGCTCGGAATCGATACCCTGCACGGAATCGACACATCGGTAAGTATCGATACCTCGATTGGTATAGACACACGATACCAAAAATGTCGATATAGCCCAGCCTTACTTTTAGTAATTTAGGAATAAGACGATAAGTAATTTTAAAAGAAGTACAGTTTTCTTAAAAAAATGAATAGAATATCTCAAAAACGAATTTGGGAAGATATTTAGAGAAGTTAACTAGAAATAAATTTCCATTCCAGTTGCTGTCAGTTTGAAATATATCTTATTTTTCTTTTGTTATACGGCCTGTGTGGCGTTTAGATTAAAGTATAATACACAATCGAATGAAAAAATTAAAGAAAGAATATTTTACAAGTTTTAATTTATGTATATAGTTATTGTAATTTATTGTCAAATTAATGAGCTAATGATCATAGATAATTGAAATGAAATTATTCAAACAATACTATATTAAGATTAACAACGAGAAAAATGTACCACTAATGCATTAATTCGTTTTATATACTTTTTAATTTAGATATTCTCAAATGTACATACGTGGAAGTTGTTAGTGATAGATGCTCTGTATTTCTGGATTAATTGCCGCTTATATTTCTTCTAACCTTGGAATATAATGTTGAAAGATTTTTGTTTTGAAATGAGGAGACGAACGAAAGCAATACTTAATTACTCATCAGCATATAGTCCAAAATACATATTTTATGCCAAAAGCATCTCATCATTACGTAGTTTATTGAGAAATTGATACATTAATAATATTCATGCTTCGTAAACTAGTGTTTTTCTAGCAGAATTCTAAGATATAATCCTGAATCAATAAGCAAGATTATGGAATAAAGGCAAGAAAAATATTGGATGTATAAACTGAAACTGTCTGAACAGTTCATTTTATAACTGGTTCCTGGGCACTCAAGCGCGACCTATCTGCCACTATACATGTATTCTCGGTTTTCTATTCTTTTTGACTACACCTTTCTGTTTTGTGTCAGGTCCAAACAAGATAATTTATTTTTAAGGACACCGTGGGTCTTCAATGACCAAACAATCTTTCTTGGCACTTAAACGTGGCTTCCTTTACTCGTTATATACTTACTTTACTTGTTATATATTTCTGAAAAACATATACATAGGTACATAAGTTATCATACTATTTCCGATAAAAAACATAGGAGTGGTACCAAAAATCGGTATGAATTCTATTTTTCACTTAAACTTCGCACTAAAATCATATGTAGTGTCTATAAAAGATATGTCAACCGAGATGGGGGCTAGTTCACTTACTATATCCCCCTTTTCGCACTGTTCCTCCATAAAAAATTAACCACCATAAATCAGAAGTCAGGGCTTCCATAACTACGAATGTAAAAGACGCCATCATAGAGTAGCCTTGTCCTGGAGCCCAGACTATCCTATGAACATAACACCACCAGAAAGGACACCAATTCTTCTCCAACCCTCCGTCCTCATTCCTCTTCAGTGCAATATGTAGACCAATAACAGAGCAAAAATTCACGTTTTTAAACTCCAAATTGAACTAAGATTTGGAATAAAGATTAACACCCCAATTTGGTCATTAAATTTTGAAGATATATTCTAAAGGTGGTCTGCACCAGCTGTTATGCCCCAGTGGCCATAGGTAAGTCGAATTTTTGGATCATCAGTTAAGACATTTCAAAAATCGGCTCTTTAGCACAGTTTGATTTCGTTAAAGACATTCCAGTAATTAAAACTACAAATCCACTGGAAATCTCTCCAGTTTACGACAATTTCCTTATTCTAATTCAACTTAAAATGTGTCAGCCCTCCTATAACATTCAAATGTATTTGTATTTTTGACAAAAATATGAAAGTGGTAGCGAAACTGGAAATTGGAACGTTGTAACAATATAAAACTGTATTTTTTAGTTTCATCCTTGAAAATTTGAAAATGTCTTCTATTTATAAAAATGGTACCAAAACTGGTAGTTAGCGTTTTGCACGTTTGAAAAATTCAAAGCAGCAAGTGTAAAATTGCACAACTGCTACATATTTAGTTTTAAATGTTCTTTAAACAAATAACCTTCTAATAAAGCAATTTATTTGTTGAAATATTATAATGAGTAGTCCTATATAAGGTGTATTAAACAGTACGTTAGTAATTATTTTCCAAATTTGTGCATATGGCTAAATTTATAGAATTATTCAGAGACCTTGTTATAGATATAATAAATAATTGAAATATCCTGAACATGCTAAAAAAGGTAGTTAGTATCTACCGATCCAATAAGTATCTGATAAGACTTTTTATGGTCATATCAACGAAACAATTTCTACTATGGAATTTATAGAGTGAGGATATAAAATCGCTTATTTCAAAAATAATATTTTGTAGAAGTTGTTGATGTATGATCTATTCTTGGAAAACCAAATCGGTATATTTTACAAAAACTATTATAGTCATCTTGGAAAATTTCTTTTTCAATCTAATATATCAAAAATCATACAGACACAACTCAATTTCAATTAAGATTACTTCTTACTTGAAAAACTTTGATCAAAAATCAAATACAAATAAGTAGGATTAAGACTAGACGTATTTTATCTGCATAATCATATGTTTGCAATAAATATAGGAAGTAATAATTAAAAAGTATAAATCACATATTTTATATGCTAATTACTAGTACCAACACATCAAATTTACAAGCTCATCAATAAATAGTTACGTACGCTGTATTAGTGCATCAAATGTTAACGACAGTTATAAACTTTGAGAAAGCAGGATATTCATTAATACTAAACTTTTAACTGTTAGAACATATGGCGAATGTAGTTTAGAAGAAATCTTGAAAGAGTGTTGTTTGAACTGTATATTCAATGACACTTGCTTTGCATGTGTACAATACTTAATACATATACATACATAAAGAGACCTTATCAGTGCCTTTTCTTGATGAAAAAGACGGATGTTATGGAATGGGAACATACGCGTGAAAGTATTTTATGTTCTTAAAATAGCTGTAAATTGAATCTACTCTACGAAATTGGTTTGTGTACGAGAGGAGCTTTTGTCTACTAACATAAAGCTCTTGTACATATGTATATGTATGTAGATAGATATTATTCATCCAAATATTTTAACACTTCTTGGTGTATGTAATATGCGGTATTAAATCTATATTTGTCCTGTCGCAGTATGGGAAATATCAATAGATATATTAAGGTAGGTCAGAATTGGTACATACATAGCGTTGAGTCGTTGACCCTAAATGAAATTATCTGCATGCTAATATCCAAATTTTGTTAGAGTTTCGATTTTCTTTGTAAAGTTGTTTTAAATAAAGTGTTGAGTTTTTTAAAATTATTAATAAAGGCAATAAAAACTGAGGTATCAGTATGTCCATAAATATGATCACCAGGTACAAGCAAAATATACCTGGTGTCCAGTCAGCATTTCAAATAATTGCAGTCCATTTGTCTAATCATATCTACATCGGAATTAAGCAAACTTTATTACACAAAAAATTACCTCGCCTACTTTCATGTTCTACTACCGCATACTTCATTCCCGTTGGTGTAATACGACTTCTTCTTAAATGATTTGCTATGTGGGTGTATATAGTATTTTGATGTCATTATAGCCTACACAAATGTAAATAAATTATATATGGTATGTGTGTATAAGAATCATCGATGTACATACATATGTACGTAATAAAGAGTAGGATACTAAATATTACTTCTAGACTAGAGCAATCATGTTGGAACAAAAAAATCTAGTCATCCCCAAAATGGTTTTCCTTTTTTGGACCACTGAGTTTGAGAACAGACAACTTGTTTGCAAAACATTGTTTGTGGTATCTTCATACTGGGTTATATTAGAATATATCACCCACCTAAAATCTTGTGAAAGTGAGGCGTGAGACAGCTGTAACAAAGTTTCAATAAAATCAAACTAATATCCTGTAGTATTTATTCATCATTCAGTATGTTTTTGAACGTTTGTTCAAGTTTAATTCAAATCTGAGATTATTTAAAAGATTATCTTCATATCTACTGTAGGTTTCAATCAGATATGCTAGTAGGAAAGATCAGAGGAAGAGGGTTCATAGGGTTGGTTATTGTCAATCTCAGTTCTCAGTCGCTACTGCTTCCTAAAGGTCTAAACTCAAACCACAGTATGATCATGATATTCTGGGATGGGATTAAAAGCTGTCAGGTTTGATTCCGAGGTGATACTGGTGACTGCCGTAAGATGCTCGCCAAACTGGCGGTTCATCACAGCACCACGCTGAGATAGCTGCCAAGCCACTCTGGAATCAGAGACAAGCAACTGTGCACTAAATAAGCACATATATTGCATGGGCCTAGTGAATTCTCCCCTGTGTAGAAATTGTGGAAGTACGCAGGAAACTTCAAGCCATCTCCTTGTTGGATATACTTTGGGATCGATCGATTAGATGATCTTGGAGTAAGTAAATTAACTCTTGAGCAGGTTGCGGACTTCTTTGTCCGGGTGCAAGCTGATTAAGAGGACTAAAACGGGACGGGGACACAATCGGTCTCTTTCATGGTCGAGTTTGCCGTTCAGGGTTGTGCAGTCGGAAAAAAAGACGTCTAAACACAGTATTATCGTGCGATATTCTGAGTTTATGATTATGGTTATACAATCTTTATTAGCTTACATCCCCACTAGTTTCTAAAATTTAATAACAGTTGCACAACAATATTCTGTATTAACACTGTAGTCATGTTCAAGGTCTATTTTGTCAGCTCAGTGTCTGTCTGAAATATCTGTTCGGAGTTGGTTGTTAGCAGTCGTTATAAAAATTCTTCAGTTACTTGTCACATTTGACAACCTATCATGCAAATGTTGCTAAGTAGCTTTATCGCTTTTTGCGAGTGAAGATAATGAGAAATCATTAAAAAAAGACAAACCAAGAAGAAGCTGCTGCAGACATCATTCTTGCAGCAGCGACAAAGGTAAAAACAAGAGCAAGCTGCGGCTAATTGTCAAATCAATTATCGAATTTTAATTTTTTAGAGTTAATAAGAAAACTCCTGAAGATGAAATTAACGATCAATAGATAGTTTAGCCTTGTACCACGCATTTTTCAATAGAAAAGTTTTTTTCTAATGACGATGAGAAGGAATTAAAGCAATGTGTAGCACGATTTAACGCAAAAAGGAATTGAAATTTTGGCTTATGATCTCTGCATGGCAACTCTATTCCTAAATCTACGAGGGAGCGTTTTTATATTCGCGGAATGGGGGATAAGGGGTGGAAATAAAAAAACCAAATTATTTTTCTTTTTCAATATGTTCACCTGCAAGACGGATACATTTTTCACATCTTTCAATTAATTTATTTATACCCTCATAAAAAAATGATTTCTCTTTATCTGCAAAATACGCCGAAACAGTCTCCTTGACTTCATCATCGGCAGTAAATTTTTTACCCCGCAGCTCTTCTTTCATTTTCGGAAACAGGTAATAATCACTCGGGGCCAGGTCTGGGCTGTAGGGTGGGTGATTCACAATTTCGAAGCCCAACTTATGCAGAGCAGCTAACGCAACGCGGCTCTTGTGGACGGGCGCGTTGTCGTGTAAAAGCAGCACACCTTTCGTCAATTTTCCCCGTCTTTTCTCTTTAATGGCTTCTTTTAGTCGCTCTAATATTGAAGCGTAATATTCTCCGGTTATAGAAACACCTTTATCTTTATAATCAATCAACAATATTCCTTCCGAGTCCCAAAATACCGTTGCCATGAGTTTCCCAGCTCGGGTCGTCTTCAAGGGATTCCCTTCCTTGTTTAAATAAACCATGCCACTTGTACACCATGGTTTTTCCTGGACAAGAGTCGCCGTAAACCAATGACATCTCATTCATTATGGTCGCGACTGATTTTCCTTGCCTGGTAATGAACTTTATAACGGCACGATATTTCGATTTTTTCCATATTTCAGTTTTCACTCCTGATTATGTTACTTGGTTGACGAAAGACTGTCTAATAACAATGAAACTTCGTATTTATACTAATTATGAGTCGCTGCACAGGCCACGCCCCCAATGCGCCTAACCCCCTCATTCCGCGAATATAAAAACGCTCCCTCGTATGTCCTAAATCTTTTTGGCAGGATAATAAGTATGAAAACCAAATGTGATCAGTTTAGCACGAGCTTCTAGCTTCAACCGAAATATATTCACGAAAAAAATAATGTTTAACCTCAAAAAGTTTGGAACATGAACGAAATGGATTCCTGTTGAAAGGAGTACTCTCTATTGAGTCTCTGCTATTGAAAACCATATCTTTATGTTTTTCAGAATCAAAATACAACAGACTCTAATAAAATATTCAATGGAATCGTCATTGTATCGTTTCCCCACATTGTTCAGGTCAGCTATAGCGTCTCGATCGCACTGTCAAGTCTTCAATTTCAGAAAAAGAAATACAACCATTTTTGCAGATTTGCAGTTTATAAAAAAGCTTCCTCCGCTATCTCCGTAATTATTTCTATAACATTAGTAAGGAGTAACAAAAAGAGTACAAAATTAGTCTTTTTGTGTTGTTTAAAAAATGCACAATACTGGTGATTTTAAGAATCATAAGTCGTTTTGTGCTATTGAATTTATCTATGTTGGTCTATAGTTTATTAAAGTATCCTTGAAAATTACGGACACGTATGTATATAGTTTTGAGACTTCTCTTTGGTTGATTATAAACTAGTTCTTTTTTTCCAACAACTTTGTAAGATAAGTGTTAAGAGTTAGTTTATCTCTTAGTACAATGGTTAATTATGACCCACAATTTCGCTTTTTTTGTTCCTTTATCTTTTACAGAATAAAAAGAAGAATAGTAGAAATTTCACAAAATTTTAATTATTAAAACACGTGTAAATGATAAAACAGAAAGTGACGTATGATAAATTGCAGAAATAATTTATTTCTGATAATGATTAGATAGCTATATTACAACTTCATTTTGTCTCAACAATACTCACCTTTAGCCGATCCTGTCGAAAATTCTCGAAATAATCGTATACTTACACACTCATCTATCATTTAATATAATAATAAAGATGCTAGGTAATACTATTATATTGAACAGCACATGCATATTTTTAGATAAGATTTGGGTAAGCAAGAAAATAGAAACTTAATATAATATTAGAAAATTAAAACTTACGTTTGACAAAATTTAAAGGTGTAAGTTCATCAATATCTTAGTCTACAAACTATCACCTGTTAGGTTTCAACTTATTCTACATCATCAAAAACTCTTATATGATCCTGATTTACACTTAACAAAAACAATTCTCTACTTTTTCTAACCAATACTGGAAGATTCATAAGTTAAAACTATAGCAAAACTACTCGACGTGAACTCTAAAGGGCATAGGTACAACCTATTTTTTTTTTCGATTATTTAAGGTAGGTAATTGCGGTTTACCCCTCTTTCATTACAGAGATGTCCCATTAAATCAGTTACCGCACCCTATGAAATATTAATGCTTTCTGCGAGCGTAAAGCATATCTGCCTAATTAAACAGAAAATATGAACAAAACATAATCAATGGAAACAATTTAATTGGCGTTAGCGTGCGGTGTAATTGAAGAATGGCATGGAATGCTGTAGTTGTTCTTACTGTTAAGAAAACAGCTACGAGAAGCACCACTCAATCCGTGATTACAAGTTGGATATGGTTAGAAACAGGATTAACTCCTTATAAGGTGTATACTGAGGAACATACATATATTATTAGATAATAATTGTGTTGAATGGAGTGATTGAAAAACGAAATACTGTCGAAGAAGGTTTAGCAATATTATGCTCATAAAAGAATGTAATAAGAAAACATCGAAATGCAGTTAGAGCAAAATCGGTAATTACTATGTTTCAGACAAAATTTAATTCTCGATCTGTTTGGATTGTCAGTCATTGCTGTTACATTTACAGATTACTTTGATATTTGCAATACAATAACCTCCAAATCTTAAAGACCAGTTGACGATGTGTAAATTTAGTCAAAATTTCGTCGAAATGATTTGACGAAGTTTTGAACCGCGAGTTTACTAATCTACATATATGTACAGGGGCGGTCTAAAATGTGTAATACAGAGATTGTATCTATAAAATTTATAACCTTTTATGCGACAGCTATCAAAGTTTGAACAAAATATATTGCATCGTTTGAATTTAGGCATTTAGAAATAATAAACTGCTGTAATAGAGGAGCTTTAACTATAGGAAAGTCGTTTGCATTTATTTCTTGCACTGAAATGTAGTCTTCATTTCTCTCCACATTCCCTTAGTCAGGTCTTCTTTTGTTACCATTTTTTTCTGATAGCTAACGGAAGGTTTTTTTGCGAGTCTGAATTGTGATTGGTAGATCTTTCAACCTTTTGCAAACCAGATGCAGAAAGCGCAAGACATTTGAGATGATGATTCCTCGTCTAGTTGCAACATTTATTCTTTTTCGTTTGTTTGCTTTTGATTTCTACTGCGGCGACCTATTTTCTTGTAGGGAGTCTAATAAGGATTTATCCAATTCGGCACTGTTTCTTCTCTGTGGCAGTCATTTCACAACTGGTTCTATATAGGCCGAATGGAAAAATTATAGTCAACTACAATATTGATCAAATGTTTTTTCGTGAAGTAGCTCCAATTTCTTTCAGAGTTTGTTTTAATAAATACAGAAGCTCAGATTTTTTAAACGGACTTCGACGTGTTGTTTTGCAGTTTCTTAAAATTGTTGTCCAATTCTTTTTCAGTGGCGCAAAGTAAGCAATATCTGGAGGGTGATACAAGTGAATCGAATTAGGTGGTAGTAAAACAAAAGTAATGCCCTGACGTTTACATCCTTTAATAACTTCAAGTGAGCGATGTCGCTTAACAATTTGTCTTTTATCAGCATTACGGCGAAACCATTCCAGAAAAGTAGTAGACTTGAACCAACCTAATTTGTTACTTCCGTAACTTATCCGTAACTATCTAAATCTTTGGCTTTGTAGACAATTAATGGTGGTAGAATGTCTCCGCTTACTGAAACAAACATAATTATGCTTATGCTCGTCTGTGTGTCGGTATTCATGATTCGAATACAGTGTTTAGTTTCTCGTTCGTACACGACTTCGACTTTCCCCGGTATCGTCACTAAAGTTCTCACTAAAGTCTCATCAAAATTGACGATGTTTGCAGGGGTGATGTTTTCAATAGAGGTTTTTAATTCTGCGAAATATTCCTATGATGCTTCACTATTTACTTCAGCTCAAACCTTTTTTATATTTTGGCAAAACCTTGTTGCAAGTTCCTTGTATAGAGACAAAAATGACTTTGCCCATTTACGACTAAGAACTACCATTCTGCAATAGTTGCAATTGCTAAAACCAATCTGTTTCTACTGCTGTCAGAGCTTTCAAACTGTTTCCTTACTATTATTTCAGATGTATTGAAAACACTGCTCTTTTTGAATATTTGAAAGGAAATAGTCATTTTATGATAGAACATTCAACATAATCCATATACAATTCACACCCTGGCACCCAATCAACTCGTTCCAGTATAGGTACTATACAAAGCAGACTGTTTAGGTTACATTTGCGTGTAATATGCATATATTTGGCAACGCCATTAGTCACTGGAATTCATGCCCATAATTTGTGGCCGTTGTGGAAAGCTGTCCGCATTTTTTCTATTAATTTTTGCATCTCTTCCTGTATGTTGCCACATTATCTAGAATTGTCAAATAGGTCTTTTAATTGTTCCTATTATTATTGCGCAAATCCTAGTGGTGTTCTAATAAGGTATGAGGTTAAGATTCTGGAGTAATTACAAGTAGATATCGTATTAATCATTTGTTAGAATAAACTTTCTAGTAATCTATTTCCTAATACACGTCATAATATTTATTTTCGTCGAATATAAAACCAGTTTTAGCCATAAATCAACTTTTTACGCAAAATTTCATGAAATAGTCTAATAATAATCTATACATTTCATTCTACTATCTATGTAGATGGATAAATATTTACCATAGAATTTCCTACGATTTTCAACATCGCATCGCTTTAAATACCGATGAAATAATTATTCGTAAATAAACAAATTAATATATTCGAAACACGGAACTTACGCAAAAGTAAGTACGAATGAAAGTGAAATGTTTTGTTATTATATTGCGAAACGTTATTTAGTTTCTGAAGCAATGCCAATAAGACATAAAACATGGAACCTTGAAAGCTGCACAGTGTACATACGTGCATGATATAGCATATACAAAAGCACCAGACTTACTACAGACAGTGTGTATCTCGGCTATATTTAGGTTGAAATGCGTTGCATCCGACTCGCGTATTGATCGGTCTAGACGGTGCAAAACGTTTGGGCAGGGCTCCTCAGACGATTCCGAGCTATATGCAATAAGCAATCGGCTATTGGTAAGACTCTTACACGGCGCCTGCATATAGGGAACGTAGCATGGATCTAGAGACCCAATGCAACCGAATAATAGATCAAAATAATAGACCAAATGAGATAGATAGAATATACGCAGTTCTAACAGCAAAGACGCCAAGCATTGACGAAAACTATTTCTCATTAAGTGATAATAAATGTAGTTAAGAAAATATTGTTTTTAAAAAGTTTAATATTAGCAAATTTGGTGACCAAATGAGAAGACATATTCGTTAAAAATACGAGATAATAGGAGATGATTAATGGAACTTAATTCTATGACTACTTCTTAAAAACCAAGATTCCTCAAGAAAGAATTGAATCCAATTGAAGCAACCAATAATAAAGTCTAAAGTAATAACACAGGTAGGTGCTCTAGTGCTCTAATCGTTTTTGTAAAGAAATTCCAATACTTTTGCAGGATTTTCTAAAACAAATTCATGTGATAATTGTTTTAGAAATAATCTTCTTTTCTGGAGCATTTTTAAATTAAATTATTTGAACATTAATGCCAGTTACTTTACTAAGTTCTACTGTTTGAAATAACAAATTCAGATGGTAATTGCCTTTGGTTTCTTCCAAGAGTGTCTACATAAGAAATTTTTTCTTCTTCTTAACTCCTTCTATCTTAACTCCTCGAGTAATTACAATCTGTACACTAGTTGTTGGGTTTAGTCATTCTTCTCAAGACATCTACAGGTTTATTACTGATAATGCTATAGTTTGCCGGCATAGATTTGTAAAATGTATAGAGTTTTGCATCTTCTGAGGAGTATATTTTTATCTCATATTTGCTAGGTTTAGACAGGATGTACGGGCGAGAAGAACACCAGCCACGAAATGTCTCTAATTTCTTATTATCTCCTAAAGAGTAAAATTTTCTGTTAATTCTGAACAAAACTGGTGAATACTTCTCACACAACATTGTCTTTGTTCTGCTACGTATAAAAGCCCAACAAAAACCTCAAATTTATCTATTTAGCATCTCTGACACGTCCAAATTGTTCTTTTATAAATTCAATGTATTAGTTTGTGTACTTGACCATCCATTGCAACAAATCTTTAATGAATAAACAATGTCACCACTTTTGCTCAAAGATTGCGACTTCTGCGAAGTTTGGAAATAGTTGTGCGAAATAAGAGATCTTTTGAAGGAATCAAAACAACAACGCAGCTTGTACAACTAACAAATTTTGCATTACCCAAGACGTAATTCGAATTTTATTTAAGTTACTACAGCCAAGAATATCTTGTGGACTAACATTAATAAATAATTCATACTTAAGAGTCTTCCAAAACTTGCACCAATTATAAAAGGTTCAGGAGATTTCTATATTTACCGAGAAGTATGGAAAGCTGCAAAACTCTAAAAAGAAGCACCAGGGACTGAATCCGGTGCCCTGGGACTAGAAAGCAAATGGCATAACAAAGCTAGGCTGCTATATTGTAGTTTATGTTTAATAGTAACCAACAGTCTTTTGATCGGCATGGTTAGGTACATCTGTTTAAGTACTTATTTCAACTGGTTTAGTCATTTACAGGGCGCTGCAATGATTTTTGAAATTTTGCAACAATACTGGTTCTTTCACACCATCAAAATATCTGCCAAGAACATATTCTATCTGATTACTTCGAAAGGAGTTAATGCTTTTGTTTCAGTTTAGTTCCATAAAACCATTTTTCAACATCATCACTTTTTCAGACATTACGACTTCCATTGTATGAACAAAGGTTTGGCAAGGCAACAATAACACCGAGTGCTATTATCGCCTTGATAATGACAGCATCGCTGTTGAAACGTGTCAGCTTTGTGTTGAATGTTTGGTGTCTTCTGGATCAGATAGTGCTTTTTGTGTTCTACGAATGAAGGCACCTTTTGCATATTCTGGAGTTAACTCATTTATAGTTCATTTGTTGTTTTAGAAGTTTGTTGATCTGTTTAACTTCTTCACCAAGAGAGTTATAAAAACTCTACGTTTGTAAGTTTACTACTGTTGAGGAAGGAGGTGGCGATAGGACAGTAGTAGATCTGGTAATCACAAAACATTGTTAATGGATCTATGTCCGTGTACAAAATTCAGGAAAGTGGACTAGAAGGATGTGTCAAGTTGGTATAGTTGAAGCCAGTTGTTACAAGAAAAACACAAAAATATAAAAAATATATTCTGTTCTATAATATAAATAATATATGAAATAAAATAATATTGGAAAAATTTGCTTAATTTTGCATTATCTAAAATATGTAACACAGTTTCCATCTGATATCCTATATCGTCTAGTATAAGAAAACGTGTTCTTCTAGTTTCTTTATTACTACATACAAACCAGTGAATCATAAATGAAACATTTCAATAAGTTTCTTTTTGACTCAAGTTATGACTCATAGTGTAAAGCCTTGCATAATTATATTTAAATCTTCGTCGTTGTACTTATTCATCTATTATCTCTGTAAGCAAAACAGTTCTTGATAACATATACATATGCAGATATTTCTTTTAATAAATTTATGATTCATAATTCGTCTTCAATTAAACCAAGAAGATTCCTAATGAATTAATTAATTAATATGTACATTAATAATTATTAATACTTTAATATAGCTTAATATCTTATTCAAAATGTGAGACACGCTCTTCTAGAATATGCGTTAATGAAGGAGAAACGTTCATTAACATTTATTAAATTAACAACATTATTTATAGAAAATTACGCAAGTTGGAACCGCGAAATCAAAGTCTTACGATTATATTTTTTTACACAGCATATCTGTTAGTTTTGCTACCGTAAATTGATTTAAAGAATTCGCCGGGGAAATCAAAGAAAACGATGTTAACCAATTTGGTATCACTAGATTTTGGGATTGCTTATTTAGGCAAAAGGAAATTTTCCAGTATCGTGTATTTTACATTTGTTCAATTAAATTTTTCTTCGTTTTTATCCAAAGTTATGTAGACCTACTAATTCGATTATATATTCATAGTTGGGTTAAACTATGTGACCGATATTCAGTTATAATTTCGTGCAGTAATAAAACGTGAATATCTTATATTAACATTGGTCGCAAAATTATTTTGTGATAGAAGTTGGGTGGAGTTTTTGACAAAAAAATCGATAAACTCCTGAGAAACATGCTATGATCGCTTGAGATTATAAATAAAGCTAATGCAGCTGCACTATTTAGATTTTGTTGTTTGTGAATCTGTCTAAACATGAATCATAGACACAATCACGAAAATGTAAATGTGGGAGGACTAAGGAGTCGACTAAAATTTTTCTGTTTTTAATAAGGCAAATTCGTATCAAATTGGACTTGGAGATTACGTTTGGTCATTGATATATCATCGTTTCTATCAAATATCATCAATACCGTTTTCCCAAAATTGATTTTCAAAAAAAAAAAAAACTCAACCTAAGTGCTTAGGTCTTCATTAATATGCGTATTAGCTAAAGAAAGGTCTGCAGTGTGAAAAGAAAAATAAACCATCCTTATAGAAATGATATGAGAAATGCTTCAGAGAAGTGGATAAGAGATTAGTCTGAATAATTAGGAGAAAACATTCTGATTTCAGAAATTAACAACTTTTCAAGACGTTTAGATACAGTTCATCGTAAACTGATTGACCTTAGATCTAAGTAAGCTACAGAGATGACAAGTTAGGTTAGAAGCTCCTCCAGGTCGATTAATCCTTTAGAGGATGGATTCACTCCGCTATCGCCAGAGCTCTACTAGATTTGAGTCTGGTTGATGGTCTATTGGGGTTCTCAAGCTGGTTATTTTGATAATGAAATTCTTCACAAGCGTAATTGCAACTTCTTTCTGGATCCAGGTTACGATGGAGTTAGTCAATCCGCAGGAATCAGCACAGAATTTAGTTATGCTAGATCATAAATCTGTTAATGTTAGAACAATTGACAGCTATGGACCAAGATGAGCTGTAAATGGTGGTATCATCCAATTTCATCAGCAGGGGTTCAAGAAAAGCTTGAGAATATCTGGGTTTAATCTCCCATAAGGTTAAATACACTAGAGAAATCAAGAAAAACTGTGCCCAAGGTTTTGTGACACTCAAGCGCAGCTGTGACAGTTTCTGCAAATCTAAAATGTTGGAACTCAGTAGATAATTGGTGATGAAGGCCAAAATCTTCGTATTGAATCAGACTCCTAGAAAGTCCGCCGAAGCAAAATCACTGATAAAAAGTGGAATTTTTGATGTACAAGGTGTCAAAGCTGCTGCAAAGGATGAATACCCCGTTTTTGTTGCCTATCTAAAAGCGATGCAACTACCTCAAACGTATCCGAATCAAAAAAATGCACTCAATTTTTTTGTGCTGGTCCAATTATGATAGAGTTGCTAGCATGTCCTAAATGTCTCGATCTTATGTAGTACATGTAGATATGTGCGTTTTACCGTGTAGGTACTGTACAACAAACATTTCCATCAGACCATAAGTTATTCAGATAGAAACTTACTCGTTTATTATTCATTCACCGGAACAATATTTCGTCATCTGTTGTATCTAATATCTCCGTTTCTATTTAAACTATCGGCAAACTGCGTCACTTTATCGGTAATATTTATTTTCGTCATGTCCTCTAGAGGGTCAAATATACCCAGGGGTGAGCTCCCCACAGAACTTACGCATTCAATCTGCGTGGATTGTGTGTATATTTGAATTCGGACCAAATTATAACTTTCATCATTTGACATTTTATCTAACAGAAGTATTATGGTATGATAGTGTTAATTTTGTCGTTTTCTCGAGATTTCATTAGATGTCTAGATCACATGTTAGGTTATATCGTGACAATAAGCATTACGTAAAGTTAATCTCTTAATCATTAATGAACGGTTGTAAATTAAATTGGGCACAGTTATGTGTATAATTACTTGTTAGTATAGTATTTTTGATCGTGCAATAAATACAGTTGTTCATGTCTAAATAATTATTACAATAAACCGAAGTCTTGTTAGTTTTCATGCAGGGCTTTTATAGAGGTTCCTTTTTTTTGTAAAATTACATTGTAAATCCTGAAAAACAACTCTTTTCTCAATTTCACGGTTGTCACTATGAAAGATTTAGTTTTACGAAGAGCTTTTTAATCCAAACTATCTGTGTGACATGATTTCGATAAATACAGTGACAGCGCCTCCCTAATGCAATGGTTTCGTCAAAACATAAAAATAAATAATCAATAATGCCACCCTGGTGTCATTATCTTTTGTAGATCTGCAGATTGTTGAGATAACTCCTAAAGTTCCCTTTCTATCGAGGTTCCCCTTATATGCACTAGCCCTAAAATTTGCCCATAAAGTTTTCTTTCCTTCTTTTTATATGTCTTTAGTTCCTGATGTGTTTTCTCGATAGTTGAATGATTTCTTCGGGGTACTCATATACAGAATTCATATTAGTTTTGTGTTTTTGAACATAATTAGTAGATTACCTGGAAAGGTCACACACCGATACCTCAGTTGGTTTTCAAATGATCTGTCTTTTTTGTCATTGGATCTTAAAACTTCTAGTCTTCATTGGACCCTGTGGACTTCAAGTGGTTCCAACCTTTAACAGTTAATGTCTGTGATTAATGCTTCAGACGATGTGAGCCGCTATGTTTACTGCGGAAAATGGTATAAGACAACGAACTCCAGACGTTTACTTTCAGTCTTGGTCACGCTTAATTAGAAGACATCGTCAAAAATAAAAATAGGCAAGAGAAAGATGTAATAAATCAGAATTTTGATTTTTGAAGGAGAGCTCCGTTGTACGACAGAGAAGTTGAAAAAATCTAGCGATCTAATTGAACCAGCAGGAGGTCCAAGTCTAAAACGAAGCTTAGAATTCCATAATTCATCACAAAGTTATTGAATACCCATAAATTTCAATGTGGTTGAAGCATAATGATCTTCTAATTGTCCAACTATGGAATCATACATTTGTTAAGCCTGTAAGAGTAGTCATCATTTCTCTGTTTCAACGCGTTAACGCAATCAATGTTAGCACAAATTAATTTGCTTAAAATAAAATATATCATACTCGTGACTAAGTTAAATTAGATTAATTTATTATCGTTTAAAAATGAAAAACTGGTTAATAGGTAATAGGTCTAGTATTTTATCTAGAACGTAATTAGAATGTAGGTACATTAATTTAAATCACTAACTTTTGCTTGAAAACAATTACTATTGTGTTTTTGAATAAATTAATCTAAGTAACCTACTCTATATCTATCTCTCTAAAATAATTAATTTGTCTCATACATATATTGATTATTAAACTTAAAGAATGCATACAATGCATTCAATATTTTGTAGTTGAGTACAGGTGGATTGCATAATGTGTGCAATTTCTCATAATTTCGACATTAACCTAACACCCGACACTACTAAAATATTCTATAATTAAAACTTGTTGATAGTACATACATATACGTAATATATACAAACAATTTTTTCACCATAATTACTCAGACGATAAATTGTGACCGAGTCATCGAATGAGGTAACAACGATAAGGTTAAATAATCAATTACATGTAAATGAAGAGAATTGATATTACATTATCTATAATTATTACAACTGTTATCTATAATATGAAATCTATTATTTAACGTTAATAAAAATGTAACTTTATTAATTTCTATAAAGGTATATAAAACTACTGGAATATAAATATCTTAAAGAAAAGTAATTGTTTCCCTTGTTTGGAATCCAGACGCGTGTGACGACAAGAAAAATAGCGAATAAACAGAACAAAACAATAACATACAGCTTCCAACAGTGTAAAGAGAAATAAATGACAGGAAAGAATACTAATTACATCCTTCGTTTGTAAGCAAGAACTGTTGTGTGCGACAAGAGGTTTACATGTTGTAAAACGTCTTCACTTTAGCTGTACTAACTATTGACTAGTACGTTTTAGATTTTACTAGATTAACACATCATTGACGTCGTCACAGCTTATCGACAATCTTATATTTTATATTAATTATTTAAAGTTACATCTTTATCTTATCCAACTATAAAAAGCTAATAATACAGAATCGTTTCCATTGCTACAATTGCATGAGACATTTGGTATGTACATGTAATTTAGGGACGCCACATTTGTTAAGATTAATGAATTGTATAATAAAGTAGTGCTGTACATAAGACCATGGCACTGTTAATGGAGAATGGGGTATTTTGACTCAAATTTTCCAAAGAATCATCCAGTATAATTGATAAACTGTATAGAACAAAAAACGATAGTATTGAAAGGAACAGTCCAATGATTTTGAAGTCAAACAAGGACTCAAAAAGAAGATTCGATATCGAAGATATTATTTAACTTGGTCCTAGTAGAAGTAATAATTAGCTAACAATACCCCAGCCACATGCGCGTGAAGGGAAACGAGGCAGCAAATCAGCGGGCCCTTACCTGGGCATCACCAAATCACAAATTAAAATGTTCATCTACGAATGGGCACAAAATAGGTCCAAGGAATCGTGGAAAAGATCACCAGGACAAGGAGTTCCTAAAGGAACAGAGCCCTGAGTTTACTGAAGACCTACTGAGTAAAGACAGGAAGACTGTCAAAGTGGTAGTAGGTCTGATGACCGGTCGTTGCAGGCTGCATAGACATATGCCTGGCAGAGGATGTTCTGCGCAGATTCTGTCAAGAGGAAGAAGAAACCCTAATTCATGTTTTGTGCTACTGCGACGGTTTAGCGAGGACAAAGTTTCTAGCAATGAGCGTACAGAACCCCATAGCTAATGACTACATAAAAGAGCCGCTCTCAAAAATGATAGGCCTAATTAAGAAGGCGAAACTAGAGAGCGTTCTCTAAGGAAAAAGGGGACCACAATAGACCTGCAAAGGTCGCGGTGAAACGGTTCACATGCCACCCCATTCCTAACCTAACCTAGCTAACAATAAGCAATGAACATCAATGTACAGCATTTACTAATGACTACTGAAAATTATCCACAAGTACAAACAGAAGAAGAAAAAGATTTAATATATTTTGAAATGAACATAAGAGCAAATTGTTACAAAGGATACGAAAGAGAAACAAAAATAACAAAAGGAAAGCAAGTGTACAATAATGGGATGTTGACACTGCTAACGAATTAGAGCAACAACTATTTTTGCGCGCAAAATCTGGATTTCTAAAAAGACAGAGGGTGAATGACTGAAACGATGACAGAGAGAAATATTAGGCGAAAAACGACTGGAGAACGAAGTCAACCAAAAAATGAGTTAAAAACAGTAACAGTGGTGAAACCTCAATCTACTAGATGGCACGGAGATTATAGACTCAAAAGGTTATCCAAAATGATGTACAGAAAACCAACCAAAACAATAAAAAGAGGAGACCACCGAAGAGATGGATAAATTACGTCCAAGAAGACTTGTAGAACAAACTAATTAAAACAAATAATAAGTTATTGAATTTGTGTTTTACAACCACAGAAGAAGAGGTCAACATATTTCAAGATATTGTATTATTGTACTGGACCTCAGTTAAGCTTAATACATTTTTTATAACTGCTCTCCAATTCATTTATACCATCACTACTCACTACAGTGATTTTGTGAAAGCCCTTCCAAATCTTCAGTTAATGAAAAACGTTTGCTACGTAGAACCTTTTTGAATAATGGAATGTAGGCTTTCACGGCCACTGTTCCATAAAGTTGTATCTTTCGGGTGTTGCCGTGGTCGTTGTAACAAACTTGACGTTTCGCTGATCATTCTGTCAGCTTCTTCAGAAGTTCTCTAAAGACTCTAAAGCGAAACGTCAAGTTTGTTACAACGACCACGGCAATACCCGAAAAATCTTCTTTATGGAACCTTTTTGAGGTGTGGAACCATATTTCATAAACATGGAGGATACTCTAATAATTTTGCTATTGCAAGAACATCTCTACGAGCTGGCATATTGTCGTGATGAAACATTTTTTGTCTTTACTAAACCAGATTTTTCTAACGAATTTTTATATCCAAAATTTTTTGGTTAATTTTGACTACTTTCATCATAGATTATTTTTGATCAGAATTTAACTAATGTGACATCCATTTTGCACATAACATTTTTAAGCCTAATTTTTTCTTCAAACTATGAAACACCCTTGACAGTTGACGTGCTCATTGCTTTAACATTTTTACATTCGAAGTATAGAATTGATCATTTATTCAGGCTTATACAACTACATTTAATTATCACAGGTCCACTTATAAACCATTATTCTTTTAAAAAGCAGACTCCTATAATACATTTAGTATTTCACTATGAATTTACTTTGCCTTTAAACTTTTCTTGCTCAATATTAGTCTAGACACTTCTAACTGAATACCTCCATTAATTTTAATTTGAATGATTGAAGAAATATTGCAGCTTTTAAAGCTTGTCTTTGCTGAAGATTTGATATCTCTGTAGCAAAATTTTTCTAGTATTTTGAACGGAAAGAATACAAGAAAATGTAATGAACGGCAAAAGAAAGTCCATCTCCTGCTGATTTCCAAAATTTTCCATTTTTTTCTGTCGCATCTTGGCAAACATACAAAATCCCTAAACGATTGATCGAGGAAGTGTACTCTTTTCCTTTTTATTTTTAATTGCTGCAGACTAGGTTATTAAAAAACACGATAAAAAACTAAATTAAGGTGGTGATAATAATAATGAAATCCACCTCAAAAGAAGCAAAGAGGATTGGGTGAAATTGGATGATTGGTAAAAGAAATTTATAACTCTATCGAGTAACAAATTAATTCAACTTAAAGGAAGAGGAAAATCACAAACAAACTAAAACAATCAAGGAGCGTTGGGTCACTGATACATCTATAAAGATGCTCTATCAATAGAAATAAATAATAATTACTTCACGTTTTTCTGGTCATTCTAATCATAATAGCAATACTAATAATCAATACAGATCCCGCTTCATAATGGATGTTATTGTTCCCATCAAACTACATCTGAAGTAGATTGTCATCTGCTACAAACATCAGAAGGGAGGAATCGTCATTTACATATAAAATCAGAAAGATACGGGGGTTGGAATTGCTTTTAGGGTTAACAGAGGTTGAAGTGATATAAACTGGATTCGCAGCAGTCGTCTTCGTTTTTATCAGTGGCGCCTAGTATTTCCCTCCAGATGTGATTTGAATTTATACGACAACATATTTATGAGAATCTTTTTCGCTAAGACAAACAGAAAGAAAGTATTTACTTTCTTATTGCTGTCAATAAATATTGACAGACAAGATTTATGAATAAATGTAGATTATTTCTTGTTATTTATGTCAAGTGCATCATGAAACCATTTAAAGTAAAAGGTACACATAATCGAATACATATTACTATTAACACTTAATGATTACACTCGAATAATACCTACTTTCCAAGTTAGTTCTATAAAAACTTTGCACATATGCATACATACGTATGTACCATCTTTGGCAAATTAAATGCGAATTTTTCAGCGAGGGATTTCCATTTACTAAATAAAGGCTATACTTTGAAGCAAATTTAATTTCTCTAAAAGAGAGTACTGCTTTGATGAACTTCTTTAGAGTAATTAAATTCACTTTAAAGCAAAGCCTTTATTTACAAAATCAACATTTCCCGACCAAAAATTCGCATTTGAATTTCCAAAGATGGTACCTATATACATACATCTTCTCGAATGAATACGAAAAACAGAAAGTTTTTCGCAACAGTTTCATTAAAGTATTTCAACACCTTAGTGATTATACCTCTTTTGGATTTAAACGGCGATCCGCCGCCGAAACAAAGGAAACGATTCGATTGCGTGCAGTGTATTGCATTATACATACAAGAGTTTTTAATGCAAGCACCATTGAGCTTTACACAGTATAGACACATTGCGTTGATAGAATTCAGAGATCCAAACACGACCATATATGGTAAAAATCTCCGTCGAACCGTTCGCTTCATGAATGAAACGATATTCTGCCATCGTCCGCGTTGTCTGTTGTGATAGCTACAAGTATATACATACATCTCTTTCTGGAGCGTTGAACTCTTAACGCTAAAGAACGTAAACGCACTGATAGATATGTATACAATACATATGTAAGTGCAACAGTTCTCATACATAACTTGTGTATGGTATTGACATGCGAATACTTGAAGCGTATATCTTTCGCCGATATATTTGAATATATTCCTATAATGATAAATCGAATTATTAAGGTTAGATTTTATATTCTACAGATATAATTTTTTGATTTTGATAAACAGTGAAAGAGAATTAGAACGATCTGCAACTGCACATTTAAACCCTACTTCCGACTATAAAATTACTTCTGAATCATCTTGGTGTGTAATAGCTATGATTGTGTGAAAGAGTGACTCACTTTTCGTAAATTGGTAAAACTGAATGGGAATAAATTTGAACAGATTGGTGGCAATTTACCCAGAAACACAGCTTCACCAATTTCTGCCGTTGTAAATGCCATCACATCAAAACTGGTTCACGTTTTATACAGTTAGAAAAATATCTAAAATGGTGACGATACTATAAAGACTAAAGCAAAATTTGAAAAGGAAGTTGGAACAAAAACATTTTAGAAATAATCCTGTACTTTTTGGAAAGAAAATATTCAAGCGAAACTTTCTTGCAATTTTCTCCGATAGTCAAGAGTTCTAACATCATCATCTTGAAATTAGTCTGGGAGTGCCTTAGCAGACTAAACAATTTAGGCAAACAAAACAGAGTTGCATTATGCTGAGGTTCAGATGCGGATTAAATATATACCCCCGCTTTTGAACCCAATCCCAGACTTAAAACAAATAGGAAAACACTATTTAAAAAGGACTTAAAGATTGAAAACGATAACTTTTAGAGTATCCCTCTAGGGACCTTGCTCGAACTGAAAGTAGAAACAGACTACGCATCCTCACAGATTTTCAAAGTTACAAATATGAGGGCATTGGTATCTGGGGATCACATTTAGACAAACGAAGCAAAACATCACGAAAAGAGATTTTCAGATGCGGATTAAATATAAACACCCACCTTTTGAACCCAATCCCAGACTTAAAACAAATAGGAAAACACTATCAAACTGGATCTTTAATTAATAGTGAAAACGATAACCATTGTTAGCCGTCCTAGGCCGTGTTTTATCAGCCGCCCCTTGTACAAAGGACAGGTTTTTGGCCTTGTTGACGAAATTAAAATGATTTTCCAAGTTAAAAATATGACGGGAGCAATCTAGATAATGGTAAGATCAATTTAGCTCTGAAGTTTTTGCTTGTAGAGTTCAGTCGTATGATAAACACGCCCCATAATTTGAGAGCAGCACGAATTATCACCAAGGTGGATAATTTGATTTATAGTCAGTCATTGAAATTTATTTTTGTCGTCCTAGGCCGTGTTTTATCCAGCCCTCCCCCTCCATTAAAAAGAAGATCAGGTCCACAAAAAACACTTCCAGGAATAAATTAGCCACTCACGCGGAACTTTTTTGCCATTCGCTAACGTTCGAATAAGTGTTTGGACAAGTGACGTGCTTTATCTTTGTAAATCCGTTAACTCTGGGGAAAATCATTTTTGATGTTTTGATTGGCTCCGTTCTTACAAATGTAATCACGCGTGAAATCGTCGATTGGCTATTTGGCTGGATCGTCGCTAAAAAACAGCCTCTGGTTCGGATTGTTGCACTCTTGGTACTGATCCTTTTTCTTTTTTGACCCACTTGCTACCAAAGTACTTGCGATTGAATATACGGAAGCAACATAAGTTGGCGTAGCACCACTACATATAATTTTCTCATGATCTTCAGCGTCTGTAGAAGGTTTTCCAGATAAATCGTCAAATAACCTTGTCCACGCATCTGCACGACCATGAGCCCAAAGAGTCGTTGATAGATTTTTAACGGTAATTTGCGAGTAGTAGCGAATTATCATGAGCTGATACAGTCCTTTTGATACAATTAGAAATGTGTTTTCTGAATCTAAGAGAAGAATCCATCAACACACCTAGATTTGATTTCGACACCCACTCGACTACCTCCAACTACACAGTCAACATAGTGTAATAATTTTGATCTGTCGTTTTTATTGCCAAATAAAAAACACCTGATTTATCCGGATTTAAATGTAAATGAATATTTAGTTGATATTGAATGCAAATTTTCGAGGTTGTCATTAATTTCTTTAGTAGCAGCAGCGCATTGAACTGGAGCAAGGGAATGGTAGATCTGGGAATAATAATCGAAAGTATAAATTACGAAGAAGAATGGACCCAAAATTGAACTCTGGGACACACCGCTTTCAATTCGTCTACGACCAGATGTTCGACATGAGGCCTTCACAACTTGCGAACCATCATGCAAGTAACTTTTAATCAAATCAACGGTACTAGAATTAAAATCAATATAGTGATGTTTAGCTGCAATCATGGAGTGACAAATAGTCTTATCCTCAACGGTAGCCCTAACTAAATCATCACTAATTCTGTTTCAAAGCTATAACCAGGTCTAAAGCCCGTATTCGTATTTTAAAATGAATATGAAGATATAAATGTTAAAATTAAACCCCCAAAGATGTAGAGGGCTCCTATTGATCTAACTGGTGATAATTTAGAGCTTTTTGAGACGATTATTGCATAAGGACGTAAAAGTTGGCTTCGATTTGATAAAAATGAAATGAATGAATGAAACTTTGATCAAAGCATGCGATTGCTTTCTCTGGACAGCTACCACAAAATCAACTAAAAAAAATATCCATCATGATTTCATTAGAAAGAGTTTCTCGATGGGAAAAAATCATAATTGCAAAACAGTTTTGATTTTATCTAAGTCAACAGCTACTCAAAAAGTGTTCATAGTAACTGACGAATTTATGTGGCTAAAAACACGCATATGAACAGCTAACCGAGCACGAAACTCCTAATTATATTTTAGAACCAATGATAGCGAATGCGGTGAAGAGACACAAGATACATACATTGGTCGTAAAAGTAGAAATGGTGTGGTTATTCTTTAGCACTATGGCTTTGATAATCCAGTACGATCTATTTCTTGTAACTAACAGATCGGAAATTGAATCTCCTCAATAATTTGTAAAACCTAGGAAAGATTTATTTGAAAAACAGGAGAGAAAAACTTTTGCGATTTAAAATATCATGTATCAAGTTTGCCTCAAAAAAAGCACTGGCAAACTCGTGGAATCGAAATGCGAAATCTAGGAGCGTACTGTAAAATTACACTAATACCAGCTGATGCACGACCACTTACCGAAATAAACTGTGTGTTCGCATTTAATTTTCGTCAATCTAATTAGCTTTTAAATAGGTTTGCGGTTAGTCGCGTATAAAGCCAAATGTATGAGTTACGCATACATTCGGTTAACATCAAATTATATTGCCATGCCTTTTTAAATAAAACATGTGTTACCCGTCATTAGTTACACTAGTGCTAGCAAACTTTAATTTGGCCACTGTAATAATTCGACATCATTCTCATTTTTGGGATCGAACCATTTTAATATGTATATATTTTTTTCAATAAATTGAAGAAACAAATGAGCTACTTTTATTCAATTGCTTGAAACTATAATAGAAGACTACTTTCCATTTATTAAATATACAATTATAAAAGGATGATTATCACGATCTTTGAAATAAAATGGCATAGAATTAACCCCGTTTAAAGAAAGGTTGCTGACTGGAATTAAAACGAAAACACGCGATCATTTAAATATGTTTCGCCTATACTTACACACATATGTGCTACAGTCAAAAGCAAAGGCTGCCACTCAAATATTCTTTTATTCGTAGGAAATTGCATTCAACTTTCATTTTAATACATAGGCGTTTTATTGTATGGGTACACACATATGTAAGCGGCTAACCCACTTCTGCGTAATTACTTAAATTAGAGAAATAAATTAATTAAGTACGTGAGTAATTTCGTAATGAGACAATTTTCTTTAACGGATGAGAAAGAAAAGGTTGTTTTACGATTTCTTTTTTTTAATATACATATTTGTTTTAAATTTGATCATACTTCAGATAAATATTTCGTAAATTAATGAAATTCCGGGAAAGTGAAAGGATATTGTTACTTGTTACTTCCACTTATTACTCTCTTCCGAAATATATTTTTGAAATATTGGAAATTGGTGTATTAAGATTTCCTACTAAGCTATAGTAATCTGAATAATGTGATGGATGCTATAAAAGCAATTGAAGCTTCAGACGATAGGTGATAACTTGTGTTTCAAACGTGTTGACCATCGACAATAAGATCTATAGAGCCGATGAACACTCTAATATGTTCCTCAGTCCGTTTTTGACAAACAATAATCTTGAAATAGAAAAATGATCTACCAAAGAGAGCTCTGAAAATTATGACGGTTACTATACTATGAAGTAAAAAACATTTTAAAAGGTACAAAATATATTACCAAATCATTCACCAAACCCTATATATATTAATATTTTGTCATTCCACTATTGGCTTGCATAATTGCCTGGAAGCGTTCGAGCATTGATACTTAGATCTAATTTAATTAATTAATTAGATCTTATACATAATCTTCATTAATATTGTTCTATGCTTCCTCAATTGCATTTATTAAATACTCTTTATGTCTCGGTTGAAAATGGTGGGAATAATTTTTTTGACAAGTTCAGATTTGAATCTGAACTTTTTGACCGCCAATGTAATTTATTAACATTATTGTTTATGAACCAGTCTTGCGCAACACAAATATAATTTTTTCAAAAAGCTGGAATATACTTGTCCATATAGCCTATTACACCTTCGTTACTAATCCATTACCAGATTTACAAAAAAGTGGCCGTTAACGTTGACATTATGAACATATTGTTCGCCATATTGATAATTTCGTAATCTGGAAGATTTTTTCATCCCAGAAAACGACTGTCTTTCAAAAGATTTGCCTCCTACTCAAAAATTCTTGGCAAAACTCAACTCTATTCAAAGCTATCTTTGATTCCATTTCGTGTAAGAAACTGAGTGGAAATGTAATAGCTGTACAAGCACTCATTGAGGTATGGAAAGGATGTTCTCTGTTCCATTTTTTCTACTCCCGTTTTTCATCCAATTATTTTCTTTATTCTACGAACTGTGGTGTAACTATTATTCAAACGTTCCCCAATTTGTCTATAAGACCAACCTTCTTCTAATGTTAGGTTTGCAATACATGACAACACCAATGACATCCATTGATGGTATAACGGAACTTACTAGCTCCTAAAGAATAGAAAAAATATTGCTGCGTTTCTTTTACTAACTGGTTAGTAGCATTTTATTTGCAAAATGTTATGATTTGTTTGTGCAAGAGTAGAGTTGTACTCAAAGAAGATCTCCTGAGCATCATATGGGGTAAAAAGTCTGTACCTGTTTGGAGACATCTATCAAAGCTTCATGGTCTTGTAGCAGAACGCTCATGTGAAATTGGCAGTACTTAGATTAAACGTAAAATAAGAGGTAGGATTAACTCGTAAAGAGCACTCCGAAATTCTTGGGCTTATCTCATGTCACCCTCTACTAGATACAGTGATCGATATAATAAGTAACAGTTTCTTCTTCGCCAAGCTTTTGAAGGCATTGCTCCAAATAGAGAGGAGTGAAGGCTATGAAGTAAAAATGAAGGATCTGATAGTATATACAAACGGGTTAAAACTTGCAAACAAATCTGATTATTAGATTAGATTTAGATATAAGGATGATATTGCACCGCGACCGTAGGTCTATTGTGCCCCCTTACATGAGGTGTAAGCTGCTGGGTTTTGCCCGCAGTCACAGCTCTACATCTAGCCTGAGAGCTTTAATAAACTGTAGCAGATGTGATGGTTTCAGGGAGGGTATTTCTTCCTCGTCTATAACGCCTCTGCCAAGATAGTTGGCGCGAATTCTTTCAATTGCTGTGCAGTTGAGTGTCAGGTGTTCCGGACTTTCACCTTCCGCCCCCCAAACCTGCAGTCGCTATTCTGTTTCAGACCTATCCTCTTCATGTGTTCCCCGAGGTGACAATGCCCTGTAAGGAAGCCTGTGAGAATGCGTAGTCTGTTCCTGTTTAGTTCTAGCATAGTGTTTGCTTTCTGCTTGTTAAAATTTCCAAGGAATACCTTGAATGTCTCAAACCAGGAAGATTGTGCCAGAGGGAAGCTCTGACGTCCTCTTCCCTGTCTTTAAGTTCTTTCTTATAGGTGCTCATCCCTATTCCACAGAATGGTTCCGATCCCACAAACGAAGTTGTGGCGGCCTCTTTTGCTAATAGATTAGCTTTCTCATTGTCACTGATTCCAGTGTGTCCTGGTACCCCCTGATTATGGTATAGCAGGTTGACAAACGCGGACACATAGCACAATCCTCGGAGGTGTCGCAGCAAGTCGAAATACTACGCACAGGAGCAAACGCTACGGTCTATTTACTATTGAGGAGAAATTATACCGCCACAAGGATCTTCAAAGTAATAGAGAGCGAAGAAGATTTCTTTGAATTGGTATCGCACAAAATCACTTTTGAGGTTGTCAAGAGTTGACTGTAAAACACACAGTCAAATAGGCCTGGATTCCTGAGCGTTCTAGTACAGAAAAGGAAACCAGGGAGCCGATAGACCAACAAGAAATGCTTTAAATATACCTTTGATAAGGCCAAAACTAACCCGTGGAATAACTTGGAAGGCTATCAATTTAGAGATCAGCAGAATGTTAAAGCAAAAACAACGCACTAAACACCAAAAACACCAACGCGTTTCGACAGCAACGCTGTCATTATCAAGGCGATAATAAAACTGAATCTGTGTATGTACTGTAAGAATAATCTGAGGCAGGTTATAACCAGATACTATCACTTGAAAAAGCAACTTAGACCTTGTACCTGATCCCACTTGTCAACAATCTCAGCAGGATGATGAAGCATTCCTTCACGTGCAATGGCATTCCATGCAATGGCACTAGGAAACAAACCCTGTTGTTTTGAGAAGTTGAAGTTTTCGAAGATAACCATACCACCTGGGACTATGCCATGCAACAATAATGCTAATGCAAAAAAAATTATACAAAGTTGTTCCAAAATATTTTATACTAAAGCAAAATCTAAACTTCCTTTAAAAGATAATGTTCCATGAAACTGTAGAATGTTTCTATAAACAAAATGAAAGATTGTTTTAGAGTTGACAATTATTCCGACTAATTAAATATTCGTTTTCACATGTTTCTACGGATACAAAAATCACTAAGGTATGGGGAAAACCATGTTCAAAAATAGGGAATATGCCTGGTCGGGAAAGTACAACGTTGCACTGCAATGCATGATAAAAAATCCTATCCAAAACTGGGATATGCAGGTTGCCAATTTTATCTTATTTATTTATTTTTCCAAAGTCTTAATAGTATCTGTGATTTCAAGGACTACTAAGACACACATATGAAATCGTAAAGGTGGCATTTTTCATTGTCAAGTTAATTTCTGTAGATTTAATTGGAAATACTGCAGACATAATTAGAAAATAACGTATTTAAACAGCTTTATTTAAGGCTAAAAGAATGCTATAATATTTCGTTATTAGAAATAAAGTTATCAATGAAATCGTCAAATTATAATAGTATATATAACGATGAACGACGCATAACTTTCTCGTATTGTGGTACACATTAAACCATTACTCATTTTTACAAGATATCAACGAAGGATATCGACGATCGCTAGCTTATTAGCTTATTACTCATAGCAACAGACTGATCCTCCCACGCGAATATTAAGATATTCCAAGTATTCGATTAGTAAGTACGACTGGCGTTTGTATGTATACTACACGAATCAGAGGTAGGAAGCAAAACAGAAGTGAATCATCACAGAAGAGAGGAAAGTCTGCAGGAGACCATACATTTACCGAATGCGTTCTATCGGAGTAAATAAAATGCGACTCTAATTATTCCGGTGGAACAGTATTGTGCCTGGGGTGGCCGCCTGACACGTAATCCCATGTGTGACTCACCTACAAACGCCGGACTTGGGGTAGGCTGAATGATGGACGCATTCATGCTACGGTGTCCGCCGCTTTTCGCCGAAACATATCCTATATCCTCGTAACAATTGACAATCGTGATGCGATTACTTGATTGCAGCGAATCAATTTTCGCTGATCGCTGTGTGCAAGTGCAATATTACGATAAGATTGCTTATTGTTCTTGACTGTTTTCATTTATATGAGAGAGTTGATTTAAGCGTTATATTTTTTAGAACGCCTCGAGACCTTTAAAAAAGACATTTTTGTCTAGCTCTGCAAACCAAGTCCTCCACAGCTTCTATTATCTCTTCGACGAAACAAACTTTACGACCTTTTAAACTTTTTTCGGGCGAGGGAAGACATGATCGTCGGACGGCGCCAGATCTGCTGAATAAGGGGGGTGTTCGAGTAATTCGAACCCTAAATCACGAATTTTTTACATGGCAACATGCCATTTGTGTACAGAGAAATTGTCCACAAAAATAAAACATCTTTGGACAACTTTTCACGTCTTCTTGTAGGTCTAGTAAATCGTCAACGTACTGATATATGAATGGAAACTGAAGATCAACATTGGATTGAACGTGATGTAAAACACTGTTCATAACTATTTCTGCCAAGGAAGGGCTGATAGAACCTCCCATAGGGCAACCCTTGATTTGTGAATATAAGGTTTTGTCGTGATTATGTGGGTAAAAAGATCTTGGGGTATAGAGGTATATTGCGAAATGGAATTGTAATTTTGGGAAAGGATATCAATTACAAGGTCTAGAGGTATGTTAGTGAATAACGACACAACATCAAAAGAAGCCAATACAAAACCAGGTGGCAATTGAAAGTTGTTGATCTTTTTGCAAATTCAAAACTATTTCTGACCCTAAAACAATTATGGTCAGCAAAAGCTCTGTCAATTATTTTGGCGATGTATTTCCCAAGACTTTGAGTGGGGCCATTAGTACAAGATATGATAGGTCTAAGAGGATTACCCTCTTTATGGACTTTGACTAGGCCATAATATTTAGGTGAAATAGAATTATATGTTTTGAGGTCGTTGGCCTCTTCGTCGATAACATGCCCTTTAGTCTTGTGTTGGTTAATAAAAAAATTGTTATTTCTCTCTATTTTGAGAGTCGTGTCTTTTGGCAGAACCTTGTAGGTAGTAAGGTCAAAGAGAAGTTCAAGAGACTTGTGGTGATAAGAATCGCTGTCAATAGCTACAGTGGTGTTACATTTGTCAGCTCTAGTAATCAAAATATTAGGATTCTGTTTCAAAAACGCATTGACTTCTTTTTCAATTGGTGTGCTGATGGAAGGGGATTTAAAGACTGGGTTATTAGAAAAATTGGTAATTAAGTACGTGGCTTTAGCCCGGATTCTGACTCTCTGAGAAACAAGGACACTAAAAAGAAAGTGTTCTAGTTCTGAAAGATATTTAAATAGGTTTATATCTTTAAAAGAAGTAGGCAAACTAAATTTGGGGACCAAAGACAAGAAATTCTGTATGTTTTCCTTCATAGATCTTTCGTTCACATTGTGGCGTAGTTGGTTACGCGTTTTTTAATTTAGTTTTAATTTATTTTCAAGGTCAAAATGGACTCTAAATCTGAACCTTCTGGGCAGCAAAAAAAGCAAGCTGTTGATGTAAATCTGTGGCAGTACAGAAAAACAGTTTAGAAAATAGGAGTGGTGATGAGTATTTGCCAGAATTCGAAGACGACGGTGTTACCTCCGAATCAGAGGTAGACAGTAATTTAGACACCAGTGCTCTGGATCAGGCTTCATCAAATGATCCTGACTTGTCTCTGAATACCAGTTCCGCTCGTATGATTACACAAATAAATTGTCAAGGGAGAAACACAGGGACATTGAAACAGTTTACATTCAAAAAATATCAAGAACTATTGGTACCCGTTCCAGGCACAGGAATTGACGATGCTTTCCTTGAACAGATTGTAGAGCAAACAACTATGCTGTTGAAGTTTTTCTTCGCAGTGAAACATCTGAAAAATCGCAAATTACGAATTGGAATATAGGCACTCTCCTATAGGACCCTCTTTTCGACATACCAGTTTTTAGAAAGTAGGTATATCTCGAGGAATAGATTTTTTCTTATTTTGAGGACTTTACTTGTGCAAATACTGGTCCTAATGACCGTTTGGGCAAAATAAGATTTGTAATTGACTTTTTCAACGTAAAGATGAAGAGCATGCTCTTAGTGGCGGAGGCCTACCACTCTGATCGGAGTGCAATTTTTTTTTTTGACATTTTGACGCAGAACTGTATGGAAGAAGCAGTTAAAACAATATATAGCATATAACATAAATAAAAACAAAAACAAAAACAAAACAAAACTTATCGGCATGCGGGGATGTTCAGACAATATGGTCGACAGTCAACCTGTTAACGCCTTTAAATAAAGGTACTTTAGAGAGTTGCACAGGTTTAAGCATTAAACTTCGTTTTTGATCACAACTATCAGATTTCTATTCAAATACTTTTTCAGTTGGTCATGAAACTTTGTTTTGTAGGTAAAATTATCAACATTTATTGTTTCATCTAACGATACTTATTCCTTTTTCGTTGCCAAATACGTTGCAAGACTAATAAATACCAATAAAATTTTAGTAAACTCCTGACTAACATCTGAAGGACTACGATTATGGACATATTGATGACGCCTCACAACAACAATGCAACATCATCGATGACGTGTACCCGTATACGTTTTGATTCGATAGAAACACAGAAAATTTTAGAACGTTAACTTTGCGAAGTCACGTTTCACTTATAACCTGTAATGTATTACAATTACTCTTCGAACGGGTTATAAATACTCCATAGCAGACTTGACATACCAGATTCTTAACGTGTTACCTACAACGTATTTTTTTATAAGTCTTCTAAGTCCAGCCATTTACGTTAAGTGCAAACAGTTTCCATAAATTTTTCATTATGGTAATGGATCGCAACGAAATATTAGGTGGGAAAACTATACAGTTAAAGTCAAGGTCGCAGAATTGTTCGTTGTAAAACATATACGAAGCGAACTAAAGTAAGTTAAGCTTTACACGAAAGACCACCATCAAATAACATCGTCGAGAATAAGAAATGCATAAATTTCTCGCCGACCTTTTACGTACATACATACACATACACGACTATTCTCGTGGAGTCTCTATTCTGTTTTCGTTCTCACATACATGTGTACTGTCTAAGGAGATAGTGATCGACGGAGGAGACAGGTAGGTCTGGAACTGGAACAAGTGAATCGGACAGAAAAAGTCGAATGAATGAATGGCATTTAGTTACGTTGAAACGGTACGAAAAAAGTAAAAAAAAAGAAAGAAGTAAAAAGACACACAATTGATCGAGACGATCGCTACACGTTCTGCATACTTGATCTAATAACGGTTTTGAACAATATACGCAGACGTCATTTGCAAGATACGAGTTCGTTTTCAAACAGTTTTAGAGAGTCTTAATGCTCTGAAAGTTGTTCGGATCGTGCTTGAATAGTTGATTTGGTTATTCGATATTGATAGCTATCATTGTTTATATTTGCAAGATGTTGTTCGAATAAATTGTGTTTAGAGAGTTTTTTTTTTCTAGATTAGAGATCCAATTGGGTCTTTATCATTATTATTGAAGTCTAGGTACTTAAACAAGCAACATATTTTTATTGCCGAACATATGTTAAAGTAGGACAGGCTACTATTATGTACATATATATGCTGCAGTTGGTTTTGAAATGAGTTGAAATTATCTTTATTTATAAACACCATTAATTGTGACTGTCTCACTAAGCAACCATAGCCTTACTGGGTTTAGGAACAAAATCTGGAAATCTTGCTTATTAATGTAGCTACTCAAGTGGAAATAAACATTGGATCTTGTAGGCGTTGAGGTGATCTTTGTATAAAATTCAATGGAGGGTTATTGGTAGCAGGGCTAATTGTTAAGAAAGATATCGTATGGAGGTGTTTGTTTACTGAGCAGCTTTTAGAGGAAGAGCTAGCAACGTTGATGGATGAAGTTCCATTGAAAATACGCCAAAATTTATGGTTCACGCAGGATGGGGCTCCTACACATTTTAGTGTTGCTGTACAAGACTTTTTGAATACGAGGTTTTCTAATCATTAAATTGAACAAGCGGGACCAAAATTTATGGTTGCAAGATGGGGCTCCAACACCAGTGATTTTGCTCTTATGGAGATTTTTGAATAAGATCCTAATCAATAAATTAACAATAGGACCAATTTGTTGCTAGGTAATCATTATTTTGCAATGAGTGATGAATGGAGACATTTAAAAAGTATCGTACATCAATCAATTATCGATACTCCTGCAATTTGTCGCTAGGTAATGATTATTTTGGTGAGTAGAACGAATGGTTCGAATCACTATGTTTATCATATTTATCGTTCCTTAGCAATGAAACTCTCTTATTAGAATAGACTGCTCGATAATTTGACTTACTGAAACCACATTCTTTGCAATTATTATGGATGTGAAAGTAAAAATGATCAAATTGCATCTTAAATGAAGCCTCCAGTCATACAATATCGAAAATTTTCATTTCGGTGTATTTCTAAAGCTTTTTATATAAAGGATAGAAATAGTATTAGATTGTGATCGCAGATTTTATGGTAACTTGGACGGAAACTATTCTTCCCACTCTTTAAAACACGCTCGAATTTATGACATTTAATTAATATAAAAACTGCTAATGACGTAGTGCTCTATTGTGGTCATTGTGAATTATATAATATTAATATTCCTCGCGTCATTTCAAGGTTCTTCTCTGAATCCATCTATCTCTAACCAAACTTTAATATTTATCCTTACCTCCCGTTAGGAAATTCCCAGTTTTGTTGGCAATATTTATAAAAGATTCAAGGTTAAATATGTAGTTTAAAAAATTAAAATGACAATAAATAATTATTTTTGTCTTATATAACAATCTTTTTTGGATATATAAAAATGAGTGTTATAAGAAAACGTTAACCTTAGAAAAAAATCTTACTTGATTTATATTATCCGGATATAACACGTATATTATACTATTTTAATCATCAGCCTTGTCATGTCAGATTACGTCGAGGAAATTGAAGGCGCCATATCGATCACCGCCTCCTCCATCATACTAAAACAAAATTTAAAAGGAATACTCTCTATACTTCGGTCGCATCTTTACCGTTTCGTAAACAGAGTACCGGGACGAACGTATCGACCAAAACTTACAGAAAAACACAGTTCAATCGCCATTGAAGAGGAGTGGGCAAGAATTATTGTTGTCGTTACGTCGCCTACATACGTTTCTGCTTGATTTAGTATAGACTATATTCGAAACCCAAGTCATGCTTTCGTAGTTACCAGGAAACGAACGTACTAATTTCAAAATTCTGTATGTGTATATATGTGAAATAGAAACAAGTTGTGGACGGTTCCGCCAACCAGAATTTCTTAAGAGAAATAAAATGAGTTTTGTTTTAGTTGCAGGCCGACGAGTCATCTGTTAGGAATTTTCAGTTTTTTATAGTCATTCGTAAAGTGTAAGTTGGCGTAAGTATAATTTTTTGAGTTATGAGTTGACATATCACGCAATTTTCTTATCAGTTGTAGACATTCGAAAAATGTATTATGAATCGTTATACGTGTTGTGTATACGCAAAATTATATATGTAAATGTAGCGTCCAAGAAAGTTCTAGATTATCTTAGCACAACAAGAATACAATAGAAAAGAGTATAGACACTCTCCCCATTGACGCAGACATTTTGCCGAGTAGTAACTAAAGCCTGAAAAGAAAAGCTGCAAATAAACAAAATCACCATTTATGCACACTATAAATTATGTACGAGTCACCACAGCATGAAGCTAAAGTTACTGTTTCGTGTAAAATTAGTGTCGGAAAAATTAATGAGGTCTCATTTCTTGGAGGACGATCATGGAAGAAGTAATACCATAAACTGACTCCACAAATGAAAAAGCTTGAGCACTAAACATGCGCAAATTTTGGAAAAAGTGATGGAGAATTCTTTAAGCAAAGCTCACTACTGTATTGTAATTATTTGACTTATATTGTTTATATAGAGCACAAAATAAGTGTTTTGCACTTGTCAGAATAAATAAAATAAATAATATATAAATAAATTAAATAAATAAAATTTGAAATATCCAAACAATATATTAATCTGAGATGTTAGATTTTAGTATAGCTTTCTTAGTTCTATTCTAACAAAATATTATCGGAAATATTCAAAATTCCATAATTTCGTTTAGCGTAAGAAGTCTTACTCTTCTAGCTTCATAGTAGTGATGTGTCAAAATATACATTCTTTTTTGTACTGAGTGCAGCTACAGCGTCTTCCTAAACTCTATTAATTATCGAGACTACCTAGTGCAGCTTTTGCTGTGTAAATTGGGTGTGTAAATGTGGGTTAAGAAATAAACCTTGCTCAAGAAACTATATCCCTCTGTAGTGATGAGATATTTAAACAGCACTTCAAAATTTCTTCAAGGGTACATAAAGAAACAGAAGGTGCAAATCATCAAATGGTTCAAACTATGTACATCATGAACAACAATTTTAACAGGGAATGTTTCAAAAGAAAACTTTCTTAATTCTAATAATGTGAAAGCTCTGAAATATAGCATAGTCGATGAAGAATATGCTACAATTTTGGCAAGATTAAAACCTAATTCAGCTAGCGCTGTGTCACGTTAGTGTCTACCATAAACAATACAATTTTTATTTAATCAATTTCTTTTTATTTGGAACACTAAACACTTTAACCCACAAAACACCAAAAAAGTTTTAACTAAAACACCGACGCGTTTCAACAGCAATGCTGTCATTATCAAGGCGATAATAAAACTAAATTAAAATAAAATCTACAAAAACAGATAACCTAAATGTTAGGGGAGCAGTCTCAACTAGATTCAAAGAGCACATGGCTAATCTTAGATTTAATAGAATTGAGAAATCGAGCGTTGCCCAACACATTTTTGAAACAGATCACAACATCGATCATACGAATGTTAAATTAATTAGACAAATAAACAATTGTAAGTTTCTAAATGTTTTCAAAAGTTTAGAAATATATAAAAATAAGTCATGTGTAATGAACTGTGACAATGGACCTATACCGCATTCGTCATTGTTTTCGTTAATCGGAAATTAATGCTGCGTATCGGTTTGAATAACAAGGTTACCTGTTTTTGTAGATTTTAAAAATTTAGTTTTATTATCGCCTTGATAATGACAGCATTGCTGTTGAAACGCGTCGTGGTGTTTTAGTTAAAACTTTTTTGGTGTTTAGTGGGTTAAAGTGTTTAGTGTTCTACTTCTGCACCAAGAGATCCAGTGAAGAACTTTACTTTATATTTCTTGAAACAAAAGTAGACTAATACAATTAAATAATTACTGTAACTCATACATTTTTTTTAGATCTTTTTGATGGATGTCTATTGGAAGCACATTTTAAAATTATTTTCAAATAGGTTAGGTGATATATCAGAATTGTTTCTGATATATCCCCAGTCTAGGAATTTTTCAGAACAGTTCTGTATTCTTCTTGAGTGGTGGCTATCCTTTTTTATGAAGAACACATTTATGCACTCTGTAATGCATCTGAAAAAAGTGGAGCTAATAATGAGCTCTCCTATGAGCTCTTAGGACCCCCATATCTCTATTTAACTTTTGCTCATCATTCTTGTTGCATTATAATGCTGTAAGTTTTGTGATAATGTTTTATAATGTTATTTAAGTTCCTTCTATAGTTTGTTACAGCCAACAAATCACTCCAACTTTCGCTCTTACATATTCTGTAGGGTTATAATCATATTGAATAAATTTAATTTCTGAAGATATCTGTTCCTACTAATTCTTCCTCTTTTTTTATTTTTATTGTTCTAGCTTTACTTCTGTGTTTTTTTAAAAAGGTTTACTATTAAATTTGTGGTATTGATAGCCCATTCTCTGTTTTGTTTCCTATTTATAATTAATATAAGTTCTCTAAAGAACATACTATAAAATATTTTGAAAATTTCTTTTACATGTCAATTTTTGTTTTTAATTCTATATATTATTGTGTATTTTATTTAAGTTATGATGTCACTGCTGGTCTGGTATTCTACTGAAGAGTTTAAGTCAAAAATGTATAACATATTGGACCTAATGTTGATAACTTGGAAGATACAGTCATATAAAATTAGTATTTTCGAAAATCAGCATTTTTTTTATTACTTTAATGTAATAATACTTACTACTTTTAAATTCTTGTTGAAATTTACTAATAGTTTCATTAGACATATGTACTGCTAATATCAGTTCTAATTCTAACATTCAGAACCTCAATATTTTCTGGTTTGGATTTATAAATTAGTTTTCAAATAATTCTATCAAAAAAAATCTAGTGGATTAAGGAGCGGGGACCTAGCTGGCCATTCAATGGCTTCACGTCCATCAATTCATCTGTTTGAAAACACCTGGTCAAGATATCGTCTAACATCTGGTGAATAATGTGGGGGAGCACCATCATGTTGAAACCTCATATTGCCTTCAAAATATCTAGGATTGTTCCTACTGATAAATAACCGTATTAAATTTGGAATGATACAACCCTTTAAAAATTGTAGAATAGGTTGGTTCGTTTGCATTTCCGTCGATAAGTAGAGTCCAATAATTTCTACAAACATTCGTTTTTTTTTGTGGATATTGTGTGGCATACATTTTAAATTGTTGTTGTAATAGTTGTCGTTCGAGATTACATATAGTTCTTGTGTGGACTAAACATCTCCATAACGATGGTATAGTAAAATTGATCTCCAATGTTCTCTATCGTCTGCTCCATCAGCGCAATTGTCGATCTTTCATATTTGATAAACCGTGCTGTTTAATTTATTACACAAATGTGTGATTTTCTCGATATGTATACACCCCCCAAAAGTTTCATTATCTGTGGATGTCGTGATCGTAGACCGAAAGTAATTGTATAGGGTTTCATCTGAGGCCATCAATGTTGTATCATCTGCACACATCATTGTTTGGCAGTTTAAATGTCTGGAGAGGTCAGTCACATAAATGAGGAACAATAAAAGTCCTATTTTAAAGTCTTGTGGCACTCCATCAAAAGCTGTAAACAAATCAAAAATATCTTTATGCACATCTTCATCTGATTTTAAATTATCATATTTTTTAGATGCTACATAATTACCAACACTTATCTGATATTGATATTAATATAAATAATCAAATTTAGTAGTAAATATTTTAACACTACGTCAATGAACCAAATTTTGTTATGACATTGTTACAAATTCCAAGAACGACCTGTCTGTCTGACTTTCTCTGCTTGCAATTTATTTATTTTTACATTAATAAACCCTCCTAAGTAGTATGACTTATCGAATGTTTCATCAAAATTTCTGTTCATAAATTCTTCTTCTTAATACTTCACGGTCATTTCTAGATATGCTTGCGCTATATTATCTTCTATACATTCAAGAGTTAGTCATTTGTTGGTTGTTTTTGTTTTCTGCCACAGATAACACCTATTACCTATATAACATTTAATATTTACGAGAGCTTAATTTAATATTTATTCATTCCATTAGTGTTCTAGTGGATATACACATATAACAAGTAGCGCATAAAGCTTAGCAAACAGATTCTACATGTATATTCAACGAGAAAACATTAAATATACCCAAGACATGTGTCTGGATCTCCGGTGTTCCTTAGGCCTTTTGTGCATTTTAAAACTTGCCAGTCACGATCTTCCCTTACCTGGCGTCTGGTTCTACCTGCCTTGTTTAAATTATGAAATACACTTATTTAAGCGGACAAGAAAGGTATTAAATAGGTAGCTTATGTATATAGTAATATACATTCAACAGACGTACTGATAATAAATTTAAAATATGGTCCAATAGCAACATCTATCATACACAATTTAATGAAGAATACGAGAATTCTGTCCCAAAAAAAAGTAATAATAAACAGAACGAATTTATATTCAAAACAATAATTACAAAGAACGTTATCTGTAATGTAACTGCAAATCGTTTAGATAAAAGTGGAATTTCCAGTAAAACCGCAAAAACTATAATGAGATTACCTGATCGAAAGATAAAGTCTAAAAATTCTCATGAAACTTGCCTTTCATTTTAATAACCATTATTAGATCATATCGCAAAATTCATAGTATTTATTACGTTTCAAAATTCGCAATTAATCGATGAAAATGAATTAAATTCCGGGTTGTATTGATAAATAAAATAAATATACTGAATACAACACGCAGTTATATAAATATTTAAAAACCGAGTCTTCAAATGAATAGATTATTGGTTAAAGGAAATTGATATCTCGGAATGCTGTTGATAATTTGACCACACAATGGATGTGGAATGAGGAAACATGTACGGACATAATTTTAAACGAGTTTGAGAAATTCGTCTGGTAGCATGTTATTCTGTTAATATCTCTAATAGATAAAAATAAATTCATTAAGCACGACATTCTCTTTAATCATCTTCACTTTTTCTCTTGCATATAATTTTTGTGGTCTTTCCGAGTTCTTTCCTCGTTGACTTCTTGGATTCATCATTTTTCATGATTTCACTCAATTTCAAGTTTGTCTTTGTATTTTGATGCTTTAACTGCTGTTTATCTCATTAATTAAAACAGGAAGACTCTAATATTTTCTACGTGTAAAAATAGATTTTAATTTGTTACTTATTGATCCAATCTCCCACATGCAATATTTTAAATAATTTGCTTCATTGAATTTTCATGCCAGATAGTGTTAATCAAATATTAGATTTGGAAAAGCACACGTTATCTTTTGGTATTGTTACGTGAATGAATATTTCCGGATGTTTTAAAGGTACACAACGTCAATAAATTTGAATCAAATAGCTTAATTTTCTTGATCTTACTATCACCAAATCAAGCGGTTATTTTGAATTTGACATATTTTGTAAATCTACTTTTACAGATACCTTTATTAATTCATGCCACCCCACACGATTGAATTGCATTTGATCAAGAAATTAAAATTACGAAACATATCGCTTAATACCAACGTCATAGACACCATTTTGCACAAGAAGTTTATCCCATACAGGTTCAAAACCAGTTAATATGTGTCATTGATTTATTTTAGTGAAATATTTCCTCTTGTAGACCTCTAGTTTCAGGCTTGTCTCAGGGTAGCATACTGGGGTCGTTGCTGTATTGCTTTTATACATCCAACACATAGTTGTACTCATTTGTTCTTTTAAAGCCCATAATGAAGCAAATGTGATGTTTTAAATGACCAAACTGACCTGATATATATGTACACCCCTTACCAATGTTTGTAGAAAATTTTGTATATAAAAACATGTGTTAATTGTAATTCACTTTACATATTCACACTTACTTGATGATGATGAAAGAATTCACCACGATGCATATCTTTGGATTTGACAGCAATGTCTTTAAAACAGTATTAGCTTCCTTCCTAATTTGTAAAATTAGCCAAACAATCGTAACCGTCAAATTTAAAAAATTCATCTTTTCAAAATCCATAAGTTTATTATCAATTTTTCCCGAATACATGATCGATAATAAAAAATACTAGAGCAGACCATCAATTTGAATTTTATGATAAACATATCCATATCCATATCCAGGCTTTCAACACCGTATGGTGCACCTTATTGAAAGTTAATTCAAGAAGCTTATATTCATCAAATTTAGACAGTTTGCTGCCAAAATTAGTGAAATAATCTGATTTATTGACTTGGTTTATTTGGAATGATTTGCAATATTTTGTTGTTTAACTAAATGTTATGGTAAAACTTTTATGATTGTATGGTAGTCAACTGTTGGGCAGAACCAACACAAAGTGATGCTTGTCAAGTCATTGCCATAGTTTAATGTCAACCATGCATACATGCAAGCAAATTAGAAAATATCTGTTCGAAGTAGCCTGTATGTATACGAACAACTTACTTATAATCTGTGATATAAATAAAATTGATATCTAGGCTTAGTTTTGCGTAATTTTACTGATAATCTTCATAAATACATTGAACCTTTTTATGTATATACGAATGAATATATTAATTTGCAAATACTAACAAATACATCGCCAAACAGCTGATTCACCTCATGAATTCTAACGAATACATTTTTATATTCAGTTGATATAATGATTCATCGTACGTATAGTGTTTTTACTTTACACTTAAGACAATAATAATGTTTAAGCTGCAACTAAACTTTAATCTTATGACTGACTAACTTATCAATTATGTATTCTCTAAGATAGGATTCTTGCATATTTGTGTCTGTTAATATTCTGGGAAGAAACAATACTCTACGATGCCTTATGTATAATTTGTACGAAATAATAATGCTTGAACATTTTCTGTTTAGATTTGATAATATTGTCATTGGAATTTTGTACGTTCTTATCAGGCGATTAAGCTATAATTAATTGGGCGCCACGACTATTTTATATCACAGTTTTTCGTTATGATGTAAGGATTTACTTTATATTTTTTTGACAATACAAATCTAAGGAAAGTATCGATGATACATTTACATGATTTTGTCAAATTAGGACGAGTAAAGTATTACCAGGACAAAAACAAAATGCCACGAAAATAATCTGTAATCAGAAATTTGTAATAACATTGTGGTAGTGTTTTTTTTTATTGCATTGACAGCCTCCATGATAAATGTCCTCCATACTATTAGACAGCCAATAAGAAACTACAAGAAAGTTTAGAGGTGATTGAAAATTGTTGGTTTTGTTTTATTATCAGTTCTCTCGTATGATGCAAGCGAACAGTTTAATAGACTTTTAAATGATGAACTGAGATTTATATATCTAATAATGTAATCAATAATCAATCAGGTGATAAAAAATATTTCTCAATTATTAAAAATTGCGTGTATTAAGTTGAACATTAAAATAAGAAACAAAAAAACATCAGCCTAACCGATTAACTAAATAGATCCAAAACCAGATAATGATTACGATTTCTATTGGTGCAAAATGTCCTTGTAGTTTAGGTCAGCCAAAGTATACACAGATTCATAAAAGTCTTGCTTGTATGCCTTCCCATAACTCTTCTAAAATTCTGAAACTATTGCAGTAACCCAAAATCCTAAGAGCGGCTGGAATACTTATTAAAACTCTGGAATTGGAGCAGTTGCTGTTGAATCATGTTACGGACATCTTCCTCATCAGTAAACTCATCGACTTGATCCTTTACGTGTATGCATTGTAGATTACCTTTTTGATTGCTATTGTGGTATTGAATACTACGAGGCATTTTTTTCAAGTGATGTTGCGATCCACGTCAAGTTGATTATCAACTAGAAAAGCTTCACTGGAAATTGTAATATCTTCTTTGTCATATCTTCAGCTATTGGCTTCAGTAAACCATTTTACATTAATAAATAAGTTCTAGTAAACACTAGAATCACATCTCACCATAACAAATCTTCCTGGTCTAGACCTAAAGAAATTCCTTCTTATTATCAATTCTATCCTATCCTTACATTACTTCCTAACTATCTGGAAATGAGCTGATATCCTAAAAAATACAAGAAGGATTTAGTCGCCCCAAACTATAAGCTTGATTTCACATCAATTCTGACTAAAGCAGCGATCTTATCGAGGCTTAAGAAGAAGCTTAAAGGAAGGCTTATACACCAATCTTCATTTATATAGACTGACTGAAGCCATTTGAAATGTTCTTGAGAGTCTAGAAGTTCTTGGAACGATGCTTTTTCGGCACATTTTCATAGATAATTTCAATTTACCATAGAGAGATTTACCCAAGCTGTCTTTCTAGAAGCATTTCGATCACAATAGCTACACAGAGAATTTGGTAATCCAGCCTTGAAGAATTTCATCATTAGTATCTCGTAAGAGCTTTTGACCCTCTTGTCTTCTAGTTGTCGGATTCGACCCGAACAGTCCACCTTCTAGAGTTAAGAGTAGGAGTGCCCTAACGATGACTATTGGAAAATAAAAATTATATCACTACCATAAGACCACACTTTTGACGCCATTATAACGTTCAAATAGGTACCAAATCTATTTTTAAATTGCTTCCTAAAATAATTGACATTACAAAGGTTATCAATATTGGAAAACTTTCAAAGTTGAATGGACACAAGAATAGACCCAGACATAGGGTTGGTATCCGATTCTTCTTTCAATTTATTTATTTAATAATTCTAATACCTGCTGTAACCATTAAATTTTTCGTTTCATTGTTTTTACTTTTCATATTCATACCATCGACAATTCTAACCTATTTTTTATTATCTCATTCTAAGAAGATAACAGTTAACTAATCATCAAGTGTATAGTAGAATTTATATATTTTTAGAAAGGTTCAGCTCGATTATCTATGAAATTTTGATTTTAATCTTGGTTTTTGTCGTTTATTGCATTTTTTTCTCTTATAGTAGACATATAGATGAATTATCGTTCTGTTTAAGCATTTCCTGCAATTGATGAGATTGTGAAATTATTCTATTGTTACAGTTCGGATAATTTTGTATTGCACACAGACTTTGATAAAGAGAGCCGAATTTATATTGAGGAATCGATTATTTTAAATTATATTTGAAATTATGTCAAGCCAGTATTCCCATTTTCTAATTACAGTTCTTCAGACAGTTGCATGAATGTTTGCTTCAGGTTTACTACAATCGTTAGTTAATATTTGCTTCGCAGAATCAACATATCAAACGCTTAGATTAAAAATGTGAGAAAGATCATAATCATCAATACATCAATAGACAGGTGTTTGAAGATGGTAATGAAGCTACGTTAGTTCAAGTTCGAAAATCTTTGATCAAGTAAAGAATAATCGCCTTATTGAACAAAGGTGTGTGTTAGTTTGGTAATTAGAACTTCAAAAGTTATGTAGAGACAATTGTTAAACTAAGATTGATGATCCTGGGTGTAATTATGTATAAACAAAGCTATCTACTAGCTAATCTTAAAGTTAAGAAGTTAATATTACGCATTAAAAATTATTTTGGCAAACATTGAAGAACGTTTAGGTCCTTACCGTTGATGAGCTAAAGATGTATCTCTCTTATCTTTGACAGTATTTCATCCGGATACCCATTTGATTTAAGTGTATGGGATATGCTTTATCCCTTTCATCCGGCTATATAACTTGAGACCAGGCTAAGGCAACTGACCACACAAACTTTGACGCTGTGTGAGTGGCTGGAGAAGAAGTACAAGTATTATCCTGTTTGTGGAGGTTTTCTGTATACAGTATTGCATCGCTATTCTTGTTCACTAGAACATCCAGGAAGGAAATTCTATTTTCTATGTTAAAGAACACCAAGGGATGGTCAATAATGTGGTAGTTTTGATTTGACTATTTACTACTACTACTTTAAAATAATATCTGTTCCAAAAACATTCACAATTTCAAAAATAGATATAATTTCCTCCTTTCAAATAATAATGAGATAATCCAAAATACCTAAATATTATGACTTGTAGTATTAGCAAAATATTTGAACTGTTAAATTGAAATCGATTATAAATTGAAAAATTCTCCATATAAGGTATAAAGTAGAGAATTCAACAGTAAATCTTGTTTGTTCAAAAGATTTATATTCTTAATAAAAAAAACATGACATAATAAAATCAGTTCATAAAATACATTCGTAGAAAACCGTAAATATTTAAACGGTTCGGAAAATATCGTTGACGAAAATTATCACATCCGTATTTGAAGAATGATTCCTATTTGCACGAAACGTTAAAGGCAAATAAAGATACCAAAAGTACAGCTTTATACCAAATACGTTGACATAGAAGGCGAATTAAGATTAACTGATTATGGTATGGTCTTTTAATTTAGGTCGAACGTCAAGACATTCATTACTATATTTAGTAATTCCAATACCGTAGCTTCACTGATAAAATATTGTGTGTAATTCTTCATACACCGTATGTTTCTCCTGTATCGTTGAATTGCTCACGTACTTGAATTATCCTATCGTAATAATTTCGATACATTTCCTTTTTAAGCGATAAAATCAAAGCTGAGACAACCGCAACATTATATCCAGTTTTTTCGCAATTATAAACTCTTAAATATTATGTTCTATTTTAAATAAGTTCTCGTTGTAAATCGTCTAATTTGATGGAAGTATATTTGTTTATTCTTAGCAGTTATTAGCTACACATTTTATCTGTGGACGTATCCTCTTAAAAATATGCTAATCGTTGTCTGAAAGGAGATATCTATTTATGTCCGTAGCTTGTTACAACTTCCGGTCGCTATTAAAGAGAGTTCGTCTAATTATACTTTACGATTGAAATGAATGTTTAATTGTAAACATAAAAAAATTCGCACATTCTAATTATTGTGAATTAATTGATCCAAATCGTTGTGTATTTTATATTAGTTTATTTGTAATGTGAAATTAAGACATCTCGCGCAAGTATAATTTTGGAACAAGTTCATAACAATTAAAGACAATTACTTAGAGCACAGTGTTAATTGCCGTAATTATTATTGTATGCTGAAAATGAAAAGAACAAAGCCTATGTTAATATTTTATTTTCTCTTTCAGAATAGAAAAAAAGTCCTTTCTTTGACGAAAAAAAGACAGAATCTTCAACTCATTAAAGCGTTACATTCCAACAGAGAAGTTTTCTGCATTAAATGTTAAACTAGTATAAATTGAATTGAAATGGTTAACTATTTTTGAAGCGCCATCATCGCAGTTTGTAATTCTTGAAGCATGTTTATTGGGGAATTTCGTCCAGCAACTCTGGTTCTCTGTAGACCAACTTCATAAAACCAATGCCAATCAAATTATAACTTATTGTGTATGCTTGATTCCACCAAATCAGAATACACACCTACATTTTATCTAGCTGCAAAAGAAATGAAAATTCGTCATCGAACATCGGCTTTCACACTCATTACGACCTCAATTAATATCCCTATTTACCCACAGCTCAATCTCCTTCTTGAATGCTCTGCAATACTAACCAGGAATTATGTAAGCGGTTCCTTCTTATTCGCACTGATAGTACCTTTCGAGTGGCAGAAGAAAAGTTATTTCGTTACACAGTTGCATCAAAATATGTATCTAGAAGATACGCTTAAGTTACCTTTAGAAACTGCAGCAATATTTTGATTCATTTTGCCACCCTCCGGTTGACCTAAGGTTCTCATAAATTACAAAGTTTCACTACTAACTGACAGGTGGATTATTTAGGTACTGACTGAGGAGTACGTTGAATTAAAGAGTGTACACGAAAAAATCCAGTGTTTTTGATCTTTCAATTTTTATTTTTAGCATTATACATTACAAAACCTGGGAAAAAATACAAATTCTAATTTAAAAATCGTTCTAAATGAATTTTGAATTAACACCCTTCATAAGTCGTTGCACAACAGTTTGGCTGATTTTGTTTGATACTTTTTCCACTGTTTCTTGAACTGTGTGGCACTGGTAATGTGTACATGTGTCTTTAGGAGTTTTCGTTTCACTATTGCCAAATATTTTTCAATAGGCCTTAATTGGGGACAATTTGGGGGATTAAAGCCTTTCGGGACAAAATTTAGATTGTTGTCAGTCATCCGTTTGATTGTACTTTTACTATAGTGCGCTGAGGCTAAATCTGGCCAAAATAATAACGACCCCTTGTGAGAGTCTATAAAAGGTTTAATCCGTGCTTTTAGGCACTCTTCTTGGTACACAGTTTGGTTTATCGTACCTTTCGTTACAAAAAAATCCGTCTTACAACCACAAGTACAGATTCCATGCCAAATAAGGTACTTTTCGGCAAACCTGGTGACTTGTTTATGCTTTTTCTCTACTGGAATTGTCGCAGGATTCTTTGCAGTATAATATTCTTGACCTGGAATCTGTATATTGACAAATAAGAACGCGGCACGGCATAGGCTAACTAGATGACTTTACAGTTGCAACCACTTACCTGAATATTGCGTCCACTTTTGAATGCCCGGATTTTTTCGAGTACGGACTTTATATAGTACTTACAAATAAAAAATCAGTAACACCAACACCACAACATTCAATTAATTATATCTCGAAATGTGTTCTATTTTTGCTTGCTTTTAGCGTGTTTCAAACTTGACTTTCACTTTTTAACTGGATTTTTTTGAGGAGGGCAGGGGATGGACGCCGTCAAACGTTCGCTCCATTTTTAACAGCATACGTTTAGACGCCGGACGGCAGAGTTTACAGTGCCAAAGAGGACGTCAATCAGCGTTACTATCCTGCAAGGTGTTAAAATGTACTCCGGCTAGTTACTTCACTTAAAACATTGCGAGTAGAGGCTAAAAAAGTATCTCTACTTTTAGGTAAACATAATCTAGCGAAATTCAAGATTAAAGTTGGATTGTAAGCCGATTTAGTAAGTAAAAAGAAGAAGTCATTAATCAAAGCTGTAGCATTTTCTAACATTGCAAACCAAATCCAGCAGGTCTCTTGTAAACATGGAACTTAAAATAATTACTTGTCACATGCTAAACATGCTTGTTAATTGTGGTAGGATTCATGTTACTAAATTACTAAACCTGGCTTCATGTGTACGTAGTACATTCTAAGGATTTAGAAACAATTCAGGTGAAAGAACCTAATCTGTTTCTGGATCATGCCGCAAAGCGAATTAGTCATGTATTAGTCATGACAAGTGAACTAGTCGGCAACTTTGGCTGAAAATAGAATTATTGCCGACAAAATCAAAATTTGGTCACCAAAGCTGATTGTAAACGGATTTATCTGCGAAGAAAAGATGACATGAATCTAGATCCTACTTCATCTTATTGGAGTTATATAGCTACAGTTAGATAACAGACAACAACACATAAAGTTCTAGAATTTGATACTTTTGTTGCCAAATGTAGAAGTGCAAGAAGATTTTCTCCCAATTCCTAACCAACAATACAAGATCAAACATGCTTGGAGTATGAACAGGCAAAAAACCAAATGTGTTATATTTTCAGGAATTCGAATGTAAGGTTTTATTTTAAGACTGAACAAAATAAACAAAGAAGGCAACATTACCATATCCAGGGATGTACAATTTATGAGTGATGAAAGCTTTTCCGATAACTTTCAAAAAATTGAATAAACAATAGAAGTTGAAGTAACTAAAATCAGAGTTGAAATTCACTATCAAAATTAAAAGAATCAGATTTTGACAATAATATTAATAACACCACCTCATATTAAACAAATATTCTCAGTAACTAACTTGACGCAACGTTAACGTCGACGGCAGATAAATCCGGTCACTCTACATGCTGCATGGATGTATTTAATCGAACAGGTGGTCAGCAATCAGCTGTTCCTCTGTTTTTGGATTGGTATTTCGCGCCAAGGTTGTAGGAAATAAGGTGATAGCCACTGGTAATACACAAAAACATACACACAATAAGTGAAGGATAAACTTGAATTTTAACCTTATAAGAGCATAAATATGGACCATCGACAAGGTCGAAAGATTTATTATATTACGTATTACAGTTTAGTGTAGTTTAATAGGTAGTTCCTAACTCAAGAGCAGTCAGCATGTAAATAACTGACTTGAACTAATTTAAACTAACGTGTTACACTAACTCACTCTTCTATACAGATGTCTTGCTTCAGTAAAATTCAATTATAAACAGAACGAAATTAGAACATCTCTGCTAATTTTGGCCCAATAGACCAACACTGACCAGGTTAACAAGAGACAACCCAACGTTTGTATATGTATATACATATTTAGTGAGTCACTCAGTCTCATTTGTGTTTGTGAAGAACTCAAAATGGAGACTAGGGGAACATTTTTTATTAAATAATTGTGGAAATTATTTCCCTAATTTTTTATTTTTACAAAAATTGAACGATAATTTCGATAACACATCCGGGAAGATTTAAATTTTAAAGGAAGTTACATTTGATATACGGGAAATTACATTCAACTATAGAAATATAGAAATAAGGAGAAAACACAGCACGTATTTTGGTTTGTTTAAGATAAAGCGTAATCAATAACGATAGAAAAACGACGTTAAATATACCCATATAAGGCATGTAGATTACCAACAAGGTGATTTCCAAATTCTGCTGTCTTACTGTCTTACTAATTCAATTCTGAAAAATTGCCGTTATTTTTATTGATATTAATTAGTGAGATTACGTATCTATGCGTTTCTCATACACATTCATATCTGTACAAATCATACGAAAGCCAAGGCCACTTGAGTTCAACGCAATGTGTTTTCGTAAACAGTGTTTCGTTTTTAACGTAAATTCACAGTTAAATAACGTTTCAAAATAAAACGTTTTTGTTTCAATTTCGCGCTTAATTATTATCCGCCATTTCCTACGTTATTTTTATAGAATTTTTTGTACGGTGTGGCTAATTAAGAATGGCACTCCACCATATCTCAGGAACGGTTGATAGTACACTGAAAATGTCTGCAAATTATTTAGGTAACAGTAGAATAACCGCCAGATGGCGTAACTGAACACCAAAAATTTAAATTCTTATTTTATACAAAATTTCCCAACTTGAAGTCTATCACAAATATTAAAATCGAAATTTTCTGAAAATTCTGCATGTTTTACACCAGAATTTTTTTTGTATTTTGTCAGATAAGAAGAGGAGAGGAGGAGGAGGAACTTTTCCAAACTCGGTGTCGTTGAAAACTGTTCTACTCTACCAATCTAATGCTTACAAATTGGAACCAATCTAATAAATGACGTCCATGCTAGAGGGCGTTGTTTAAATTTGTAGGAAAATTCGTTTTTTATCGGAAATATTAAATGGAAACTTGCAGTTTTCGCCACCATTTGACTTGTTTAGATTTTTGTTTGTGGGGGGTGAATAAAATATATTAATTTTGCAACGCGACTCACTGCTCGTAACAACATGGTTGTCAAGATAGGATATGCCGTTCAAAGTATTTCTAGGACAGAAATAAAACGTTTCTATAGAAAATGATTGGGAGACAAGTTAAAGAATTAGGCCGCCACTTATATTGACTTTATTATACCTACTGATTTTTGCTATAGTCAGAGCCATGGTCACATACGCATCATAGGTATGTGTGGCCAAAAATGAAAGAAAAGCAGGGACGAAACCTGCGGCAAAACACAGCGTCTTGCTTGCGTAGGCATCACAAGCGCAATGCGATGCCCTACTCGATCTGATTCTCTTACACTTACAAGTGAGAAGGGAAGGCATCAGGCTGGAACGGAACATGATCTTCAAATCAGGAGATCTAGTGGGCCAACTTCAAATTCTACAAGAATTGGGAGAGGTGGCGAAACTAAAAGACCATATGACACCTAGGTTTGACTTTGACAAACAGTTATATAAGTAGGATAAGTGGTTATACAAGACCACCAAAGGTGATAGACCGGCGGACCTAAACTAGAGGACCCCTCCATACGCTGGTATACGGACGGATCCAAAACAAACACAGGAGTGAGAATAGGTATTTATGAGTCGAGATGCAATATCTCGGTGGCCCTAGGTACAAGTCCAACAATTTTTTGGACAAAGATATATGCCATTGAACAATATGCCCAGGAATGTTAGAAAAGCCTTTAACGACCCACCATTAATCTAATCTAATATAATATTGATTCCTTCTTTCAATTATACCGGTGTACTTTTCACTAACATATTAAGCTTCCAAATCCTTAAACTTTAAATAATATTGGTCAAATTAAATTGCAGAATTTCGTTTTCTTAGTTCAGTCATAATAATGATATTCTGAATGCCTTCTACTTCATGTATTATCCTTCCCTTTTAATATTTTTATTATTTTAGTTCTTTTTATGTCTTTTATAGAAAGGAATTCCAATGAAAACGTCTTCGAAAAATGAAGTGTTTCAAAACGAGTAGATTTAACATTAACAAACTCATTTACGATTGGTTTATTAAAGCAAGAAACATAAATATTCCATTGCCAGGATCTTTAATAAGATCAAAGGCGGAAGAGGCTGCATAGACGATTTTGAACAAATAGATTGACCAAAATTCTGCAAATGCTCATAAACATCAAAATTAAGAGTCTTCAAATAAGATTTATGTTCTAGATATTGTAGCCCATATCGATCATATTCTTTTAAACATATTGTAGGCATAAAATCAGGTTTTCATACCATAAACGTAATCACAGTACCAAATTTTCACTTTGCGAAACACAAACACGAGTTTATAGTCAAATTTTACGTAACAGATCCTTACAAAAAAATTCGCTTCAAGATTACATTCCATATACGTAATATAATCTTGAGATAATTAAGCGATCTCTCCTCGAAGTCTACTTCATTTTGCCGTATTCAAGCGCTAACACTAACGTATTGACAAGTTTTTCAATGCAATAAGCAGATACTTAAAGTGACAGTATATGAATCATTTGTTATACACAGTAAATATTTCACTCTAGTATAGCAACCCTGACACAGTAACGTGCGAATGTATTGATTTCAAGATCATTGCATTGTCTTGTCGAGGAAGTACTTTTTTGCCAATGTTAAGAACGCCGTATAGTTCATAACGAGTGATGTAAGCTTTAACATTGAACCACAATATTCACAAATCTTGAAATGATTTAATTCGATTAAAGTCACATTTAAACATTACTTCAAGCCTGTTAAAACAAAATAAAATGTGGATCACAGCAATATATGGTGTTCACTCGGAATTATTCTGCAGTACCAGTGTATGGATTTTAACACAGGAACGATAACAACGCAAATGAATAGAATCAAATCTGATAGTACTTTTACTATTGCATGGATATTGGTGGTGGACATTGTAACATCTAATCTAATCTATCCAAAATATGTAAGTAATTAAGCATTGATACACCACATTTTCTGAGATAGGAGATTCTATTACAAAAAGAGATATTCCTGGCCAAAAAAGTTTGACACGCATGTCTTATTACATCATGAGCGCCTATTATATGTATTATTTGGTTTTTTATGTCTTGGCAATGCTCGATTTTTTCAACTGAGATTATTGCCTCCATTAAAAATCTTTAGAAGCACAATTTGTGGACAAGACCTTACTAAAGTTACAGGTGCAGATCAGCAGACATGGTACAACTATATGACCACCAACAGGTCTAGGTTTATTGGTCTTAAACACCTTTTTGTGGTCATGCTTTAAAAGTCAACTTAATCTTAAACAATATACGATAATTTACTCCCATAACAATTGGACATTTTAGAAATTGAAAAAGAAGTGAACCAAAAAATTGAAAATATAATTTATAGAAAAAATTACATTTTTCAGAGATCCAACTATTTATGAAGGTAGAAGGTGGTACAAATTTTCTACATTTCTTCTTGTTTTCCGAAATATTCTTTGTCCAGAAGAGAAGCATCGTTCACAACTGCAGAATGTTTCAATCGAAAATACAAATACATTACTGGTCATTCGGAAATCCACATAAATAAAACAAAATTCAGTTGCAAAGACAACAATCTCTACAGGTAATATGTATATTAAACTATAATAACGATTCAAATAAAAAATCGGCAAGATCAACACCACAAAATTTAATTAATTAATTCGAGATACATATTTCGAGGGTTCATGGGCCCTCATCATCAACCGAATACCGAATTAATTAAATGTTGTGGTGTTGTTGTTAGCGACTTTTTATCTGCATCGTAGGAGCCCACAGTCGTTGGTTCTATAAATTTAATTTAAGATTTGGTGTGGAATAATCAATAATAAAATATTTAAACCAATTTATTTTAATGGGTGAAATATATTGTCTAGTGTTCTGGGGGATGAAGTGGAAAACTTTCCATTAAAAATCTTTAGAAGCACAATTTGTGGACAAGACCTTGCTAAAGTTACAGGTGCAGATCAGCAGACATGGTACAACTATATGACCACCAAGAGGTCTATGTTTATTGGTCTTAAACACCTTTTTATGGTCATACTTAAAAAGCCAACTTACTCCCATAACAATTAGACATTTTAGAAGTCCAAAAAATTTTCTACAGTTCGTCTTGTTTCTTGCCAAAGTTTTTCACACAATTTATTTTCTAGTACAATTTTTTGTTTTGATCTCTTACTTTTTTCTAATTTTCTTTCTAGCTTGTGGCTTTGTTGTCTAAAGTACAATAGAAACTAGCAAATTGTATAGATTCGTTTGTCAATCTATTACAGTTGAACAGCAAACGTTAAATACCATGATAGGTTTCATTCGTTTTTTGAAAATTATACCGGATTTGGCTAATAGCCTCAGACTACTCATTGTGATTTTTTGACAATTCTATCGTTCCGTCCTGCACTTGCATTCCTTTATCATCTATTACCAGTCGTACATAGTGGACAGTTTTCATTTTTTTTTATTCTTGGTCGTTTTAGTGTGTTGTCACTGCTTCAGTTTTGTTTGTCTAGTGATTCCTATAGCGTACTTTTAACTGGTGCTGTTATTATTCTTTATATAATTTGGGAGAACATTTTCATGCTTAGTAGATCTACGAACATCTATTCCATCTATTGCCCAATGTAATTCTCAAATGGTGCCTAACTCCATTTGACAATTCCCGATTGTTTTTTGCAAATTTTCATTCCTTTCTATATGGTGTTGTATCTTTCCTGTAGTTCTTCTATCTCATTTGTATTGTGCCTTGTCTAAACCATTCCGATGCCTTACCATCTATTTCCATATTTTCTTCAAGTTATTTTAAACCTCTGAATATCTTTGATATAATTAAATCCTTGCGGAAGCATCATTAAAACTGAATTTATTTCTTCATTGTAAATACTTCTCTAAAGTCATATATTTTTCTTTTTATATGGTACATATAAAGACCGACTTAAAACAATACTCTCTAGTATTGCATTTAAACCACCCTAACTAACTGTTTTCCATTTATGGTTACTCATTTAGTCCACGTCTTCTCGGTATATGCACCTTCTTAAAATCACTTTGAATTTCATATACGGCTTAACAGTAGTCAGGTATACACATACGAGCATCGACTGTTATGGCGAAAGCATAAAACTCTCTTTAAATGTAGGTAAGAGCTGCATACACACAGCGGTATTCGCTTTTAAATTTAGCTTCAAATTAGGAGCTAATGCACGTCTGACTCACGGTCCGCAGTTGCCTGAGACCATCTAAAGATCGGGGCCGAACCAAAAGCCTCGCCATATAAGGACTAACGTTGGAGATCTTTTTGAGGTTATGTTGTCGTATCTGTCGTCGAATTCCTTTTATCGAACTTATTTATAGTTTTTCTATAACTGGTGACGTAATTGAGACAATATTTTTATATTCAATGCCCGCTGTAAGCCGTTTAATATTCCGCTGACATAAAAGCATTATATATATAAAGAATAATTACATCGTAACGATTAAATCGAGAGATGAACGTCCGATCAAAATTGACGCAAAATTATTATAAGTTAAGAAAAAAAGAACATTTAATATCTTTATGGAAGTACATTACAAATTTTAATTCTTTTCATATCTATATAAGGAATGAAATTAATTAAAATCTCTGCAAAAGGATTTTATGAGTTCGTTTATTCATTAAACATCGCATTAATTGTTCGAGGAGTTAAACAGTTTTAATGAACATTTTTAATGTAGATTCCTTAAATAAAGTGTTAAAAATTTACCAATGCAATACAGCTCTTAAAGTATACTCTTGCCTACCCTCCATCTCAAATCAGAAATAAATGTCTGCATACAGTATCTCCGTTACAAAAGATTGTAGGGAAAAAATCAATGGAAGGTGGAAGCTGTTTGAATGAAAGACACATCATAAGCGTTCAATAAGCAATCAGTTAGATAATCCAAGAAAGTCCTCTTTAAGATTCTTCATTTTGATAAGGTAATAAACCCATATATAGTGGTACCTACTTGACTGCCAAGAAAGCTCGAAAAACTGGAGAAACATCGCAGCGCTACGCTGAGATGGCTGCCAAGTCATTCTAGAATCAGAGGCAATGAAATAGTTGACAAGTTAGCAAGAGGTGCTAGCGAACGGCCAAAACCGACGTGTGGGAATTCTTATAGCAGTATCAAAGCCTTTAGCAAATCTAAACTCGCTGCTAAGCATTGCTGCTACTAGAACGCACTTGCCGGGGACACTGTAGGTAATCTTTATGAGGAGAGACAGGCTGAGGTTACTCACAGAGATCTTAACCAGTCATTGCGCACTGAATAAACACATGCATCGTTTGGACATAGTAAATTCCTCCCTGTGTAGAAACTGTGTAGAAGATGAACCAGTTCATCTGCAACCTAGTTGAGAGGACTAAAACGACATGGTGGCACAATAGGTTTCTGTTTTGGCCAAGTTTGCCTTTCGGGCTCGTCCCAACTGTGCAATTGAAAAAAAACACTTCTTTTGCTTGACAACAAGAAATGTTGATTGATGTTGCTCAAAAACACAAATAAACTATTGACATACCTATATACAGTTGTATGTACACATATGAATTGTGTCTAATTTCATTCATATACTTCTCTATCATTAACCTTTTGTAATACTACACCAGAAGTTGAAATTGTAAAGGACATTTCTTTCGATAATAAAGAGCAGTAGACGTATTCGGTATAATTATAGATGACGTTCGTTTACAACCGGCCACAAATTATATGTAATTGGTCGGCTATCCAGTTTGTCCATATCGCCTATAGGTTGGCGATTCGTGATTTTAATTATGCAAATTTCCACATGCGTATGTTACGTACACATTACGTATGTATATTCGATGTTAGATGGAGAGTAAAAGTGGACGTCGACATCATGTACCGGCGACGATATTATTACAAGTAAAGAAATATAACGCCGGAGCAATTTGTATTCCAGTCGGCGAACCGAAAAAATACATATTGGAATGTTGACCTTGAAGATCGTAGGTGGTTATTGACGTTGACGATAATTGCTAATTATACATTCCCTGTAGTATTAATTTATTTCATGCAAGAATTGAATGGTTCAAACCCACGTCTGTAAAATGACTTTATTTTTTCAATCAAAAATGATTATCATGTGTGGTTTTGTAGTAGAGTCTCGTGGTATTAATTGTCATTGTTACGTGTCAATATAAGGATCCATCCTGAGAAGTTAATTTTTTATGTAAATCTGCACCAATACGTATTAGTGTAGTGGAAATACTTAGTCGCCTAAATTATTTTCTTGAAGAGAATAAAATCTAGTGGGACAACTGCATTGATACCTGTACTTCCTAAAATCAGAATATATCAGAATCAAAGTAAATACATTGCCCTTCCCCTGATTAATTCTTTCCACTCCCCTATGCAAAATATTTTATTAATACAAAAATCTGAAAAAGAAAGTCCATTCCATGACAGTTTATTTACCAATATATCTGCTACCACAGATCTGCTAAATTATGGGAACCATAAGTGTTGGCAAACGGTCTTCTGATGTGTCACTTTGAAATTTTGATATCCTGTTACTAACAAATGTTTTCATGTTTTGGTGCTGCTTTTAATCATTCTAAGACAATAGTAGAAACAGTCTACAGGTAAATATTGCTTATTTTGTTGTTCCTTAAGGCACAATTTCTATTAATTTGGATAGAAAAACAGCTCCAAACAATTCCAACATGGAACGGACAAATTTGTACAGATGTTTGTTCAGTGCGCAGTGACCGGTTAAGATTCCTGTGAGTAACCTCAGCCTGAACATGCTCATAGAGACTGCCTTACACAGCCTTTTCTCATACGGGCAAATCCTGAGAGTTTTACAGTGCCTCGTGCCGGCAAGCGCATTCCAATGGAAGCAATGCCTGGCAGCGAGTTCAGATCTGACAAAGGCTTTGATGCTGCCATAGGAGTTCCCACATCTAGGTTCTGCACCCACGAGTGGTCCCTCACTAGCACCTCTAGCTAATTTGTCAGCCATTTCATTACCTCTGATTCCAGAGTGACTTGGCACCTATCTTAGCGTGGTGTTGTGACATTCCGCCAGTTTTACAAGAGTCCTATGGCAGTGTAGCACTACCTCGGAGTCAAACCTGACAGTCCATAGTTCTCTAAGGGCATCTTGACTGTCAGAAAGGATTGTCACTGCTCCATTAAGCTGCGGGTAATTGAATATGCCTTTTGCGCAGGTCTGGATCGCCATTACTTCGACTTGGAAGATGGACGCAGAGCTAGGCTAAAAGCTTCACCCTCGATTTCACCATTTCTCCAAATTCCAATTCCCGTGCCGTTAGGCGTTTCAGAGGCGTACACAAACCAGCGAGATAACTTCCGTCTCGATTTGTGAACGAGAGCTTTTGCAGTCTCTCTATTGGAGATGTTTACATTGTCTCCCCCACTGAAGCTGAAAACGGGCGAAATCTTGTCTGCTCTCATGGACAATGGTACTGTCTGCTCTATGTAGGTGAAGATGCTGGTATGGTCTCCCGTTTTACCGGAGAATCTCGTGAATCCACTACATTTTGCTCTGTAGCCTCCTAGGACTGCCTCCGACCACAGAACAAGCTACAGCGGAGAAAGCCTCCATCGCCGCAGTGGGCGACGAGAACATGGCTCCTGTGATCCCTAAGCAGGCAATCCTCTGGACTTTACTGAGTGCTTTGGCCGCATAGCTCAAACTAGCTTTGTACCGCTAGACGATGCATAAGTTATAGAAGGTACTATAACTTTCGTGTACAGCCAGTGTACCATCATAGGTTTTAGCCCCACGTTTTACCAAACTTTCCTCTGCAACCCCCAAAGGCCCTCGTGGCTTTGTTTGTTACCCGTTCCAGGTGTGATTTGTACATCAATTTGTTTCGCTTTGTCGCTTACCAATTTCGCCTCCTCTTTTGAAAGAGGCGAAAAAAGAAGACAAGAAATTTCTCTTTCATAGTCGGTGTATCAAACGAAATAGTTGTCTCTTCATTCTTGTCTTTTGTGTTGTATGCTGCTTCTGGACCTTCAAATCTTTTCTAGTGAAAAGAATAGTTTTGTATGATTTGTTTGATATTTCAAGCTGTAGACTCGTTCGGTTGGACGTGGTTAGGAGAGTTGTTGTTGTTCTTTTTCATTTATGACGTTAGTGTTTGGTTGTTCTGACAGTGTCTCTGTCAGCAATGAAGCAAATTGTGGTTTAAAACTATATTACTCTCTTGCAGTTTATGAACAGGAATAAATACTTAATCTGATCTCAACCACATGGCACATAGAGTCGATGTCCCGGTAGATCGCATGTCCCACTTTCCCCCTATACATCTTTTTTTTTACAGACAGTAAAGACAGTAAATGGCAAATCAGACGGTTATTTCGAGAAAAGATACTAACTCGTATTTTTGATTTAAGTGACAAGGTACGTGCTTCTTGTTTAGGATGCAATTCTGAACTAAAAGGTCTATTATTTGGTAGAAACTGGTTACTTAAAATTGTCTATTTAGGCGATTTTACTTACAAAGAATAATTAACTTCATTTAACCCACTGGGGCAAACAATGCTGTTCATGATAAAAGTCATTCAAGGAATTCTCACTAATATGCAACTATTCAGAGCAGGAAGATCTTCAAATTGGAAAGACGTTTACTGAAGAAATTATTCCTGATTATATATGAAAGAAAAAGCTTGAAATAAAGTAAATAAACAGTAGTTTTAATAGAAAAATGAAATGCCAATTAAAAACGCAGTCTAATGCCTATGAGTTGTTGATTCTGTTTTTAGGTAATTTCTGGGTATACGTAGAATCTAAAATAACCGTCACATTTGGTCTATCAGATCCAGGTTTTGAGAAATTCTGTATTGGCGTTTCTTACAATAAAATCATTTGTTTTTTAAGTTATGTACAATTGAAGCTATTACTAATACTATTTGCTCACACCGTCAGTTAAAGAACAAAACAAAAAAGTAAGCTATTTATTTCAGAAAATAGATCTATACGACTTTCTAGTATGAACTTTACCAGAACAATCTCGCGGCAGAGTCAAAAAGTAATCAACCACCATGTAACTATTCCGTCTTCCTTGATAACGAACTTCTACAATTTTAATGTCCTCTGAGAATCATTACCCCTGTGGGGTAAAACAACTAAAGTGGTTAGGATGTTAACATTGGAGGGGTTGTTTCAAGTAATTCTGAGTAATTATTGGCTATATAATTTGCATTAAAATGTGGTAGTACTTAAATAAATGAACACCGAGCTTTCATTAATTGATACTATATCGTATCATTTCGGATCTTTAGAGAGTTGCCTTATCATGCCGACCATCAAATATTTTGGCTTTCAGTTTTTCCATGTTAATCTCAAAAGTCCATCTCGATTTAAAGCCTTCACAAATTGCTTCATAAGATGTAACTTGGTATGCCAGGAAAGGAATATAATTTGTTTCTCTTAGTACGAAGAGTTCGTTGACTACGTTTTATTTTTCTTGAACGACTACATTTCTTAAAAGCAAATTTTCATAAATCTTGTATTGATCGTTATCTTTGGTATTCCAAAGACATAAAAAACAAAGATATATTTTATATCCAGGTAAAGGTTTACCATTTCTAAGTCAACAAAAATCATCCACTGAGGTTCTTTGTACATAGCTTTTCTCATGACTAGTGATATTGTTTGAATTGAAAACTTAATTTCATGTGAACCTAACTTCATTGGTAAAGAAAAAATATAACCAATTGGATTGAAATTATCCAGCATGAATGTGTAGACACCAACAGCAAATACCTACACGAGCAACATGATTAGGTAGATTTAGGAACTGCTTCTGTTGTACATGGTACAGGCAACGGTGATGCTCGTAGAGTTTTCTCTATACGAGAACAATACTAATTCTTATATGTTGTCTCTAGATTCTGTTCTGTTCGTGCGAAAACGGTTTCATCTACCTCAGAAATGAATACCGACCTTAGTTACTCGAAATCATGAGGGACTATCTCCCAAACGAATTAGTGTCAAGCAATTTTTGATACAACCTTACAAAATCGTCTACCTAAAAAGGCATCTATCTCAGAAACTAAACCTGTTACGAAGGCAAGTATGTATTTTTCGATTTCATTTTGTTGGGCAATGTCCATACACAACCTTCAACCATATCAACAGAAAAATACGAAACTTTAATTGATTCATCGTTGCAGGGAAAATTTAAATTAATATTGTTAGTAACAAACCTATAGAAAAATTTAGTTTACCCAACCACAGGTATGTGTAAAAATAATGTGAATATTCTGCGGATTAATCATGAAGTCTGCATTACCTGTATTAAATACAGTTTGCTGGGTATTTAAAAAACGTTGTGTAAATAGTATTTCAAATAACGTTATTTTTCTGCCATTCCATAACTTACTTGGATATCATATTACGGCATCGAAAACAGAATTTTAATCTTTGCACAAATCATACATACTTTTAATAAACGTATGTCATTTGCGTATTATCGCATTCGTTGCACTTCTTAATCGTAAACGATATGCTACATAAATACGCACGAGCTGTATCTACAATACATATTAAATGAGGAATTACATAATCAGCAGTTATTTCTGTTTAAAATTAATATTCTAATTTGTTAATTAATACGAACAATTACTTATAATAATTATACAGCAACAACCAGTAAACACGCACATTAATGCTCCAGTTCCTGTAATCGACTAAAGCTCTCTTTACAAACCGTTTCAAAATTAACATTTTTAATTTTACGAAAAAATTTATAGCTCTTATTTATTTTATAAACAAAAAAACATGTTAAGACTAATTCTTTTATTGAAGCTTTTATTGAAGTGAATTTTCTTCTGATTTGAAATGATTTTCCACCTTAAATAAAAAGAGAAAGTTAACCGAAATTTTCATTTGCTCATTCAGTATTTATTGACATCTAAAGTTCTCTTGAAAGTTTTAAATTGCTTGTTTTACGTTAATTGAAGTTTACTAACCAAACGCGGTCAAAACTCATAAATAATTCACACCTTCACTAAACGTAACGTTCTATCTCGATGCAAAAGATGCGTTATGTTCTGATTGTAGTCATTAATTAGTCAGGAAGGTTGTTTCATTAATTTAAACGTGAATGATAAGTATTTTCGTTCTTTACATATTCATGTTAAAGTTACCAACCGAAAATTGTAAAAATGTGGTAGTAGAAAATACATACCCACCTATCCTATGTTACATGTGTAAAACAATACCTTAAAACATATATAATTAACGCTTTAGGCTACCCTCCTACTAAAAATATTGGATTTCAATACACCGTGGGTTATAAGTTTAGTTGTGCCGTGGTGACGATCAAGTTGAACCTGATCTTTTCAATCAAAACGTGATTCACAAACAACAGAAGCATTTATACATAAAAACTTTTTACTGTGCACACTTTATAATTAACACTTGAAGAACTTTCAAGTGTTAATTGTTTTTAAAAAATAAGTGCCGAGAATCACGCAAAAAGAGAGCAAAAAGCCGCAGAGATTGTTCCTTTTTTATTACACGGTTTCACATTTTCATATAAAATTTGATTTATAGATGAGTAATGATAGTTAAGGAGACTTTTTATCAGAAGGAATATTGAAGTTGAGGCCACAATCGATGGTCACAATTTAACAATCGAGAGAAAAATGAAGTAGAGGATAAAATAGAATCACTGTTGGCTGCTTTAATAATTCAGACATTTTTTTCTTCTAATGAGGAAATAGATAATTAAACTTTCAACTAAATTAACAACTTGAAAAATATTGCTTTAGAAAGCTTGTGTTGCCTTAAACAAAAGAATAATCGATTATTATTTCAACCCGAGCCATTTAAATGAAATGAAAACATTTCTTGCAAGTCTATTGGCTTTCTGATTTCCTTCTATACTACAATGCTAAGAGTCCTGATTAGTTCGACTGTGATCTCATAAAACGCTAACGCAGCAAGAGCTTATTTGCTGTCTGCCACAATAAAGATCCTTCTGTCAATATGATTCGTTTCCGATAACAAATGGACCGCCTTAGTTATATATTAGGCATATATTCCTGTTGCTAGTATGCCGATATGCTACCCCAGATTAAAGGATTCTCTGAATTTGTGCTTGCTCACAGACTATACCACAAAACCAGATTTTTGTTTGCAAATTTAAGACTGTTTGTATAAACTACCAAACTTTCCATCTTTGCTTCATTGCCTTCACTACTTCGCTCATCGCCATTTAGAATAATAACTTCAGCTTTGGCGAAGCTTTGTATAAAGCTTGATATCTATCCTATCCTAATATGGAAAGACAGGATAATAGCTCAAAAATTGAAGAATATCCTTTACAAGTTGATTATAATTCTTGTTTCATCTGAGCTTTGATATCAAAGTCTCTAATAGATCTACTAAGCTATGCATATCCAGCAATACCTCACACAAAGCACACAGTCTTCAAATAAATGGTACCAGAGAGGTGGTCTCTGAATAACTCAAAAAATGTAGCATTAGGCTACAATATGTTAGGACTACCAGTCACAAGGAAAGAAACTTGTTCTTTGATTGGCTTACTACAGCCGGTCACTGAGATGATACGCTTGGTATTTAATTCGCTTGTATTGTCAATGTTTTCTGTTGGCGTCATGAAGTTATGCAACAGCTAGTTTTGTTGCTAATTCATTAATATGACATAATCGACATAAAGACCCAGTATCTTAACGTTGTTGTCAGTTTGTACTCTATGTGCTAAAAAATCCAGATATTGTGTTTTATTCACATTTAGCTTGAGTTTATTTGATGCATACCAGTCTTCCGCTTTATTCATTATTTCTTGACTCTTTTCCAGCATTTTTTTCTTTGGTTCCTGCTCTGGTTATGAACGAAGTGTCGTCTGCGTATAGGCAAACTGTGTCTGCCGTTACGTTGGCCACCAAGTCATTTATGTATACGACGAATAAAAGTGGACCCAATATTGACCCCTGAGGAACACCGCGTTGTATTGCCACTGTTGTAGATCGACGGGCTTGCATTTCGACATGTTGGCGTCTATTTGTTAAGTAGGATTCCAAACGCAAATACACATTTCCACGAATTCCATAGTAAAATAATTTATTCGGTAATAACTTGTGATCCACAGTGTCAACTGCTCGACTTAGATCACAACAAATTAGTCGAACACTGTCTCCATCGCCTATTGCAGCTAGTACTGCATTAATCACTTCTGCAAAGGCAGTAGACGTGGATTTATCTCTACGAAATCCGTGTTGAGCTGTTGTGATGTCTTCGTTTTTATTTAGAAAGCTAATCAATCTACTTAGGATTACAGTCTCGACTATTATCGAGAATGCCGGTAAAATTGATATGAGCGTGTAGTTTTCAGGATCAGAGGTGCTTCCTCTTTTATGTATGGGCAATACTTTAGCAATCTTTAATTCGTCAGTAAATATTCCGTCAGTTCCGTCGTTAAGTGGATCTAAATTTGATTGCACAGACATTTTTCCTTGATTTATAAATAATTGATTCATCTCATCAGGGGATACTGATAAATTACGACGACACTGGGAATGAAATAAATAATTTCGAAAGCTTTGATATGCCAAATAAATTTCTTCCCTTGTAACTTCTATGTAGTTCCAACGTATCCATAGATTAGAGAGTCTATTTAGATGGGAATCTAATATACTACATACCTATCCATAACAGCGCCACTGCAGGTGTAGTATGTAAACAACATTTCAAGCGTGTCAGGTGCCATCATTGCGTTCATATCTGATTTTTTATTATTTTGTAATACGTTTAAAGTATTTTTGATTATATTATTATTTGAGTTTTCTGTTGTAATCAGTTGTAATTAATAAATAGGTAAGTGTTATACATATGGTATTTGTGTGTTGTGTGCCTGATTGTATTTCTATGTTATTTTCATATATACAAACAATAAGTGCAAGACACTGTTTCAACTAGCAGCCACCACAGATAAACGACACATTGAGTGCATAAAAGTGCAATACGCCGAAAACATTATTAAATATTTTACGACACTAAATTCATTTCAAAATTGCCGCCTGAAATGTTGTTTATACAGGGTGAGTCATAACTGGCGACGAAAAATGTACCAGCGTATATGGATCACCCTTCTGAATCAATAAATTCCTATGAACCTATGTCCTAGTACGTACACTTAAAGAACTACAAGAAGTAAACAAAAACAGCTACATAAGTCAAGTGCATTTCTATGTATCTATGAAAACGACGATAAGTCTTTCTACCAAACGTTAAATATTAGTCCAGTTTTATTAGTTTTTTACTCATAAGCTTCAATGTGCTAGTTATTAATTTGACAAAAAAATGATTTTTAACCATGCAGAAAAGTGTGATATGTTAGAATCTTATATAGTGTGCCGAGAATCCTCTAGGAGGACAAAAGAACACTTCGCTGAATTATATCCACTCCGAACACAACCACATGAGCAATATTTTCTGAGACCGAAAATTTAGAGGCAATGAGAATGTTTTTGCCAAAACAAGGACAAAAAGAATTTTTGTAAAAAGCGAGGGCACGGAATTTGCAGTTATTGCATATTTTGAGGCCAACCGTGAGAATTCCATACTAGATATTGTGAAGAAATCTGATTTGAATCACGGTACTGTGCATAGGATTCTGAAGAAACACAAATTTATTCCTTATAAGTACAAACCAGTTCAGGTTTTTTTGCCAGGGGATCCAGAGAGAAGAATGTTTTTTTGCCACTGGTATCTTAACTTTTGCCGCCATCATTACTGGTCTAAGGAAAATCTTCTGTTAGTACATCCAAGACGCCCACAAGTCCGTTTCAGTTTTAATGTTTGGTGCGATTTAATTGGTTCAAGGATTGTTGGTCCTTTCTTTTATGAGGGCACTCTAACTGGTAAAAGGTATATAGAATTTTTGACTGAAATTTTGAATAATTTCTTAGACGATTTGGATCTCATAAGTAGACAGAATCTGCATTTTCAGCAGGATGGCGCACCTGCACACAACTACAGAGGTACTCATCAACTTTTAAATACTATTTTTAACACTTCATGGATAGGACAAATGGTCCTATTCAGTGGCCTCCTCGATCGCCAGAATTAACGCCGCTTGATGTTTTATGGGGTTATTTAAATACCACGATTTATAAACAAAGGTACGAAAACGTAAACGCCCTAAAGATTGCAGTTAGTCAAAAGATAAACCAAATAGATGGTAGGACCATACTGAAGGCAGTTCGAGAAGTTCGGAAACGTGTAAAAAAATGTATTGAACCACAAGGTGGTATTTTTGAACATCTATTGAAAAAATCTTCTATGAAAAAATCAGTGTTTTTTATTTTCTTTTAATGATAAGTTTATGTATAAAATAAAGTTTATAAAACTTACATATTTAGATGTTTTCGTTTATTCATTATAACTCAAGTATTTTTAATCCCAGTAAAAAATCTCTTATAAGATTTTTTGTTTAAAAATTAAAGTTCTACCAGAAAATGATATATGATTTTCATTTGAAAAAACATATTTTTCGGCAAAACTCGAAAACGCGCTGCTTATTTGTTTTTTTTTATTCTTCCATCTTAAAGGTTTAAAAGTACTACAAGTTTGCTAATTTAAACAGTCTTGTATCTTTAATAATAACAAAGTTACCAATGGTGACCAGTTAATTTGGAGGAAGATCCATTCGGGATTTTCATATTTGACATTTGTCAAAATTTCGTTTCAACCTCAAATTGTAATTTTAAGGGCAGGTTTTGGCAATGTGGAGGTCAAAGTTCGAATACAGTTTCCATGGTTGGTTTTCTAAATCAGAAACTATTTTCGTCATGAATAGGAAGAAGATTGTCTTGAAGAATCGGGAGCTCTTCGTCGAAGAGCAGAAGGCGGGATGTGGCTTAGTATAGGGACCCATTAGGCAGGGGTTGTTCTGCTTATAATGTTCATTGTGTTGTTGACCACAACTATTAACAGAATATGTACACACCAACCATGGAAAATCTACAGAAACTTTCTATAGAGATAGGGCGAGACTACGTCCCCAAACTGTGATTGCGGAACAGCCAGGCAAACTGTGCACCAAATCATGACGGAATATCCCAGTAGGACGTATGTACCTATGAGACATATTTTGATCAAGAAACTTAATAAATAATAAACCAATTACAACAATTTTTTGTTACTTCTGAGCAAATAAACAGTGTTAGTTGAAACCAACAAATACTTTTATGAACACTAAGTATAACTTTGACGAGACTTAATTTATGCAGCTAGTGGTAAATACGTAAGGGTGATAAAGGACTACTTTCCATAATGGTATGACACTAATATATTCTCTAATCATTAGCTTTATACTGTATATGAAAGAGCAATATATTATGTACTAAATCGCTTGCTATAAACCTATAAATTATGCTTATGCGATTTTAAATTGCTTATACTATGCATGTTTTAGTACAAAGCGTATTATGATATAACCAAGTTATATTATTTATATTTAACCCTTTATGCTTTATAATTAATTTTTTAAATTATATCACATTCTATCCTTAACAAATTAAAAAGAAATGTAGAAATTTTTATTTATTTAACCACGTTCGTCTTCAAAGATTACATTACATACCCAGCTTGTAGGTTACACAATTTCATAGAGATCTTCCAAATTATTCCAAAAGTGTCTGCTCTGCACAATAATAGTAGTTATAAATCTAATTGGAACTTCCTGACAAAAATGTTAATTCTGAGAAACCTTCATGAATATGTAATTCCGAATTTTGCGTTTGTACCTATGTACATATTCCAATAATACCATACTGTATTTTACCTCCACTAATCTGCATAAGATTCTCCTAGTTGTTTGGAAACCTGCATACGCTCCCTTAATCCTTTAGCAAAACAACCGACAAAAGCGAGAGGACTCCTTTACATTACGTAAATAACTTCCCTTGGTTTAAATGTAAGTACAAAGTAAACAGCGACTGCAGACCTATTAAACCTAAAATTTATGCAATCAGATGTGGCCAGAAGCATTCTGATAATAGCTTCGATATTAATTAAGAGGGACACTTACCTTATAGAGCCCCGATACGTAAGCAATACGTGAGTATTCAAGGGTTTCCGTAATTTAATAACCAATCCCTTTCATCGTACCATTACATAGTTATATATACCTACTATAATAAGTAAATATATATATACTTCTCATATTCCCATCTAAATGTTTTATTACATAGTTTAGGATCAAACGCATGCATATGTACATAAATATTAATAAAAAAAAGCTCATTAACTACGAGTAATAAGGAAGCAAAGCTAGTATTAAAACAACTCTAAAAAGTACTCTAAGTTAAAACAGATATATGAATTCATAGGAAGTCGTTGAAACCAATCGATCGAACTTCCTATGATTATAAAACTGAATAAAGGTAGGAATCGAGATGATTCACGATGACCAATTATAATTAGTTATTCGAGAACCAAATACTTTCGAGAATTTTCTCGCTCTATCTCGTCGCTAAACGGCTATGACGGAAGGACGAAAAATTCTGAGCTGAATATGTACTCGAAACAGGTGTGTTGATAAAGCGCGTGTTTCTGTAATTGAACAAGATGTAAACATAATTACGCGTGGATATGTATATGGCCAAGGTTATAACGCGTCCGATTTGAAGAGATTCGAGTACCTACCTTCACATGCTCGTAGATGGACATATTAGAGTCGTTCCTTAGAGATATATGACCTAGACATTATTTCGTTCGTATATGAAGGTAAATAAATACATACTTCAGATGTTATTAATATTAATTTAGCTTTGAAATTGATATTTGGTATCAAATTGATGTGAAAACTAATCAAAATCAGATCACCATGTATAATAATTTAATTACAGTAATTATTAAATTGTAATAGAGTTAGTCCTTGGATATCCTTACGCGTTTTTAACCTATATTACGTCCTCTTTGATCACATTTTTTGGTGAATACTCTACCCGATGAATTGAGTATATTTCGGGAGATAGAGGAAACTGAGGAGACAATATTGAGTGTTTTGCCCATCTCTAAGAGATGAGAGGATGGACATCCACCAGCGAGACTATGGACATTATTGCAGAAACATGTAAATACATTTCTTTTGTGAAATAACATGTTTTAGTAATGATTCAGGTGTTTGTGCAACTTGTGTCTGTTCCGCATTGTGTTCAAGGCGTTTAGGAAAACTATTTTGTGTCACTACACTTCAGGCAAGGTAAGAATTTGTTATCTACCGTATACAATTGTGTAATTGCTACAAATTTTCGAGTTAGAAGAGTTAGATGTCGAGTGGGACACAAACGTCCCAATAGTCATTTTCCATGGGTGATATTTGTCCCATTAGGCTGTATTATTTGCAGATGACTCGAAGATATCTTAGTCAAAAACAGCTAGAAAATGAAGCAATGGCGCTCTTTGATGAATAGGATGAGGACGATCCTTTCTACAGTAGTGATCGCTCTTTGGACGACGAAAACTCGAACCATCGGAAAGTTCTCTCTCAGAAAATGAAATAGAAATTAGAAACACTGACATACGAAATAACGACAATTTTGAAGAAAAGCGAAGATGGTGGAGATGAAGACATCAGTGCTGGACGAAATCGAGAACAATGACTTATGGTTCAAATGTAATAATAATTTTACTCCTTGTCTAATACTTCCTACAGAGAAAGCAATTACTACCGAGGTACTAGCGAAATAGATCTGTTTCTAAAATTGTATCCTAAAAGTTTGATAATGCATATTGCTACATGCACAAATACAAGATTGAAGATAGAAAGAAAAACTGAAAAAAGAGGATTTTCACCGATTATCACGAGATGATGATTGTCTTGGGATGTTCTCTAATCGTGGCATATAACAGAGTGCCTTCTTTCAATCTCTGTTGGTACAAAAACGAATCACTTGGTAATTGCGCTATAAAAAAAAGCTATTTCAAGAGATCGGTACAAATTATTACTTGCCAAAATGTATTTCAATGACCCCAACAAACCCGAAAATGCTACTACATTGAAGAAGTTACAAACTGCTTGAAGTATACTTTTCAAAAGTGTCGCGAAGATTCATCTCATCAAAGTATTGGTGAGTCAATGGCTAAATTCAAGGGAAGGTCGTCAATAAAACAGTACCTTCCCATGAAACCTATAAAACGTGGGATAAAGATTTGGGTTCGTAGCGACTCTGTTTACAATGTTTATTCTGATACATCGACAGAAGTTACAGAAGGGACATTAGGTGAAAGAGTTGTGACCCAACTGGCACAGTCTATCAGAGATCCAAATGTAGCTTTATGTTTCGACAGATTCTTTTCATCAGTGCATCTGATGAACACAATTACATATCCATCGGTAGGTACGGTCATCAAAACTCAAAATAATGAAGGTAGCTAGATAGCAAAACACCAGGGATATGTTAGCTATAAGCAATTGCTTTTCTGATGAAGTGGTTGAAGTTGAACGCACCATGAGAGACGGTAATAAACTGACAGTATCATGTCCAAAGATGATACAATTTTATAATAATCATATGGGAGGCGTAGACCTAACGGATAAAATGGCAGGTTTATATGATTTTGACCGCAAATCGGGAAAATGGTGGAAAAAAGTATTTTTCAAAATGTTGATGCTTAGTGTCATGAACGAATCTAGACCGTTTTTTTGTCCATTGATTGAAATTTTGCCAAAAAATTGTTTGCAAATTCCGGGCAAAGAAATTAAAAATCCGACTCGAAAGGGTTAAATCTATAGGATGAGCCAAAATGAATGAAAACAAGTTGAATTTCTCGCCAACGTTTAATTTTCTCAAATTGTTTAACTGGTTTTAAACTTATAGGCTATTTAATAAACACTTCCGAATAGGAGCTAGAGTTCTCTAGCAGTAGTTCGCTACAATAAATCTCAACCGTTTAATCCTCTATCTTCTGTTTTTCTTTTGTCACGACTTCTCAAAAAAAACTTAATTGAGTGAAATTTAATAACAATAAATTTGTGTTTGTAACAACGCCAAGCACCTTCAAGCACGAACCAACTATGAAATATCATTTTGCAGAATTAATTTCCTAACATGTTCTTAAAGCAGAACATGTTATGTTAAATGAAGCTGATATCCAACGAAATTACAAACAACCTATTTATTAATAACCAGGTATTTTTTGATAGACAAATTTCAAAATATTTCTGCAATAATATATCCACCTTTTGGAACACATTCGGAAGATGTTTTCTGGGTCAAAACACACACTATCGTCTTATCAATGATGGTCTAAAGCAATTCCTTTAGGTTCCATCGTCCCAAGATTCTTGAAAAAGCTTTCTTCTGACTTCTTTTGCTTTCTTTCCACATCCCCACAAATATTTTATCAGTGGGCCAACGCTAATTAAACACCGTCATTACTGTTCATTCGGCCCATTATATGATTTGAATGCCAATTCAGCATCGCTTTGATACTCTGACTGATGTTCGGTTAAGTTACTAGCAACTGTCTTCATCTATGCCTGTCTATCTAAGGTTTTTCTGTTTGGATTGAAACACAAATAATAAAGTTTTACATTGATAAATTGCTTGATAAATACCGAACCGACCATGTAGAACAGTAATACATCTTTCATAGTTTTGTCATTTTTTGCAAACATTTACTACATTCTGGCCCAATGCAGTCAAATTATTGTCACCGTTTAAATAAAGCTGCTCGACCGCTGGTTAATGCTAGCTGACGGCAAATGTTTGTTGTTGTTTTCTCTTCAATTTATTCTTAAGCTTTCATATAAGTGGTCTCATTAAATTTGTTTTTGAAGAATGAAATTCCTAACGTGCATGGTCGATGGAAATGATCAAGTATCGTTGATCGTTCTGGTGGAGATGTATAATAGTGCAGTGAGGCATGTTATCAGCGATAGAAATTCCAGCTTCAGTATCTTGATTAACTTATAACAGAAGATCCGTACCTAAAAAATTGTATCGCAGGAGGAAAGGTATTTAAGTTTGACTTATTTTGAAGTTATTAGGTCACAATATAGCAGTTGTTGATGTATATGTATTTAAAACAAATTTCATGTCAGTCGTGGTTTATGTGCAGTAGAACAGTTTAAACCTGGGGGCACTTTGATCACAAATTCTGGGCAACTTTGAGCAACTGATCAAAGGTACCCCAGGCACATAACAGTCTGTATAACAGTGCCTAATACCTACCTCTGTTGTTCCATATTCCACAGTTTGCGTTTTTACAGATTTATAATAGACAATACCACGAAAACACAAGAGAAAATTAAGCTGTAGGAAGTATAAAGACTATGATGCACATAAAATTGAAGAAGCTTTAGAAAAAATTGTCGAGTCTGGATGGCCAATTAGAAAAGCGGTGAAAGAGTACCTTATGGTAGGTACACTATATAACAAATATGCTGGCAGACATTGTCAAAATGTTGGGCGACCAACATTATTTTCTTACAACGAAGAGAAAGCACTAATTAAAGCAGGTGGAGATTGGGGAGTCCCACTATCCAAAACTGATTTGCAGTGGATTGCAAAGAATTATGCTGACAGCAAGGGTAGAATGTTGTCAATAATAAAGCTGGAATTGCCTGTGTTGATGGTTTATTAAAACGACACCAAGATGAAGTTGCTAATCGAGTAGCTGCTAACATAAAACAATCACGAGCAAGCGTATGCAAACAAACTCTCCAAGTATATTTTCATAATTTTGAGTTTACCTTAGAAAACGTCTCAGCATCGCACGTATTTAACTACGACGAAACCAACTTTACGGACGATCCGGGAAAAAAAACTATGTCGACGCGGAATTAAATACCCAGAACAAGTATGTAATTTCAGAAAATCCGCCAGATCAGAAAAAATGTGGAATACTTGGACTCGAAATGGCCCAAAGGACGAGCCCCGTTGTAATCAACGTTGTTGTAATGGTGGAAGAAGATGTAACCGTACGTTACATGGTTGGATGGAAGCAACCACGTTTACAGACTGGTTTACTACAGTTTTTCTGCCGCATGCTAAAAATTTAGATGGCCGAAATGTAATTATTGGCGATAATCTACCATCACATTTTACAAATGATGTGTTAGAGGTATGCTGTGAACACAATATTTCGTTTACATGTTTACCAGCCGATTCTACCCATCTAACTCAACCCCTGGACGTTTCTGTCTTTCGTCCTATGAAAATTGCATGGAGGGACAACACCCTGTATCTCGAAAATAGTGCATTTTAGAGGATAAGTTGATAGAAACTTGTTTTCAAATTTTTGGACAAGCTATTACATCCTGAAGTTCTGCGCATATATTATGAAACACCCTGTATATTCATTTGCAACACCATTTGAAATGGGGCAGCTTTTATTACAAAGCATTTAGAGTTTGCAAATGTATTATTTTAACTTATTGTTCAAAGTGCTCCGTCGCGTATAATTTAGATCAGATACCTTATTACTTATTTTTTTTTGCTGGAAAATATTAGTTCAACAATTTTTTTATTATTAAATATAAATCTGAAGTGTATGAGGTGTTTCATTTAACACCTAAACGAAAACTAATACTATGTTAATCCATACAAAATGTATTTCATTCCGGAAATTAATTTGACGGTACTTTAATTTTTAGCAAGTGTCAAAATTATCTTAGTAGGAGCTACTACCAAACATGTAAAAAAATAATTATCTTTATAGTTTGACAGGTGTAGTCTGTAGTATTCTGACATTGCAGGTGTTAAAATGATAGAATTGAAACTTTGTTATTATTTGACAGCTATCAGACAAGAAAAATATTTATCTATTGTAGCCTGACAACTGTCAGAAATATTGTTCTATTTTAAAAGTCTTCTTCTTTCATAATGTTGCAGCCATCGTAAATAATTTCGGTGTTATAACGGACAAATTTCTAAAAAGATAAGTGTTGTCACAATTTGACAGCTTTGTACTTTTGCAATCATTAAAAATATGTTGACACCTGTCAAATTTTTAACAATTTTTGGTTAATTAGCAGCTGTCAGGTGTGTTTTAACAATCAAAATTGACAAAGCTATCTTATTTAAAAAACCATCAATCAAAAACATATATGCATTTGATCTTGCAAACATTTATAGCTAACATTTTGCCATATTCTTCAAATAATATTCACAAAATACATTTTTCTTTTACAATATTTAACATCTTCTCAAGAAGAATGCATTATATAAGAGTTTATTCTAGAACGCAAAGCTACAGTTATACATACGTACGCGTTAAAAACAATTTTATGCATACATCATCTCAAATTTCGGTTGATGTGCAATTACACTATTATCTCCTTCAGCAATATGACGATATGACTTCTGAACGTGCATTTTTTTTTAAAACATAAACACCAGTCTTAAACAATAACATCATATTTATTAATATCCATGTAGTCGAACGTAAACTTGTTTGTGATGATATCATTAACGGCCATTCGCAGCTTTTTTTTTGCAAATTTAACGTACAAGATGCCGGTACGTGTTTATTTTTAAATAGATACGATATTAGAATTGCACGCTTTAGAGCCAATGGAATTGAATGAAAAACGACGGTTTATTATCCAGATATGAACTCGTTACCAAGTTATAAATAAAAAAGTATTGCTTGATTTCTTTGTTTCAACAAACGCTTGTGTAGTTAATCATTAGATTAAATTTTTTTCCTGTAGCACATAAACACTAAATGATATAGCCGAGACATACGTATGAAGCACATGTACTTGTTAATTCAATTATGATTCTAAGTTTAATTATTAAATAATAGGTAGGTACTTTTGTTTTAGAATATTATCTAACGGATAATGCTGCAGTAAAATTTTCTGAAGAGAAATTTTATTTATAGAAATACCTATATTTATAATATAAAAACTAGACAACAAGAGTAAACAGCTATTTCTACCAGTTTTGATGTGTTTAGAACTTGATTTAAAAAGGATTACTTACTCAACTCAACTTTTATAATCTTATTTCTAGTTAATTTTGGTCTTAAATTACTAAAACCAAATAAAGCTAATCTTTAAAATTTTTTCAAGAGAGTTGACTCAATAGATAGGCAACTTAGTTTACCTATCCCGCAAATAACTACATATTTTAGAATTACATATATTAATTTAAATAAAAACTTAAAAAACAGAATAAAATTTTATTAATCTTTGATATCTTGTTTTTCTTGTAATGGACCCTTGAAATTTTGTATCTTTTATTACATATTAGATTACTTTTTACAATAAATAGCTTATCATATAAATTAAATTAAGATTAATATGGTTTCAACAACAAATATTTCCTTTTCTTAATCGATTTTATCAGCAGTCATTATGTATTTTAAATTGAGAGCCAAAGATGCTAAAGCTAAGCCTGTTGTATGGTCAGCACAGCCAAATTCGATTATATTCGTAGTTCGTTTCTTCAGTGGATCCAAATTTTTATCTTCAGGAGTGTAACATCCGTGTACTGTTTGCCAGTTTCGTATCTTACGTCTCCAAGGACTGGACATAAATTCGGAGAAACCTTCCATTCCACATAACACCACTGGAATTAAAATAATGTCATCAAAGTTAAGATTGTGGATTTGTAGTTAACATTCGCTACAAGTAACAAAAATTGTGGTGATGCTCTAGTTAAGCATTAACGAAAACGTTATTGGAGTAAGTAGGACTTCCATCGTGGGGGTATCCCTCTTGGGAGAATCTCTCTAGTTTGAGACACTCCAAGATATTGCTTGGAAACCACAACAAGCATAGAACAAAGACCTTGCTAGACCGAAGTAGAAACAGACTACGTATCCTGGCAGGTTTATTAAAGCTCTAAGACAGATAGAGAGCTCTGAGAGAATTGGTACAGAATTCTGAATTAAAATGCCTTGCTTATACCGTTACCACTGCCAATTTTTCCAAATAAAGATTTAGGTACTAATAAGATGGGGAAATATTTATAACCCCCAGCGATTATTATGTGAAGTGGAGTAGATCTTTACCTCCTTCTAAGAAGATATCGTGCTGTGGAAACCCTAAAAGTTCGTTTGTTTTGGCTTCTTTCCAAATCAAGGAGCAATATTGTCCTATTAATTCTTCAGTCACGTTATCCCCCATTACACAGTTTGTTTGACGCGCCATCTGTAAGTAAAGTAATCTGGAAAAATAAAATTGGCTTCCTGTAAAATATCTTAGCAGAATATGATCACATACCTATGGGTAAGCAAATACATTGTATCAGTCCTATGCCCTAGCATCACTACCAAACAGAGAGGACTAACGTAACAATCCTTGTATGCTTGTATCTCATAATTTTCCTTCAATATCTCCGTCAAACAAACATCAGTGTGTATTCCGTTGTACACGGCTTCTTTATTACTCAAAATATACTCCAAGGTCCAATTCTGGTACATTCCCATATCTTTAAGTCTACCATTATCAAAGTGTACTCTGTGATACCAAAAGTTCGAATCTAACAGGATGTCCTTGTCTGCAACATTATAAAATTATAAAATAAAAACTCATGTTGTTTGCGGTTTGGTGGAAATTGATACTTACAAAGGCGGAATTTTTCTGGTTCGTTTGGAAGAAGCGGAACTATCTTGTGTTTCAGATACTGACACCTTTCCACAATGTCGGTAAGAATTGCAAAATAATCGGTTGTGGTATCTAAATAAATTATTTGTTCTAACTGGGCTAAAAAAAATGTAAGTAGTATTTAGAAACTGCGTAGGAAACTTATCAAGGATAAAAATCGGTCAATTTTGAAAGAAACGATAAAAAAGACTTCAAAGTTTATCTAAACATTATAAGTATCAGTTTCAAATGAACGAATACCAGTAACAATTGTATTGATATGTAGCAAATGAGAGATTTGAGACTACTAGTAAAAATTGGACAGACTCAGATTTAAGTTGAACAAAAATATAAACAAACCAAATTACCAAAGTAGCAAGGAGGCTGGTACATAATTGGTTTGCCTACGAAGACGAAAGTAATTTTGAAATATCTTTCGCCATTATTTACCATTACTATAAACATATTCAAGAAAGAAATGGTAAGTCATATTTTTCAGGAGGGAGAATCCATATTTGTTGAACTTTTAGAGCATTTGCTCGAGGTACAAGTGGAATGGAGCAAGATCGCAAACAGCCTAGTAAAGAAATACAAAAAAAAAAAACAATGAATCAGTTCAGAAGAAAACATGGTAAAGTAAATCACAGAATAATCGCCATTTCAAGAAAATATGAAAATTGTCTCTATACGATAGAGAAAATGTTTGACTTGTCCAGAGAAGAGGTATTGGTACTGGTTGTGAAGTTTATAAAAGTCTTCCGGATGTTTTACGTATATAAGTTTACACTCGACGTTTCACTAATCATGCTGTCGTGTTCTTCAAAAGGTTTCTAAAGACTGATGTTATTGTCTTGTCATATATTTTATTTCTTCTTAGATTCGCTGATTCGTGACCGTTATAGTTCGATGAGCTGCATCCGTTTCGGTATTGTGGTTACGTCGTCGATCTCGTAAAGTTATTCGACAGGTGTTGCTCAGTTTGTACCTACCCATCTTCTTGGTTGAAGTTAGTAGTCTATATAATGCCGGTTTCGGACCACATAATTTTGAACGCACAAATTTAGAGATATTTAGCGATTTTACAACACATTTTTATATGAATTCTAGTCATATTATCATTATTTTAATACATTTATATCAAAACCATGTTTTCTTTCGATTTTGCTCGTACAAACCAAAAATCAACATAAAAAATTCAGTCCCCACTAAATTATGAACCACTATAAATATTCATATTTTCTAAATTTTGTGTTGTTTATATTTATTTTTAACACATTTAAAAAACACTGATTTTCACTCATTCAAACCTCAAAATTATATAAAAATTCCATTTTTGAAATCGTGAATCTGTAAAAGTAATTATATTTTCTAGTTTTACAGCTGTTTTTACTAATTTCTATCACTAATTTATTCATGAAAAATGATTAATATTGTTTACCGATTCTTTTGAGGGTAGCTCTCAAGTCCACCCCTGAGGGTATCTGCAATAGATCTGTTTAAATATTCAAAACTTACTTTATCATCATCAACATGTCTTTGTTAACGTAAGCATGTATGTACAGTAGAACCTCGATTATCCGTGTGCGGATTAACTAGCTCCGATTATCCGGGTTTCAATTATCCGTGCAGAATGCAAATTAGTACAAACGGTCCACGTCATTTCGCCGTACCATCATCGTATACATTGTACAACTTATACTGCTTTCCACGTTAACGCCTTGAATCGTTTTGCAATATCTCCTACAATTTTAACTTTTTCTAAACAATTTTTTCATCAAAAACTTCTGTAGTTCTCTATCTTCAAATTTGTCGCTGGAAGTTTTTCGAAATCTAAACTTTCTTCGATTCAATTGTCAATGAAAGTTGAAGAAGCATTTCGATCAACTCGTATTAATAAATAAAAATGAATTTACTCAGAAAAAAGAAACAAATGAAATTAACTGATTATTTTTCTTAATTAAATTTTGATTTAATTTTTTACGCAATTATTGTAATAAGAAAAGCATGTTTTGATTTTTTTATATCTACATGTTATGTGTTATATTTTTTGAGAATTTTATATTGTTTTTTTTTGTATTTTCTTTGCCATAATAAACTTTACCAACTTAATTTTATATTTATTCCAAGTTAGATATTTTTTCGTAGGACGGTAAGTAGTCATAATAATTTGTAAAACAACTTTTTTGACTAAAATAAGTAGGTGCGGATTAACCGTGCTTTTCGATTTTCCGGGCTTGGTTCAATCCCGACCAGCACGGATAATCGAGGTTCTACTGTATATAAAACATAACGTTAAAACATATGAATGATCGAGAGGTGTTTCACCTTCACACTGTAGCGAACGTAACATAAAACGTAAACATTGAACGTAATGTAAACTTAATAGTTCTAGTAACATAATATCCAACGTCAAAGAAGTGTATTAATAACATTTTTGCTAAAAAAATTCAACGATAGAAAATAAATTAGTTACATAATTATTTTAAATATAAATAAATTGGAATGGATTCTGATAAAAGTTATTTGAAGGAAATTAAATCACTTAATAATGATCCAACAACTAATTTACTAGTTATTATAAAAAAAATTAATTATTAATCTCAGGTGGCGATGGTGTGCTGGAAGAAGACTGACCAGAATTTGACATCCTATAAAAATAATTTAAATTATCATTACACAAAGTTAATAAAACATGTAGAACACTAAATTTTAGTAGATACACTTTTTCTTACCTGTCCGGAAATCCGATATTTAAGAAGGCTTCTTTGTCTGATACAGACCCAAATCTAATATGGTATATATTCACAAAATTTAACATGTTGTACTGTAGTGTAATAACATCTGGTGGTATATCTTCATTAATTATTTCTAGATCTTTGATGTAGAAATGTGTGTGTGGCTTATTTTCAAACTCACAGAACAAAACTTTTAAATTTTCAACGTTTACGAATCTTATTTCGCAAAACTCTTCTTGTTCATCGTTACTTCTAATACTCACTTCAAAACTAGCCATTTTATTTTTAGAAAGAGTTTTCTTTAATCTAACCATGATTTGTTTAAAATAAGTATCTACTAAAAAATGAGACAAAATATTATAGATAAAATTTACACTTTTTTTACAGGTCATACTTACTTGACTTGCTTGTATCTACTAAAGTGTCAGAGTTATAGTTGGTTATATTTGCTAGATATATTGTGTATTTACGAACGAAAACAGACATAAATTATGTGTAATATTTAAAAATATTACGTCCATAAAGGTCTGCTTTCAAAAAGCATCAAGCGTGGTTATTTATTACTCTCTATATTAGTGGCTTTCGATTTGTACACGGTACAGCTCGGGAGCTGTTCCGAGTCACCCATTTGTCGTTCTATTTTGCCATGTGACTCGCACTTGTACAATGAAATTTCTGCTTCCCCTCACCCCTGGTGCACCAACCTTTCGGCTGGGGCGATATGCTCCCGCATGCGCACTTGCGTTTGTTTACAAAAAAGTGTTGACAATTTGAATGAAATGTAAACAAAACGAAAACTTGAAAGGTTCGTTAAAGCATGATTCATAAACTACATCGCCTGATTAATTATTCATAATTAGATGGATTATGTGTGCATGTAATTTGCGAAAATTAAAGCAACGATTACTGGTAGGTTTTGGCAGTGTTGACTTGAATGTTGAGAGGTTATGTTTTCAGTTTATGACAATTACTTTTATTCGTTTTACGCGAAAAATTTGTATCTTTACGTATGATTCGGCCTAATTGCGACACCTGTCGATTAATAGAATGTTATTTATCTTTATGAAAATTCTCAAGTTTCGAAATAATTGTTTAAAATTAGTTTAATTAATTGGTTATTTGCTGAATTTAATGATTTTTTATAAAATTGATTCTGCATAGTTCATTTTAAAATAATATAACGCTAAACCGTAAGTACTTTATATATTATTTGTTATCCGCGATACAAAAGCGCACTAACCAATGAAAATATACCGAAAAAACGCATATCTAATCGTTCGTCCTTAATAATTTAATAATAACCTTAAATTGGTATTACGCCGATATAAACACTAAATACAGTTTGTATACTAATCCCACTAAAACTGATCTCAATGAAATCGCTAACATAATAACTCAACAAAGTTCACTGGACATTTTTCTATAATAATATTCTGTAACAACAGAGATTAACCGGTGGAATAAAATAAAAATTTATGATGGACCAAATCATGGGAAACAATTTTTGAATAAACCAACTAGCTTGATTTTTCTCAGATGGCATCACTCACTTTAATGTATACAATCCGTGAATAGAAGCAACTATAGGAGGTTATGTTAAATCTGTGATTACATGGCCGCCACCCCACCACCCTTTATTTGTTTACACTTTATCTGTACCTGAACTGAACTGAGTTAGTTCACTGTACACGCACACGAGTAACTCCGGAGCTGTTCCCGAGTAAGCCTTATGGACAAATCGAAAGCCACTATTGTGTATTGGTCATGTATAGTTGTGTTAAGGTGCTAATAACTTAACTTTAATACTTTCAGATAATTCATTAACTAATATTTGTGATTGAGAATAAAAATCAATTCTGAACACAATTGATTCACAATGAACTATATTTGGTTGAGAAAATTTTGCCAACATGTACTTTATTGGAATTCTAATATCAATTCCACCAACAGGAATTTCATCAATATTTTTATAATCATCTTCATGATCTTCTATGTCATCCTTTCTTCTCCTAATGAATGAATTAATTAAGAAAAATGTACCAGGATAATCGATTGATTCTTCAATTATATCAGCATGATCTTTTTCTTTAAAAACTCTTAATTTAACAGATATTCTATTTATAATTTCTTGAATATAATCTTTTGATAATTTAATCACTTTATCAGTTGGATTACTGATTGATAAATATAAATTTACATGATCTAGTTGTAAACATGTATTTGTTCCAAAATGAAATTCTCTTGTGATTGATGCAGATGATTTAAGAGAAATTTCAAATGAATCAGTGTATTGTCGTAGAACATTTAGTGAAGAAAATAATCTTTCTTTTGATAATAACGACATTTATTATTAAAATAATATAATTAAATATATGATCCATATTTCATCGTCTTTCAATTTTTGTAAAATATTATTATTCTCTAAACTAAGTTCAATTATTTGATTATTAGAATTTATGTTAGATACCGGTAAATTTAATTCTTTTGAACTATCTTGAGAGAAAATTGTCCACAAATAGTTTTTTTGATTGCGTATATATTCTGTTAGTAAATTACAACCAATATCAATATGAATATTTTGATTATTAAATCCAATCCATTGAATATGTTTAATTATCATATTTTTAATTGGTTTATTATCTATAGTATTCAAATTAATTGAAGATTTACTATTATTTTTGTTAAAATTAAATGCTAATCTTTGTGATCTATTCATTGATATTTATATTTACTAATTAAAGATAATACCGATTTTTTAAGTTCAGCATGTTCTTCAGGAATGGAATTATAAATATCAATTAAGTGATCAAAAGTATAATTTTTTGATTTAAAAAGATCTTTTATTTTTTGAACAAAGTCTGGTAATTTCCCTAAATCAAATTTTATATTTTTTAAGAATGGAAATATGTAATCAGATATTATTCCTTCTCCAATTATTAAATCATTCTTATTCCTTTGATTATATAATAATTCAAATAATTCATTGTGATTATTTTCAAAACTTGTGTTAATCATTTACTCCGATGAAATTATAACCATATGGAATAGTATTAATATTATCGATTAAATATCTTTTATCGTCATATGGTGATAGTGCAGTCTTAGTTGTTTTTTGGGTATACAGTTTTAAATCCTTAGATACAATATTGTAAATTGTTTCTGTTGTTACTTCATTATTGAATAAGCAATCTTTATACATTTGAAATTTTAATTTTTCAATATTACATTTTTTTATTCCCTTACATACTTTTTTTTCTTTTGATACTATTTCATTATATTTCATAAAGTCATATCTGAATGCATACATTTTTGATCTTAGACCAACAAATTCTCTAATTGGTATTCCTTTGTACTCGTCTTTAAATAAACCAGGTACTTTATTATTTTTTCTAGGCATCCAGTCAATTGTATAATCATCTGTATCAAAATGTTGTATATTTTCTTTTATATCTTTATAAATATCATCACATTCAACATATATAATAAGCGAGTCAGTATCTGTTCCCAACAATTTAATTTTATCATTATATTTTGATTTTAATATGTTATAATAAAATTTATACATTAATAATTTTGATAATTCTAGTACAACAAATCCACCATAAATTGGTTTATTTAGTTTTACTTTTGTTTTCTTCTTATATAAAAGTACATTATTTTCATCTATTATCCTTCTCGTCTCATATTCTTTATGTTTGCTAAATTTTTCAAATGTATTTATTAATTTTACGTCACATCTTTTTCTTACATTTTCCATCTGTTTTCCATACACTGAATTATTCATCAACTTGTAAAAATCTTTTTCAAAATCATTATTTGCCTTTTGTCTTAATTTTGTATTTAGTTCTATATATGGTTTTAACCATTTCTTTTGTTTAAATGATATTACTTTTTTAATATTCTTTAATATTATTCCTTGATTAATACACTCTTTTAACATTCTATAATCAATAATATAATCTGTTTTTGATTTTAATGTATTTATTAATTTTGTTCCAGTACTTCCAATTTTTTTATTAATTAAGTCTTTTTGATAATTAAATAGTTCATCAATTGTTGGAGAATAGTGTTCTGGTAGTAATGGGTAATCTTTAAATTTATTATGTAATTCATTTGGAATTTCTAAATCAACTACAAACGTATACCCACGATCTCCATGGTCAGATAAACTTAATATTATATCATTCGTAAAATATTCACAATCTTCTTCTATAAAATCACCGATTGGTAACTCTTGACTCAGAGCATATCCATATAAGTTATTACAATCTAAATACATTATATAACTAATATGTTTCTTACTATTATATATTCCTTTTTTTTCTGCTTGTTCTTTTGTTAATTTCACAGTTTTATTTGTCTTTTCATCATAAAAGTAACAATTGTTTGCTATTGCATGTCTATGTGGAATCATTGATATTCCACCTCTAATTCCATTTTCGTACAATTCATATAAGTCTTGATTATTAGTTAATTCTAATTTTTGACTTGTTATTTTTAATGAAGCTGCATCTGATAAATTTGGTGCACTTATGTAATAAACTGGATCTAATTTATAATTTTTATAACATGTTTTTCTGAAATTATCAGACGTCTTTTAAAAGAATTGTATCTAATTTTAAGTATAAATCATGATATTCACCGAAATTTTTACAATTAAAATGTTTATAAACTTTTATTGCAAAATTTAGATCATGATCACTTATATTTTTATCTCCTAATAGAGTGTATCAATCTTTCTTCTCTAATGGTAATTGTTCACTAAATTTTTGATATGAATCAACCCACTCATATGGATATACTCCCTTCTGTAATACTAAATGTAAATCTTCTTTTTTAAATTCTTTTAAAATATTTTCAAACTTTGAATAGTCAACTGGTTTTGTTATCTTGTTACTACACATCTTACAATTTGCAATTATTTTTAAAATATTGTTTTCTGTAATTGGTTGATATTTTATATTATTAATTTCTTTTATTGATTTACAATGTGTGCAATAACAATTGTTCAGTTGTGCTACATTTTTAACTGCCTTATCAAGTGATGTATTAATAAATCTAAATGTATCAATAAATCTAAATTCAATTACAACATTTTGTATATCACCTTTCTTAATTAATTTTGTTTTACTTTTACATTTTTTACATTTTTCAATTATTTCATTATAATATTTCTTTTTACATACTGTACATTTAGATATATCACAAGATTGTTTATATTGATCAACAATCACTTTTTTTGAGAATTGTATATAATCTTCTTTTGAATTTGGAATGAAATTTATATCTGAATAATGTTCAGATAATTTTAGAATCCAAGTTAGAAATATCATTGAATCATATTTTAAATTTTGAATTTCTATTGGTATGAATTTTGGAAGTTTTAAATTCAAATTACACGAATTGCAAGCAGCACCTCTAAATTCACCAGTAATATGATTATGATCTCTTACTTTATATAAATTATCTGTAAATTTTTTATTACAAATATAACAGTTATTAGATTCTATAAATTTTTTCATAATTTCTGGTGTCCATATTATTTCTTTATTAATTCTCCTAATCTCATTATATCTTTTACCAAATTCAATTAGTGAACTGTTAAAGAGTTTCATTAATTCTTCTACACTATCACTTCTTATTAATTTTGTTCCGTCTATTGTGTTAAAACAGAAACTATTTGGAATATGTTCATGAATATATTCAGATTTTTTACCAACTTCTTTTTTAATTTTTTTTAATAAACATTCAAAATCAAGTGTAATTGTATATGGGTGATATAATTCAGCTCCACAAGATTTATATGATCTAATGTTATGCATTCCAGGCATTTCAATATTAGTTTTCCCTTTTATACATATATCAATATGTTCTTCAAACTTTTGCTTATTTTCAAATTTATCATGACATTTTAAACATATATTCATGTGTTTATCTCTTTTATGGATTTGACCGTTTAATAATGCACTTAAATTTTTAATTCCAACACAATGTTCATCATATTCCAAAATGTTTACATGTTTTTCAGTTTTTCCAATTTTATCACTTAATATAAATAAATCGACTCTATCATCTCGTACTTTGTATATATTAATAGATGTATTTAAAAATTCTTCATATTTTAATACATTTTCTGATGTTAATTCTAATGGATATTTCATATTAAGACGTTCATATTTTGATATATTGTACTTTGATGGTCTGTCACTATGATCTTTAGCAGGATTTAGAATACTTTCTAGTGCATATTCAAAACATCGAAAATTTTCTGCCTTATTACATTTGAACTGATTAGTTTTGTTATTTTTGACATTAATACAACACCTTTTAGTAGTTATAAAACTTGGTAATTGTTTGTAAGTGCCGCCACGAAGAGGAGTATACTTACTTGATTGTAAATCAACATTTATAACACGATCAAATCTAAGTTTTGTATTTTTTGCATTAAATGTCTCAAATTTTCTAATTAAATTGTTTTTCATTTCTGTTACAACGGGACCAACTAGTCTTTCAATAATCATATAGTTTGTAGCTGGTCCTGATACGCTATATCCTGTAATATTATGTATATTTGATGAAAAATAATGCTTATATAAATCAATAACGTTACCAGATAAATCATATTCTTCATATTGAACAGTTAAAACTAATTGAATACGTAAAGATTCATGTCTATTTAATCCATTTTTAATTTTTTCAATAATATAATCTGATATTTTATATAAATAAGTATATAAATCATGTTGTGCACTATCACAATAAAATGAATAATCAACAATCATTTCTCCCCATGAACCACGTGCTCTAACAACTCTAACATTATCTTCATCACTTTCATGTATTTTTGGTAATTCATCCAAATCTTTCCTTTTATTTTGTATTCCTTGTTTTCTTTGTCTTGGTTTCTGAATTATATCATCATCAAAATTAAATTCATTAATAAACTGTTGTGTGAACAAATAATCTTTTATATTTTTCTCTAATTCATGTTTTCGTAAACCTTGATATGGTATTTTGTTTAGAATGCAATATTTTCGTAATTCTGCAAACTTCATTTATTATACAAAAAATTTGTGGTACAAACTATCTTTGCATCTTTAATAAATTTATGATTACTTGAAGTTATAAATTTTAGAAATATTTATACTTATTCAAACTTGATAAATTTTATTCATTATTAAAAATATGCTTCAGAACTCTTTTACTTAACTTTATTAATATGCTATTTTATTTTCAAAACTATTTGTTCAAAAAATGTATGATCAAATTAATATTTTTTTATTGTATTTGTGTAAATCTATAATTTTTATCAACAATGACTTTTATTGGAAAAAATTTCTCTTTTTTCATAATTTGATAACTAATTATGTAATTAAACATGACATTTATTTTATCCATATAATTCTTATTTATTTTATATTTCTTATTTTTTACAAATACTATATAATCAAATGAATTTGTTAGAATGTTTTCAAATTTTGAAATATTTGTAATAAGCAGAATTTTATTTATTGGTAGTTTAGGTAACGAATTGTATGAACTTATGTACTTTGTTGGATCATTATTAAGTGATTTAATTTCCTTCAAATAACTTTTATCAGAATCCATTCCAATTTATTTATATTTAAAATAATTATGTAACTAATTTATTTTCTATCGTTGAATTTTTTTAGCAAAAACGTTATTAATACACTTCTTTGACGTTGGATATTATGTTACTAGAACTATTAAGTTTACATTACGTTCAATGTTTACGTTTTATGTTACGTTCGCTACAGTGTGAAGGTGAAACACCTCTCGATCATTCATATGTTTTAACGTTATGTTTTATATACATACATGCTTACGTTAACAAAGACATGTTGATGATGATAAAGTAAGTTTTGAATATTTAAACAGATCTATTGCAGATACCCTCAGGGGTGGACTTGAGAGCTACCCTCAGAAGAATCGGTAAACAATATTAATCATTTTTCATGAATAAATTAGTGATAGAAATTAGTAAAAACAGCTGTAAAACTAGAAAATATAATTACTTTTACAGATTCACGATTTCAAAAATGGAATTTTTATATAATTTTGAAGTTTGAATGAGTGAAAATCAGTGTTTTTTAAATGTGTTAAAAATAAATATAAACAACACAAAATTTAGAAAATATAAATATTTATAGTGGTTCATAATTTAGTGGAGACTCTGAAAATTGAATTTTTTATGTTGATTTTTGGTTTGTACGAGCAAAATTGAAAAAAAAACATGGTTTTGATATAAATGTATTAAAATAATGATAATATGACTAGAATTCATATAAAAATGTGTTGTAAAATCGCTAAATATCTCTAAATTTGTGCGTTCAAAATTATGTGGTCCGAAACCGGCATTATATAGACTACTGAAGTTACTTGGATTCTTCATAATTGCCAATGATTCTCGTTCTAATTTCTGATGGTACTGTGCCTTAAAATAGGTATTCAGCTTTTACAGATCTTTCAGTACATTCACGTTGAGTATCCCATCGGCGTTCGTTAAGAGAAATAAGTACACCATGAGCAACATCTAACGAATAACTACGAGATCAACGACGTAACCACAATACCGAAACGGATACAGCTCATAGAACTACGAGGGAGCGTTTTTATATTCGCGGAATGAGCGGGTGGTAGGGGTGTGATTAGGCGCATGGGGGGCGTGGCCTGTGCAGCGACTCATAATTAGTATAAATACGAAGTTTCATTGTTGGAGATGTCATTGGTTTACGGTGACTCTTGTCCAGGAAAAACCATGGTGTACAAGTGGCATAGTTTATTTAAACAAGGAAGGGAATCCCTTGAAGACGACCCGAGGCCGGGCAGGAGCATTGAGGTGACCACGCCAGCACTTATCCAAAAAGTTGAAAAAATTGTACTCGAAGATGCTCGACTAAACAAGAAACAACTCGCAGAAATGGTTGGAGTATCCGATACAACAATTTTTCAGCGCAAGATAGGTGCCGAGAATGCTCACGCCGCCGCAAAAACAACAGCGCGTAGAGTGTTCGCGTGCATTTTTGGACCTCTGTAATGAAGACAAGGATGGTGTATTGAGTCGAATTGTTACTGGAGACGAAACTTGGGTTCATCATTATGAACCTGAGTCCAAACAAGACTCCATGCAGTGGCATAAAAAGGGCACAGCACCTCCCAAGAAATTTAAAGTGTCACAATCAGCTGGGAAACTCATGGCAACGGTATTTTGGGACTCGGAAGGAATATTGTTGATTGATTATAAAGATAAAGGTGTTTCTATAACCGGAGAATATTACGCTTCAATATTAGAGCGACGAAAAGAAGCCATTAAAGAGAAAAGACGGGGAAAATTGACGAAAGGTGTGCTGCTTTTGCACGACAACGCGCCCGTCCACAAGAGCCGCGTTGCGTTAGCTGCCCTGCATAAGGTGGACTTCGAAATTGTGAATCACTCACCCTACAGCCCAGACCTGGCCCCGAGTGATTATTACCTGTTTCCGAAAATGAAAAAGAGCTGCGGGGTAAAAAATTTACTGCCGATGATGAAGTCAAGGAGGCAGTTTCGGCGTATTTTGCAGATAAAGAGAAATCATTTTTTTATGAGGGTATAAATAAATTAATTGAAAGATGTGAAAAATGTATCCGTTTTGCAGGTGAATACATTGAAAAAGAAAAATAATTTGGTTTTTTTATTTCCACCCCTTATCCCCCATTCCGCGAATATAAAAACGCTCCCTCGTATAACGGTCACGAAGCAGCGGAGGAAGAAGAAATAATAAGATATATAACGTGGAGCAAAAGGCAACAACATCAACCTTTAGGAACCTTCTGAAGAAGCTAACAGCATGATCAGCGAAACGTCAAGTGTAAACTTGTTTACGTGACAACCCTCGAAAGACTTCAACGCAGTAAACGACGATCGTACACTCAACTACTAAGTTTATAAAAGCCAAGAAACTTACAAAACCATTTAAAAATAATCTTCCGAATAAAATTGGTTTCTAGGAATTGAAATAAGAAGCAAGCAAGAAACATCTTTCAAAAAATTACAAGAACTAGACGTCGCATGTAAACGATGTTGCAATGCTTTCACAATCTATGAGTATTCTTAGCCTTGTACTCGAAAAATAAGTTATCATAGAAGAAATATAATTTAACTAGCAGCTTTCGAATCCGGCTACAAAGCCCCTATGCTTTTCTTGGTACCCATATACACCACAGCTACCAACTATTAGATGGAAGTAACCGTATTTGAAAATTATTTTGAGGAACATGTTTTGAATCTGATTTAGCCAAATTATGTAGCCATGTTAAAGCAGATGCTCACAATGTTGCCTCCAAGTATCGACGCGTCTACAAACTTTATGTTTCATAAGTACATACACTCCGCGACACTTGATTGAAAGCAATACCTATAACTTTGTTAAAAGAACACGTTTTTTAACTTTTGTATTTTGTGCCTTTTTAAATTACTATTTTAGGCTAGTTTTTAATTTTACTTGGAAACATGGCACGACACTTGATTAAACGCAATCAAATAAAACAATAAAATCGCTGGGAAAAAATATTGAATAATGAGTGTGACCACGATTCTTATTTACAACTTCAATCATTCTATTGGGTAAAGAATTGTATACATTTTGGATGTATTGTAAGGGCAAGCTTCTCGAATTGCTTGTTTTAATTGTTCCTTCTTCAGAAACTGGCTACCATCAGTGTAAATCCGTCGGGACAGCCATCCCCACACATTTTCTATTATGTTTAGATTGGGCGAGAGAGCTGGGCATGGCGATAAAGTAATTCCGTTGTATTGGAACCATTTTTGGGCAACTCGAGCATTATGTGCAGGCGCGTTATCCTGCTGATAAAATGAAATCTTGTGTGCCCAATTTATTTTGGATTACTTCTTCTTCATTTTCCATGAGTTGAAGATACTTTTGAACAGTTAAGGCTCCCTGTACGAAAACTAGATCGACGGCTCTGGCATTAGAAATTGCACTCCATACCATTATTCCTCCACCACCTTGCGGCTTACGAGATATTATTCTGGGTTCCTTTCTCAAATCATGCTAGTAATAGCGGAAACCGTCGGATCTAGCTTAAAACGTTTTTCGTCTGAAAAAACAACTTTGTTCCAGGTTTCCTGTCACACAATGTGCTCCCTGGCAAAATTCAATCTTCGTTTTCGATGTTGGGCATCGTTGGGGATTCTTTGAACTGTTCTTACGGATGCACATGTTCCTGCGGCATCCCTAATTTGCCTTGCCGTAGCTGCAGAATTCGATACAATCCTTAGGATGTTCCGTTTTTCTCGGTCGGTAGTCGCTGTAACAATTCCGTTTTTTGCCATAATTTTCCTTGTCTTGAAGATAATTGCAGATTACACGATCACTCCGTCTTAACTTTCTCGCTATTTCTTGTATTGAAAGGTTTTTGTTTTTCAAAACGTCAATTTGTCCGCTTTCCACTTCAGCGAGCGTTTTTAAACAAACTAGTCAAACACAATTTTTTCTTAAAAACTAACTAGAACTATCGCACAACAACCTTTTCTTACCGCTTACACAAGAATAACTGAAATGCGTTAAAATTGTGCAACCCTTGTTTTTAAATATAGTACTGGCGGTCAATCAAGTGTCGCGGAGTGTATTTATTAATCTCAATCTTGTACGTATTGTGTTATAAATCAGGATAAAAACAATATCTTCAGAAATCCACCTTAATGTTAAGGATATTTTTAAACTCGATATCTATTTTTACATTATATTCTCGTACACAAAACTGTTATCAAATTTTCTACAACAATACAGAAAGATTCGAAAAAGTATTCTATAAAGAAAACTAATTATCATAATTCTAATATAAGACTAAAGCCACAAACAGAAAAAATTAATTTTACCTTGCGCTAAAGTAATTCCCAGTACTCCATCCAAATTCATTTGATAGTAATACTTTTCCACAAAACTCAAGAGATTCTCGATGGAAAATATAATTTCCTTAATCTCCACTGTTACTTCATCTTTTCTGTTGTCGCAGAATACACAACCGGATAACAATGACAGTATTAACAGTAATAATGACCTCATGTTACCTCATGGACTTACAATTTGTCAATAAGCACCTATTGAATCCGGTTTGCAATTTTTAAGTACGCCAATATAACGGTTAGCTATATAATCTACTTTATTGATAGATACGGTTTCATTAACCGTGTGGTGTTAAGCAGTATATCAAAAAATACTACGTAATAGATAAAAATAATTTATTTGGAGGATTAGGGTACGAATATATTTAATTAAAATAGGTAGTCACGATTATCGTGCGTATACATTTAATAGCTACACGCAGATATTATAAATTACAGCCTCTACCAGAATATGTACTTAACAAAAATTCTTCAAATCTTCGTCAGCTGATACCGCAATATGATCGATAAGGCAGATACGCCTAATCCTGTTGTATGATCTGCACAACCATGTTCTAATATATTCGTTTCTCTTTTTGCACGGGAGCTGTAAGGGTACACTTTGAAGCAGCCATTATGACTTTGGAGTGCTAATATATGCGATGTAAACTCGTCTTTTAAAAACTCCGCGTAACCTTCATAACCGCATAGAGTCACTAAAACGAAAAGGAAATTATTAAGAAAACATTCTGAAAAATCATAATAAATAAAACACAAATAAAGCACTTTGTAGTTCTTTCACTTTTGCATTAAGAGGGAAGAACCACGACGTATAAAATTAGATTAGAGTGATTAGAGTGCTTTTAGATTCATTCTAATCAAGTCCATTGATATGACACCGCTCCAGCAAGGTAGCTGCATACACAGTTATCCAGTTTCGGACGTATGGGGCCCAAAATGGACACTTGCGGTACACCTTGTTGATTGCTACTATACACTGATGATGAGACAACTGGGTTTTTACTAGCAAACTCAACCATCAATTATATCAATTTACGCAATAGCATGAGTGAACAAAACCAAATTGTATAAACGATATATCTAAAGAAATGTCATTATTGTAGAATACATTTTTTTCAAATATCTTAGCTAAGAGATATAAGCAATTCAATGGTTATCTCCCTTCATATGAATGGTCACTATCTTAGCAACTTTTAACATTTGGAAAGATTTAACAGCAAAATGATCTCTAAACAACTCGAAAATACTGTTTGGACAATCTGTGTCTCTGACTGCAATATTAGATGAGTAATCATCATTAATATTTCTTTATTTGCTATTCTTTGACTTTTTGCTTATAAAATGAAGCCACCATGAGAAATCTAACACTACACATTCTACATACAGTGTATAAAAGCCAAATGGAATAAATTCATTATTTCGGTTATTGTAAATATTTATAAAAATCCCGAAACACGTAAAATTTAAATTATAAACTGATATTCCTCAAACGCGAAAATGCGATCCCTACTTTCAACCCCCTTCGAATAACAAGTACAACTCCCATTTTTTTAAATGGGAAGTATAGACTTGTGATATATCCTTTGAAAGGTCTCTTTATTCTCTATTCAAAAATGTTATCGTTTTTAAGTTTGTTGTAACAATTAAGATAGAATAAAATAAAATTATGTTGCTATCGAAGTTCGCTACAATATACTCAAAAAATAAAATATAATGCAAAATGTAAAACACCAAAAAGAACTATGAATGCCAATGAAGTAGATGCCCATTTGCTGTTATAAAAACTGTTGTTGGTAACAGTCTGTTCCAAAATTAATGTCGCTTGATGTGATGGAAGATACATTATAACTTCTGTTGCGAAACAGAAGCAATACAATATTGATATTCATCAATCAAAAATTGTGTCGAGTTATAGTAAAGATGATTTTTATTGGATCTTTTAATTGCGGGGGTGACATTAATTTTGGAATAGACTGTACATACAATAACATTCGTAGAAAAAGAATGACAATAGAACATACAACCATCTGTTTATGCGATAAGTCGACATCGCGTTACTTTTTTTTGCTATAAAAACAAACAAAAAGATATAGAAAAAGAGATTTAATTCCTAAAGGGGCGCACACACTGCGTTTTTGTTCGACAGTTTTGTTCGACGAACAAGTCTGTTCGAACAAAAACCGAAATGTGTGAGTTAAAAACCGTCGTTGATGTTGGCGTACAAAGCTGCTGAAAATAATCTGGAGAAGCATTTTTCTTTACATTTTACATTACATTTCATTTTTTGCGTATATTGTAGCGAATTTCGATAACAATTGTTAACACAAACTTAAAAACGATAACATGTTTGAATAGAGAATAAAGAGACCTTTAAAAAAAATGGTGGTTGTACCTGTCATTCGAAGGGGGTTGAAGGTAGGGATCGCATTTTCACGTTGACGAATGTCAATTTATAATTTAAATTTGATGTGTTTCGGGATTTTTTATAAATATGTACAGTAACCGAAATAATAAATTTATTCCATTTAGCTTTTACACGCAGTATATGTAAGTCACGGGTTGTCAGATGATGCAATCATCGTCATTAAAATAAAACAAAATTTAAAAAAAAAAAAAATGAGGAAAATTATCATGTAGTGATTGGTCCCGCAACAGATCAAAAAATGGTTGATTCTCCATTTGGTCAACAAAACGTGATATTGAAGCTTCTTCAAAGATTATTTTAGTGCGTTAGGAGTGCTAGGCTTCAGTCAGAAAAAGGAAAAAGATAATGACCTCAGTAGCATCAAACTTTTTGTCTAAAGATTTCTTCAAATTTGGAAACAGGAAATAATCACTAAGGACTAAGTACTAAGGCCCAATTCAAGAAATTTTGCCATGGCGACTACGCACTTGTGCATCCAGACATTGTCCTGATGAAGGAGTGGTTTATCGAATTGTACATCTCAAAAAAACTGTCGTCATGACCATTTTTGCCAACGAACTGATCAGCGCCGTACACGTCTATGAAATTGTGCAAAACCATCTGGGTTGCGCTTGAACAATGCCAAACACTCCTTCAAAGTTGTTACACGATCTCGTTTGTAACCAATTGTGAATAAACGTGGCACCCAGCTTGTGAATAGCTGTTTCAAACGGAAATGATCATTTGACATTGAAAGCACTGAGCTATATGACATGCTTATGAGTGCTATACAATCAGCCAACAGCATATCGTGGAATTTTGCAATCGTTTCGGATGTAGTGACCTCAATTTTGCATCCAGAACATTTAGCCTCGCTCATGCTTATAGACATAGTATTTATCAAACTTAGACTTGGTTTGAGCGATGGCTTTTAATAGTAAAAAATAGGACTTGACAAACACACCATTCACTTTTTTTCAATTCTCAGAAAAAAACCATCAGCTTATATGCTTTCAATGGCTATCAAACTTTAAGAAAATGATGCAGCTTCTACAAACTTTGACGATTAGTTCTTTGTGATGAAACAACATCTATTGGTATGGTCTTAAACTGTAAGCGTGACGTTATTTTTGTTTATCCATCGAGGTCCAAAGTATAAATTTTATTAAAATCTTTCTCATGTGCAATACTTTAATTAAAATTAGTCTGTTTCTAAATTAATCCGAAAGTTTTCAGTTATCAATCATACACTTAATCCCACACAGTTTTTCTATATCTAACTAACACTGGGCTTTGTCAGTTTCAAGTGTGATTCAATATGATTACAATAACGAGGATGGAGTTTTTTTGACACAATTTTGAATGTGAATCTTTTTACTATGGATAAATTGGTAACTATATGCTGATTAATGAATTAAAATTAAAATTATTGGAATAATAAAGAAAATACCTTGTTCCATTAATAGATCATCCAATGTGGGTATAAAACCAAACTCTTGATTTTTACAGGCCTCCCAATAAATATACGAACAATACACATGTATTTTTTGCTCGACGAACAACCTATTAAAATGGCATTCTTGCGATCGGGCTATTTGTAAGTATAGCAAACTGAAATATTTCTTTCAGGAATATCTACAAGCGAAATTGAGCGGGGACTTACCTGTGAGTTACTCCATAAGCAGGCTCCATATTACGGATATGTTTTATCATCAATAACTCGCAGAAAGCACTGATACCACATTTATGCTGCTCACAACAATGAGGATGCTGCTTTAATAATTCCATAAAACAATCATCGCTTTCTGATTCCGCCACATCGCTCGTCATTAAATAGTCTATGAACTTCTTTCTAGTATCAATGTTATTCCAGAAAGATTTTTCCATGTGACTCATGTTTAATAACTTCACGCCGAAAGCTATAGGTTTTCGCCATGCTTTAATAACCAATACGGTCTGTGAAACTATAATGTTTAAAATTCTATACTACATGCGATACTAACTTTGCAATTATACTAACATAGTCTGTTCTTGTAGTTGTTCTTTAAATGAGGTTTTATATGTTGTATGGTTTCGTTGGTCATGTGTTCCAATAAACGAACTTTTGCTTTATGCTCCTGAGATACACCTTCTCGCATCTGTTGTTGTAAATTAGCTGAAAATTAAAATTATATTCTTATAGAATCAATGTATAAAAATGTGTTTACAGTGACTCATCTTCGTTACGGCCGTTTCTCAAATATCAAATTCTCAAAATCATGTGCAAGTCGACAAGCATTGAATATTGTGGAATAAATAATCCATCATGTTGTGCAACAACCTATTGCGTAACATGAACGAATTTCCTGACATTTCTTGCACAACAAACGCGTTGTGCAGCTATTTGTACTATCAATGGCAGTGTTGCCCAAATTCTATCAGTCAGTTTATTTCAAAATTGACAATAACATCTTTAGGAAAGTCAAAACAAGGAAGGTACTAAACCTACATGATTTAACTATAAAACGAAGGAAAAAACAGTATCAACTGTGATTTACAATAAAAGAAATTGTTCTATTCTATAAAAAGCTTTGTTAATTAACACTTCTTTTATTTCTTTTTTTAAATTGTCTAAATGGTAATATTTTAATTTCATTTTGCAAACTATTATAAAATTTAATTACTTGATATTTAACAGACTGCTATGTTAAAGATATTCTGTGATAAAGAATAGTCAGGGATGAATTACTTCTTGTTGAATAATTATGTACATCCGACTGTATTTTAAACTTTTCTAAATTATTTCTTGCAAAAACTAAACAATTATAAATGTATAGTGATCGAATAGTTAATATTTTTAAATATTTAAAATAAGCTTTGCAGTGTTCTCTGCTCCTAACTTTCATTATAGCTCTTACACATTTTTTTGTGTTTTGAAAATTCTCTCACCTTATTCTGTACTACCCCATGGTCAAATACTGTTATTCACCAGTGAATAAAAGTCGGAGTAATATACAGGGTGTTTCATAATATATGCGCAGGACTTCAGGATGTGATAGCTTGTCCAAAAATTTGAAAAAAGGTTTCTGTCAACTTACCTTCTAAAATGTACCATTTTCGAGATACAAGGTGTTGAAATTTATTTTTAAAAAATTGTTTTTTTGAAATATCTCCGGAACCGCTTATCGTAAAGAAAACAGCGTTTGTAACCATTTTCTACTTATAATAAGCTAAGCTGTGTGCGAGTAAAAAAAATTTAAGTCATAATTGGTGAAGATTTTGAAGGGTTAGTGGTTGTTTTTCTCCTCAACTTCTACGCCACTGGAAAAAGTACGGTTTTGAGACGCCCATTTGAACCGCCAATGTTTTTTTACACAAAAAAGATACTGTTGGTCATGAGCTCTAAAGTTGACCGTTTTCGAGAAAAATCAACTTTTATTTCAGTTCAAAATCTTCACCAATTATGACTTAAAATTTTTTTTCTCGCACACAACTTAGCTTATTATAAGTAGAAAATGGTTACAAAAGCTCTATTCTTTACGATAAACGGTTCCGGAGATATTTCCAAAAAACGATTTTTTTAATTAAATTTCAACACTCTGTATCTCGAAAATGGTGCATTTTAGAAGGTAAGTTGATAGAAACTTTTTTTCAAATTTTTGAACAAGCTATTACATTCTGAAGTCCTGCGCATATATTATGAAACACCCTGTATATTAGTTTGGCAGTGTCTACGTCTGTTATTTATTATTATTATTTAATTTATTACATAAGTAATTTATATGCGTAGTCCAGCTGAAGTTGGAGTCGATGTGCACTTCTAACATTTTTGCGGAACTTGTCTGTGCTGGTCTTGTTTCGAAGATGATGTTTTGTATTTTGTGTTTATTTAATTTCAAATTATTAGCCCTAAATCAATTTTCCGCATTCAATATGTCTAGCGACTCAAACTCGGCTAAAGTTTCTGCTGTTGTTGGTAAATCTGAAGAATAGCGCATAAGTCATTAATATAGATAAGGAACAATATTGGTCCAAGTTTAGATCCTTGTGGTACTCCACAATCCATGTACTGATCTTCTGAAAGTTTATTGTCAATCATGACTATTTGTTTTCGACTGGTAAGTCGAAATAATGTAATGGTAATAATTGTCATAATGGTAATAATTAAGTAATCTATTTTTTAAGATCTCTTCAAACACTTTGGAAATTATCGGTAAAATAGAAATTGGCCTACTTATAACACTCATGATCATTTATATTGCCTTTCTTATGTAATGGTATAATTTTAGCTATTTTTAGTTCATTGGGGAAGACATTATCTCGAATGCAGATGTTTAAAAGTCTAGCTAAGGCTTCAAAAATAAAAGGTGCTACATGTTTTAAAATTGATGACGTCATGCCGTATATATCCTCTACATGAGATGGTTTGAGGTTTATAATAGTGATAAATACTTCAGTTTCCGAAGTACATTCTAGGTAAAACGAGGTATGTTGATAGTTTCCTAATTTCTCTAAGAAATAGTTCGAAGTACAAGTTGATGCCGGTATACTACTCAAAATTACTTACGGTATAGAAGCAAAGAAAATATTAAATTCATTTGGAGTTATTTCTACGGGTTTTCTTTTATAAGACTTACATTTCACGTTTTCATTAATAATTTTCCATGCTGCTTTTTAACTTATTTTCAGAATTACGTATAAAGTTAATATTTGAATTCTCTTTGGTTTTACTTAAATTAAAACTAATTAAAACTATACTCCTTTCTATACTTTTTAAACAGTTCTTCAGATTCTTGTGTTCTTGTGAACTTAAAAATTATTTGTAAAGCATTAACAGTTTCTTTAATTTTCTTTAAATTGTTTGTATATCAACTTGGTGATTGCCTAAAAGTGGTTTGCTTTAAACATGTTTCCGGAAAGCAGTACGTAAACAGCTTCTCGAACTGCGAAAAAAGACTCGAAACATATCCACAGCTTTGTTCTGTTGAAAGACAATGTTCCAATTGAAATTTATGATATCTGAAGTAAAATTTATTCTTAATTACATACCGATACAGGCAATACCTACATAATGGAATGGAGGAACAAAGGTTTACCACCCCCTCGAAAGTTTTGTGCAATATCATCTGCAGGGACGATCATGGCCGCAATATTGCAGGATTCCGAAGGAATTATCCTTATAGACTTTTTACAATGTGCTCCAATTATAACTGGGCAATATTATACTGCTTTAATTTCAAAACTACGTGATTCCATCAAAGAAAAAAGGAGAAAGCTCAAACGTAGAGTGCTGTTTCATCGGGAAAACGCTCCTGTCCACAAAAGCTGTGTTTCAATAGCCGAAATAAATAATGTAGCTTTTGAAATTTTCCAACAGCCGTCCTATTCTCTAGATTTAGCTCCTAGTGACTTCCAACTTTAAACTCAAAGAGCACCTTCGTGGGATTCACTTTTGGGCCGATGAGGCACTGATGATAGAAGTGAACGAGTGGTTTGCAGCCCAAGAGAAAACATTTTTTCCGAGGCCGTTAAAACTCTACCATCGTTATAGTAAGTGTATCAATGTTGTCGGAGACTATGTTGGAACATAAAAATTCCACCTTTCTAAATCATTTAATTCTGTCTGGAACAATAATATCCGAACTGACCTCGTATATACCAACTTTTTCAAGAATTTGCATTTAGTAAATAAAGACTTCGCTTGAAATTTCTATGAAAAAAGGTATCGCTTTGATGAACTTCTCTACGATAAAGAAATTAAGTTTAAAGCAAAGCTTCTATTTATTAAAATAATTGAATTAAAACTGGACCATAAATCATAGAAAAAAAAATGAATAAAAACAGCACTATAAGTTGGAGCAATTATTTTGGATATGTACTGCCTATACCAAAAAATGTTATCAATAATGGGCCCCAGACTGTTAATAGCAGCGAAACAGAAATATATTTTTGTAATGCTTTATTTGCAATTAAAATTATAAATCATGGGAAAGAAATATCATCTGACTTGTTTGTATATTATCTAATTACGAAGACAAAATGTAAAATTCCGTGAGAAAAAATCTCCATACCTATACCGTTTACATTTTGAAAAGTAAATCAAAGTACTTAGATAAGTATCTATACAGGATCATTCACTTACCTTCGGTCAAAACCAAACCAAACAACGCATCCAAATTCATCTTTTTGGCGTTCTGCTTCATATACTGAAGAGCACGTTGTAACCCAGTAATAACCTGATTCGTGTAATCATGATGATTACCATAAGATATGGACACGAGATAAAAATAAAGAACCACACCAACAGCTACCTTAGACATCACTGGAAATAATTTTCTCTTGGCGTTTTCTTTTATATACGTGTTAAACTGTATTAGTCAAGTCTCAACCCAGAATTAATCGAAAGAATTTGAACTCAGTAGCGACTCGTCCGCAAGAAACAGGTGCTGTACGAAGCAAGAATTGTCTTCCTTCGAAGTTATTCATCTTAAAGTTAAGAGGGTTATTGTATACATCAAGGAAAATTATAAATATTGAGAAAGAACACGCATATTTGTACGTAATATTTTGACATTACTGTCAGAAAAACCTTTACTGTCATGATTATTTTAATAGATCTTATAGGATAGGACAACTACTCACTAGGTCATATTAATAGGACACAACGGTTTACGTAGATGAATGTGTGAATGATTATTCCTTCCTACACAAATTAATAACCTAATATTTTTATTTTGCATACCCATACTGCCTTTCTGTTTTATTTATTATAAAGATATTCTCTTGATCTAAAAATATAATATTAAGTATGGAGGGACATTACGTCATCCTTTGATGTAAATCAATTAGTGTACGGTATATACACCTACAAATATGTATCCGTAAGTACCACGTGGAATGTAATATATTATCGCATAAATAACAATATACAATATATAACTTTAATTAACGTGGGAGATAAAACTGAATTTACCAACGATAATACACTGAAACCCGCGAATATTTCAATATAAATGCTTTTTTAATTACCTACAAGCTAATTAAGTGCAATACACTTTAACAAAACTTTCCTCTAATTTTAGAAATGTTTATTATTAAAGTGTATGTATAAATTTTGACATGTGTATCATTAGGTTTGGCGTTATGTTTTTCAATCTAGAAGAAAAATTAATTTTACGACAAGAAAATAGTAAAAATTCCACTGGAACAGGTAACAAGTGTGATAGGGACTTGACAGAGAAACACTGATAACGAACTGAACTTCAGGACTAGTTTGGGTGCCAACACTTTGATCCCTTCAGGTGTTAAGGTCCGGCTTAATGCTTGACGCTCGCAAGGTTAGGGCTCTGCTTTTTCAGTTCACAGAATCGACACGTGTCTTGATCAACTTTGCCCATCTTTTTAAGATGGTAGCTTAGAGGGCAGTGACCAGTCAGAAAGTCCATAAGAGTCCTTAACTCTGATTTGCTGAGATCAAGTTTTTTACTATTGTTTAGCGAGGAGTAAATAAATTTCCCTTGTGTTTATCCCCAGAGGGGAGCCATTTCCTTTGTCTCCCATTCTTGAACTTCATTCTTAAGCTGGCTTTTGAGAACACCATTGGTCCAATAAAATGCATGTCAGTTGCTGTACAAGTTTGTTCGCGATATCATTTCCTTTGATATTGCTATCTGTGCCCAGGTACCCACAACAGGGATATCCTCTTTATTGTGGCTAGTCTCGTTACATTCATTCAGATGCTAGAGCTTTTAGAGCGCCGCCTACCTCTATAATTCTAGGGCTCTAAAGACTATGGTCTCAGGTCCATAAATCCCAATCCCTACCCTTTGTTTGTCTTCGATCCGTCTGTGTACCAGACAAGTAAATCACTTTCGAATTTAGATCCTCGCGAGCCGGAAGTAGAACCCTGAATGGTTGCTCGTGGTTTAGTTAGACAGGCGTTGTAATATGGATAACAATAAATTTCTATCACCATCATCGCTGCAACTTTAAATCTTTTAAAAGATATTTTATTTGAATTCGTCGAATCACATACATATACAGTACGTTTTTCTAAACTGTTGCCATAGGGTAAAAACTATATCCCCTGTTAACTTATGATGCAGTGCATATTTGGTGCTAATTCCTCTTTTAGTAATAAATCACCAATAAGACTACAGAATGCATACTGTTTGAAACCACAAGCAGTTTTATTTGACTAATTTTACTCTTCAAACTTGAAGGTAGTAAACATACATAATTTGACAAATCAAAAATGTACAAATGTCATTTTATCCACAAGTTCTGCCAAATACCCGGTTATTGTGAACAATTGTTTAAAAATGTCTGTTTTCTCAACTAAAGAACGTGTTGAACTTGTAACAGCATTCATTAAAGGTATGTCCAGTAGAGAAATCAGCCAGAATTTTGCTGCTGCATATCTCGAAAAACCGAAAAGAAACTCATATGTTGTTACAGGAGATTTAAGAATGAATATCTGTATGGCGGTTGAAGAAGACACCACCACACTTACGTCTCTGACAGAAGAATTTCACGCTTCAAGAAGCAGCTGCTTTAAACCCTTGAAAATGGAAAAGTTCAAGTCGTAAAAAATTAAAAATGTGCAGAAACTATTGCCCCGCGATTCTGCGAATTCTGGATGGAAAAAATTAATGAAAATCGAAATATTTTAAATAACATTCTATTTTGTGATGAAAGTTCGTTCACATTAAATGGTAAAGTTAACAAACAAAACAGACAGGTTTGGCCAAGAGAAAATCCTTACAGAACAAAAGAAACACATACATATGTACGCAATATCGTGATAAAGTTAACGTGTGGGTTGGAATTTTAGGAAATAACTTAGTAAGGCCATTTTTTATTGACGGAAATTTGAACCAGCATGAATACATAGATCTTCTTCAAATGGAGATAGGCCCGCAGCTGGATGCTTTGAGATGTAATGGAGCAATAATATTTCAACAGGATGGAGCACCAGTGGGATTGGCCAACATGGATCATTCCATTGACCTGCTCGAAGTCCTGACCTAACACCACTCGCTTCTTTCTTATGGCGGCATTTAGGAACACAAGTTTACGACCCCATAAGAAGTCAAAAAGAAACTGTGGAGAAACTAAGGGCAAGAATAACTGAAGCTTGAATTCCATTACAGTACGAACTTTACCAAACACTCGAAGAAATTTTCAAGATCGCTTGGGACATTGTCTAGCAGTCGAAGGAAAACACTTTAAACAATTCCTTTCATAATTACTGATAATCTTTGTTAATTTGTTATGTTATTTGTGCTTTAATGGTTTCTACGGTTTGTTTTTTATAAATAAATGTTTACATATTCTATCTTCTAAAAGCTAATTTAGTGATAGCCTCGAAGAGCTTTCGCTATTTATTTTTTTAAACAAAACTTGCTAGAAATGATAGTGGTAAGAAAACGCTTTGATAAAATTATTTTTTCAAAACTTTTTCGACAGTTTAGAATATTGAATTGTAATCTGTCCGATAGTTTAAAGAATCTTCCAGCTTTGTTCCAAAAAAGGTTTAAATATTTTCATCAGAACAAAAGTTAGCAAAGGGTTGAATTTTTACCATGCAATTCCCTATGGCAATAGTTAAAAAAAACGACTGTACCTATATCACATATATAGACACATCGAAAAAAATCATAATTAGGGTAGGCTATGTGAATGGATTGTTACTTTAGCCACTTCCACATAATGACATTTATTCTTTGACATTTAATTTGAAAACGTTTGTGTCAATATTTCTGAGTTTATTAAATTACGTTAAATTGAAAAAATGGTATTCAACACAGAGCAGGAAGCTAAAATGATCGAATGCTACTTCCGTACAGGTGAGAAAGTAAATGGCGAGTGGCAATATTCAATTCTAGAATGCATGGCCGACTTTCGTGAAGAATATCCTGCATTAGTATTTGATTACAATAGTTTTTACAATGTTTTGACAAAATCTGTGCAGTTATTCAGGGAGACCGGTGACGTTGGTGGAAAAACTGGTAGTGGACGGCCATCTAAACATACAGCTGAAAATATTGGAGTGATTCGGCATATTATTGATATTGATGAAAATCCAAAAACGTCCATTTCAGCAATGGCGCAACAGACAAATCTGTCCTATGGCACATGCCAACATATTCTAAAGAAAAGTTTACACTGTCATGCATACAAGCGGCAATGTTTTCATGAGCTTCTTCAAGCGGATTATCGTTACGATTATATTTTGCATACGTGATGGTGTCATTGTGTTTTCGAACAGCTTCATATTTTTAGCACTTTTTAGGTTAGTTTTCATATCTTTTCGCGTTATTTTTTCCTTTTTAAAATTAGCAGTGCTTCGCAAACATAATGTTTTCGACAATAAATCGTTGTTACGAACACATTTCAACAACCACACTTCGATAACCGTCTTGCCCGTAAATGTCAATCTGTCCTACTATCATGTCAATATTAAATGAATTATTTATTTCTGTTTATATCGGAGTATCATTTCGAGGTTATAAACTATGGTTACAATAAAATGTCATATAATAAATGTCAATGTGGTAGTGGCTAAAGCAACGATCAAACACAATTACATAGCCTACACTAATTATGTTTTTTTTCGATGGCACGTTATGTATATCACAATCAAACACAACAATGAACAATTCTGTACCACTAAAAGTAAAGCTGTCGTTGTTTAAACAGTAGCTTCTGACGAATGGCTTCCATATATAATAACAATATTTTGATTCTGTTCTAAAAGAAATAGATAGGTTTTTTCCCCCAAAACGTATAGCTTCTAATAGTAAATGAAAATAAGTGGTGGGTGGTGGATATTGGATATAGTTGAACAAGAAATTTTGCGATGAAGTCCAGAGAAGAATATCAATTTTTGGTTAATGGCAATATTTGCTGCAGCATTTGTCGTGGCAAATGCATTATGACTTACCAGTTTATCTGAGCAGAACTTGAATCTGTATAAAATGCTTTCCAACCCATACTGTTAATTGTCTAGTTTGATGATTAAAAATGAACAACAAACATAAAAGTAGCAACTTCATTTTCAAAACTTTTGTATCTAACAAAATCTTTATTTACATTTGAAATAATAAATGAGGTACTTACGACGATCAACAAGAATTAAAAATTTATAAAAATCTTTAAAAATTCTCTTCTAAATTACTATTTGATGTAATTTTATGTTATGTTAAAACTAGATTCAAAGATTGGAATTAAAATGTAAAGTGGGTAATAAATATTACAAAAATTATGTATTAATCTGTTATTATTTACAAATTGCAATGTTAACAGACGCGTTACTGTTGTATTCATACATTAAAGAGTATGTAATGAAGTTTATAAAAAACATATCATTCATGTTCATTTCTTGTCATTCCGCTACTCCTTCCTCAGTCTTCATAGCTACGCCCCTGTCGGATATAAAAAAATCTCACCTGGCGTAATTTATTTATTTTCTATTCACGGCAGAGACGTCGCTTGGCTGATATCTCTTCATTTCATGTCACCTACGACTCCGAGGTGGAATTTATTTCAGTAAATGAAAACAAAAACCTGCCATCAACATCAGCAGCTCAACACATCCATTTTAATTAACCGCGGTTATATCTACCGTAGCCTGTACAAGAAAGCCAGCGATTATATGAAATATGATAATTGAGGTATTATCACCTCTCATGGAAATCTATTAAAACAAACTGCGATAAGTTTAATGTTCACGTAATATGAATTCAAAATACGCTGGACGAAAATGAAGAAAGAGAACGATAAGGAGAAGCGGATTAAATATGTGTAAGGGAATGTCAGGAACTTTAATTGAAACACGCCCACTATATTGTAAAGAATATAAGTACCACAAAAGTTGTAGATATTACTGCAACATTACAAGCTCGTTTTAAAATAGCTTGTTATCTATACAGCGTGGAAATAAATTGGCATGCAGATCGTTTTAATAGTAAATTAGAAACGTGCGAGGGACCAATACAGAATCTTGAGGTAGCTCAATATTAACATCAATAAGAAAATATTCATAGCTAGCTATTGAAACGCTCTGTTTTCTGTTTTTGAGATAAGATGTTGTGAGACAATTTGAAATGATTCTATTTACTTTATATTGCTGTAATCTATGTATATCAATAAATATTCCTAAACAATATTTCTTATCACCCATAGCTAGTTACCATAAACGGTCTTCAAGAATTCTAAAAGAGCGATGTCTGTAGATTTGTTAAAACAAAATCCATGTTGATTAAGAGGGACACTAAATTAAAGCTTTTAAATACTCGGTTAATTCTTTGTTCATATCTGATTCCTAAATCTTACTGAAAGCAGATAACAAACTAACAAATTGAAAAAGTCATCATCAAAAGAAGTGAAGATGGTGACACTAAATTACATATGGACCCGGGTTTCAATTCTCTGGAGGGACGGTGACATTTTTTTTAGCGAGTTGAAATACGGATCGACTTACCATTCGCTGTTGGTAACATTCATTGTTATGAAATCGACTTTTCTGTAGAAAATTTTAATTGAGTGGACACAAGGACAGCTCCGAGAATTAGATGCATGTGAAAGACACAACCCTCATAAACAAAAATTAATTATGCTTTTACTATTAAAATTAAATGAAAGCAATTATATAATAAATTTAGAAAACCGCCGTGTAATAAAAATAATTTCATCTCCTTCAACAATTTTTTATTTTTCTTGTAGAATTAAAGATAATCCATTTTTATTTGCATAAATAAAATAAAAAATAACATTCAGGTGTTTAATATTATGAGTATTAATAAAAAAATATTTAAATTAAAATATTTTGGAAACTAGTTTTTCTTTATTGCGCCATCATCATTTAGTAGATTAATGTTCATCAGGTACTGTAGTCTGTAGTCGGCTGTAGTATTATAAAATGGGTATTTACATACTTATATACTTATATGATATGTAGGTTTTGTAGGCCAAGTCCATGTTTATGTTAGTTAAAGTTTTTATCAGAAGAGAATTAATCTAAATAAAATGTGGATAAAAAGCGTCTCTGTTAAAGTAGGTGAGGGTCCAGAAATGGAAGCTGAATTAAGTATGGACAGCAGGAGAATAGATGTGATTTATCGAAATCGATTGTGTTCAATTAGATAAAGGCGAAATTGATACATAAATTTGGTAGTATGAGGCCAGACAATTGTCCAATTACGCTTTGGCACTGAAGAAAGTAAAAGAACATTTTTAGAATGTGCCTTCCACAATAAGTAAGAAGAAATGATTCACTTCTTAACAGAATCATTAAAAGGATAATTTGTTTAAAGTCAAAATATTTTTGAAAATTTGTTTGTTACATCTAATAAGTATATTCTAAATTAGCAATCAACTGAGAAACATTTTTACCATTAAAAGTGTTCTACATTTTAAGCAAATTTGTGTATAATTATGATTTAAATTACTTAATATAGAATATCTTTTTTTTTTTTTCTAGAGAAGACTCTGGTAACTCAAGTTCACAAACAACCCCATCACCACCATTAGAAAATGAGCAATACACATAATATTCATAATATATATTTAGCAAGGGACAGCATCAATATAGATCAAAAAACGTAAATTTTGAATAATGTAGTTAATTAAATTAAACACACTGTCAATTTTTTTAGAATGTGTTTTATTTAGTAAGTGTAATATTGACCTTGTCCTTTTCTTTTCTCTTTGTAAATAACTTATAGACTGATTTAACTGCATACTACATGATACATAGATAATATTATTATAATTTTTATATACATACATTAAGTAATGTATATTTGTATATTCTCTAATAAAATTTACTAACAATTCAGAAAAAAAAGATATTTTAGTAAAGACAAAGTTTTTTAAGTGAATTATTACCTGTAATCGTTCACTAATTATGAATAAAAATTGGTCAATCGACATCAAATTTTTGCATATTTCCGTCGAACGGGATAAAGCGGATTCAAAATAGACATTTTTCGATAATATGGTGTAGAGTGTTGGGTAAAGGGAAAACTACGAACATCATTTCTAATAAATTATGTGGTCGCGTTAAGGTACCTATTCACGTTCAGTTAGCCGGCCGTCCGTTGACTGGCCGGCCGGCCATTATCAATACTCAAACTACACCTTCAGTTTTGTTCACCGATTGTGTCCGACAGTTTTCTGCCGGTTTCGATGGTTGCCTTCAATTCTTAAGTATTTCACTACACGCGATCAGTTTACGTCGACAATTGAAACATGTCACATGAAGAGTGCGCCGCTGCAATTGTTACGAGCACACGAGCAGAGAAAAGAAAACGGAAAACAATCTGGATGAAAGAGTGGTTAACAAGGCGTAGCACTCTATCTCATATGGAGCTTATACGAGAACTCCGACAATCGAGTTCAAGTGATTTAAAAAAATTTCCAGGGCGGGGACTGGAATGGGCGAGACCATGGAGTACCAGAGAGCATGGACATCTCTGGCCTCTCCCCACTTCTAAGCCTATCGAATGATGAAATGGTCAAGGAATACAGCTTTGAAAGGAATTTCCTCACCAACCTAAGCAACAAGAGAGAGTGGGCAGAAGAACACTCCACGTACTCCCTAAAATAAAACACTATCAAGTGGTATGTGGATGGTTCTAAAACCGATAAAGGAACAGGTGCAGGCATATTTGGGCCAGGAACCAAATATTCCGAGCCAATGGGAATATACCCCAGCGTCTACCAAGCGGAGATCAATGCCATTGGAAGATGTGCTCAACTGAACCTTGACAGGAACTATCGGAAGCAGAGCATTGCAATTTTCTCCGATAGTCAAGCAGCCCTAATGGCGCTGAGCTCTAACACTATCAGCTCGAAATTAGTCTGGGAATGTCTTAATAGATTAAACAACCTGGGCACGAAAAATAGAGTTGCATTATACTGGGTACCAGGACACACTGGAATCAAAGGCAACGAAGAAACTAATTCACTAGCAAGGAAGGCCGCCACAACTCTGTTTGTGGGACCTGAACCGTTCTATGGTATAAGGACGAGCACCTACAAAAAAGAACTTACAAATCGAGAAGAGAGGCTCAGAGCATCCCTCTGGGAGAATCTTCCTGGTCTGAGACACTCCAAGATCTTCCTTGGAAGCTACAATAAGCATAGAGCAAAAACTTTGCTGGAACTTAGCAGGAATAGATTGCGCATCCTTACAGGGTTCCTTACAGGGCACTGTCACCTTGCAGGTTCTGCGGGGCTGAGGATGAAAATCCGGAACACCTGACATCTTACTGCACCGCCATCACAGAAACCCGAGCCAACTATCTCGGCAAAGACGTTATAGACGAAGAAGATATACCTTCTCTGAAACCATCACAGCTAATGCAGTTTATCAAAGCTCTTGGACTGGATGGGGAACTTTAGGAGCGGGCATACCCCAGCAGCTTACAGCTCATGCAAGGGGGCACAATAGATCAATAGGTCGCAGCGCAATATCACCCTCATTTCAATCTACAATCTACAATGTCTCGACGCCAATGACAGCGACGGGGGCAGTTTTTGTTGTGGCCAAAATTTGAGAAACAGAGAACCAGATGTTATATTGTCACTAGCTTAAAGTTTTCCAAGCTGAAGTAATCGCCATCCAGACTTGCGCATGGGGCATGTTGAACTATCTACATAAAAATAGATCTCAAATAGTATTTCACACAATCTAAGTTGCCCTTAAAACACTGCAAGCTGTCAAGTTTAAATGCGAGGTACTGGGATGCCATAGGAGGTTCAAACAACTGGAGGAGCATCAGCATTTATGCTGATATGGGTGCTAAGCCATTGAAGAATTGAAGAGATCAAAGTTAATAAAATAACCAACATATTCGCAAAGAGATACCAGCGAACGACCATTCACACGTTCTAAACCGATAGGTGGCATGGCAAGATCAAGTGTTTTGTTAAATCTGAGCTTGCTGCTAAGACAAATAAACTGCATTCTTCAAAATCGAGGAAAGATCCTTCAAGACAGTTCTTACGACAAGCTAAGATTAGTCATGTGAACCATAACTGCTCATTGCCTACTGAATAAGCACACATAAAAAAACTTGTTTACGAAAATTGTAAGCAATCTTATGTTTTAAAATTATGTGCAGGGTATTCCATATTACGAGGATGAACCACAAGTTCATAAATATTTACGAAGCCATTAGTTAGCCCAACAATGTGTATTATTTTACAAATCGTCACCTTGTAATTCGTCCTCTGTTCTACATTTATCAAAGCTTTTTAAAAATAACTTTTAATTTTTCAAACCTTCATGCTCATATTTATATTTTCAGTAAAATAGCTTAGACGCATGATATATTTTTCAATGTTTTATAGGTTGAATAAACCTGCAACTAATGTACTACCACAAAAGGGTGTGAATTTGCACAAAATATTCACACATTGCCAAACATTTTGAACAAGTTGCAATAAAAATGATTAACGTTTTTGAGAATAATTATTAAGTTATAAAAATTCTACAATTTAGAAAAAAAATACCAATAGCAATTTATTTCTTGTGCTAATACTAAAAAAATGTTAGCAATTTAAATAAAATATCCAAACATGACACGATAATTAACCAAATTATTATGCAAGATTTATTTCATCAAGTATTTTTGTGTTACTATCTTATCCAATTAACATGACCTTGTTGTATAGAGGAATGTTATTAAACCATTGATAAAGTAGAGTAATGTGATGGTAGTTTCATTTTAGTCTGTTGTGTACCGCGTAAACATACCATGGAGATCTCCTTTAACGGTAAAAGAGCTCTGGTTACCGGTGCTAGTCAAGGTATTTTGTTTATATTAAATACATACATATATATCATGCATAATCGGCTACACAAAATAGATTCAGAAAATTTACTTAATATAACCTCAATTTCAACCTTTTCGTCTTCATTTATGTATGTGTTATATATATGTTATATCCATATAATATTATGTAACATCTAATCAATCGCAGCATTTAACACCACAAAAGAAGCAATTCAAACTTGCGCATATATAATGACATAATTCATTCATAGTATACAGAGTCACTAGAAATAACTTTACTCAATACACAATACATAATTCTTTTATCATTAATGACAATTTAATTCCATTCCAGGTATTGGCCGTGATATAGCCAAACAATTAGCATTATGTGGAGCTGAAGTTATTGCCGTAAGCAGATCAGTAGATCTTTTAGGTAAATTTCAAAAATTGTAGCAATTTTTTGATGAAATCTTTCTAATCGATTTATATCTCACAAAACAGCTTCTCTCCAACAAGAAGTTCCAGCAATAAAAGTAATCGCTGTTGATCTATCCAATTGGATTGGAACTAAAGAAATTCTAGGTAATATAGGACACATAGATTTATTGGTTAACAATGCTGGTTTAGCCATTCTGGAACCATTAACGGAAGTTACCGAGGAACATGTGGATCAGTAAGATCCCAGATATAAATTTTTATTTGTACAAAATTTAAATCAATTTTTTTTTAGATTATTTGCAATAAACGTTAAAGCTTTAATCAACGTCACCCAGATCGTTGCAAAAGATCTTATAGCCAGAAAAGTTCCCGGCGCCATTGTTAACGTATCATCTCAAGCATCTATGGCTGGACTTGAAGATCATTCTGTATATTGCGCTACTAAAGGTGCTGTTGATGCTTACACCAGAGCCGCTGCTTTAGAACTTGGTCCGCATGGAATACGTGTTAATTCTGTTAATCCAACCGTAATCATGACAGCAATGGGTCGGCTCGGATGGTCCGATCCAACCAAAGCAAATCCAATGCTTAAAAGAATACCTTTAGGACGGTAATTTTGTTTCCCACACGCCTTAAAAATTTTTAATCGCAATTTTTATTTCCAGATTTGGCGAAGTAAATGAAGTTGTTGATGCAGTGCTTTATTTACTAAGTGATCGTGCAAGTATGGTCACAGGAACGAGTTTACCTGTAGATGGCGGATTTTTGGCAGCTTAGAAATAAAATTATGTTCTCGTTATACAAAATTTTAATAAAATATTCACTGCAATAGTTTCATTCTCTTAATATTAACAACCTATTATCCTTAAATAAATTTAATAATAAATAATCAGCTAAATTCCTGAACATCAACTACAGTAAAAAGAAAATGTAAATCTGCAATATAATGACTTATCCAAATTTTGTCCAAATAAAAAATATATAGGCTATTATATAACAGCATTGATTTTAACGTAGATAAAAAATCGAAGATTACAGATGAGATATTCAGGATTAAATATTAATGGAGAAGATACGAAACTTGCAACTGAAAATACCGAGTCAGCGTTATAATGCTTAAACTACTGATTAGGAAAATTTCTACTACTCATTCACGAATTACAAACAGGCAAATCACGAAACAAATACATCCACATTTATAGAACAGCTTAACTGAAGGAATATAAGATAGAAATTAAATAGAGACTGAAGACGACCTCTAGACTCTTTGTATTAATTTAATAAAACAGAAATATCTAAATACATATGTCAATATCTACAAAAAAAACAAAACAAAACATTCCAATCACCAATTAGGTACGTCTGTCAACTTGGCACCTCATTTCCGAAAACATTTTTATTGGAGTTTTCTGATGATATAAGATGTTGTCAGAACTCTAACAAAACGATCCGCTACGTAGTGTGTTTTTTTGGAAACTACATAGTTGTCAACAAAATTATAGAACTTTTATTACCTTTTATTATTATAACCAAATCGTAGTTTGTCTTCTGTTATACGTAGATGTATTTATATCTAGTTAGCCAAGGCTGGTTTCGTAGACAAAAAAAAAATATTGCGACACCATAGTAACGAAATATAACTTATTAGGAATGTCAGAGTAAAATTTCACGTCAAAAAGTCAATCAAAAGTTGCGCAATCAAATTTAAAAAAAAGGATGTCGACCAAAATTGCGAATCGAAAAATTGGAGTCGTATGCGACCGTGAAAAATTGGATTGTAAATTGGGGGAAGCAAATTTTCCATTGAAGATGAGCACAGATTGGGGAGACCATCAGTCTCTATATCTGTTCCCGAAAATGTTGATGCAGTTCATATATAATATTAACGTCGATTTGAACATGAGAACAATTTCTGCAAAATGGATCCCCAAATATCGTCACGTTCTCTTCGTGCTCGGTTGGAAAATGATTCAGACTTCTTAGACCGTATTGTTATTATGGATGAAACTTGGATACCCCAGAAACAAAGCAACAATCGATGGAATGGAAAAACTCTGGAAAAGTTCTTGCTTCAGTTATTTGGGATTGCCATAGAGTAGTCATGATCAATTTTCTTGATAAGGGTGGAACAATAACTGGGAATTATTATTCAACGTTGCTGACTACCTGACTACTACGAGAAAAATTATAGCAAGAAGACGGGGAAATTCGTGATTTAGAGTTCTAATCACACCTCTCTTATTCACCAGATCTGGCTCCATCCAACTATCATGTGTTTCCCCAATTGAGAAAAACTTCAAAAGGTCGTAAATTTTCTTCCAATAAAGAGGTGATAGAAGGTGTGGAAGTCTGGTTTGCAGAGCAAGATAAAAATTTCTTTTTGAAAGGTCTAGAAACATTGCAAATTGGTTGTAATAATTGTATCCAATTAAGAGGAGAGTATGTCGAATAATAAAATATTTTGACTTTCAAATCTGGTTTACTTCTATAATAGGCTAAGAATTCTTCAATGCCCTCTCGTGCACTTATATTTTTGATGATAACCCCAGTCAATTTGTTTTTGCTTTCGATTATAGTGATAATGAAAGTATTTTATTTCTAGAAATATGTTTGTTTACACATTTCTCTAATACGTGCGCCAGAAATCATTGATCATAATGTCAAGTAATCCTATTAGTTGACATAATTTCAGAAGCACCAAATTTTTAATAAATACGAGATATACAGGAAAAAACATATCTACTTTGAAGAGATTTGTTTGTTGTTACATCATTGCAGTTGATTATAGCTGTATCACTCAAAACGTTTGTTCGTTATTATATGATACATCATTGCATTGCTGCATCATCGCAAAGGTTTATTTGTTGCCGCATCATTCCAATGATTACGCTTATTTAATCGGTGTTCAAGGTTATCAGAATCTAATACTTGTCGGCAGTCAGTAATGTGTTCACTCCTCGTAAACAGAGCAAGTACATTTTAACATGGAAGCTTCGTTTAAAAACAAAACAGCATTAGTGATAGGTGCTAGCCAAGGTATAGTGATTAAATTTTTAACAAAATATAATTCATACACAATTTCTTGCAAATTTTGAAATATTTTAATACATACACTCTTAATAAACTAATTCATTTAATAATTTTTAATGCACAGGCATAGGGCGTGAAATCGCTAAGCAGTTAGCTTCGTATGGAGCAAAGGTTATAGCAGTTAGCAGATCAAAAGATCGTTTAGGTATTTCAATTTCTATATTACCGAAATAATTGGAGCGATTCTTTTCCCGTTCTTTAGGTACGCTTCAACAGGAAGTTCCGTCTATGCAAGTAATACCTTTAGATGTTACTAATTGGAATGAAACTGAAAAGGTTTTAAGCGGGTTAGGTCCCATAGATTTCTTAGTAAATAACGCAGGACCAGGAGTTTTTGAAACTGTCCTAGATACAACAGAACAACAACTTGATTTGTAAGAATCTTTTTATTATTTATATACATATCTAATAATTAAAGACCGTAAGAATTGGTTCGGTTCCAGCAACAGTACATCGGGAGTGACTTTAACGGCGCGCATCTATCGTACAAGTATGTATGTAGTAACATATGTAGTTTGTAGGCAGTCATTGTACGGTATTGTTGCATGATCATACATTGCAAGTACGCGTACCTATGATTCGGTTGTAACGCATTTAAAATGTCAAAAGTTCATGAAAATGCTTCAACGTGTTTGTTTGCTAATAAGGTAAACACATTTTTATGGCAGTTCCCCGATATAATCTATAAAGGGACTGGGATTTGTTATGTTGGAATCGATGGTAAAGCCGATGTAGTTACGCCCCTGCTACCAAACCTCACTTGCGGTCTTTAGTAATAATGCATCCGCCTAGTGTGTCAGTAGAAGGTAGTCCCTTTCCAAGGCATTTTAGAGAGTATTTTTTAACAATACATAAATCACTCTGTTATTTTCATTGGATGTATTAAGAAGGACAAAGATTCAATGATAATTTTAAAAATATTGTGTTGTATTCCAAAATAGTCTACCTCGATGTTATTAAATTATCTTGTACAGCTTATTGTATTGCTTATTACTTCACCGGCTTATTTTTATTGATACAAATGTAGTGGCACATGTAAAAACGGATTAAATAAGCAGCGCATGTGTATGGAAAAGTTTTCAAATCCACAAATACGAGGGTAGTCCAAGAAGTACCCGACCTAACAAAGAAAACAAAACAATTGAGAAAAAGTACCTTTTTCGCATTTTGACAAGTAATGTGCTACTTTACTACAATCAAAATCGTTTATTAAAGTGGCACTTTACCACATAGATACGTCACTTTACTACATAGTAATGTCATGTCAATAAAACACAGTTTGCCAGAAAATTATTTATTTAAATATTGGAATTAGAACTATTGTGAAATATATCTTCTTATTTTCAGCACATTTGGTATTAATGTAAAATCTTTAATTAATACGACACGCGTGATAGCAAAAAACTTTTTGCAACACAAAACGCCTGGCGTGATAGTAAACCTTTCCTCCAGTGTATCTATGGCAGCAGCTAGCAATCTTAGCGCATACATTGCAGCTAAAGGAGCAGTAGATGCTTATACCAGAGCATGCGCATTAGAACTGGGACCGCACAATATCCGTGTTAATTGTGTTAATGCCACCATAATTCTAACTGAAACTGATCAACTGGGATATGACGACCCGTCAAAGGCAAATCCGTTATATGAAATTACACCTTTGAAACGGTAAGTGGCTGTATATTCATGTTCGATAATTATAAATGAAGTATTCTTTCAGATTTTGCAAGATACAAGAAGTTGTTGATGTGACTCTATACCTGTTAAGTAATCAATCGAGTATGATAACTGGGGTATGTTTACCGGTTGATGGCGGTTTCCTAGCAACATGAAATATTTTATATTTCTAATGTAATACATATATTTTCTATGTAATATTTATAAAATCAAAAATACATTCGTGAAGTGATGATATGCAAATTTTGAGGCAATTTTATTTAACTTATGTTTGTAATGTCATCTACTGTGTGTAATGGTGTCGTATGAGACAAGACGCTGGAAAGAATCTCCGATTGGATGAAACTGAATGAGCTGGAAATAACGCCCCAGAAATCGGAATACTGAAGGGACCCCGTAATATAGAAAATATTAGTTTCCAAGTGCTTGGTAGAAAAATCTATCCTACTTCAGAACTAAAATACCTGGATGCCGTTTTGGATAAAAATTTGATTTTTAGACCCCAATAACACCTCAATAACTTGTCGGACGACATTTTGAAGAGATTAAAAGTGACAATCCGAAGTGTTAGCCAAAAAATCGAGCAAAAATAATCGAAGTCGGGAAGACATCGAGAGCATTTTTTAATCGCAAATTCAGCGTGGTTAGAAGGAAACATATCACTTCCTGATATTGTCGCTAATGTCGTGGAAGACGTTTCGTTACCTGGACCAAGTAATCAAGCCGGAAGACCGCAAAAAGACTTTGCAAGCTCCAGCTCTAGAACAAAAAGACATAGAGTTCAGTATCTTCTGGAAACATCGAATCAGGAGGAGATATCGATGGCAACTGAGATAAATCTTTGAAAGGAAGGAAAAAGAGATTCGGCAGCTATTGTTAAAGAGCTATGTGAACGTTCAACTAAAAGAGGTACTTCCATAAAAAGAGCGCGTAAAATTTTTGAAAGCCAAAAACAAGTTCAACTGTCGCCAGATCCAGCTCTCGCATTGATAGCTGATGCGAATCTAAGTACACATCAATACAACTTAGTGCGCAAAAAAGCAAGAATTATGGACAGTCAGATGTATCCATCTTATTATAAGGTTCAAGCGGCAAAACAGTTATGTTACCCTGACGACATTTGTGTTTCTGAAAGATATGCAGTTAGTTAAATAGCAATCTTTGATGGATCACACAGTGACAAGATTGTGCAAAGCTCAAGAAGACGTGCTAAAAACAGTCAATGTGGGGTTGTGATGGAGCGGAACAACACCGCTACAAATAGATGTTTTCTAAAGATAGATGCAGTGACGAAAGTTTACTTAGTATATCGATGGTGCCCATGCAAATGTATTCAGACAATGAAAAAGTCAACAAAAGCATTCTGTGGCAAAACCCTGCACCATGTTCTACGAGATATTGTCGTCCCATCAAATTTGTGTTCGCTAAAGAAACGATAGATTTAATTAAGGGTGAAGTTGACAAAGTACAAGACCAAATAACGTCACTGGTGCCCACTAAAATTATTGTAAATTACATGGAAGTCTTGGTAAAAGCAACATCAATTTTATGTATGATTGATTGCAAAGTTTGTCATGCCCTAGCTGAATGTGCGTCCACGCAGACTTGCTATTTATGTGGGGACAGGCCCAGTGAAATGAACAAGGAAAAGCTCATTCTAGAAAAACCTGTAAACAGCAATTTGGTTTCTCTGGGTCTTTCTCCTCTGCATGCTTGGGTAAGACTTTTAGAATGCATTTTGCACTTTTTTTATCGTCTCGATATTAAATCATGGCAGGTTTGAGGTGCTGAGAATAAAAAGAAAGCGGCAAATAAGAAGAAACTTGTACAAGAAAAGTTTCGAAGCGAATTAGGTTTATTGGTAGATATACCGAAACAACAAACTGGAAATACAAACGACGGAAACACAACCCGTAAATTTTGCCGGAATCCTGAAAAGTCCGCTGAAGTAACAAGTGTGGATGTCAATCTCATTAAGGGCTTTCATGTTATATTAGAGTGCATTAATAGCGGGTTTTCTATAAACCCAGATAAATTTCAAGAATACGCGAAAGCCACAAGAGAACTGTACCTTAAGAATTTATTCATGGTACCATGGTATTGTGGCAATATTGCCACACCTGAACACACGATTATAACCTGCGGTAAATGGAATAAACGAGAGAACGAAAGTATAAAATGAAAGTTATAGGACTTATTACAGATTTGCCAGGTTTTCTTTGTTGATTTTTCAACATGATTTTCTTCTTCTTTTTCTATATATCTTCATTTTTTAAGTATTTAAAAAGTTGCATAATAGTATACATATTTGTTACATGTTTTTATGGCAATTGATTTAAAAATTGATGTGTTTTTTAAAGGTTCTTCGATGTTTCCAACATTATATTAAAAATTAAAACCACAGGCTGTTCTGAATAAGAACTTAATGTATACCACAGCAATTAATAGCAACAATTCACCCTATACTTACGTAGACGATAGATTATTTGCACCTATAATGAGAATGAATCGTCGAACTATGTAACATGCTGCCAGCTATATCTCCAAGTTAAACTTTGAACCAAACAATTTAAGTAGGGTAAAAAGTCAACACAGGAATAAAATAAAACAAACTTGTAAAAACTTAATAATTACCATTTATTATGTACTTGAATTTCACCGATTCATCAAAACATATTTACAAAAAATCGATAACATTCTTGCACAAGTGCTGTAAACAACACCCACAATATAATAATATTATATTTTTGTTAATTGTTTGTTTTAAGGTACCTACAATTGACCAAAGTACACTGATTTCCCAATAAAACAACGAACAGAATACAAAAGTCAATTGTTCCACAAGCGTGATATCGTGTTTATTATAGTTCATACTCTTTCTTTCATTCGTTAATAATTACATAATGTTTTTTTTTTGTTTTAACTTTACAACACGGATTAATTAATCATCCTTAAACCCCTTGCCAGTTTTGCAAGTGTTACAAAAGAAAAAGAAAGTCAGCACATTAAAGTAGTAGATGAAATGCGTATTTAATCCACAAATTGTCAGCAACTTTTTTTTATATGTATATAACATGTGTGACAATTAGAAATAAAAATTATATATAAAAATTACAGTTACACGATCTATATCAATATTCTTTATACATGAATAAATCCGCACACGTGATTCGTATCTCTGTAGCATCCAGTAATAGTATCACATAAAATATATATTTACTTATAAGAAAGAGAAATTTTGAATGCCACCTAGTTAATCAACATGCAAGGATCTAAATCTATTTTATATTTTCTAACAGAACAAAAGTGTATTAAATCAAAATATAAATAAAATTAAACTATTCAAATTTTATACATTTTTTTTTCTCTTAAATTCATATTTATAATAGTGAGTACATTAAGAAAAAAGAAAAAAAACAAACAAGTAGCAATGTGTCAGTAGTGTTTATATACAAAATTTTTGTTTTATTCTAATTTATGAAATTTCTTAACTTTACAATACATTTGCCGAAATGATATTCACAAAATAAATTCAGAATAGCACAAAATATCATCGACAATTTATTGTATTAAATACTACTTATATTTATCTCGATCGAGCAATCATGTGCTATTACTGAACATATATTGGAATTGGTAACTGCCAAGGAAAGTGATTAAGCAGTTTCATTGACTGTGAATAAAAGAAAAATTTCTGAATTAAAATACACTCATCTTTCCTTTTTCATTCTTTATACAAGTTAACACTATTAAATAAATGCTAAGTATAATAGTATATACACCATGTTTCATGTATATACATAAATATATATATATAGGTTATAAATGTACAAAGCACAACCAATCTTTCTTTTTTTCTCAATTCATCGATTTTCTCAATTTTAAGAATGACGTTTCAGAGTAATTATGCAGTAATTTAAAGATAAAGTAGTAGTATAATATAGTTTGCCAAATACGCGATCGATTTAATAAATAAATAAAAAACGATAAAATTTTGACACAACTCGATGTACATAACTCAGGCTAACGCAATCGCCCAAGGTCAAATATTTCAGTCAATACTAAGCACAGGGTTACGAAGAGCAAATATTTAATTTAAAAATAATTATTTCATCAAATCAAGTTGTCTCAAAAATTTATTACAATTTCTATAAATTACAAATCAATCACGTTCTTCATTTATTGACTGACTGAAACTTCTTCATTTATGCAAGTCTTCTGGATTACAAATATTGTATATGTAGGAAAAATATCAATTTCACGAAAGTTTCTTTTGCCGGACTAGAAGAATATTTGAATTACTGAATGTGTATTTCAGCACTACAGTTACACAAAATTATATTATAACTACAATAATTAAACAATATATGAACACAGATAGTGAAGTCATATAATGAATAAAACACCTAATGAACAACAGAGAAAACATTGCACTATATAATAAACAGTAAATAATAGGGATAACATTTTAGAACCATTTGTTTCGAGATCAAAGTAAAACAGGTGCTTTACCATCTTCAAAATCTACATTTTTGATCTCCTACACATTAATTTATTTATCATCTTTCTTTATTAGAAAAAAATCTAAAATTCTAAGATTTGCATCGCAGCTGGACTTTCAAATGTGTTATTACCTCGGCTGCATCAAGATTGTTGCTACAGTAATTTTCTTTTATTAATAATTTTTGTAATTAAAAAAAAATGTTGTCACATAGCGATCTCGACAGGAACTACTCCGTTTTTTCTGATGACAATGAAATTGACTTCAAATATGTTTTTTATGCTACTACTACTAGAACACTAAACACTTTAACCCACTAAACACCAAAAAAGTTTTAACTAAAACACCGACGCGTTTCAACAGCAAAGCTGTCATTATCAAGGCGATAATAAAACTAAATTAAAATAAAATCTACAAAAACAGGTAACCTAAATGTTATGCACGGTCAAACCGATACGCATCATTAATTTCGATTAACGAAAACAATGACGATGCGGTATAATTTCATTAAACTTTCTAAACTTTCGAAAACATTTAGAAACTTACAATTGTTTATTTGTCTAATTAATTTAACATTCGTATGATCGATGTTGTGATCTGTTTCAAAAATGTGTTGGGCAACTTTTTTGGTGTTTAGTGGGTTAAAGTGTTTAGTGTTCTACTTTGGCACCAAGAGATCCTGTGAAGAACTACTACTACTAGTTTAATTGCAAATTAAAATCAAAATATTCGCTTAAAACTGTGTGACTCAAATTCCATTCTACATCATACATCTTAGAAGGAAAATGAGCGTGCCCGATGTGATTGCTTCTTGAAAACAACTTGAAACATTAACAAAACTGGGCACAGATTAGATAGAATCAGAATCTTAGTATTTATGAAATTCTGAGAGCACTTTCTATGCAAATAATAATTTTAATTTCATACTCTAGAAGATATAACTCAAGGAAAATATATTCTCTCTACAATATATGCCATCTAAATTGATTTTTAGAAACAAACTTAGAAGCAAGAGTTGTAAAAGATTTTGTCGCAGAAACTGGTAAGGCATGGACACCATTTACATGTTGGCCATTTTTCAAGGGGGGTAGACTAGGGCTGTCAATAGATTTATATACTTAAGTTTATGCCATGACCAACCTTATTTTGATTGATATTTCACTATTTTCAAACTATACGTTTAATGACTTTAAATTGAGACCAAATACGATAGAGACATCCAAAATAAGAACAAACAATTTCAAATTGAAAATAAACTGCAGATTAGGCAGGGTTTGTTAGTAATGTCACAAAGAACAATAACTGGAGAGAGCTGGCTAATAATTTGGAGTGAAAATAAAAAAAACAATTAATAGAGTTAATGATCAAAACACTATTCAAAAACAATGTGGTGTACATATACAGCAGCTACCTTACTTTGATCCCAAACAACGATTCGTATTTAACTAAATTATTTCTTAGAAACGCTCAAAACAATTTACTAATTACACACAAGCAACAATAAAAATGTAATTATGCATCATATATCCCTACTGCATCAATTTTTCAAACTTTTCATTTATGTATTACTTAAAATGACGCCATTAATACTTATAAAAACACGTACATTTATACTTCGAATAGTCCCTTATTAAAATTAAAGCTTTACACCAAATAATCATCAAGGTGTCAATGATTTTAAAAATCAATTCATTGTTACGTTAACATTATATATACGACAGAAAAACAAACAGTATACGACTGTACTCTAGGAGATAAATTTCGTAAAATTATGTTCAGAAAGGAAATTGTCACTAAACTAACGGTTGGTCACATTAAGAGTTAAAAAATAATCGATACTTTCTTGTTAAGATATATGTAGTGCTAATACAATCAAACTTCTGTTTCACAAATATTCTGCAATAATTTCGAGATCAAAAATTGAATTTAGAACGTGAGTTCCAAATATAAAGGGTCTACTAGACAATATCCCACTTCATACTTCGAATTGATTGATTAAATATAGGAAGTTTGATCGTAGTTATTTTTTTTTAGATGTATTTACTACAAAAAACGGATAATTACACAATCTCAATGTATACAAGTACAAGGCATTCTAAATTCGTGTTAGTAGCACAAGAGGGTATTTGTTATAATTAGCGACAATGACGTAGTGCAATCCGATTTCATGGAAGTGCATGAACACAATAAAGAATAATGAATTATTTCTAAATGTGCGACATTGGTGTCAAGGTTAAAACTATCCACAACAGAAATAGTAAAACAAGTAATGTACAATCACCGATTAATCAAGTTTAAAATTATAGGTTTATAAAATTGCAAAAAACATCTATCTATTAGTCTTGTATAGAGTATTTTTAAAGTAAATGCACAAAACCACAAAAAAAAAAGAAACACACACAACAAGAATTAAAATAAGTTCACAAATAGTTCCAATTAAATTGAAGAAGTGCCCTCCCACCTCCGCTCCCCCTGACCCTCTCCTCCTTCTTTCTCTCAAAAGTATTTCAGTTGCCTTATACTGCTAGATGTGGGGTTTAGATTCTCGGAACAAGAAAAACATTTATTGCTTTAGGGAACAAAAATTTCCAAAATGAAAGTCAAGTTCAAGTGAAGCAGAAAGGAACCCGCTTAAAATATTTTACAAAACCTTTTTACTCCCATCCCTTTTACACTCACGTGGGTCTTGCCCGTCAGTGAGTTTGAGGAACGACAATATTTGTGATTTATTGTTTCTAACGTAAAAACACTAGAAGACCTTCTGGTAGATTAGTGAATGCTTGTTCTGAGGAAAAGTTATTTAGAAGAAAAGTTAATGAAGTAGTGCAAACAAATGGATCAACCAATCTCCAAGATGGTTAAAAGGTTGTCTAAAGCGGCATTGTAAACCTAGATGGTCGCATTTCCCACAAAATCTTCGTTATCTAGACTAAAAAAGAAAACTTTAGTACATTTTTGTATCTGGTAAAGTCGGATCATTATAAAAAAACTCTTTCTTGAACAATAACAACCACACACCCATCAGGACAAATTTAACCAGCAATTTTCATAGTTCGTTAAAATAACAAAGGAAGATCATGTAGTGCTTATTTTGTATGATCACTACTCGCACACACGTAACCTATTCGTTATTAAGTTGTTTACCTTCCTGGGTATTGCGTCCATCGTTCTCTTTAAAAAATCTTACTCAAACGAAATAGAACATTGCCTAGATGCTCACCCTCTCAGAGCGCTTTTTTTTATCAGATTGGTACGTTGTTTGGTTAAGCACGCAGCTGTAACAGAAAATGTTGTGAATTGCTTTAAAAAGTTTGAAATTTTTCTGTTTAACAGAATAATATTCGGGCCTGCCAAGTTCATAGCAGACGAGTCTGCAGTTGATGTTTTAATGCAACATATAACTTCTAGATTTGATATAGGAACGCCACCACCCCCCAACTATTCGCCATGTGATATTCTCCCTCTGCCATTGTTCAATAGCCGGACCATTAAAGGCTGACTTACTATAGACAGCATCCACCGATGAAGGTAAAAAAATTGAAGACTGTAGGACAACGCAAAGGAATCCAAAATATTTAAGTAAAAAATTGCAAAAGTACGAAAGGATGAAGCAGAAAATGCAATTGAAGGAGATAAAAGTCAAGTCCTAAAGAAAAAACCTCATCGAATTGTCAAGAAATCTTTTCCCTATAAAAAAAGAAACTTTAATCACAAGAAAAAAAGCCGTGATTCTGAAGAGTCTGATAGTAATGGTAAATGAATCGACTGCACTACATTTCTTCTTTGGACACGTTAGGAAACTGGATGCAGACAGTAACAACTGAAAGTCTTACATGTGCAACCATTGCAAAGACAATCAAGAGAAAGTAAAATCTTTTATGTATTTTAGAATTTCCCACATTATATTTTTCATGTTTATCAGCATTCTGGCGCAGTTTTATTAATTTAATAGAAGATAAATTACACGTTTTCATTGATAGGTATTACTTTTATTGAGCAATTATCACAATTAAAATTAACGAATTAATAAAATTGCAAATCATAGTAGCCGTAAAGTGGGTCCCTGAAGGATACCTTGATTGATGAATATGATGCTAGAAGTATACTTACTTCTCATGTTTGTTCGCTAAAAACGAATCCAGTTTGGATTTCCAGATAAAGCTAAAATACCAGAAATATTAGTTATAATATTGATATTAATTAATCAGAGACTGTACACTACACGTTGGTATGAATAACGCAAACAATGAGGGAAATTTAGAGATAAAGATGATAATATCAAATCGGTACACAACGTACACAATAATACAAAAAGAAATATATTCATACTCGTCCATTTATATATAAAATCTACGTCTAACAAACACTTAAATCTATTCTTATTTGTCAGTTTGATATTCCTTTTTTATTATATTTAAATATAACATGTATATACGTAAGACGCACATGACATTTTTTTTTGTTACCAGCTATTGGAAACCATCCTTGAATAAATGGTTTGGAGAAATTGTGCCGAATATTGTAAAAATTTGTTTACTTATGACAGCCTTAATGCGAATATATGAAATGTTAAACTTAATTAATTAACAAAGAAGAACCTCATAATGTAAATTAATGAATATTTTTCTGATGTATGTAATATGTTCTAATTACATACAATAATTTTTATTATTAATTTACTACAATTTAAAATGAAAAAAACGAAAACAAATGCTACATATTATAATGACAGCTTTCATGTTCAAAATCATGTTTAAATCAGTCTTAGAATTAAATATCCTGAAAAATTTATGGTACCTATTATAAAATTTAAATGTAAAAAGTAGGAACAAATTATAAACTAAACCAACAGATGTCTAAATATACCACAGAAGAATAATCAAGAATTTTTATTAAAGATCGAAAATAATAATTACTTTATTGGAAACTTCATAATCAATATTGTGTTTACTAAAAGTTGATATCACTCACATTTTCTTAAATCCCATTTATTGGACACTATTTATCTCATATAATTTCTCCTCTGCTCTGTAATCTAATTGATTAGCGTTTTCTTCAAAGAATTGGATGCTATTTCCTAGAAAATATATAAAAAAAATTGAATAATTTTGGCCTGAGTACGTATACATTTTTGTCGCATAAAATAGTGAATAGTATGAAATCGGGAGCTTAGTAGACGAAAAAAAAAATTGCACTAATGTTGTGTTAAACAATATAAAATTGTTTTTTTCTGCCGCCGAACACAGCATTATTAATCCAACCACTTGATCAGGGACTAATAATAATTTTAAAGATGTTATATCGAAATAATATGCAAAACTTTATCATCCAAATGATCGACGAAAATAATCAAAAGCAAGCCAAAGATGTTGCGAAAACCAAATCACTTATCACTGCCATCTATATGACACAGAAAGCCTGGGAAATTGTAAAAATCTCTACAATTGTAAACTGTTTTAGAAAAGGCGGTTTCTTCGTACACAGTGACGAGTTCCACTCAGAAGAGAATAACTAGATCTTCAAAAAATGAACGATAATCTTCCAACATCAAAGGAAACTCGTGCAGCTTTGCTAGTCTTGAGAAGAAACTTTGGAAAGTGAGCGGAGCATTTGTAGAAGAATTTAGATCGTTTTATAAAATTTCCAAGATACCCAGTCGTCAAACCACAATTAAATCGTAATCGAGTAAGTATAATTATCATCATTCATTCATGTAAAAATGTTTTATTGTGTTATGAAATGTTATTAAAATCAAATTAAATTTTTAAGTGTTTCTTATAAATAAATGATCACTTATAGTATAGTTTCCGTGCAGAAGCCCCTTAATTGACTTATAAATACTCTATACCAACTTGATTCTAATAAACAGCGTCTACTGTAGTTGGTAGCGCTTATCAACAGTTGAGACCTTCGGTATTGCTTCGTCGGTATAATGTATGAGAACTAAACTATTGCGCCCTAAAAGCCAAAAGGACAGTCGATATCACATGTAATGTATTTGTGTAATAAATATGCTGTAACGTCAAATTTCATTTCATTTATGTTTATTAAAAAAATTAACTTTAGGCCGTAACAGAATTAGAATCGGAAGTACCAGAAGAAATTCTGACCTTGTAGAAATTTTGCTATCGGCATAATACAGTTAAAAAAAAACTGCGAATACTCATTAAATGTCTTGAGGAAGAAATATGGCGCCAAACAAGACGTTTTTGTCTAACTAATTGTTCTGAATATTGGTCGCCAAGTACCAAACAATTCAAAAAGTCTTCGGATATCCTGGAAGGAGCAAACAAATGATTTCTAACAATATATCTAAATCTTGTTTAAAGTAACGCGACCAAATAATTTACTAGAAGTGATGTTTGTGTTTTAAGAATATTTTGGCGTAGAATTTTGGCTTTTTTTTCCTTTTTTCTAAAGCGATTCATATTAATGTTAAACCGAGTTCTTAGGTAAAAACTATAAAACCGATACCCTTCGCCCATCTTAAGGGGCACACTCTACACCATAATATGATCGATAAACTTCTATTTGTAATCCGGTTTACCCCGTTCGACGGTAATATAAAATAAGAGCAGGCATGTACTTTTAAAGATGCATCTATAAAGCAATAACACCACTGAATACGACTTGATTGGCCCTGTAATAAATTTTGTGAAACAAAATAAAAGAAAAATAATTTTTCGCAATAAATTTAACATTCTATTTTCTTCATAAGGTACAACAAAGACATCTGTTTTCTTTTTTTTTTAAGAACAAAAAATATACGTTTTATCTGTACTAATTATATTACATTTGTGTTAAATACAATATTTTGTAGTAGTTTTGTTCGCAATATTAACAATTATGTTCTGTAATAGTTATTATATACAACATGACTTCCATATTATTATCAATTTATCCTAACCGTGACATTAACATATATAAACATAAAACATTTGCTCTTTTTAATAGTAATATTGAATCTTAATGACTATACGCATACAAAAAGTAAAACATACTATACAATAATAATAAAAAAACGACACGAACATATATTCACTGATGAATTGTTGGTAAATTATTAGAGAATATACAAATATACATTACTTATATAAAAATTATAATAATATTATCTATGTATCAAGTAGTATGCAATTAAATCAGTCTAGTTATTTACAAAAAGAGAAAAGAAAAGGACAATGTCAATATTACACTTACGGTAAGTAAAATACATTCTTAAAAAAAAATTGACAGCGCAGATACGTAAAGAAAGAATGGATTTATCGAACTTATTTTCTTTAGTGTTGACTAAAGAACTAATAATTTCTTACGATCCTTTTTTGTGATATATGGGTTATCTACCTCTCTAAACTATTATAGTGCCGATACATTAAAACATGTTTCATGACTTTAGACGTTCACAAGATTACATACCTCCACCAATACAAAGTATTAAATTTGAAACAAATTATGCAATCTAAATGTTTTCCTTTCCATTAGTTTTGCCCATAAATAAAATTCGAAATCCAAAAACTAGAACCGGCATTTATAGGGTGAAAGTATTGTAGTATACAACTTAGCAAATTGAGGAGTCCCAATGAAAAAACATAATCAGTATTAACATGACAGCGATAATTGACTGACAAGTTAAATAAATGCAATTAAATATATTATTAATTAAAAATACATTTCATGATTATTATAAATAATTATAAAGAACTAACCATGACTGCAAACATAGTTTTTTTATAATGAAGAGGAGATAATAGAATATACTAATATACATGAGACGCAAGAACAACCAATTCAAAGCTTTTTCACGATAAATTTATTATACTACATGGGATTAAGACTTGTTCGTCACTATGAACTAACTTACTTTACCTTGAAAAAAAAAATATGAAGACAGAACTATAAGGGGCTATAAGTGAATAACTTTGCTTCTAGTAGAGTATCACCTTTATAACCTTCTCTAATTGCATTGGTTAAAATACAAGTGAGAAGTAAGTTTCTACTATATAGGTAAAAATACGAAGTTCTCTAGCGACCTTTCGTCTAAAAAGTTAAATATATTACCTCTGTTGTGTAAACTGTAAAATATTTCGCTCTAAACTAAAGCCTTCTTAAACGGAACAACATGAAGGAACTCCGCATTTTTTTTTCTATGTACATGTGCAGAACAGACATTTTTGTTCAGGAATATTACTTGGATAAACGAAATAAAACCACACATCACTAAAAATGATAAAAGGAAGTTTTATTGAGAACAGATCAATGAACTCGAGAAACACTTAATTATTTCAGGAATTACATTGTTTCTAATTATAATATTGCTTTTAGCACATCCATAGATGACGTATGCTTCATGCCTGACATGTCTTCGGTAAAAAGAATTGATGAAGACGATAACAGCATAAGAACAAAGGTCGCAAATTGTACTAGAGCAGAAGATCTCATCTATTTTAAATCCTATTTCATATCCATTCATATTTTAACAACTTGTACTTTCCCGGAAACTGCACAAATGATACCAATGTTTGCAGATGGTTAACGTGTGATGGTGTCCATATATACGCAGGTTATGTTCCCAATAGTTAAGACATTCTTTCCTGTCTCCTTAGCGAGTTTTTGAGCAAATTGGAAAGTAGTTTAAAACTGTTAAACTGCTAAAAAAGTGCTCAAACTAAAAGCAATCAACGGCTGCAAATTGTGGAATACGCTAAAAATATCATTAAATGTCACAATATTAACAATAAACAAAAAAAAACTTGGTCTCCTTTATTAATATTTCATATTTCAAGTATTATATCCAAAAATATCCACTGCTTTCAGTACTGTTCAACATATTCTAAAGGTGAAAAGAGAAATAGCAGTTCTAGTTTTATTATTAAAGGACGAATAATCGAAACATTTATAGTTTTCTGATATCAGATTTAATCACTAATATAAATCAAAGATATTATCATAAGATTGAATTGATTCTTGTGTTCTAAATCTTGACGCAAAAGAAATAGATTGCACCCATAAATCACATAAATCGTAGAAATAAACATACACGTGGTTGCATCTTTAAACTCTAGTTCAACAAATCCATTCCTAAAAAACACAGCAAACGAAACGGAATCTTAAAAAAAATAAATAAAATAAAACAATAGTCGCAGATCCGCACAAGTCCTTTTTCGATATTCGAGCAGACACTCACAAAACACACTTAAACGATTTGTAAGTAATCCAATTTATTTTTTTTTTATACAATTATATAGCTCAAAAAGTATTTGCTTCGTTCGGAACACCAATGCACAACAAGATCGTTGGTCACTCTAAAATCCCGAAGACTAATTTTTATTTTTTCAGTCTAGTCGGTGGATCCTTGGATGCGCTACCCCTTCTAGGCGGGCCCCCCTGACCGGTCGTTTGACTGGGCGGGGCCATTGCTACGCCGGAGGCGCTTCCAAAACAAAAAATATCACACATAGGATTCCAATCGTTTCAGGATAATTTCATTTGGTTTGATAACATTTTGATTGATGAAAGATACGATGGTGGTGGATGAGGCGAGTGATAAATTGTGAAAAAAAAAGAAAAACAAAACGAAAAATAAATAACTGATAAAATGTAAAGATGTGTAAGCATGAGAAAACTAATAATTATGTGATTGTTTAGTAACTCACTTGGCTTGCTTCGAGTTGCTAAGATCGGAGGTCGATGCGTTTGGAGCACCTTGGCCTGCGCGCAGCCTCATCGAAACTCTCCGTTCGTGACTTTCATATAATCTTGGTGAATCTATAAAAGAAATCATATTAGACTTTTAATCTGTAGACAGAAATAGTAAGCGGCCTTCGAACTATCTGTCAGTCACCTATGCCTAAAGGTTGCCGTTTCATAAATATATTAGTCTCTATGTGTGGAAGACAAGTCTAAAAAAAATAATATATTGCCTGCATTGGTACTTTCTTAAACTATTAACACAAATAAAAACAATTCTGAAATATCATTCATAATTTTATTCTTTAAATTTATTTTCTAATTATTGCATTTTATTGATGTATCCACACGCGTAGCTGACGTGGAACATGTCCGTACTGTCTTTACGGCTTCTACATTTAGTGCCATGAATAAATTCAAAATTTTCGCTATCACTAACCAGATTATCCAGGCTCTGTTACAGTTTCAGCGAGCCAGTCACTAATTACTAATTTCTTGAGTCCTGGAAAAATTAATTTTGAAAATGTGATACAGAACTCCAAAGATTTCCGTTCCAATATTAACTTTAAGCATAATTTTTCAAAGAACCATCCGCCTTGTATTTACGCTTCTTAGTTTTAAAAGACTTACTACTTGTTATGACATCTTCTAAAGGATTAGGGGCGGCCGCATTGTTAGGAACTATATCCATCCTATCATGTGGCCTTCTCGCTCTCGTTTGCGGTGCAGAAGGAGTTGAATCCCCGGGAGTCGCCGCATGAGAGCCGTATCGAGTACCAGATCTACCACTCTCTTCGCCATGGCCACCACGTTGCCCACCTATAAATATTAAAGCATAATACGTAAATTTGACATCTTTAATTAAGATAATCTATTCTATTTTACAATTTCTTGTAGCAACGCAACCTCCAAGAAGTGCCATCCCAATTTATAAAGCTATATATCGCAAGTGTAACTTACCGAATTTGAGCATGTTCCAATCAAATACGTAATCATACGTAAAGCCTTGCCGGTGGAAAAGTGTCCTAAATAGTTGTCGTAAATAACTGTAATCGGGTCTTTCTTCAAAACGCAACTGTCGGCAATAATTTAGATACGTGGGAAATTCTACCGGATAACCCTATAATTAAAAGAACAGACATAATAACGAATGTATAGTAATAATGTGTAGTATGACAACAGTATAGATATTATATATTTCCATGTGCAGTTTCTAATATTTTAACAAAACTGTATTATTTGTTACAATGATTATAATGTCTTTAGATATCGAGAAGATTTTAATAGCCTAAAAAATCTACACTGAAATGTTCATTATGTTCTTAATGAAGTTACGTGAGAAGCGTCGAATCAGACAGAAAAAGGGACAATAATAATTTAGAACAACCTAATTCAACAAAGTGCTTTAAGAAATAGAGCTAGTGCAACAAATTCAAAGGAAGAAGTACGAGAACCATTCTAAGGTTTCAAGAGTATAAATTAAATACAAGCAGACTAGCGCATGGTACAGAATCAATTTTTATTTCATTTAGACAGAAGCTGTATAAGATTATAGCAATTTACTGTAATGAATGACAACACTTCCTCAATCCGAATTGATCTGAAGATATCTCAGATCTCACTTCTGGAAAGCATATTTGGAACAGACTACTTTAACAAACGACATCAAATAATGGAATAGTTATTATATTAGAGCTATTATACCAGCCCTGTCTCAGTGAAGTTGGCCCAACCACCTTAAAACTTGATATTTCTGAATGTATTTCTTAGTAGATTGAAATTTTATTTGAAATATATTATTTTTGGTCTCAATGTTTAAATGTTTAGGGAAACATAACAAGACTGACGTTGCTATTTTCAAGGAGTTTTTGTTTAGAAATGTTCTTCTTTGTAAAAGGATTCAAGTTCAGTAACATTACATAATGATGATAAAATCTAGATAGACATTGTGAAACAAATGATAACAATTGACGTTGTCAGAAGCCGTTTTTGACGTTTGAATTAATTTTCGTGCATTGATGTAACTGTTAACAACTAAACATGGCTCGTGGTAAAGCTGTCTGACGAAATAAGAAAAGTGATCCTTCACTTGCATTTAAAAGGGCCAAAATGCTTGTCAAATCGCCGAGAGGGTTAATAAATCGAGATATAGAGTCCGAAATATTATCAAACTGTACAAATCAACTGGATCTGTGGTTCAAAAACCGAGAACTGGAAATCATCCGCATTATTCCAATAGAAACTTGAGAGCTTTAAAAGGGATTATCAAGCAAAATCAGCGTGCTAGTTATAATGAGTCGCAGAGTTGCCAAAAAAACTGGGCTGTAAAACTTACAAGATGAGCTTAATTATTTTTTTTCTTTGTTCATTATATTAATTCGATATTTTATAGGCAAAAGAGAAGCCTTTACTAACAACGATTCAGAATAAAAATAGCCAGCGTGGGGAAAGGAACACAAATCATGGTTTCCAAACCAATGGAACTTCATTATCTGGAGTGATGAAGCCAGATTTGAAGTATGCGTTGGTGATAGTAGAAGTCGTGTCATAAGAACTAACGATGAAACATTTCAGAATGATTGTCCCAAAAAGAAAGTAAAATTTCCGACTTCTGTTAGGATTTGGGAATCTATGTCGGCTAGTGGAGTGGGAAACTTACACTCTATGGAAGGTATTATGAATACTGATAAGTTCATTAACGTGCTTCAAAACAAATTTAGACCCCAAATTGAACAAATGCGGTTAAATAATATCGATTGCATCTTTCAACAAGATGGTGCCGCTTGTCATACGGTTAAAAAAGTAAAACATTGGATGTTGGAACAAATATTTCAGGTTTAAATTGGACATCTAGTAGTCCAACTCTGTCGCCGATTGAAACCTTGTGGCATATCATGAAGAAGAAGCTTAGTCACCGACCAACTCCTAGTCTAAAGAGGCTACCTCAGTGACTACAAAAGGGCTTAGCAATTACATTCAGCATCGGAAAGAGAGAGAAATAATCGCAGAGAAAGTGTGGATGGAAAGCTATGATATACGAGTTAAATGCATAAAATATCTACAACATAGCTGCGAACGAAAGAAAACGTGAATTACTGATTTCAAACGATTTATACACTCAGATGACCCATTTAAACCTGGCCATAACCGCTCTTAAATTTTCGAAATGCTTTAGCGGCAACAACATTAAGCTATGACTCAAACCATTTTACAAGACGTACATGATGCATATTAATGTACAGGTTCCTCTAATAATAATTAAAAAAAAATACAAGAGAAACAACTAAAGAGAAGCACTATTGAAAGTGTAATCATACAAAAAAAAATTGTCAGTCAAAACTAATTAATTTTACTAACCTTACATAATTCTTCTATAGGCGTTGACATTTTCTTTTCTGAAATTCTTTCGTATTTCTGTCTCTTCGTAGCAGCTTTTAAACCTTGCCAGGGTAACGATCCTCTATTGAAGTACATTAAAACATAACCGAGAGATTCCAAATCGTCTCTTCTAGACTGTTCAATTCCTAAATGTGTATTTATGCTGGCATATCTAGCGGTGCCTAAACATATGAAAAATTAAAATAGCACATGCGCTATAATCAGATACTAGTGTCAATACTATAATACATAAAATTATCGACTATTGTATTATTTTTCGCAAAAAAGCATCACTATTATGTGAGAATTTTTATTTATTATGGTTAAAAAAATGCAACCGAATTATTTGCACCGCATACTCTTATTTATTTTTGTGAGCGAAATTGATGACAACTTCAATGGAACTTAAAAGATAATCATCTAGCCAAGCTATGTCAACCCAACTAGCTACAGCAAATCGTGGTTCATACTCTGAATAGGACAAAAAAATACTACAATCAACAGGACGTTTACGAAATCTATACCTATCTATATAATACTCCTACATAACAATTAATGCAAACTGAACTTAATTTTACTCATGAACGTACAATCAAACTAGGAACTGTTATCGTTACAATAAATCTACACAATGCAACATACAAATAATCGATAACATAAAAATCCGTCAATTAACCAAAATAACCGCCAAGGTGATAACAATAGCTGGTAAATAATTGACCTTCTACTTTACAAATTTCAAAAAAAAGACGCTTAATTGAAGTGATAGCATTCGAAATGTAGAACACAGCTGGTTTTTTTTTTTTTTTTTTTTTTGAATTACTAGACTATGTTGGCCGGCATCTCTATAAAATTAATTAAGAGTAACATCTTTCAAATATGTACACTAAGAATTCTTTTTGGTTGGACGACCTGCCACTGCACATACGTAGGATAGATAGTAGACAGTATTGCATTCACTTACTTCAGACAATATTGCATTCATTGCGCTCGTCAAAATATGTAAACACAGATGCGATTTGCGGGTCTATTTTAAAAACGCTGTAGCTGCATTTATAAATGTGGAAAAAAGCATCTATTATTTCACGTATTTGAATAGAAAGAAATTTGTTTGATGTTTCAAGTATTTCGAATAAAATAATACTGTAGTCTTATTAAATTGTTTTGAAAGGTAATCTCATTACTTTTTGCGGTGAACTTTTTTTGTCGTTGAACTAGGGTAAGATCTAAACCAAAAGCATACTTATATACAATAAATAACAATATCAAAGGTTTACTACTTTTATTTATTTAAAACATAATATAACGAAATAATTATACGTATACACTTATGCTGAAATCAATAATGAGTCCATCCGCCGTTATTTTGTATAACTTCTTCCAATCTTGACGGTATGGACTCTATTAATTTATAGCAATAGTCGTCAGTAACTTCTTCCCATTCCTGCACAATTTTTTGCCACAACAAATTTCTGTCTCCTCGTTCTATAGGGTTTTCCCTCATTCTTTTTTTATATAACCCCATAGGTTTTCTATGGGGTTCAGATCCAGGCTTCGTGCCGGCCAATTTAATAATCTCAAATTATTGTCTGTAATCCATTGTTGGACAACATTAGCCGTATGAATGGGTGAGTTGTCATGTTGGAATGTAAACTGATCATAAAGAGATGTTACCGATGGCAACATTACATTCTCCAAAATATCTCTATATTGTAACGGTGTCAAGTGTCCATTAATATCCCACATAGTACCAGGTCCTGCGTATGACATCCAACCCCACACTGCTACAGAAAACCGTCCACTACTATTTTTCAGATGAAAATATTCTGGTGCAAGCCTATAGTTACGAGGACGGGTAATTAGGCGCGTGTGGGTGTTTGAGGTGCTTTGAAACGTCAACTCGTCGCTGAAGATTACCGTTTTCCAAAAATCTATGGGCATATTCTGATAGTATAGTGCAAAATTTATTGTCTTGACGATTGCGCTCAGAAAGTTCTGTTTTAATAGCAGCACGATAGCTTTTGAGGCCACTTGCCCTCAACCTTTTTCTTGCCGTCGTTACGGAACCGGGAAAGGCGGTAGCTGCAATGGCTTGCTTGCAACTTGTGAATGGATGCTCTGCGTAAAATTGCCTTAACATGGTATCTTGATAAGCAGTGGATATTCTTCGTTTTGAAGTTTTTGGTTCATTTGCAACTGAATGTGATATTTGCCATTTTCTTTTTGGAAAAAATTGTATTGGGATTAACACCAAATTCACGCGCTACAGCACGTAGACTCCATCCGTTTTCCAACATTGTTATTGCACGCATCCTGTCTTCTATTGACATCATATTGTTCGACACGTATGCATTTAACTGTTCCTAATGCTGTATAAAGAACTGAATATTATTGTGGTGTCTGCTTGTTTTTATATACGTCAGTGTCTAATATGACTCATCATTCGAGAAAGCATATTTTCGACATTTATCTGGATGACTTGGCTATGAATACTTATCAATAAGCCTGTGTTATATTCACATAAATAAAGATTCCAGAAATACAGAATATGTTTTTTTTTGCTTACCTGTCTATGTCTACGCAAAGACCAAATAAATAGATGCAATCGGCCTTGTAAATTCATAAATGCCACTACAGCGTTTTTAAAACAGACACAAAAACCTCACATTCATTCATTGATAAGCATCATCATGCATTTCAACATAAGTATATACTTACGATTATTTCGTTATGTTTTAAATAAATAAAAGTAGTAAACCTTTGATATTGTTATTTATTGTATAATAAACATGCTTTTGGTTTAGATCTTACCCTAGTTCAACCACAAAAAAGTTCACCGCAAAAAGTAAAGAAAGTAGAAGTAGAAGAAATTACCTCTCAAAACAATTTAATAAGACTACAGTATTATTTTATTCGAAATACTTGAAACATCAACAAATTTCTTCCTACTCAAATACGTCAAATAATAGATGCTTTTTTCTACATTTATAAATGCAGCTACAGCGTTTTTAAAATACACAGAAATCGCATCTGTGTTTACATATTTTGACGCGGGCAATGTATGCAATAAGCTGTCTACTATTCATCCTACGAATGTTGAGCAACATGGTGTACAAATACAAAGTGTTCCTAGTGTACATATTCGTTATATAGACACATCAAAAAAAAATCGTAATTAGAGTAGGCTATGTGAATGGATTGTTACTTTAGCCACTTTCACATAATGACATTTATTCCTTGACATTTAATTTGAGGTTATAAATTTGGTTACAATAAAATGTCAAATAATAAATGTCATTATGTGGTAGTGGCTAAAGCAACGATCAAAAGCATTTTCATAGCCTACACCAATTGTTTTTTCGATGGCACGTTATTTTTGTAAAATGTTTGGTTTCATTTTATTTGTCCTCACCTCAGTACAATGCCTTCCTATGTAAAACCATAACTACAGTTGTGGTAGATTTAGATTTTTAGGTTTAGATTTAATTGGGGGTGATATTGCACTGTGACCTATTGATTTTATTGTGCCCCCTTGCAAAAACTGGAAGCTACTGTTTGTAGCAAGTTACTACCAGCTTAATATTCCTTTAGGTTGTCAATGAATATAGAGTTGACAACTGATTTGGTACATAATGTTTTTAACTATGCATCAACTATGATTTGCTAAAATTGATAGGTATGACATTGTTATCGTGCAAGGGTTACTATAAATTTTATACAGGCTAGATCCGCAAACATCTCACAAACATAAGCGCTACCAATGAGACGGGAAATAGGAAGGATTATACGTGGAAACAAGTGTGAGCCAATGAACCTGGTTCAACAAGAGACATTCTGTCAGTCTACAGTCTGTTGTATTCTGGGAGTATAGAAACTGTTACTGAACACTGTATTGGAAAACACTGCGGTGAGCAATACAAAACAAGGAAAGCTATGAGAAATATTATCCTTGTTCAGATCTATCCAATCCATGCCTTTATATTGCAATATAAACAATAGAATTGTTCAAGAGGAAATTGTCACTTTCAATAGCTGGTAGCTCAGTCCTGTAAAAGTTTTAGCAACAAGGCTATAGTGATTTAACTTAACATTCAACACAAAACATCGAAGCAGTTCGCGAGAATGTTACTGATAGTCCAGAAACATCATTTCGTTACCGTGGTAAAAATTTGGACATTCCGAAAAGCTCTCTTATAGCGTATTCGTACGAAATATTTGCATCTTCATGCAATACAATAAAAAGAGTTCGTTGAATGGATTATGGAATAAAAAGTGGATGCTGATTTGTCGAACAAAATTATTTAAAGTGATGAAGCTCAGCTTTATGGTAATGGCTTCATTGATGAGCAAAATTTTCGCATTTGGGGTTGAGGCAATAACAGTTAATAGTGCTCGCTATAGCAATACATGTGGAGGGTGCCACATCCCACCCAAAACAAGAAACAATTCAATTGCTGCATGAGTCATAAGTTGGGGTTTTCCTTTAGGTATTTTTTTTAACTTTAAGGTTTATGCCATCAAACCAACGACCACCCTCCTTGAAAGAGAAAATCGAACGCTGTATCAATGAAATTCAGTTATATTTCTGCTAAAACGATCCTGGGAAATTTCGACAAAGTCATGGTGAGACCATTTATCCAATAATCTTCTACTGTAGATTTTTCTATCAAAATTACTTGTGTGAATTTTGAAAAACTTTTAACAAGGTTTAACAAATAGTATCGGTAAATTATAAAGCAATGTCTGACTTAATCCTATGTACACATATAATATAATAATGCCCACACAGTAATTATGTAGATTTATCAGTTGCGCATTACTAAAACTCTATACGGTGATTCACCTGTTCCTGTCTGAGCAACAATGTTTAACAAAAAAATAAAATAAATGTACTGCGTATTAATTGCGATACAAAAACAATATCCAAAAATAATATATTTCTGAAAGATTATCGAGTCAAAACATTGACAATAAGAGATGTAGGTTAAACATATTTGTAAACAAAGCAACTGCAATAATAACATCGAAGTCGGTGATAAATCTCCATAATAATACAGAACATGACAACAGAATATATTTTTTGCTAATGAACTCAAATAAATATTAGCTTTACAATAGTTATTATTTATTATCATGCTAGGATGTCGGTATTTATAAATATTTACAAACTTACATCGCAGAGTACTATACAAGTTTAGTATTATAGTAAATGACTCATTTCAGATAATATTAGTACATAATTACACAATGAAGATTGCACTCACCTGTTAAATTCTTGTTTTCTCGATAGGGTATGTGCTGATGTGATCTACCGTCGCGATATTTTTTAGCTAGTCCAAAATCGATGATATACACTAAATTACCCTTTTTTCCGAGACCCATCAGGAAATTATCGGGTTTTATGTCTCTATGAATAAAATTCCTAGAGTGTATAAAATCTGTACGCGAAATTAACTGATCGGCCAACAGTAAAACGGTTTTTAAGGAGAATCGTCTCGAACAAAAATTAAAAAGGTCTTCTAAGGAAGGCCCCAGTAATTCCATCACCATCACATTGTAATCACCTTCCGATCCGCACCATTTTATTTGTGGTATACCAACTGAAATCAGATAACAATCTATGTAAAATATTTTTTTATACAAAGAAAAATAAAAGAATACATTACATTATAAAAATTATTGTGGTATTTATACCACAAATTAGTCATTGATTATATATGAAAAGCATTTATTTTGCTTTTGTATTTTTTACACTAGTTATTGTAATATTTTTATTTACACTAATAATAACCGTAAACAAATATAAACTTCTTTAACTCGTTTCCTTTAATTCGACCATTTTTGCAAAACTATTTAATATTTAAGCAATAAGTCAAGTTAATTAAAGGGTGAAAAAAATATTGCAGAACAATTTGAGATTCCTGTCAACACTTTATCGCTGATTTAAAAAAAATAAGAACAACCTTTGTCTCTCTGGAACCCTAACTAAAGAAAAAATTAAGTGTGGAGTGTGAAGAATTTTCAGCTAGTGTAGTTGTGGAGAAAGTACTTCTGCAATGATAATTAGCACAAAAAAAACTGCTTATCTGGTTTAGTCAGGCAATATCAGGAAAATGGCATTTTTAACGCAGATGAGATGACTTTTTTTATAATAAATGTTTACCCTACAAAACTCTAACGTTTAAAGGTAAAAAATGCTTCGGTGGAAAAAATAGAAGGAAATTACAGTTTGGGTTGGAAGCAATACGAGAGGAACTGAAGAGTTAAAATTTCTTGCTATTGCTTCATTTCTGAATTCCGGTGTTCCACAGGGCTCAATACAGGATCCCTTATTATTTTTCGATTTATACATCTTAGCTTTATTCACTCTCACGATTTAATCATAATTTTTATGTGTACGCTGATGATGACCTACAGTAATATATTTCTTTCAACATGAATGAGTCTTGTATATAAAATAGATTTAAAAAAATACTGTGAGCATTATCACAACGGGTCAAAGAGCTCCAGCTTCTGGTCGTCGACGTGTTACTAATGTAGCCGAAAACCTCGTTTTAATTAACCATCTGAAAGAACATCCTTTCCAGGATGATCCAGAAGGAGCATGGATTAAGATATAAAATTACCGCCAAAAAACCATTTTGACTGGGATAAATAAAAAGGTACGTTTAGAGTTAGCTTGTTTCTATATATAAATCGTGACAAAGAATTTTGGAGTACTGTAATTTTCAGTAATGAAAAGGTTTTTAACTGTAGTTATAATGGGAAATTACATGTTTACAAGCCTCCAAATTCTTGGTATCAAAAAAGATATATGTTCAGCAAGATCGATCGAGCGGCAGATTAGGGTCCGATTAAGGTATGAGCATGAGTAACTTCTGAAAGATTAGGGATTTGCCATCAAATTGAAGAACTATTAACAGGACTTTTATAAAGAAGTTTCGGTCTTGGAAAGATTCCCAGATAACTTTACATTTCAACATGATAATTGTTACCACAGACCACTTACGCTTATAGACGTTTCAGTTAAATGCAGCCAGATTGTACCAGTTGAGTGGTTTGCTCCTTCAAACAATAGATGGAGCCATTCGAAGTTTAATTGTGACCACTTACGCGACCCTCTTTACTCATAATACCAAATCATGAAATAATAAATATAATAATATAGAATAAATAGCAACGAATGATTTATGTATTATCATTAGCAAACAAAAGAAGAAAAAGCACACAAATGCATATACGCTAGTAATTTAGAAATAAATTAAGCATCGTTACAGTATAGACAACGAAATTTCACAAATACAAAATAGCAAAAACAAAATAAATTCAAGTTTTAAGCGTGCAAAACAAAAGCAACAAATTACGTGAATGCAACAGACAATGCGAATTGCAGGAAATAATGGTATATCAGCTGTGTAGCTGTCGTCTTTCAATAGTTTATGCACGTTCAGACACGTTCGTTTTAAATAGTAGAAGTGTTCACACGGTCTGCAATGGCGCGCGATAAATATTGCGATAGTTTTAAAACGCGTGTAATAACGGATTTTCAAAACGGAGAGTCGCAAAGTTCAATTGCTCAAAAATATAACATTCATAGATCTATCATATGCAGACTTATTAAAAAGTACAACTCGTCTAATAGTGTTACTACAGCGCATTCAGATGGACGTCCGCAAAAAACTTCCGAGCAGATGGATAGAAGAATCTGTCGAATTTTCCAAAAAAATCCGTTCGCAACTTCTGCTGAGGTTGTGAGAACTATGAATTTAAATATTCATGACAGCACAGTTCGTAGACGAGCTATGGAAAACAATTTAAGAAGTTACAGACCAGCGAAAAAACCACTTCTTACGAAAAAACATTTAGGAAAAAGGTGTTAATCAACATTCTTCATTTAATGATTAAAATTTTGCTCAAACCTTGTTGACCATTATTTTTCAGATTAACTTTCGCCAAAACACATTTGAATTGGACTGTAGCAAAATGGAAAACAGTTTTGTTTAGCGACGAATCAAATTTAATTTGATTAACTCCAACGGCATGTGTACAGTCCGACGCAGTAAAGGTAAACGTCTAGATCCACGAAACTGCAAGGTAAGTTTCAAGCATGGAGGAGGTGCTATTATGGTGTGGACCTGCTTTTCCGGCAATGGAGTTGGTCCTTTTCATAAAATAGATGGTATAATGGACCGATTTATGTATAAAAACATATTGGAATCAAAAATGCTGCCATATGCTGAGTGGAACGTGCCGCTTCGTTGGGTGTTTCAACATGACAATGATCCGGATCACACATCGAAGCTGATAAAAGCCTACTACTACTGGCTTTAGAAAATTTAGAATGTGGGATGGCTTGACTTTTGGCATATCTCCCACTAAAGTTGATGTTTACTGAGGACCGTCACTGACTGTTACTTTATGCACTTTATCGCTAGTCTGAAAATTGCACGTTGTCAATAGCAACCAATATGTAACATTCAAATTGACATATGGAAGAGCACAATAATTTCTCGCAATTTGCGCGTTAACTTAAAATATCTTTGGAGAACATTATAGAAAATAGTGATAGTGATATTTCGAGTACACTTCCTGAGATCAGAAGTGCTGCAAGAGCTGTAAGTTTGAATTTTTTGCCAGAAAAATCAAAGAAAATGAGAAGCAACCACTTCATTGAATGGTGTAATGCAAAGAAAATATGTAACCTTTGGAAAACGTATATAGTTGTTGCCTATTTTCCCGAAAAAGCCAAGACACTAAAATCGTCACTTTCAGATTCCAGGCTACAAATAATGCCAATAAGTGAATTTTTGTAGTCTATTCTCTTGACCATTTTTGTTATAAATATGTTACAATAAAGTTAATTATTTAAATAGTTTCGCTTTATTAATAAAAAAATCTTGTATTACGAGCAAAAAGGAACATTATTGCTCTCGCGCAATAATGTGTCATTTTTCGCTAAATACATACTTATTAAATAACTACAGGGTCCGGCAAAATAACCTCCCACATTTTAATCGTTAATAAAAACGCCATTGTAAATGTTGTTTAAATTTTTTTTTAATTAAATGGAAATGTATAGTTTGCCATTGGTTTTCATTAAGTTTTGAAAATTACAGACTTCAAGTGGCGACCATTGTTTTCGATACATATTCGAAGGTGATTTTTGAACGTTTCCATTACTCGAGCAGTCATTTGAGGCGATATTCCTGCAATTTCTTGACGTATTGCTGCTTTTAATTCGTCAAAGGTTCGGGGATGGTGTTCAAAGACCTTCGCTTTCAGGTAGCCCCAAAGGAAAAAGTCGCATGGGGCAAGATCGGGTGAACGCGCAGGCCACCCAACGTCTCCACGTAATGAGATTACGTGTCCTGGGAACATCTCCCTCAAAACGTTCATGGACCTTCTGGCCGTATGAGCCGTAGCGCCATCACCATCCGCATGGTTAAGTTCCCTAAGTCTTGGATCCAAAAAATTACGTAGCATGTCGATATACCGATCGGCGGTTACGGTAACAGTAACGCCTGCCTCTTCAAAAAAATAGGGACCCCAAACGCCAAATGACCCAACAGCACACCAAACAGTAACGTGTGGGCTGTGAAGTGGCCTTTCATGGAGCTGCTGCGGATTTTCTCGTGCCCAATAACGAAAATTTTGCTTGTTCACACAGCCGGATAAATGGAAATGGGCTTCATCACTGGTTATTAAAAGCCCATTTTGTGGGATGTTTTGAAGAATATCGTTGCAACATGCTCTACGATTTTCCCAGTCTCATTCACTCAGCTCTTGTGCGATCATCATTTTGTATGGGTGGAAGTTGTGATAACTTGATGATATTAGTATATTTAAATAATGCGATGTATTTAATTCAACAATTTATTCGACACTGTGGTAACCTTCAAATAAAAATCTATACACAAGAAATGTCTTACATATAAAAACTTACATATAAAAGAAACATGACGCGTATAAAAAATGTATACAATAACGCTCAAAGCATCAACACATTGAGAAAATATTATACAGCAAACTAATTAATTAATTTACAGCAAATAATATTATACAGCAAAGTAATTAATTAATTCTTATCTCTAGGCCTTAAATTATAACGGCCTTGAGGAACAGTGGAATCAGAAGGAGCTGAAGTGTGCAATGCTAAATCTTGTGACGGTTGAGCTGAAGTGTGCAATGCTAAATCTTGTGACGGTTCCACTCGATTCCCCTGCACCCCCTTCATTAAAGTCCAATAAAAGCAGCAAGAGGACAAGAACGGCGATTGCTAACTTTAGGTGTTAATATTAATTGATCTGCATGGCGTCGCAAAATGTACATCATATAAAACATTACCATCTCTTTTAATTACTGTTCCTGATGTCCATGAGGAATTAGAAAAATCTTTAGCCAAAACCTCATCACCTACTACAAATTCTCTCCCCCTATGTTGTTTGTTAAGGCTTAAAACATTATTTTCGGCAATCTCGCTTGTTGTACTAATAAATCAAATTTAGTTCTTAAATTACGACCAAACATTAAAGCCGGACTAGCTTGAGTAGTAGCGTGTTCTGAATTACGATAGTCAAATAAAAATTGGAAAAGGTCTTTCCCGTCTCTATAAGCTTTCTTAAGAGCTAATTTAATAGTTTTTACGTTAATTTCTGCCGCACCATTGCTAGCAGGATGATACGGTGGAGAAAAAGTAAACGTATGCCATTTTGTTCAAGAAAATGTTTAAAATCATAACTTGTAAAAGGCGGTCCATTATCGCAGGCAATGACTTCAGGTATACCAAATGTTGAGAACAACCTACGCAATATGCTGATTACGTCGGCCGCTGTTGTTCTAGACATTTTAAATACCTCCAGCCACTTAGATGTAGCATCCGTGACGACAAAAAATTTAAAACCATACATCGGGCCCAAAAAATCTATATGTAAACGTGACCAAACCTTGCTCGGTCTTGGCCAAGGATGTATCATTGTTTTTGGTGGGTTCATCCTAAAGGTATTACATGAAAAGCACAAGTATTAACAATGTCACTATCTAATGAAGGCCACCAAAAATATGATCGCGCGATAGATTTCATTTTATTGCTGCCTAAATGTGAATCGTGTAAATGATTTAAAATAAGTTCACGAAGTTTTGTCGGAATAATAACCCGATAACCCCACATTAAGCATCCATGCTGCAAGTGAATTTGTTCTTTTTTGAAAAGAAATTTTTATCAGAACTTTTGCTAGGCCAAATGTAAACAAAAACCAACAATTTTGTTCAAAGTGGTATCTTTCCTAGTTTCACTTGCGATTTGTTTATACGTAATTGGTAAACCTTCTTGAATATGAAATATGTGTCCTAAGTCATTATCTAGTGAATTTGTTTCAGGTAGGCATCAGGGCTGGAATTTTCGGATGAACTAACATATTGTATTTTGTATTGATAGTCCGCTAAAAAAATTGCCCAACGTTTAACCTATTTGCGCAATTGTAGGAATTCCCTTTTTGCTACCAAAAATTGTTACCAACGGCTTATGATCAGTTATTAAAGTAAATTCGCGCCCAAAAAGGTATTGATTAAATTTCTTTATTCCAAAAATAATTGCAAGTCCTTCTTTCTCTATTTGAGAGTAATTTTTTTCGTTATCATTTAATGTTCTTGATGCCAATGGGTTTGCAATCGCCAGAGGGAAAAATGTGCGAAATTACGGCCCTAAACCATAGGCACTAGCATCGCAAGACAGGGTTACTGGCAAATTCTCATCATAATGAACTAATAACTTGGACGATACTAATTGCTTTTTGACCAAATCAAATGCGGTTTGCGCTTGTGTAGTCCAACGATCAGTTTGGTACTCAGATTATCTAAAAATTTGTGATAAAAATGACTTTAGTTGCGTTATTTTGAGGTGTTTTAATATTAACTAAATTAACTTTCTCGTCGCTAGGGTGTAAACCATCCGAATCAATATCATAACCTAAGTAAGGCCTGCTAATCTATCTAAAATTAGCTTAAGACGTTGAATGCTCGATCAAACTTACGACCGCTTACTAAAATATCATTGAGAATACTGTTACCCCTTCCATACCTGAAATCCACAATTTTTTTGAAATATATACTGGTGCAATTCCGTAAGTAATCTATTATAAGCAAATAATCCTTTAGTGTATTTATGGTAGTATGTTTTCTATTCCTTATCTAATTGAATTTGTGATAAATTATGGCGAATAAATCCTCGAAGATATTTATTAATCTTTAAATTTCCAAATTCTTATATTGCCATTTTTTTTAATTACTGGAAATCGGAGTAGCCCAATCACTAAAATCTACCGGAAAAATAATATTTCTTTTATCAAATTATCTAATTCTTGTTCTATTTTATTAGAAAATCTTTTGAAAAAACAGGAGTTGCACCGGAATATAACTTGGCTTCGTAGTTTTTAAAAGTGCCAATACCATCAAAAAACATCGGAGTATTCTTTTTGTAACCTATTTGATTGCTTTACGATCTTCGGTACTTAAAATATTGCAGGATTTACACTAATATTTAATTTTCTTAGCCAATTCTACCCATTAAAAAATCGTATAATTTAAGCATATTACATAATATCCTGATAGCTATTAACATTAAGTATCCTATACAATTAATAATCGCTCCATTATACGATTTTAAATCAATGTCGTCACGAACCAATCTTGATACAAAATTTTTAATTTATTTGAAATTGCTGAACCAGTGTCTATTTCCGAACACCTTGAATGGTGGAAATTCCCATTAAAACTATGTATATGAAAAAGATTTATCAGAAATCATTATTCACATTTTCATTTATTTTATCAATATTTGAATCTATTAATGACTATTGCCTTTAACATGTTAAATCTATTCTTACCTTTATTATTTTTAGAAGTTACAAACAGGGCTAATATGACCTCGCTTACCACAAATATTAAAGCAGACTTAAAATAACAATTTTGACGATGTGGTTCCATTCGCTCGGAATGTCTCGATATATGCTCTCACCGTTAAGGTCATTACGATTTGCCTTTTTTTAGCTTCCAAAGTACATTATCTATTCTTTTTATCTTTTTTCCGAAATTTATGAAAAATACTAGTTGATCTCTCAAATTCTCTTCTAAATTTTGCTTGAATTCGCAAGTTTTCGCCAATGACTTAAGTGCAGCTACGTTTAGCTATCGATTCTGTTTCTTCTGCCTTCGTAAGCGAAATTTATGCCGTTCGTAAATCGATTAAAAAAGATATATATTGTTTATCAAAACCATTAGTTCAGTGTAGGTAATTAAAAATTTTGCCAATTTATCCTATATTAATACTCATAAAAATCGTAGCTCCTCTCGCCAATGTGATAACAAATTTTTGCGATGTATTTAATTCTTCAAGATGTTTCAAATCTATATATAAAAACTTTTAAAAGAAACCGTATAAAACTTTGTAACAATAACGCTCCAAATATTGCGTTCAACTTGATAACAAAGCTTCGAACGTGGGGCACAGTTCAGCTGAACGAGATTTTATCGGTTGATTGAACCTGTGGTCAAAGAAACCCAAAGCAGTAGATCTGGAAACTTTACATTTTGAAAAGTTTTCGTTGAATGATTATCAAAAATTTTGATAATGACAGCACGATGTTCGCCCGTCCAAACTGATGACAATTATTATTAAATTGCTTTAATGGCGGTGCAAAATGTGGGAGATTATTCTGCCGGACTGAATAAATCATTCAAAAGTTATTACTGCCGTCTCGTCCGTTTGAATTGCCAACTAAATTAAATTACTTCTTTCCTTCAAACACCAAGCAAGTATTCAATTTTAAAACGGGCGTGATCAAACTCAGCAAAATAGACAAAGAATCCAAACTTTAATCCAGTTGAGAATGTCTAGGGATATACCGTCAAGAAGTTATATTAATGGATAACAAGAACTTAATTTAGTTGTGTTGAATGGTGCTTTGTTAGTATTCATAATATTTCATTTAAAAATATTTAAAAAAATGAAACATAACATGATAATAGATTACAAAATAATTTATTTCTAAACAGGACACCTATTGTAGAGTAGCGCGATTTGCGAACCTTGACAATAAGTTATCTGACGAAATCTAATTTAACAAGTGGTTAAACAAATTTAGTTTTTTTAATCACTATCTACTTCACCGTTAAGGTCAATTTGTCATTATCTGCATCTTTTTTATTTATGATAAAATAGTTTTTTAATGTCTATTTGCGTATGCTATTACGATTATATATCAAAATTTTAGGTAATGCCAATTTATCCTATATAATAGCATAAAAAGTAGCTCCTAAGCAAATTTGCTACTTCAAGATGTTTCAAATCTATATATTTAGCCATTTTTAACCAGAATATTCCAAATATTGCGTTCAACTTGATAACAAAGCTCAGTGGGGCACAGTTCATACGAGATTTTAATTCGTCAAACGGAGCAATTTTACATTTTATTTCGAATGTATCTTTTGTACACTGATACAATTATTATTATATTGCTTAATGTGCTTTTCTTCTGAATAATTTAGGTACACTTGAAGCATTTTAAACTGCAAACTCAGCAGACATAAAATGTACTACATTAATGGATAACAGACATTAGTTGTGTTGGGAAGATCGTTTATGAAAAAAATCTAATCCTGAAGTCAATAAAAACTGATTTTATTTAAAAAAAGTTCAATTAATAATATTTTCGAACTGTCCATCTGCTTGTTGAATGCAGGCTTGTACCCGTAAGCCAACAGAAGAAGTTCTTATCCGAATTTCATAGTTGTTTTGTCGCATTTGCTCAGCAGCCAGCTGAATACGATCCAATAACTATTCTCTTGTGTTTGAAACTTGCGCGTAGACTAAATTTTTCATGTACTCCCATAAATAAAAGTCAAGAGGATTAAGATCGGGTAATTAAAATCAGTTCGTATAGACTTAGGGATTACATCTTTTTCATGATCTGACAACCACATTCATAGATCTGCAACTTTGAAACAACTAAAAATGGATATACAAGTTTTGCGTTTTTGTTACTCGAAATGAAGTCTACTTTACACTCCTAAAATTTGAACATAACGATACGGGACACCTTGGGGCATTCCATGTGATAGGTATCAACACACCCATTCAACTTGACCATCTCAGATTTTGATGAAATTTGGCAACTGAAGTAAAATTCATGTAGACCAAGAAAAATGTCAAGTTTTAATTTCTTATGTCAACCCGTTTTTGAATTATGGCCACTTAAAGTTTCCATAAATTGTCCGAAATTGCTCTGTAAGTGGTTTCTTCAGGAGCAACACTAGGTGAGGGGCGCCAGAAGGTCACGGTAACTCGACGTGTCAACCACGCTAGAGGCAAAAACCTTATGCCGCCTCTAGCGTGGTTGACACGTCGAGTTACCATGACCTTCAGGCGGCCCTCACCTAGTTTTGCTCCTGAAGAAGCCACTTACATTAGTGGCGAAACGTCGAGTTTGAGTAAGTTGTATATATTTTTGTATTTTTTCATTTTTATTTTATTTTATTTTGTATTGTATATATGTACTTTACTATGACGCGTTCAAAACCCGGAAGCCCTCATAACAGAGACTCAGACCGTGGAAGCCTTCGATATCAGTACCTTTTTTGTGTAGAAAACATTGGGGGTTCAAATGGGCGTCTCAAAATCGTACTTGTTCCAGTGGCGTAGAAGTTGGGGAGAAAAACAACCACTACTCCTTCAAAATCTTCACCAATTATGAATTAAATTTTTTTTTTCTCGCACACAACTTAGCTTATTATAAGTAGAAAATGGTTATAAAAGCTGTTTTTTTTACGATAAACGGTTCCGGAGATATTTCCAAAAAACGAATTTTTTTAAATTAAATTTCAACACCCTGTATCTCGAAAATGGTGCATTTTAGATGGTAAGTTGATGGGAACTTTTTTCAAATTTTTGGACAAGCTATCACATCCTGAAATCCTGCGCATATATTATGAAACACCCTGTATATTTATCTATTATATCATATCAACCCTAGTAGACCATTCTAGTGCCGCCTAAAGCTGGATATCCACCATATCCATTTACGACAAATTATTAAAACGGTAATTTAAAAAAAAATCCCGAAAGAGGACAGGGTGCCGAAAAGAGAGTCAACTTGTATTCCAAGTGTTTTCCTTAAGAATCTTTTATTTTAATAACAAATACATTAGAAACACAGCTTTAATAAATGTTCGAATTGATCACCACAACCACCATAGAATGGAACAAATTTTGCACGAAACGATCTGGCACACTCTAAACAATTTGTGTAGCGACATGACGTCATTCGTTGATAATACATTGTCGCAGTTCATTTAACCAAGTCGATTATTGCTTAGATGACACCACATAAAGAAATCTAAAGGTGATAAATTTAACGACTAGGCTTTCAATATGTCCTCGTCTTCCAATCCATTTTCCAGAAAACCTTTTGATTTGATTGGATTTAATATTATCGAACAGGTTGGATATAACAGAGTAGCTTCTTCTAACAATTCTACATAGTACATTTTCCCATGCAAGTTACCATTTAAGAAGAAGGGCTCAACAATTTGATCAAAAAAAAAATTAAATTTTATGGGGGTTGGGTATGTTCCTCTCAAAATATTTGCGATTTTAAATCTGACCTATAACGGTTAACTATATCGTTTTAATAAGGGAATACATGCAGGATCTATAAAGAATTCCGATATGCTTCAGAATATTACGGCGAAATCATTGTGTTAATGGGAGAGTTATTTAATTTATTATTTTTTCAAACTCGGAAATGAAAAGGAATAATATTGTAGAGTGTCCAAACAAAGTTGCTACAAAAAAAAAGTGAAGACAAAATTGTGATTTGGGCTACTATTTCAGAAATAGCTATCTCAAGACCACCGTATACTGGGTGAGTAAGAGGAGAAGCAGTCGATGCTAACATATACACTCAAAGATGTCTTCTAAAATTGCTTGATTTCGTTAATAATCGCCATCTTGGTGTTGAAACAATTTTTTAGCCTGATTTGGCAAACTGCCATTATGCCTAAATTACACAAGATTGGATCAAAAATAGCGAGTCTATCAGAAAAAGTTTAAAGATTTTGATAACTTCAGCAATGGTCTTGTTTTCGCTTTAAGGACCTAATCGACGACCACAATATACATATATCAAAAGGGAGAGAAAGTGAAGAAGAGGATGAAGTAGTATCAGTTATAATAATTGTGCCGAAAAATGAGACAAACATATACTTCGTAGGTTTGAATTCAAACTAGTGCAATAAAATTATTGAAACTACTGTAGGTGCAATAAATAAATTTCTAAATACAGGTCAATAAAAGAATAAAACGATGAATACGGCGCTAAAGGAAGCCTATTTAACACGCGACGAAAACAATATGTAACAAACACCACAAAGTAGCGAAGGTTATTGATCTTTTCCTAAACACCTTTACAAACAGATCCAATATATTAACAATACATGATATAAATTTGTTTGTTCGCGTTTGATATCGATAACTTTTCTGAACAGTGGTAATTGCACTTATTATAGATGAAAAATGGAGTCAAGCTCACACACATACATAGAAAAAGTAAACACAAACACAGTAACTTAGTTTACAAATATTTACGTTAAAATGTCCTAATAATTTCTGGAGCATTATCAGTATTAGCGATGAAATTCAGTATATGAATGGTTTAACATCGTAAATTTTTTTCCCGAAGTTTTGATGTTTGATTTTGGTATAGAGAGAAGCCAGAGGATCCATTTATGATGTCCCAAAATGTTGAAGACCTCTAGAAACACGAACTGAAGAAATTATCAACAAATTTGAAGATTTGGGTACACCATTGACACCATTCACCGCCCAAAAAGGCAAAAATGCAGAATTTTCTGGAAAATAATTGATAACCACAGTTTTCTGGGATGTGGAAGAGATTCTCGTAATTAATTATGTACCAAAAGGAAGCACAATCATGGGAAATTTCGACACAATTAAGAAATTGAACATGACTGTAGGCAAAAAAGATTTAAGAAAATTCTGCTTCTGCACGACAACTGCACGCGGCTTTGAGGAATTACACCATCCACCCTACAGTCTCGGTCTCGCCACGTATGAATCTAGGACTAGGAAATGAAGTGACAAAATTTTATTGAAATTATCAGGGATCATCTGCCGGAGATACAATTACGTCTCTAATTGTCTGTCAGCTCTTAAGTCTTTCAAAACAGCCTTGATAATTCTTAATTAAAGTTGGTAACATTGAAAAACCTTATAATTTTAATTAAAAATTTACCTATTGTCGCTTGAAAGGTTGCAATTAATAAAACATATCATAATGAGATAATATAATAGAACGTAAACAATATTAAAGAGACAACTTAAATTAAATAACATTAATCACTTAACAAACAACATTTACTAACAATATAATAAGAACAAAATGATAAGGTCAAAACAATAATATCTGCATCTGAAGACTTGTGTGACTAACGACTTGAAATTCTCTTACAATTAATAATCTCACACATAAACCGACCTAACAATATCACTTATATACATCAACGCAATTCACATTTATTTAGGATCTTTTTAATTATTTTTTTCTATCTTTCTTAAGATGTATCTTTTCATTACACGAGAATGTTCCAAAAATGCTTGTCGTAATTACCTATCAGTATGTAACGCCCAAACCGCATTCCTAAAGAAATGTTTCTAGATATATTGTTCTCCATAAGAAGAAACATTTTAAATTAAAAAAAAATTATTAATGCAACAAGACATCATAGATATCGTATTTTACTATCTTACGAGACGATAAGCCTAAAATATGTAAATGAAATCCGTTCCATGTGAATTGAAATATGTCAGAATTGTTATCTGGAATACATACTTCAAGTTTGATAATCTTGCAAATCACATTACAAAATTATGGCAATTATACATTTCTATCGCGCATTTATTATTTAAAACAAAACCATCGCCACTTAATTCGTTTTGTAACAAGTTTTATACCATTACACATATCATAATAAATTGTAAGCGAATATTTAACTCAAAGAATTAATAAATTTGATATTTAAATAAACCGCTTAAGCAAATTTACCAAATTAACCGATGAATGCTGATAAACGTAGTTTCTGTGGAACTGCAATGAGTCAATTTTTGATTAACAAATAGTGATTAGCAGGCTTTTAAACAATGACCAATTCATGTAGACATAAATGGATTTATAATTAACAACAATCATCGTGTCTGTAAAGCCAAAAATTGAATAGAATGAATGGCAAATCTAAGGTGGTTACGTGTTTATTTATAAAACAATGATTGTCGTCTATGAAAAATCTACAGGTCCTCACAGAAGTAACAGTACAACAAAATTTAAAAAAATAGAGCTTACACTGCAGTACTCATCGCAACAAATTTATGTAATTGATTACATCAGTTCCACAAATAGTTATATCGACATAATAGAAGTAAAATAAGTTAATGACTTCAATTAAAATACAGGTCTTTCCGATAACTAATACCTATCCAATAATACGAAAAAATAACTAACAAATTGAGTGATACTAAAGTACCTACAACGCATTATATCAATTTACTTCAATTAACCGCCAATCAGTGACAGTTTGTAATAAAAAAAACGTTTCTACAATGATTATTTCTCCGATTACAAATTCAACGTCTTAACTCTTGTAAAAGTTCATCACTAAAATATCAGTTTTTAGGAAAAAAGGTCTTGAAAGACAGACGACGCACTATGAAATTCATAGACTTATTGGTTTTCAATAGCAAGCGTAGAAACCATTTTACATAAAGAATTAGGTCTCTGCTCGATGGGTACCGAAAATGTTGGACAGCAAGATCCTGACCATTTCCTAGCAAAATTCGTTATTGTGGATAATCCTGAATCAAAAACGCAACGCATGGAATGGAGACACAAGGGTGCACCACCCCCTCAAAAGTTTCGTGCAAGAGCATCTGGGCATAAGATCCTGACCACAGTTTTTTGGAATACCGAATTATCTTTATAGACTTTTTACCACGTGATCAGACTATAAATGGGCAATATTATTCTGTTTTAATTTCAAAACTACGTGTTTCCATCAAAAAAAAGTCGTTTCATTCTATTTCAGGGACAGTAACATCTGAACTGCCATCATACCCTCCATCTATAGCACAAACGCAAACCATATTACGTAAATCATGGTTAGAAAATTATATGTCCAGACATTTTAATTGAAAAGATTAAGGAACAAGTATACGTTCCTAAAATGCAAAAGCTTGCTCTATTTTGGAAGATATATTCTACAATTTAAAAATTGTATTATTATGGACATTATTTAAAAAAAACTGCCCATTTTACGATAATCCAAGTATATCCTTTTTTTCCATATAATTTATTTACGTATATGACGTATCATTAAATCAAATAATTCTGTTATAAATTCCTCATTTACTAATAATTCCAAATATAAATAAAGACTATAAGATTCAAACAAAATGGTGTATAAAATGCATATTATAGAGATTAAAAAACAATTTAGTAAATAACCATTACGATCAATGGGAATATAGGAAAGGAATATCAGTATTATTTTATAAATTGCAAATGCTGCATTGAAGATTACCTGATCGGCAGCAGGTATAAAGACATACTAAATTTTATATATTGGATAAACCCACTATTTGAGTACATACTTAAGATTTTTAAACCCTTTGCAATCAAGTTTTTTTTGTATTTATTTTTTATATTTATATTGCATTCTCACGAAAACAATTCAGGAAGTGAAAATGAAGTTTTGTGCTTTCAATGTCGCTATGCTTTATTACTACTAGATAACAACATACATTAAAGGTAATAGTTATCTTACGGCTCATTAATTGAGTTACTCGTCTTACTAGATTCTGCTAGGATACGGTACAAATCAGTTTGAAATCTTAAAAATAAAAACCGTTTAACAGACCTCTATATAAAGACTTTATATGGAAAAATGGAAAAAAAAAACATTGGATTATGTAAGGAACAATTATAGGAATTAATGTTCAGTAGTTAATAATAATTAAATACAAAAAAATCTGGCCTAAGGATGTATGAAAGCAAGATGACAATAAATTGCAAAATGCGCAAACTGAGAGTTACTCATGGCATTTACATGTAATTGGTTTATTATAATTCGAAATCAATTGAAAAGTAAACAAGAATCTAATGTTGATATTCACAATTCATCAATTTAAGTTATCATTTCTAAAACTGAACACAAATCATATTTCCAAATCAATCCTTTGTGAGGTGGCATAAAATAGGCTTTGAAATCTTTTTGTACTTGCTTGCATCGCTATAATTATGTCAATCTCTTTTTTTTAATGCTCGAGAACTATACCCAAAGTTTTTTCGATTTAAAATAATTTTAGATTTATGTTTCTTCCGCTTACATCAAATGAATATCAACGTCCATATTTCAAATAGAATTATCTAATTTTTATTATTTATAATTGATTAGGGGCATAACACATCCGTAAACTTATTCAGAAGACTGTCAGATAGGTATTCAATGAAGAAATTTCTATAATGCTATTGTTAGTCATGGTTGAGCTGCTCAATATAGGAAGAAATATAAGAAGAACATCATAAAATTATGTCTCAGTTGAATTTCATAACAAATAATGCAGAATTTTCTTACGATGCAATTAGAGCAACAGCAAAAAATTGGCGACTCGTGCTAGTTTGCAGATACCGAACATTGTCTAATTAAGTTTTTTTATGTTATGTACGAAGGCAGTTCAGATATTATTGCCCCTGATATAGATGATGTTGATTTGATCACTAAATTAGTCAATTAATTACGATAAATCACATGAACTTTGTTTTGTCCAAATTTCCAAAATGGACAAATTTAAGAACAAGAAAGGTTTATCATTGCAAGAAATTAATACGGATATGGTAGAAGTACTGACAAGGAAACACAACTTCGTATATTTTTCCCAGCTCATGGGGGGTGGGAGTTGTTTTTGGAAAACAAGAAGTATGACTAGTGATCTAGTTAGTCCATGATATGGTCCTGAAAGATAGACGAATCACTATAAAATTCATAGCTCAGACTTGTGGCTTTTCAAGAGGTAGAGCGTAGGAACCATTTTACATAAATGATTAGATCTCAAAAAGGTGGCTGCACGCTGGGTACCCAAAATGTTGATGCCACAACAAAAGCGCATTCGACTGGTCGACTTTGCCCATCATTAAGCGAGATCCTCAACACTTCCTAGCAAGATTCGTTATTGTGGATGAAATCTGGGTTCTATATTATAATCCCAAATCAAAAAGGCAAAGGAAGATCAAGGAGGGGAAAACTTAGACCTGATGTGTTGTTTCATCGGGACAACGCTCGTGTCCACAAGAACTATGTTTCAATGGCCGCAATTTATAATGCAGCCTTCGAAGTTTTCCAATAGTCGTCCTCTTTCCCAGATTTGGCCCCTAGTAACTTCCATGTATTCCCCAAACTCAAAGAACAGATTCGTAGGATTCATTTTCAGGAGGATAAGACATTGATGATAGATGTAAACAAGTGGTTTGCAGCCCAAGACAAAATACCTTTTTCTGAAGGCGTTTACCATCGTTATACCAAGTGTGGCATCGTCTTAGGGGACTATGTTGCAAAATAAATAATTTCAGCTTTATAAGTCGTTTCATTCTAATTCAGGTACAATAAAATTTGAACTGCTCTCGTAGGGAGAGATTTAAGAAAATTCAGGGAAGCATACGATTGCTTAAACAAGACAAAATCACCATTTTAAGCGCATTAGTTCGAATAAGATTATGGTAAACAGAATATCTAATGATGCTGCAGGATTCACAGCTAATTTCATTCGAAGCAGATAAATATTTTCAAATCGTATCTATCTTGCAGAAAACAAAAAGTAGTAAGTGTCGATAACAATGTTGGCAACAGGATTGCAACCAGATGGAATTAACTTAATCGGGGTGTGCCACAGGGGTCCAAAGTGGTCCCAAAAGAGTGGTTTACTAGGAACAATCTAAAATTCAATTATGACAAGAGTAGTATTATGTGCTTCCACCTCAAGGTGAGGAAATTTCCTTCAAGTCAAACGTGGTGTTCTGCAAGGACTTATCTCGGACCTTTTGCTCTTTATTAGGTATATAATTGATTTATGTCATATGAATGCATTGAATAGACTTTCATTTACAACTATCTATGTTAATGATACAAACTTCATATTTCATTCAAATGATAATAAATCCGCTAATATAATTATAATAAAACAGATTAAGTATCATGCCGAGGATTGATTTAATTCTTGCAATATCTATAAATCGAGCTGATATGGACGAATGTACATGTTTGCTTCGAAATGATACGACTTGTTGTATGAATATTGTGTGATACGTTCATGAATGTTATTCAACCAACGAATAAATTTTATTCTATTCTACATAAATACAATACGAAATCTTAAAAACAATTCTAAATTTAATGTTCTGAAATGTATAAATCAATCAATATAACACGCATAAATAAAAATACAGTTAACAACCTACATTACAACTTTTGCTAATCTTAAATGGAAAGAGCTTGGAACAAATTTAATAAAAACTGATAAAGCAAATATACTGATAAACAAACAATGTGAAACCAATGCAACGGGAACATTCTGGTTCTATTAATAACTTGTGTACCTACTAAAGATTATCAACTATCAAAATTATATATGTAATCAACAAAATATTATTGAATCTGTAAGTACCTATCTGATAATCATTAAAAATCTCTTATCTTGCGTATAAGTATCATCAATTTTTAATTCACTTGGTTTAACTTGAACTAGTATAGTGACTGCAATAATAAACTAATAATTTAAATAAATGTTTCATGCTATACCGTTATTATACATGATATAATTTATTATTATATAAAAAATGCAATACACATTGCATGGTGTGAAATTATTATATCTAGGTAATTGAAATTAATAGATATTACACTAGTTGAGCGAATTAACATAAAGCCTTGTTATATAAGTTGACATTTAAAATCAACCTACATTTTCATAATACAGTTAAACAAAACTTAACGCATATTAACAACAAATCATATGAAAGCAACTCAAATCAAATTAACTAAATAATGATGGGTATAATTGCACTAACCTCCACCTTGCATCATTTTGTAAAATTTTGATTCTATATGCAGCTGTGGATGTCTTGTTTTGATGCATTCTAATTTAATGGCCACCTCTTCTCCTGTGGATATATTCGTACCTTAAAAAATAATAATAAACATATAGTTTCCTCTTAGTTGGCCATGAGTAAAGGACAAAAACCTTTTGTTTACAACCTCGCAAGTGATAAGTGAAACGTCAGTGAGACATAAAACTTACCCAAATAGATGTCTCCGAACGAACCTGAGCCGATCTTCCTACCGAGTCTATACTTATTTCCAACCCGTAGTTCCATTTCTCCGGTAAAATAAAAATATCAATTTCGATTAACAAAAGACATGAAATGCAATCAGTACTTCAGGCGGCCATGTTTTACATTAGCCAACTATCGTAGGAAATTTGACGTAATCTAAGCAAATTTAGAATTAGATTTAGTTGGTACGCGAGCACCGCTTGGGTGCCACTGTTGAATTATACGTCGTTTAGAATTTCAGTTTTATCACAGATATGTCGAATATGTAAACCTATAACAACGAACGTGAGATTTTCACTTTTCATAGCATGCATTCCATGTGACACACTACAAACAACTGAGAATTAGACGTACCAGTTTGCACGAACGCCCCTATCACAGACGCACTCCGCCGAATCCTAATAATTGAATCATTCACGGTCGAAGAGAACAAACATGCGAAAACGTACGTCTACGCTGGATAACACTGGTGCACTCCTCTTCAGGTGAGATAATGAACTAGGGGTTTCTAACAACCAATCGGATAGCGAATCGCTGCTTTTTCACAATGTAAAAGAACCACGATGCTCTACTCTTCAGGTGTTCGAACGGGATTTTCACTTTTTAAAGAATGAAATACCATCAGCAGGTAATTTTTTTGTATAAAATTGTTAGAGGGACACTTATTCTTCGAAATTTAATTGTTATACTTTGACACAATTTTGACAGGGTTAACATTTAAAAAAACGAAGTAGATGGCAGCAGTATATTTAGGGAAAATAATAAAAAATTAATTTAGAATTTAGACCAGAGAAACAAGGAAATTAAAACAGTTTTTCCCGTTATAAATAACATATTTCTTTCGTATTGATGTAATAGAAATATGCATGGGAGTGGGTACAAGACACTTGCGATTGCATTCAAAATATATTCTTGTTGATCGTATATAAAACTTTTTTTTTATTATTCTCAATTTATATATTCAGACTGCTCCGGACTATTTAAACTAATCTATATCGATAAACAATTAAAGCTTAATATAATAATTTGTAATAGTTTTTACTTAATTTCTTTATAATATTGATATGCAGTATTAATATAGAAATTTTTAATGAAATTGGAATGGTTTTAGTTCGATTTAAATAAAATTTGTAGGGAAATTTGGGATTATGATCAAGCAAATTATTAAATATTTAAATTTGGCGACATCTATCGGAGAAAGGTTTAATAATGTTTGTTATGATAACTGCACCCGTCAGCCGTCACCTGTCTAATTGACAAATGAATTGAAAAAATATACATGCTTTGGTACTCCTTGTATTGCAAATTGATAGACACTCAATTCTCAACAAACATTGACAGTTTTTAAGACGTTTATCTGAACAGACTATTTATATTGTGAATAACAAATAAATATCCAATAAACGAAGTAGTTACTGCGTAAAATTTCGGGATAAATATTCATTTTGACAGAATTGAGCTATTGATATGTAGGTGGCATTGACTTGACATTTGTAAGTCTGTCGAAAAAATTTAAGAGCAAGGCAATAGAAATGCCTCCATTTTGTTTATTTTCTTGATGTGTGGAGTGTAGTGTCGGCCCAGTGCATCAGAAATTTCGAAAAATAGCCGACGAACCATATCTTTGTAATAAAATATAGACAGCGGGTTACAAATAAACGGGCGTATATATGTTACTAGCGTGCACCCCTCGTTCAGAGGGTTTAAAAAACTGCAGACATTGGGCGCATCGCGAGTAAGCATTTTGTCAAATTGACTACAGTTACCGGCACTAAAAATAATTCGCTTAACAATTCCGTTTATCATTGTGACACGAATTGTAAAGATTCTCTACCGAGTATCAAGAAGAACAAAAGTGTTTTTGGGACCGGTATCAAAGACAAAACGGTGATATCAAAGACGCCTCCCCTCACTATGAACCACGTGACAGGACAAGACCGAAGAAACGAAGTTAATCCTCAAAATAATGTTAGTGAAGTAGAAGAAATGGAAACCCAAGCAGGTACCCCAAAAGATGAAATGCAGTTTTTAGTTGTCATTCATTGTGGTATAATTGTCAAATAGTCTAGGGAAAAAAAAGGACACTGTTCCAAAAAAAAAAAAAAAACAAAGTATTTTATATTTACAATTCGCCCAATTTTCCTTGTATTCTGTTACTTGTAACTTATATATTTACATGTCAAATGCATGTCATTGTTTACTTGATTGTCAATTAACTTGGTTGTATTTGACAGATGGTCAACAGTGTTGGTTAATCGAATTAAATGTTTTGACCTGTTTCAAAGTTGCAATATTGCAGTCAGTGCAATAGAATACACCACCACAGACAGTGGTGCATTTCATCTGAATATTCTTCCAGATGTTGCTATGGAATACACCACGGATAGTGGAGGTGGTGAGATGGAATCGCAAAATGGTGATGTGGTAATTGGACCACAACCCGATCCGAGTATTACTACACAAGATGCAGATATGGAAGAAGATGATGCTCGTTCAGAAGCTACTTTCAAGTTTTCAGTACCGCAATTGAGTAAACTTAAGGTGAGACACTTTTTTTAGATTATTTATCCATTATATGTTGGGATTTATTGTAGAGTAAGATAATCCTGGTTATATTTTAAGTCAATCATAAGATAAGAGATTTTTATCTTAAGTGTTTTAAAATGAAAAATATGTTTGATGTATGTATTAACTAGGACTAATGAAATATATAAATATAGAATAAATATTTATATGGATAGAATTTATATAAATTTCTCATTATACATACCATCTAAAATTGTCTGCAATATAAAAATTTTTAATTTATTTCATCCCTGATTAGAACTTACAATTCAAATTGCAGAGTCCAAACTTGATTAAATGGAATTCCAGTCAGATCACAGCAAGTTGAGGTAGAATTGATTTACAGAAACTGCTTAATCATCTATTACATTTTCCTGTTACCAAAATAAAACTGGTTAATTATTAGAAACTTGCAGTGTAAGAATATCTAGCAAGTAGATCAAACTGCATTGTGATAATTATATTTATTCTTAGGCAGCATTCCTTTGTAATATCTCCAAAATACATGACAAAGAAAGTGAAGGTCACCCAATATAATTTGGGGAAAATTCCGTATAAAATCAACTTATAATAAAAAGAGAAAAAGAACATTTTAAAATCTTTTGCATCAAAAATATTAACGAATCCATGATTAGATATATTGTGCTACTTAAAAAATATATTAAACTATGATGGAATGTTCATTATGTTGGATATTTTGAAGTTTTGAATAATAGCCAACTAAGTCTGGTAGAATTTTTTTGAAGGACGTTATATTTCTTGTATTGAGTTACTTTTCCTAAATTTGTAAAACAAAGGCGGAGAACTTCAAAAGCAATTCAGAATGATTCAATTGCAATTCAAACCATGTAATGAAACAAAAACTTAACAAAACACCGAGGTAGTTGGAGCGTTTTGTTCGTGTTTATCTTGATATTATCTCTACACCAGCATGGAATACAGATACAAGATCTGCTCGGAAATAATCCAACATTTAGCGATCTATTCATACTACCTCTACTTATATCACGACCTATCATTTCATGTATTTAAAAAAGGAATACAATAAAATGACTAAAGAACAAGTCTTAAAAGGATTATACGACAACATATGAAGAAAATACACCGAGACGTGAAATATGTAATGGAAATTGAGTTCTAGTCGGATCTTACCTCTCCGACAGGACGTTCTGCGTTAAGCAATCTGGCGTATACTCCACAGACAGGCCAATCCGAGCAGGTATTCCGCAGGGCTCGTTTCTCGGTCCTGAGCTTTTTATGATTTTCACCAGCGACGTCCCTAATCCGCTCAGTACGAGATTGGCAGTGTATGCGGACGACACTGCCATTTATTCAACATCCAGGAGTGACGCGATGGTCATAAGGCGATTATAACGATCCGACAGAGTGGGCCCGGAAGTGGCGGCTTGTTATAAATCCCGATAAGTGGCGGTTCACTTTTCCAGAAAACGAGTTGCTTTGGAGTCAGAGGGTCTAGTACCTCGGTATGGTCATCAACTCCAAACTGACGTTCCACCACCACTTTTCGATGGTTACCTCACGTTTTCTGAGGTTGAGATGGGCTTTGGCTCCCCTAATTTGCTTCAAGAGCTCCGTGAGCCTAAAGTTCAAATTAATGACCTATATGGTGTTTCTCCGACCGATATTGATTTACGGCGCCCTCACCTGGTCGAGCACCTTCAAAACACAAGTAAAAAGGCTCAGTTTGTTGCAGAACAGGGTGTTAGGCACCATCCTCAATGCACCCTGGTTCATAACAAATATTCATATTCACAGAGACCTCCAACTACCAATCTTATCGGAATATGCAACGGCGCTGGCCAGAAAAACCCTTGAAAGGATCGCTCGGTCGGAGAACGCATTGGTTCAGCATTTGGGGGAGCCGCACCCTGATAGATCTCCGCCTCTCGTCGCCACCAGACGAATTCTTGCTGTTGATGTGTACCACCGCCATGCCAAGAACGCAAGCCACTCATTAAAGACAAGAAGGCTTAGGGACATACAATCCAGCTTTAGCGCAGTACGAAGACCTCAGGACTAATTAGCAATCCTCGATGAAACATGGCATCGACCAGTTAGAACGGCATCCGTACAGTTCGGACATAATTTGGCTGTTTCCCTGTTTACGCACGTGTTTTGACTATTCCGAAAACTGACCTAATAAGAAGAAGACTAATAAGAAAAATAAAACCCCGAAAAATAGCTACAGTTCATGTAATGGATCTTTAGACACACGTCATTGTTTGATGACATAAGCAAAGATTGTCGGTTAATCTACCTATCCTTATTTAATATCAGTGTCGAATATTCAAGCGCGGAAAATACGTATGTTTGCAATACAAAACATATCTAGACTACTGCCTTAATCATGTGTCAGATTGTACATCATTAGTATTCATTGTCATAACTTATTTGCAATATGACAGATTTATATAATAGGCGAAATTCATCTTATAGATGCTCTCCCATATAAACGTTATAATCAAACGTAATGCGTGTTTTAGGTTAATGCTCAATTGGCAGAATCCTAACCATAGAAAAATCCTAACCTACTTTGTGAGTATGTTTACTGTCAGAAATGTGTATTACCGTTGATTGAAGGAATACATAAAGATGCGCAACTTATGACAGTTGACAGAAATTTCAGATCCCATCAAATGGAGATTTGCATTGGATGGGATCTGAAATTTCTGTCAACTGTCATAGGTTGCGCATCTTTATGTATTCCTTCAATCAACGGTATTACATTTTAATGCATTATGTATATAGTGCTTAACTTGAACTAGAAGTACCGATTTGATTCGTACGCATAAAAATTGATGACGTGCGTCTAAAGATCGATTACACGAACGTACTTAACTGTTGGACTCTAAGGTAGGGGAAAATTGTCCATGAAGATGTTATCATGAAGAAAACTAAGCTTTTTTGTAAATGTTGCTGTCACACATTTTGATTTATTAGTTCTTATCCTGCACCTAGAGTGGGCTGCTCATCCCACTAATTTATCTCTGGAGTCGGTCACATACGATAGCCGCACGACTTGCCGCAAAATATGCGACTGTGTTCTCTATGCAAATAACCAGATGAACTCTTTTAGGCAGGTCCGAAATGAATAGAAACAGCTTCGGTCTCAACAAAGAACTTTGAGGAACTCTATTTCCTTCTATGATACATGTTTCATAAGCGATTATTGTTTCTGATCAATTTAAATCTGCGGAGGAATCTTTCCTGTTGAAGGTATGTGGGAGATGCTAGACAGAAGACAAGTCAAGAATACATTCTTTGCAAAACAGAAAAGAAGTAACATTGTATTGATTGAGGAATGGAACCGATTGCCTTAAGAATTGATCGATGATTTCATCAAAAGTATCGGAGGACGAATGATCATACTTGTTTGAAACCATATTTGTTCTGGGTTGAGTCTTTGAGTTTTTTTCTTCAACAAGTTTTATGTGGTGCAATCTTCGTAAAAGAGCTTTACGGTCTACCTTAAGCATAAACGTACTAAAAATGAATCAAACCAAATTCATGTATGTATTACATCGCCAAAGAAAACGTAATCAACTAGCATATAAGTATCCAATATATATTGCAGGTATTTTTAGTTGTATAATTATATATTATATAATAAATCAATATAATCAATAATACTATAAATTGCATTGCAGGACTCAGTACTTTCTCCTCCTTGTTATGTAAGAAATTTGCCATGGAAAATAATGGTAATGCCGCGTACAAGCCATGCGCAAGAAAGGACCCCTGCACAGAAATCCCTTGGTTTCTTTTTGCAATGTAATGGGGAGAGCGAATCTAGCTCATGGTCGTGTTATGCTGTTGCAGAGCTACGTTTGCTGTCAGTGAGACCTGATGGGGAACCTTTTTCCCGGAAAATTCAGCATTTGTTTTACTCTAAGGTAAGGACGTTCGTAATTAGAAAAAAAAATGCGTGAAATTATTCCTGCGAATTATGCTTAATTAAAGCGCCAGGTTAAATTTTCTGTCGTATAATGAGCTGCGTACTGCGTATATAAATATTTTAAAATATGATTAAGTAAAGGTTATGTTTAGCTATGATATAGCACTATTTTAAGTATGAAGTTCGTGTCGTCTGGTTGACGAATACAGGATTAAATTTTTGTTAAAATGCTCTTCATTCATATTACTTCTATTTTTATAAAAAAGAAGTTAATAAATAGTTCGGACCGAATGTGCATACACATGTGATTCATTTATTTAAAAATACTACAGTAATGAATTAATTTATATATATTTATAAATAACTTTTTGATCGATAGAGATTATTCGAAAATATTTCGTAAATTTAGGATTATATTCATAATTACTGCCAAAATGTACCGGGTGGCCAAGTAAGAATGTCGCTCGGCCATATTTCAGGAACAGCTTGCAGTACAGCTTTGGGGAAAAAATATTACTGACTAAAGTGACGTCAAGAAACATCTGGAAATTAGTTAGAAAAGTGTAGGATGACCGCTAGAGGGCGTAACTGATCACCAAAAACTTTAATTCTTATTTTACGCAAAATTTACCAACCTAAGGTCTATCATAAATATGAAAATCGGAATCTACTGAAAATTTATCATAGTTTACGCCGAACAATTTTTTTGTATTTTGTCAAATAAAGGGAGGGGAAGAGAGGAAACTTTGTACTGAAGGACCGCTTATAACTCGGGTTCTGTTGAACCGAATTTTGGAAATTTAGTCTCGTTGAAAACAGCATTGCTCCTTTAATCCAATGCTTACAAATGGGAACCAATTTAATAAATGACGTGCATGCTAGAGGGCGCTGTTTAAATTTTTTCGGGAATTTTGTTTTCTCTCGAAAATATTAAATGGAAACATACATTTTTGACAACAAATTAAAAAAGTAGGCTAAATTACCAACAAATCAGCGAAAACTAGGTATCGTTATCATTTACCAATCCAAAGATATCGTCAGAAACGTATAGATGGAAAAAAATTTTTCTATAAATTTAAATTATTCTGCTTCCCGTGAACGAAATTTTGCAAATTTGGTCTTATTAGAAAGGATTTTTGTCCTATATTTAGTGATTGAAGCTGTTTAATTTTATCTTGTCCGTCACCGCTAGAGGGCGTTAAGGAAATTTATATATGTAAATTTTAAAAGAACAGTGCGTGCAGCGTCTTGCAGCGCCCTCTAGCATACACATCTTTTATTAGATTCGGTTTCAATTTGTAAGCATTAGATTGGAGGAGCAATGCTGTTTTCAACGAGACTAAGTTTGCAAAATTCGGTTCAACAGAAGTTATAAGCGTTCCTTCAATACAAAGTTTCCCCCTTCCCTCTTCCCTCCCCTCCTCCTATTTGACAAAATACAAAAAAGTATTTTGTGTCCAATGTAAAATATGCACAATTTTCGGTAGATTCCGATTTTCATACTTATGAATATATTTAGAATTAAAGTTTTTGGTGATCAGTTACGCCCTCTAGCGGTCGTCCTTGACTTTTCTAGATAATTTCCAGATGTTTCTCGGGGTCACTTTATTCAGTAATATTTTTTCCCAAAACTGTACTGTAAACCGTTCCTGAGATATGGCCGAGCGACATTTTTAGTTGGCCACCCAGTACATACGAACTTGTGTCATTGATTTCAATGCTTTGCACCGCTAAACTGATACGTAAGTATGATTGAATGTTAATAAAATAGAAACAGAGTGTCACAGTGTCAAATTGTGAGAAAATGCAAATAAAATTTTAATTGAGCGTTAAACAGTGTCAAAGTAAAAAATGAGACCTCTTTAGTAAGAATGACTACAATTTTTTAACGCTTTTAGGTTAAGGAAAATCAAAATGCGTAGGAAATACGTACTGAAGATAAAGTTGATACTGTGTAGCTTTTGGAGAACAAAAAACAAATTTTAATAGTATAGTCATTATGGTTGGGTGTGGATTTGCGTTTTAGAATAATTTGATGACCAATTTTAAAGTCGGCAAAATCAAGATAGTAATTCCAATTCGATTACAAAGATGGCGATGATTATCGCTACTGTTGACCAAAAAGTTCGTGAAAGAATTGAAGATTAAAGCAGCTTACAGACGCAACGCTGTTTTGTACTACTTGTCATACTACAAGTTGAAAATGAAGTCGTAGAGACAAGTCAGTCGCTGAATGTAAGACAATTTCGCGAAAATAACGAGAATTCTCAATGTGTGACATATCTGTTTAGATGAAACCAATTAAAACAATGCTGAATTTGAAATTTCATTAATAGCTATTAAACTATAGCTACTTTAAGCGAATTTAAATATTTAATAACGAAATAAAGATGTTTAATTGACCACAGCATAATTAGATAGCGTTAATTTGACCAATGTTCAAAACACGGTTTAAGCATATTTTCTCTATTTTACTATAAATACCATATACTTCATGGCAGTACACTGGCCTAATTTTAACGCCTGAATTTTTTCTAGGAAAATGATTGGGGTTTTTCGCATTTCATGTCGTGGAATGACGTTTTAGACGTAGAAAAAGGTTACATTAAAGATGATACTATCACATTAGAAGTGCATGTTGTAGCAGACGCACCCCACGGTGTCTCATGGGACAGCAAAAAACATACAGGTAAGTTCATCTTATCATTTTGATAAATATGAAATAGACGATGGGATTTTCCTATTAAGGTTACGTCGGCTTGAAAAACCAAGGAGCAACATGTTATATGAACTCACTGCTTCAAACCTTATATTTTACGAACCAACTACGTAAAGCTGTGTACAAAATGCCAACTGAATCCGACGATTCGACTAAATCTGTAGCGTTAGCTCTGCAGAGAGTATTTCACGAGCTACAATTCTGCGACAAACCTGTTGGAACGAAGAAATTAACAAAGAGCTTTGGCTGGGAAACTTTAGATTCGTTTATGCAACATGATGTACAAGAATTTTTGCGGGTTAGTAGTTCTTATCTGGTTGATTCTATTCAATGAATAAAATTACTATTATTTTAAAGGTACTGTTAGACAAACTCGAAAGCAAAATGAAAGGTACCTGCGTTGAGGGCACTGTACCGAAATTATTTGAAGGGAAAATGATTTCCTACATAAGATGTAAAAATGTGGATTATACCAGTAATAGAACTGAAACCTTTTATGATATACAATTGAATATAAAAGGAAAGAAAAATAGTACGTCATTTATTGTTAAACATTTAACGATTTATTAATAAAATGTTTATATTACAGTCGATGAATCGTTCAAAGATTATATTGCTCGCGAAACACTCGATGGTGAAAATAAATATGATGCTGGTGAACACGGTCTTCAAGATGCAGAAAAGGGCGTTATTTTCTCATCATTTCCACCAGTTCTCCATTTACACCTAATGCGTTTCCAGTATGATCCTATTACGGATTGCTCTGTGAAATTCAACGATCGATTTGAATTCTATGAAAAAATATCCCTCGATAACTACTTACAAGAACCTGACGCCACTAACCCTGCCAATTACACTTTGCATGCTGTATTGGTACATTCTGGTGATAATCACGGCGGGCATTATGTCGTGTTTATCAACCCTAAAGGTACACTTTCGAAGTTCCGACATAAGTGCTTATAAACAATATTTGATTTAGGTGATGGTAAATGGTGTCGTTTTGATGATGATGTGGTATCGAGATGTACAAAACAAGAAGCTATTGAATATAACTACGGTGGCCACGATGAAGATATGAATATGACGGTGAAACATTGCACAAACGCCTACATGTTAGTTTATATTAGAGATTCTGAACTGCATAATGTATTAAAAGAGGTAAGTGTTTAGAATTTAATATCTGAGTTATAATATTTTCTTATTAGTGGGGCTGAAGAGATATCAGCATTACCACTATCAGATTTCGAAATTTCTCAACATTTTATTCGATTGTCCTGCTTTTTGTGACTGAAATACTCAAACTGTTGTTAATACCAAGTGGCCAATTTAGTATTGGGCAGCTACACATACTTTATCAGCTTGTGCTTTCCTCTGATCTTGCTTCCTCTGCACAAATTCTGTAACGTTTTCTAAAATTCATTCCAACCCTTTCAGATATGGTGTAATCTGAGGAGCATAGTCTTCTACGGTTATTGTTGCTCTCAGATCATTCATATCATCATGATGGACTCCTACATTTCTTCCAAATTTTAGAAAGGAAGGGGTGTGGGTAATAGTGGCTATTAATGGCAAAATAAACACTTGGAATGTAGGTATCCCAATCTTGTTAATGGTTTCAGTAAAAGACTAATAGTTGTGTCCTCAGTTTTTTTTTTGTTTATGTTCAACAGGAATACTACAGGATGGTAAAATATATATAAATAATCCATCTAGGTTTACCAAATTATAATAAAATCTCTTCCATCAATATTTTACCACATATTTCAGTGGTTGTTATTTCTAAGGCATACAGTTCTGTCCATTTTCATGCAGTATCTTTCTCAATTAAATTCTAATGTTGTCTCGAAAAGTTTCCGACAAAGATCGAACTCCAAATCTATGGTGATGACATCAAACTGATGGGGTAGTACAAGATTTTAAAGCATTGAGAGGTTCGAAAGCAAAAAAAAGTGTCTGGAAAGTTCAGCAATCTGAAAAACATATCTAAAACTCTGTATCTTTTGGAAAGTAGGAAATCGACATATAATTTGTATATCTTTTTCTCTTGAAACTAGAACTATTGGGATGCGTTGCCAATATATTTACTTTCAAACAAACTCGTACTAAAGTATACAAAAATGGCAGAAAATAAATATAAACAATTATGATTTTCATTTATAAATATCTAAATTATATACATCTTTAATATTTCAATAGGTTACTGATGCTGATATACCAAGTGAACTTGCGGACAGGTTAGCAGAAGAAAAGCGAATGGAACAAGTGAGGCGCAAGGAAAGAAGTGAAGCCCACCTGTACATGACCATTAATATTCTCTTGGAAGATGCTTTCGATGGTCACCAGGGCAACGACCTTTACGATCCAGAAAAGGCACTGTATAGAGTATTCAAAATCAAGAAAACAGCTACAGTCGCGGAAATGTTAGAGATGTTAGCAGTAAGCTTTAAATACCCACCCGAACAGATAAGGCCATGGCCATTTGGTACCCGTTCAAATAACACCTTCCGTCCCAGCATGTTAGATCTCGAACAAGACCTGCATAAAAACGTCATAGATGCGTCTGAGAATCAAAATCCGTGGAATATATTCTTGGAATTGTTGCCACCCGATTCGGAAATAAACTCTTTGCCGTCTTTCGATAAAGAAAGCGATGTTTTGATGTTTTTTAAAATGTATGATCCGAAACAAAAGAAGATTCATTATTGTGGGCACGGATACCTCGCAGTGACAAGCAAATTGTCAGAAATCGTACCTGTATTGAACGAAAGAGCCGGTTTCCCCAGGGACACTGAACTTGCTCTGTACGAGGAGATAAGGCCGAATATGGTTGACAGAATTAGCGATTTAAATATGCCACTAGAACGAGTATGTTTCTTTTTCAATTTCATTTGTTTTAGATTATATTCCCTTTCGAGATTATTACTTAAGGCTGTCAAATCTCCTTATAGATGTGCTTTAAAATTATAGGTACTCGAGGAATTAATGGATGGAGATATTATTGTGTTCGAGAAAGAAGATCGGGAGGAACTGTCAGATTTACCAACTTGCGTAGATTTCTTCAAGGATCTTTTTCATAGGGTAGAAGTAACATTCGTCGATAAATGTATACCAAATGATCAAGGATTCACTATGGAATTGTCTCAGAGGATGACCTACGATCAACTCGCCAGAGCTGTTGCTCAAAGAGTTGGTACAGATCCGTATTTATTACAGTTTTTCAAGTGTCAAAGGTAGGAAACATTAACATAATATTCAAGCCACATTTTTGTAAACAATTTTGTATTGACAGCTATAAAGATAGTCCAGGACATCCACTAAGGTGTACATTCGAAGGTACTTTGAAAGATCTCCTGGTTTATACAAAACCGAAAATGCCAAAGAAAATATTCTATCAACAACTCAGTATTCGCGTTAACGAACTTGAAAGTAAAAAACAATTCAAGTGCGCCTACCTCGGCTTGACAATGAAAGACGAGAAAGAACTAATCCTCTATCCTAATAAGAACGGAACGGTTGGCGATCTATTAGATGAGGCTAAAAAGCAAATCGAATTCACGGAAAGTAGTACGGGCAAACTGAGGTTAACGGAAATCTCGTGCAATAAGGTATCGCTCGGTCCGAAAGAGGATACTTCGTTGGAGACTTTAGGGTTGTGCACATCGAAAGTGTATCGAATAGAGGAGATACCCAGGGAGGAAATACATCTTGCTGATGACGAAATGCTAGTTCCTTGCGCCCATTTTTACAAAGAAGTATTCTCAACGTTCGGATCGCCGTTCCTTATCAAGATTAAACAAGGGGAGCAGTTTCTTAAAGTTAAAGGTAAGTTTTTTTTATCACAAAAAATTGTCCGGGAGAAATGTTGATCTTATACAATTTCAGAGAGGATTCAAAAGAAGTTGGCTCTACCCGAAAAAGAATTTGAGAAATTCAAATTCGCTATAGTAGCAATGAATCAACCTAACTTCATAAGGGATGACTATGTAATAAATCTGACAGAGTTCAAACCACATTCAACGCAACGTAAGTATTTTCGATTATGTTATAAGTGTGTAAGCAAGTATGTAGGTGTACCATATCGATAAACAGGTTGAAATTAAAATCAATTTGTAATGTTGTTTCCCTGTTTTCTCTACTATGGTTAGAGTATGTAAACCAATATTAGGTTCGAAAATATCCTTCTTTCATTTTATTATTTGAACGTTATTCAAATTTATTTATTATGCAACTCCTTTTCAGCTGGGAAACCATGGTTAGGTTTGGAACACGTAAACAAAGCACCGAAACGGGCAAGGTTTAATTATCTGGAGAAAGCCATCAAAATCTACAACTGAGACTGATGCTTTTTTACTAATTAATGTGGTCTACCTGTGTTAAGCAGCTTTTCAGTATTGCCATGTGCTGAGTACCCTATCTCCTTCTATCAATTTATACCCGATCCAAGGAAACGAGGGAAAAACCAAAATTCCTAACACTTCCCGTTTTGATTACTCTATGTCGCTATTTTTAAACAAAGTAATACTTATAACGATATTGCAAGGTTAACAGATCTTTTTCGGAAGGAAAGAACTAACTACCGTGTGACACCACTTGTAAATATTATTATATCATATATGTCCTTAGCAAAAAAGAAAAAAAAAGAGGAAAACCCCACATTGATGAGAACATTATTTGACATTGTTAATAACTATGTATGCATATAATAGTTCGCAAAGTTTTTTCTTTTGAATACCGATGCCACATTAGTCTTTAAATATGTGTATGATCGTTTTTAAAATATAGAAAATGATGATTTTATATCGATTGGTTTTTTGAACTTTATGTTAAAAGGAATTTCATTTAGGCTGATGTGATATTAGAGCATGTGTAGACAGTTTCTTTTTCTCCTTAAATTTTAATATATTTATTAATGTGTAGTTTTAAAACATCAACCAAAATCTAATAATTATATGATACATATTGTGCACTTTTCTGACGAAGCAGTGAAGTTAAGCGGTTTCTTTTTTAAATGAATATAACTATAGGGATATGAAATATTTATTGTTTTTGTAAATACTTTGAATTTGTATGGAATAAATAAACTACTAACGACTTCGGCTTATTTACTATGTATTTATATTCAATTAATAAATAACATTATTTTACAAGCTTTTTGTTAAACAAATATATAACACAAAGATTAAAAAATTGTTTTCTGAGTTCAATTTGATGTTTTCACAAATTCTACGTGGGCTAACCTTACTTAACGAATATAGAAGCAATTTAATCTAATACACGTTGTAATATTGAAAAGTTCGTTTGGTATAGAAATCTGTACATTAGGTCGTGAATTTGTTAATCACGTGTTCATGAAACGAAGTTAACGTACATAGACATATATGAGACATAAAGAGAGAAAAATATTTCTATTAACAATAGTATTACTTTCTGTGAAGGTTTGATTAATTCTATAATTTTATAATTATTAATTATATTAATCCTAAAATGGTTTATATCAGATGTTCATTTAATGTAATCAAGAACAAATTTATAATATAGTATGTAGTAAGTAAATTCTTTATTTACTAGGAGGAGTTTCAGGCTGTTGAACCTCTTTTCAAGGGTTTGCTTCAAGTGGTTTGGAGTCGAGAGTTTGGTCAATTCCATCTCATTGAAACTAGGTATTCAAACTGATTTTTAATTATAGGGGAAAGCTATCATCTTAGAGTTCGGTTGGAAAAGAAGATGCGAAGCAGAGGCTAAAATGACGCGTAATAAAGGCGATGAAGAAGGTTGTGATAATCAGTGTAAATAAATGTTTAAAAAACATTTTTGTGCCTAAAAATGTGCATAGACTTCTTTTTTGGTTTGCTGCCTGTTCTGAGCCCCCCTTTTCTCCTATCATGCTTTATGGGTGCGGGGGGGGGGGGTATTAGAGAATGTTGTTTTACACGTCGAATGTTACGTTTATGTTTCTTTTGTTTGGAAAAGCTGATCGGTTCGTTAAGTCAGATGAGGTATCCTGTTGTGCTTGTAAAAGTCAGGAGAATTTGGAACAACGGTCCATGATCTTAAACTAATTATGTACGAGAGTAGTTCCAGAAGTACTCTACGTAACAAAGAATGAGAAAAAGTACCTTTATTTCTCTACATAGTCTCCTTTCAGCTCGATACGCTTTTCCCAGCGATGTTCAATAGCTTCGATATCCTCTTTATAGTAAGAAACATCGAGCTCCTCCAAATAGCCATCAATTGTAGACTACAAATCTTTTACCACCGAGCCATTTTTTTACGTTTGGAATCTGGCGAATAGGATGCGTGAGGAAGCAATTCAAACTTTAATTCATTGATTTTGACCTTGGCAATAACGCACGTGTGAACTGATACATTCTCTTGATGAAACAATACTTTCTTTCTTGCCAAATATGGCTGTTTTACCGTGATTTCATCAAACGCTGCAATAAGTGCAGCATAATGAAAATTATCCCACGTGCATCCCAGAAAACTGATGCCATGACCTTACCGGCAGATGGAATTGTCTCCGTCCGTTTCTTCAATTTAAGTCGATTGTTTTGACTGTTCCTTGGTTTCAGGTGTGAAGTGATGGAACCATGTTTCATGGTTATAAATCGACGCAAAAACTTTGCTTTATTGCTGTGAAAGTTCGCCCAACACTCGATTGAAACATCCTCACGACGCTGTTTTTGTTCTATACCTCATTTCTTACTTACACTTAAAAGGTGACATTGACGACAAAATCCATTTTTCAATGGGCTATAAAAAGCAATATCCAATAATTGTAGTTTGTGGGAGATATATTAGAGAAATAGCGACCATTGCAATATCCGTATATATTAAGAGAAATGTGACTCGAATAGTTTCAAATTTTTAAAGAAGATAAAATAAAAGTTCTTTCTCACAAAATTGTTTATCAAAAAAAGTTTGTCTACATGTTTCGACCTTCAAAGGCTATCTTGAGGAAAATCAGTCCCGAAAATGGTCTTTGAAGGCCGAAACGTGTAGAGAACATTTATTTATTTTATCAATTTCACTTATATTACATCTCTTGGGTCATTTCTTTCCAACTGACTGATAGCGCATTTTCTTGTGATATTTTTGCCTTATTCTAAAGAGGAAATTGTACCAAACTGTTTAACCCTCCATTGCTTCATTCTTCTAGTACAATCAATATACCAGTTTTATCGACACACATTCGATTCGAAACTGGTTCTAGATTGTTGAAAAATTGATCGTTTCATAAAATTGTAGATTGTGTCTTCTAATTTATTTTGTTGAGCATATTTAAAAGCCAATATTTCATTTCTTGAGCAATTGAAAATAGTGATAATCTGCCAAGAGAATCGGATTTCTATTATTATAAATTCTGTTTTATTTTGACACCTTAAAGTAGTCCAGTTTTAATTATATTTGTAAATTAATTAACAACTACAGCTATCTGATACGTTTATAAAATTAATTTAAAAATATATCAAATACAAACAAGATTAATTCTGACTTATCTCGAATATTCCTGAATATTAGAATTTCTTTTTTATTTTGCAAAACTGCAAGATTGAAGCAATAAATCGATAAAAAAAATTGTATCACAAATTTATTAATTCATCAACATACAACACCATTCTCAGTTTTCAAAGATTACATTTAATGAATATCTGATGATGGCAGACACAATAACTGTACCCATTTTGAAGCATCTCCAAAAGTGATGTAACTCTTCGGAATATTCTGATTTTTACATAAAATTTTGTACCTAATACATCGACAAGTTGTTCGTGGTTAAATATTCTTTTTCTATTGTTATTAACCTGATAAATATTGATCATACATATATATTAAGGCCGTGTATTTTGGTATATAACATGTGATTGTTGGAAAACAATAACTTAATAAGTTGTTGATATTTATAAAGGCAGTTGTTGTGGAAAAAAAAGCTATAATACAATCTTTCATAGAGAAGATATATACTCGTACCCATATAACTAAACAAAAAAAAACAGCTGTTAATTAAGTTTGGTTCTTTTTTGCAATTGAAATATTTTTACATAAGATATATTTATTAATTTTTAGCGTGGCAATGAAGGTAAATAGATAGAATAAATTGTTATTATATAAAAAAAATACTACCCACATTTATATATACGAGGTGTGTAACGTAATTTGTTTACAGATTAAATTAAATATCGTTAATAAAGTTCAAAACAGTCAATAAAAAACTGAAACTACTTAATCCGAATTATACAACTATATAATACACCTTGTATATTTATCGTTTAGTCGTTTAAAAATTTCGTTGCAGTAATTTTTTATATAAACGTCTTGAAATCGTGTGCTTTTGAAACTTGTCTGAGAAGATTTTAAGGTTTTTCTACAGTGTACCTAAGACATAGCGCATTCTTTTTAAAATCCCATAGTGATATTAGTTATGTTGTGGTAAATATTGTGAAAGTTGGTGTGTAACGTTTAAATGACAATAATCAACGAAAATGTACATTACCACTAAATGGTGTTGACTTTGCATTTAACAAAATTTACCATAACATCTTCGCTTCAACAAAGAATGTCCTATAACTTCAATACACGAGATTTTTTTGCAGTCCTACGTCTCGAAACATGTCTTTGAGCGTTGAAATCCCCGCTTTCTAGTAATATTTGAAACTGTATACATTATTTAAGAAATGGAAGTACATATTTCCATTTATGGAGGATATATTCCGAAATTTAAAGTGTGTAAGCAATTTTTAAATGTTAACATTTTGTGTGTATATAGTATTTTTAAATTATATTTAGGATTAATGTGTATATACAGGGTTCTACAAATTAAAAAGGAAATGTGTATCGTCTTTATTGTTTGAGAATTGTTTTGTTTGTATTGAACTAGAGTTTCTGTTCAAAAATTTGATTTAAAAAAATCGGTTAAAATCAGATTTGTCATCAATATGATCAGTGAAAAATTGTTACTCGATTCTGTTTTTATTATTTAATTCCTGAATAACATCATTGTTAATAGATTTAATAATCTTAAAAACATGGACAAGAACAGCCAGTAATGATGATAAGTGTCCTGCAGTGCTGTCATTCCACAATTTTCTAGATCTTACTTCTAATTCAAATCCTGTTGAGTCAAAAAATGAAAATGAATTCAGTGTTGATAAGGCACCCCACCAGATCCCCCTCATTCTTTATTTTTTTGAACAATCTTGTGTTCTAATGGTAATTCCTTTAAAAACCTGTTAACGCCAGCTACAAGGTGTAGAGGCGATTAAGCCTTCGTACAGATCAAGATTCCTACAAAACCTTCAGGTTCTTCAGGGTTCTTTTAGGACACGTTCGCCATTAATTTTATTCAAAATTATCTCCAAAACAACAACTATCAATGGGGTCTTGTAACACTAACCTGCAAACTCTGTTATTGTGCTATTAATTGAAAACATGAAGCAGTTATTGTATTGCTCTTTAGAATTCATGAGAATATTGATGACAAATATCAGAGATTATCTAGGTACGTCTGTTTGTACGTCCTTTCGATTATTCCCTGTATATATATGATTATTTTTAAAGAGTGTGAATACGCTCATCGAACTTGATTTCTGTACGTGAGATTGTTATTGCTTCTTGTATAAATTGAATTTGTGAAAATTATTTTTCTTATAGCAACGGACACTTTTTATAATAATAAGTAGCATAATGGAATTTAATAAATTATTGTGATTAAAAATGCAAAGCTTTTTGCAGTGGCTGTTCTTTTCTAACACACATCCCTAGTTTTTTTTGATCATTTTCCGTCTAATTTCTGTTCTTGTGTTCCTATTTTTTTATTAATGTTATTATTTACTTATACGGCTGATTTTAACTATTGTAGCAGGCAACATCACATACATATATATGTATATATGTGAAACTTTTTCTATTCAACTTTCCCGTTATCATGTTGAAGGAAAGTAAATATATATATATTATATTATTTATTTTAAATAGCATCACTGTAAATTGGACTTTGTGAATAAATAATAACAAAAAAAGGATTATTTATTCTTTCTGAACCTTGTATCTACTAAAACTGTCTACATTCCAAACTGCAATTTAAACCTATATATCCTCTATTTACTATATTAATTAATCCATGACATGAACACATCTATACAGGGTGAGTCACGATTATTCCCTCGGTCTCTTACGTCTAAATATTAAAAGATATGAGTTTCAAATTTTAGTCAAATATGTAGAACGATAAGGAGCACATTTTAAAATTATTTGCAAGTATACAGGGTGATTAAAAAAAGTACAGCATATGAAAATTAGGTTATTTTTAATGGAACATCCTATTTTTGGATTCTACGTCATAAATTAGGATAACTTTGTTGTAGTTTCCTATTTTGAATTGAATAAATACAGCCTTGGTTAATTGTATTAGACACCCTCATAAAACCCAGTATTATAAGTATTATTATATTTCCACAAAAATGACAACCGAATGTATGCTTAGTTTGCATATTTAATGGGATATGTATGAGGTACTTTTCTTACTTTGGAACAAAAAATATTGAAGAATGGGAGAAAATATCTGTAGACGAATGTTATCATCATGTAGCAAGTATGCCAGAGAGAGTCCGTGCTGCTATAAAAACAGATGGAAGGAGCACTAAATATGAATAATTCTACTATTTTGTAAATAAATTATCGTTAAATGCATTTTTGTTCTTGTAGTTTTATTCTATTTCTTACTATTTGGTTCGAACTTATGAAAGTGAAGGGTGTCTAATACAATTTTATTGGCCAAGGCTGTATAAATAAATTATCTATATAGTGAAAAAAATTACAGTAGATGTTCACATTGATTGACCATCTTATTCTATGCATAATGTTATAAGCAAAAGAAGAATCTTCTTCCGTAAAATTCCTGGAGTGATCGAATGAAGTACAGTTTTTGTTAAAATTATTTATAATACCGATTAAAATCGGTAACGCCAACACCACAAAGGTTAATTAATTTATTCAGGACACATGTTTCAGGGGCTAATAGACAGATTTTTATTAGTATCATACGAGACCACAGGATTTGAAATAACATAATTTTTTATTTTAGTTTCATATCTTAAGGAATAGTAGGTGGAGTATTATGTTTGATTGTTTTATTCTTCATCTACCAGACGTAATAATTGTTTAAAGTATACGATTTATACGTAGGAATTAATGACGGTCGCAACTAAATGAACATTATATGTTTGTTTTAAAGCAGCATGGCCTCCTACTTAGATGAAATAAGCATCAGTTTTATGAGGTTTTTAGAGAATTTCGTTAATAACATCTCGATCGTTAAATTTTGATGTAGACATCTTTATAGATTTTGGATAATAGTTATTATTTATATTTTTTATACGCCATTTTAAATTTGTCACAGAATAATTCATTAGGAACAAAATCCCCTTAAATTATAAACGGAAAACTCATCTATCATTATCAAGTAACTACAATAAATAGTTACCTTTATGCAGTAACTAACAGGCAGCGTTTGCATATTTTTTTCAATTTACGTAAACTTGTAATATCAATAATACAGTAATAGTACTAATTACAATACAAAACTACATACAAATAATAGAAATCATTCTATACATCGTCCGTTTAAAGATGAAATTTAAAAATATTATGATCATAAATCAAAACAATTCCGAAGGCACAAATGTGCGTCACACATTATTATAGAAAAATATAATTAGGAAACATTATTCTAAGATTCGCGTATGATACTTTACTGACTGATTTTACTGAAATTGATGTTTATTAAAACAATTTAAGTAACAAATACACAAGTACATAAGACACAAATCGTAACATTGACAATGTGCAATGCGTGTATAAGATATGATACATTGTGTTGCAAAAGTTTTGTTTGTAACATCTCCTTTAATTCAGAACATTCAGAATTTTGTTATGTTGCATATTTTCATAACCTTTGACTTCACATGTGCGAATTTTTTCCGATTGATTATATGTTAGTAATATTTTGTAACATATTTGTTTTATTGTGAATAATATTAGTCAACATGATTTTCATCTCACGACTACCAATAGTTGTAGATATTTAATGCATTTTTATCGTGTTTTCAAATACATAGGTATTTGTCACCAACAATTTTTTTAGCTTAAAACTTCTTCAAGAGTGATAAAAGTGTAATGATGCTAATGAAACAGAAGGCGTGTTGTAACGCGACAATTCCTGTACCTAACAGGTGTCATTACGATTCTGTACGTCCACTTTTTTTTTCCAAAGATGATACGTCACATTGACGTCAATTTAAGATACGCAGGACATCAAATGATCAACTGATGGCGTGATATAAATGTTTGTTTCGACGACTTTTTAATGTCCCGCGCTAAGCGTCAATATAACGTGATCACTGACCTATACAGGGCAATTCAATAAAAACGATCCGCCTTAAATAAATCGAAAACGACAGGAAATACGATTAAACGCCGATTTTTGTTTGAAGAGCAAAACTCTCATCAATAAGACAAAACCATGTCTTGGAATGATACACGACCACTTTGATTTCATTTGTTTGTTTATTATTTGTAATTCAATTTTATAAAAAAGGATGTGGATGTTATTTGTACGTCAAACGTTGACGTCATTTGTACATCAACAAATGACGTCTTCAGACTGTAACGAATTAACGTCAGTTTGCGGTATTGACGTCTTCCACAACGTTAAGAATCGCTAAAATATGACGTCATATTGATATCAGTCGTGTGTGAGGATTATTTCTGAGACATGAAGACTGATGATGGATAAAACTTTTGAAAAGCAGTATACAAATAAAAATAATACTTGACTTCCTTTACTTTTTATGAAATGATCTTAAGACAATATAAGTTTCATATAATTTCAAAGAGTAAAAAATAAACATTTAATTAAAATTTTGGCGTTTGTAATTAACCTTTTTAACCATTGACATTTAAAGGTTATACATTTATTTAATGACTGACAAATCAAAAATTCGAATTATAACCTCAATACTATATTATATTCTTATCATGCTTAAAATACGACACCACCGATTGAAAGCAATCTTAATTCTTGAATTACTTCCAATTTAATACAATTATGTCACGATTTACGCGGGCGATTTCCAGTTCGTACCACGTGTTCACTAAGGTAAGTATACAAAACATGATAGTTTTGTTTACCTGTTGCAATACAATATGCTAATGCAAATCTATATGTAGTTCTAGTTCTATTGATTATAATAATTTAACGTAACTATTTGCACATCGGCACAAAAGGTTATCGGTTATCAACTCTATACTATTACCAATTTAAATTAAGTTCCAAGTGTAACGCTAGTCAGTAAAACATATTACTAGTGTGTGGCAGGTTGGTTGTGCTTAGCTTAATTTTAATCAATTTCCGACAACAATATTCATTATCTATGTAAAAAAATTATGTGAAAGTAGTTGTAAACCTATGTTATTTATTATTTTCTATTAATTAATTGTAATCAATAATCCTAACCTGTTGTGCATTGTATTTTGCCGCGTAAAATACCCGTATACAAATAAAGAATTATATTTACCGAGTGTAAATTATAAATATTACATACAAAACAACTTTATTTTTTAGTATTCGACATCACGTCTTCTATTACAATCGTTAAAAATGAGTTCAAGTTTATTGAATTCTAATGTTTGGGAGTCAGACTCGGAATTATTTGAGATCATGAAAAAAGAGAAACAGAGGCAGCTTAGAAGTTTAGAACTGATTGCATCAGAAAATTTTACATCGTTGCCAGTTTTACAGTGTCTTAGTTCTTGTTTGCATAACAAATATTCAGAAGGATTACCAGGACAGAGGTAAATAGAACTTTTCTTTAAGATTTCATCATATTTATTGATAACATATTATCTTTGAACGTAGTTAACACATTTATTTTAGCGTGATTTTATGTGAATGCAATAATTCAGTATGTTAGTTTGTTTATTTTATATAAAAATCGAAATAAAATTGTAGTAGTTTTTATGCAAGCTTTTTATCGGCGCTAATTACTTTTGTATACACTGCAATTCATGGGTTAGAATTCAATTTATAACAAATAAATCGTCATTTCTTTGATGCTTTTTGTTTGCTGGTCTTTTTTAAGGTGGTATTCTATCAAAAAGTAACTAGATACTGTGCTATTTGGCGACGATTGACAGTGAAATAGAACAGAATTTAGTTACTTTTGGATAGAGTACCATCTTAAAATGCCCGGGAAATTGACAAATTGCATAGCAGAATAGGCATTCGATTTTTTCGATTCAAACTTGATAGCTACGAAAAAATTAACATTCTTAATGTATATGCAAATGGTAATGGTACTTATTGTATGAAATGAGTCATGGAAATAATGCAATTGTATTTAAATTAAAGGATTGTTCTGAAATATTTAAAACAATCCTTTAATTTAAAATTCAATTTTAACCTTTGATTATCGATTTGACCTGTTCTCGACCAGTTAGTGCTACTGCATAATTAATAATCTTTTAATGAATATCGATTATTCTCACCAATTAATTCGTTTTTGGACAATTTACACCTGTATTTTATTTTACATTAGGGTCAGTTTAAATTAAGTTTAGTCGAACTTTTAACTAGATTTTAGTAATTAATCGTTGTGTTTGGCCATTGACTTCAAATTATGTTGAAACTTCCTAGGTCGTTCCTTTATTAGAACAATCTTTAACAAAATGACTAACCAAATTAGTGGTCAGTTCTAGATCTTCTTTAATTAAATCAGCATTTAAAACAGGATCTTCTTCGTCTTTATTACATTGTTCTTTGGGATCAGAAGTCTCAAGGACAACCTCTATTATTTCATTTTCACTTAGAGCTTTATCAACCACTAATTCATTAATATCTTTAAACGAATCCTTCTCCGTCAATTGTACGTCTTAATAAATGATATTGAAAACGTCCACGGTTTGAGTCTCTATTGAGGGCTTCCGGATTTTGACCGGGTCATAATAGTAAGTGGCTTTTTCAGGAGTAAAAAAGGGATAAAAAGGTCAGGATGCACAAAAGTATAGATAGTTTGAAACGTACTTTGGAAAAGGTTTGCGTTTTGCGGAAAATTTTCTCTGTGAAGATATATTAAATGATAGCGAAGGCTTGTCGGAGTTTCTATTTCTTGCCGGTTCTTCCCTCATTCTCAACGAATTACTGAATTCAATAGCTAGGAATCACATTAATAATAAAATTAACTTATGCAACTATTTGCAGATACTATGGTGGAAATGAATATATTGACGAAGTTGAATTGTTAGCGCAAAAACGTGCTCTAGAAGCATTCCATTTAAATCCTGAGGAATGGGGAGCAAACGTTCAATCACTATCTGGATCACCAGCCAATTTTCAAGTATACACCGGTACGTTTGTTTTTTAATATTAGAATATACATATCTTAAATATTGTCAATATACGAGGTTTGTCTATTAAATTTTATCAACAACATTTAAACCTATAATAAAACTTAACTTATAGCTATTGCGGAACCTCATGGCCGTATTATGGGACTTGACTTACCAGATGGAGGTCATTTAACGCACGGTTTCATGACACCAACAAAGAAAATTTCAGCAACATCGCTATTCTTTGAATCTATGCCATATAAGGTACGAACAACACATCTAAACATTTCTATTCATAAAAAAAATCATTACCTAATATTTTTTGTAGGTTGATCCGGAGACCGGTTACATTGATTATGATGCATTAGCTAAGAATGCTAAGTTATTCAGGCCGAAAGTTATAATAGCCGGGGTTAGTTGTTATTCCCGACCTTTAGATTATAAGAGATTCAGGCAAATCTGTGATGACGTAGGTGCATACTTGTTTTCCGATATGGCGCATATTTCCGGCTTAGTAGCAGCAGGTAATTAATAGTTATACGAAGGTATACAAAACCTGCATACAATTTTTCAAATGTACAGGTATAACACCATCGCCGTTTGAATATAGTGACGTCGTCACAACAACTACACATAAAAGTTTGAGAGGTCCAAGAGCTGCAATTATCTTCTTTAAGAAAGGAGTTCGTTCAGTTAATGCTAAAGGGGAAAAAGTAATGTACGATTTAGAATCAAAGATAAATCAGGCAGTATTTCCAGGTCTCCAAGGTAAACATCGTCGCATATTAGTTACTTACCAGTCAGTACTCTCCTCAAAAATGTACCTAAATATATATTTTAAAATTGGTACATTAGGTAGATTACAACATTAATTAATAACGTCATTTATATACACGTAGGTGGACCGCATAATAATGCAATTGCCGCAATAGCAACTGCGTTAAAGCAAACTCAATCACCGGAATTTGTCCAATATCAAAAACAGATAGTAGCTAATGCTAAACGATTAGCCACTGGTTTACAGGAACGTGGGTATAAGATAGCAACCGGTGGCACTGATGTTCATATGTTACTGGTAGATTTAAGAAATGTTAAATTATCAGGAGCTAAAGCTGAGAAGATCCTCGAGGATATTTCCATAGCTTGCAACAAGAATACAGTCCCTGGCGACAAGAGTGCTTTAAATCCTTCTGGATTCAGATTAGGTAAATACATATCCACATGATCTAAATACTTATTATTACTTACTTACTTATAGGTACTCCTGCCATAACGACACGTGGTTTTGTTGAGAAAGATATCGATAAGGTGGTTGATTTTATTGATCGCGGCTTAAAACTAGCTATTGAAATAAGCGCTAAATCCGGGCCAAAATTAGTAGATTTCAAACGTTTAGCTGAAGAAGATAGCCAGTTTAAAAGCAAAATTAGTGGACTAAGAAAGGAAGTTGAAGATTTTTGTGTACAATTTCCGCTTCCAGGTCTTCCAGATTATTAGCTGTAGTAAAGGTCAATTAGAGCTATTGTTTCCTAATACTTATTATATTATTTTTATCGCAAGATTTATAGAAATACGTTTTAATACGAATCTCTAAGAATAAAACTAATTTTACAAAGATATATTTTGTGTTTTTTTTTTCCTTTACAGATTTGTTATATTCGGAGCGAAATAAATCGTTTCTAAGATATTATGTCAAATAGTGCATCATAATAAGGGAGCCATAATTGATTTTAAAGTCAAAATGTCACTATAAAAAGCTAATGCTTGATGAAAACCGATTGAAAATGTTGATGCAGTTCATGACATGACTTTGACAGACACGATTATAGACACCAAAAATTAATTAACACATAACTACAGATCAACTTGAAGGAACCTAATTAGAACCGCATTAGTTTAGAGTGGTTGAAAAAAGTAATACGTAACAGAGGCGTTATGTTTATTTTAAAACAATATTTTACATGATCTTAAAAAACTCTGAAAAAATCCTTTGTTTTCGTTTTACAACCCCACAAAATATAGCTGTTATTAGATCATTTTTATTCGTTTCCTTTGTTAATTTAACCTGTGTGATTTGTTTTAATCTGTAATCCTAGCATGTTATACATGAAGAAACGTGAAAAAATAAATATAGCTTTTGAAATAAAAATAATACGTTCAGTATAAGACAGAAGTACTTAAACCTCGCACTCAATCGCTCTCAGAAAACAAATATGACATGATTATTGGTATTTTTTACATTGGTAACCAAAAAAAAAAAAATAGAAAGAAAAATGAATAATAAAAACGTAAAGAAAATAATAACAATGGAGATATATAAAATATTAAGTAAAATATAATCAGTCATTCATGTAATAATATCTATACACACACGTCATGCAAAATAGTATTAACACTAGACATTAATCCAAATCAGTGTTCTCTATGATCTGTCGACTGGAAGATGGATGAGAGATATCTTCATCACTGTCGTCCTCGGCACTGTTCAAGAATGACTGTATTAAATTATCAAATAAGCCTTTATTTTGCTGAGGTGGTGGTTTAAGTCCGAAAAATATCTGACCAATCCTGTCTAGATACTGCACGTAGCATGGGTCTCGTTTTATGGACGGCTCATATTGCTGACACAGTACCGTGAAGGTAGCCAATTTTCGACTGAAATTAGAAATAAATAATTAAAATAGAATGTATCTATCTTAAAAACATTAATATTTTTATTCAATACACCAGTCTTATTAATTAGTTGCAAAAAGAAAACAGTTTCGGCTAACTCAGAGTAATTTATTAATTATTTTAAATACTGTGCATACTAAGTGACGTGTCGACAGTACGACTGTCGTCCTCAAACTCTTATGCTAGTAGTACTAATCTCGTTACAAATAATAATCAAAAGATAAAAACACATAATAGGTTATGGATTAATAACGTTTTCAATCTAATCCATTATGTGTTTTTATCTTTTGATTATTATTGGTAACGAGATTAGTACTACTAGCATAAGAGTTTGAGGAAGACAGTCGTACTATCGAAACGTCACTTAGTATGCACAGTATTTAAAATAATTAATAAATTACTCTGAGTTAGCCGAAACTGTTTTCTTTTTGCAATTAATATTTTTTATCGTAGTAGGCTAGTTTTTACTAAAGCTGAAACGCACTGAATTTATTATAATATTTATCATGAAATCGTATTAAATGCGAATATTTCAGGAGGTGATTCAAGTAACTACGTACTATAAACTTAAAACAGTTGAATAAAAATTGAATGGAGAATTCGAACGCACGGGTTGGAATATACGGAGAATGTTGGATCACATTTAAATGTCTTCTTATGGAAAAAAGAAAACTGATTCGAGAACAGTGAATTACAACATGAGTATTCTACAACTTTCAAAACCGATTACCGTTACCACAAACATCGACTCACCTTACGTGAGAACAATTTAGAAAACATATTAAAAACGTTAAAATCTTGTCTGTATTTAATCTTCATCACTATCGTCCTCGGCACTGTTCAAGAATGATCGAATAAGCCTTTATTTTGCTGATCTATATAACTTATTATTGGAAATTGAGCCATATAATATAGAAGAATTCTTAACTTCGAATGTATATATTTAAGTTTTTGTTTTTGATTTGATATTTGCATTTTTTCTTTCTTGTTATATTGAAATATTACAATAAATTATCTATCTATCTATTACGGTCTCTTCAGTTGTTCTTCTTTCTCCTATATATCGATTCTGCTCATTCATATCTGTTTTCATAATCTTTTCCGTTCTCTATTTCTTTGTCTTTTAACAATTTTTGAAAAAGCAATTTCCACCCCTTATTATTATTTATTTCCTTCTGCTCTGTAATTAGTATATTTATGTTATGACTTGTAAGTAATTATCTATCAATCCCAGATATATTTCCACTTTCAGATCAAATGAAACAGCAATTAATTAAATGTGATCACCAGTTGTATCATTTCATACCACTTTTTCAAGTGAATATTGAAATTTGCTCCAGCACCAGGAAGTTTGGTCGTTACCTCTGACTGGCCTAGCTGTGAATCATCTGTGCCATCGCCCGCAGTAGTTGATTTATCAGAACTGTCACTCTTCCACCCCCTTCCCCTCTCGCCGCCCTCATCGCTACTCGATGAGGGCGGCACCTTTCTCATTGCCGTATCTCATGACGGTAATCATTATTATTGCCAAAATCCCGTTAATACTGAAAAATTTTGACTGAGATTTAAATCTAAAAGTGGAAATACATCTGGGATTGATAAAAGTCTTCTGCTCTGTCATTAAATTTCGATGATTATCTACATTCTGCCCAGCCTTTATAATGTAGGTCAGTTTCTGACACGGTATTTTGAAGATTAATTGTTGCTTAACGTTTGATCCAACAAATAATGTAGATTTATATTGAAGTCTAGGGGAAACGACCTACCACATCGAATGGTGTTGCTGCAACATTTCCGAAACTTTTATTGCGGATATACAAACGTCGTTAAAAATAATAAAGATCTTTAAATACTAATTTTGCAATAAGTATTTTGGATTTTTCACGCCATCCTTTCAATTTGAGTTCCATCGAATCGTCACGACTTTGGGCTACTATTAATTAATTATCATGTTGGTACATACATCTGCATATGGAGAAAATAGTCTTCTATAAATAATTTTTGTATCATTATTTTCTTTTGTCAGCAATTTTACGACACTCACATAGTAAATATTTGTATTTTAGATGTAACATTTATTTTTTAATAATTAAATGTTCTACAGCATTTGCTAATTAATAATTTATCCGCTCATTCATTTGCTCATTTAAAGAAAACTAATTATAAAGTTAGATGATTTTTTCGATTATCTTAAATTAAAATAAATGGTTGTTTTTGCCAGAAGCTCTTCAATTATTTTGTCGTTATTTTTTTATTACTAGGTAGATGTTTATTCCTATTAGTTTCACCTATTAACTAACAAATTAAATAACATCCTCATTGTTGCTATGGTAAAAACGGTAACATTATCTATTACACAAAAATTGGTGTTACACTCCTCATCCTCCATCACCAACATCTCACTGACCCGATGTATTTCCCATATCAAAACAAGGTATTCTTTCCGAATATATCAGGTTTTCTTTCGTGACGTGGTTGATACGTAGAATTGCCGTGTTGCCTTGGATACGTGCCTCCATCCCAATTTCGCCTCTATATACATTTTCAGCTACCGCATTACCTTGGCAACGTTTAACCTCTTCCCCTTGTATCAGGAAAAATCTCCTAGGTGATATGTCGCGTATGTTTTTCATTACCGTTTTTCTTTCGTTGTCGTTATGTCTTACTTAAATTTGTATACAGGGAGGATTACTATCGTATTCAAACCTTATTATGAGCAATAAATAAAACAATCAATGTAGGAACATTGATTGCAAAATATTTAAATCCTAAAAATCAATCAGAAAGCTATACAGTACGAATTCTGAAATGATTCGATTTTTGTTATCACTACGTAATATATACAAAGCTAAAAAATATTTATTTTTACCTCTCGATTAACCCGATTTTCTATAGCACTCTTTTCAGTTTAGTCTTATTAGTAAATATTAGTATTAGTAGGTATTCTGAGTTTGTTCGAACTGGCAGTACAGAAAAATTCTAGAACTATTGCTCATGTCAGTTCAATATTTCGCGTTCGAATCGTGCACTTCTAAAACTACAAATTCGTATACCTGCCTGTTCTATGTTCAAATCACCAATTCAAATCCCATTCTTAATCATTTTAATGTATCTATGATTGGAAATTATCCCGCAAACGAGTACAATGAAACTAGATCAAGTATTAGGACCACGTGGTTTCGATCTATTCGATCTCGTCAGCGATCCTCCAAATGCAATACCTAATTTCATCGCAACTGCTATCCGCTGTTACCGACCTGTGTCGTGTAATCCCTGGTGGTGCTACTTCCGACCTTGCCCACTAGAGGGCATGGAGTAAGAATTAGTCTCTGGTTGCAGGTATTAGACGATTAATGTTGAGTGACGAGTTGCATTTGAAAGATCGTTATTTTCATTGCTTTCATTTGCAGGGTGATTTCCAACCACCATGAGCGCCTATTACACTTTTTTTGTTTTTATATTGCCGTATTTCTCGACGTTTTCATATATAATGTCTTATTTAAATGAAATAACATAATCTTCATTACGTTAATATATACTATACATCGTTTCTAACTTAATTGTAAGAGAGTTCCCTAACTCTAAATTCAATTATTTTTATCTTATCTATGACTTTGTTCTAATTGCTATCATGACACCGTTCACAATTAAATTAAATATTTACTTCTATACTTCAGATTAAAAAGTTGTGTATGTTTTAAATATCACTATAAGAGATGAACAATTTTATACAGCGTGTTCATAATTTAGCAACCAATTTTCGCAAATTCAAATTAAAAAAAAAACCTCAAACGTCAAATTTCTTAATTGAAGTGCGTGGAGACTATTTCCAGCGTTCGCACCAATCCGCGCTCAAGCTGGAAACATCGTGTGACAATCCACCAAAAACTGGACATCATAAGATGGCAACACAACGACAAATATGTGTCACACTCTGCTTCTAGACGATAGACAGACTCAAAAAAAAACAACCTAAATTAAAGATTGTAAACAAAATTTTGTATAAGTGATTCATTGCTAAGTGAGCGGAGAGAAAACCAATAACGGGGCTTATGATAAGGCCAAATTTTTTCGCAAGAAATTAGATTTACCTGCAGATGAAATTATTTCATTCTCTAAAGAGTGGCTTCACACTTTCAAGTATCATCATTTTAAACATTTCAAAAATTTATTGATGAACATAAATTGTCTCACATAATTGGCTTGCTATGGTAATGTTCGTCAAATTCGACCCTAGTAGGAGCGGAGAAATCGCTTCAGGCGATCATACAATAATTTCGTCCCAACTGCGAAAGAAAATGTTGAAAGTGTCAGACAAAATTTTTTGAAGAAGTGTTCCTGCCAACGTTACGCCGTTAACACAACCCATAAACCCATAACCCAAATACAGAAAAATATTTATGCAAAAACTTCAGAGTTCAGACTGCAGCATGTAAGATTAGGTACTATCGTAGTTTTAACATTAAAGACACTAGTTTTGCAACTGCAATTGTTTGGTATAATGTGGAAAATATAACACTACAGAAGATATCAAAAAAAAGATGAAAAAAGATAAAAATGGTGACGAGTCCAAAACTGCCCACTCTGAAATTATAAGTGCGATAAAGTATACTTCCAATAATGAAGTCACCGCCGTTTTAATAGAAGAAATTGGATCTACATTGACAAAAATATGTTTATCGAAAAAGAGCTGGAATGGATGAATTTTCACGTTGTACGAAACTATTTTTATTAAAAAAGAGCTCAATCCAAGAAAGAAATTAATATCCCTGCAACAAGTATTCGTTTGCGCTCTAATATCGTAGTAAAATCGTGGAATAGTAATAATAATAGAAGAATAGAATTTAGGACAGGGGTGAGAGAGACGAAGAGACAGCAATAGCTTCGTCACGCCTAGTTGCATACGACCACAAATCACCTAAAAAAGATGTACAACTATATTGAATCGGGCGATCGAAAAATTTGCGTGGCGGGGGAAGAGGAGGGGAAATTAGGCGCAAAAGGGCAGGCAACCAACAATACTATTCTCTATGTAATTTGCATAAGATCTAGTTGTATATTTTTATTCACGAAAATAGCTTTCTTTCTACTAACGATCACTAACCCATTATATTTCCATACAATGACGTAATCACATAAGACTTGGACAAAAATGGGTGAACGAATGTAATCGCGCATGTGCATTGCAATGTTTTAGAAAACTGGATATAAAAATAATTTCTTGTTGCTATCACCACTCTAGTTGTATATTTTGGCACCCTCTCCTATAAGCAAAATCGTTGGTACTGAGCAGTGTTGGGAGATCGATGATTTTATCGCTAAATTTAGCGATTTTTTAAGCCATCAACGACAAATTTAGAGATAATTTTTTGTCAGTGATTTTGTTGGAGACTTTTTTATTGACAGTAGTTGTGCCATCTGCACATATGTACAACTTATAAATGGATGTTACGGGCATGCACACAAAATATAAATTTAAGATGCGCATGATCCACCGACACGTCGGAGCACCCGTATGTGAATTGTTTTTAACTTGTTTGAAAAATTTCGCATTAATTGTGTGTTCTAAGACCATTGACTTTCCTATTAATTTAAGTAGTTAATGACTACTACTTGAATATCTTCGCAAGTCTAATTTGATGCCAAGTAATCAAAAATAACAATTTTTTTCCAGAAATCAATTACTTATGAAAGAAAGACTGCCGAATTGAAACTTGTTTCCGTCTTTGGCACCCTCTTAAAATTCAGTAATTTGCCTTTTAAAGACTAGATAAGTTTTTAGCAAAATAAAATATTTAGTGATTTTTTTTTGTAATGTTGCCATTTTAGTGATTTTTCCGTGCCTAGTTAGTGACATCAACGCAATATCATCTCCCAACACTACTGGTACTGAATCCAACATCTATTCTTAGTGATTTGTGCATACGACTGTTCCAGGACTGTGGTTCGCTCAGTGATGCCAGATTGTGTTAAACTGAATTTGTTAGCGTCGTCTGAAAAAATCATGAGAAATCGTAACTGGATAGTTTTTGAATGTACGTACAGCGGGGACCAAAAAATTCCCGACAGTGGACAGTGGAGTTATGTTTTACGTGAGGGCTCTTACACATGGGGTGGGAAGTCTTATGGGACGATTCAAAGTTGGAGAAAGTCCTGTTTAGGTGGCGGTACTTATATTAAAATTCCCTAAGTGCATATTATATTTATCCGCGTTGATGATGCCTTACTTACCATTCGGGGAAATACCTATTTCTTGAACGAACATTGAAATTACTCTTTTCAGGAAGATGAGTATTTCCCCGACTGTGTTTTTGCACTTGTTAAACTTACCGTATAGTTATCTACACCAGGACAAGAATTAAAAAGCTAGTAACTTTCTTTGTGTTAACCATAGATGGCAGCTAAACTAGCTTTAAATCATTTATTATACAGGCTGGTCCTTGAGTTCGTCGAAAAATTTTAAGGTGCGATTCTTTGGGTAAAAATTTCTCGACGAACTTAAGCTGTATTTTTTTTTTTTTTTTTAATAAAATCGTGAGATAAATGGCTCTTATCATGAGATCGTGAAACTGGCAACAAAATCGTGTGAATTCACGATAAATCGTGAGATCTGGCATCGCTGATGTACATCTGTATCTGATTAAAAAATAAAAAAATCGAATTTCTTAGGTTTTAGAATGCTGTTCGAAAAATAAAATTTACAAAAAATCACAATTCCATAAAAGGAAAAAAACAGAAATTAATCATTATTTTTATTTATCTATCTCAAAAGGATTAAGAAATATTCTAATTTTAATAGATGTATTTCCAAAGTAGACATTATTATAAAAAATACATAAACTCATCAATTTAGTTAGAGCTTAGTTTAGAGCTAAGTTTTCGATCACACAAATAAGTAAAAATAACTTACCTTTCAATCGCTTGTAGTAGAAACCAAAGGAAATTCAATAGAGGTAAGAGATATGGCGGTCCAGACCTTTTTATATTAGGATGCTGTTGCGTGTAGCTGTTAAACGTTTGATTTGCAGTATTTTTATTACTCAAACACAGATACTGCAACACAACCTGGGCAATAAATAGATCGGCTTCGCAACGAAAGCCCTGTGTACTTTGAAATTCTATTAGCAACCTGGCACAACCATTACCATCTTTAGAATGCAAATAATGATATCTCGCTTGAACGTAATTCTTCTCGTTCCAATAAACTTGCGCTATACTCTAATAAATACACACTGTGCAGCATTTTAATACGGAATTCACAAAAATAAATGAGTTACCTGGTGTAAGAATGGATGACCATGTTTGCCATCTAAAGAGGACCATCGAATCGTATTAACTATAAACGTTTCCCTCTCCACTGTTGTAGGAGAGATTTTAGCGAATATTTTACATAATTTAGGGGTCCATTCAGTAAAATTCTTATTTTGTGATTTTACGAGGACCTCAATCAGTAGTATACCAAGATCAGCTCCACTTATATGCTAGAAAATCAAATAAGATTGTGGAAACAATTTATGATAACTGAAGCTTTATTCACTATAAACACCTGATTATGATCTAGAAACGATAAAGAACCTTTATACAATAGATCTAATAATTCGCTATATTTTTCTTGTCCTAAGTACCTGTAAAAATAAGGTTATGAAATTAAATTTCTAGAACGTCGTAATTAATATAAATTCATACCTAAAATACAGCATTCTATACAACTGATGTGCTTCATAATAATCGCCGTTTTTAATTGAATTATCTATTTTTTCTAACACTCTAGAAACACCACGAACATTTGCAGAAGCCATAATTTTACAATTGTCAAATATTTTTAGTAAATTTAGATATCAATTGGTAAAAACATGACGTTTGTTGACGTGACGGCTACTAAACATAATCGTTGCGCATGAGTTACGTAAAAAGCGCGAAAAATTCAAAGAGAACCGAGTGAAAATGCGAAAAGAGCAAATCAATATAATAATTTGATCGTATCGTCTCATCTGTAATTGTAAACGAGTAAGTTTCATCAATGTTTTGATTATTCTGTCAATTGAAATCTGTCTGAATTTTAATTATAAAAATGTCATATTGAAATTATCGTTATGTTGTGCAGGGTATCATAATAGCCGGTCTATTCTAATGTTGAAAAATTTACGAATGTACACGTTATTGATAGTTTTTTTTAAGATAAAATCAATTATTAACATTTATGAATGAAGAAAAATGCTAGGGATACGAGGGCATTCAGCGGAAGCACATAATTACTGATAGATTGGTATCATTTTAATGTAATTGGTTGCTGTTTAGAATTTTGACCAATTATACCAGAATGTTACCAATACATCGATAACTGAATGACTGATGCCCATTTTCTTCACCTGTAGATAAGTTCTTGATAAAGTTATCCGTTAGATATCCCTAAGAAAAGGCCAAAAATCGGTTTCTTCACTTCTAACTAAGTGATGCAGTAAAGACATTCAAATGCACATTATCTATCAGATATATTTATCTTGACGATAGTTATCGCTTACTTTATCCGTTAGTGAAGAAAATAGGTATGAATCAAATCTTAAATGGCGAGAAGTGCCCCAACGAATTAAAAGGAATTGTATTGCAACACATTCTAATCAACTCTGCTTAAACTATTGTCGTGTTAACTTTCAAACTCAATCTATTTTAAAATGTTTATTTCATATACAGGGAGAGCGAGATTGTTTGAACGCATTTGGCATACCTGACTTAGATGAGCTAACTTCATAGTTGTTGCGAATGTCATCTGCTAGGTTGGATATTTGGTGGCAGGTAGGGATATTCATGAACCAGAGCTGCCAAATGCGTTCAGACAATCTCGCTCTCCCGATATATTAGATGTTCAATAACTACCCCCAGGTATGTAGCATGAAACGTTTGGGAAACATCCTAATGTCACTAAAATAAACATTGTTGGTTATAATTTAACTTTATAAAAACGTCACAGTTTAACGTTATGTAAATTTTATACTTTAATGTCCTGTAAACGTTACGCGAGGAACGTTTTATTAACGTTAAGTAGATTTGCTATATAGCTCGAAATTGAGTGGGTGGGGGTAAATTTATTAATGAATTTTCAAAAAACCCGCCATAATCGTGACGTATTGATGTCACAATTGCGCTCTTCAGACGATCACTTATTTTATAACTTTATTACCATTCTAGTCCTTTTTTATCTATGGCAGTCCAAATTGTACCTACTTATCTTTCTAACAAAAATTCATTATTATTGCGGTACTTCACAATTATATCTAGATATACATACCTTATTTCTAAAAAAAGAGAAAAAAGTCTGAACAAACCCAAATGACAGATGCAATATTGCCGTCGCACACGTACATTTACTTTCTAAAACCACTATAAAATTAGCCGGTTTTTATTTAAAATTTGGAAACTGGAAAAAAATCGAATACAGCTCAGAAAGTACCCTGAGAACATAAACAGAATAGGACGGGTGATTTTCAACACCCGGTATAAAGCAAGACAGAATATCACAAAACCTTTTGCCTTTGTTGTTGACGTTTCCAGTTTCAAAATATTGTTACAGAATTCCAACAATTTTGAATTAATGGAAATCGACTTTACAGAATCCTGGACTACCGAATCTGTGTCTTAGAGCACAGAGTAAATACATAATTACTTTATTTATAGTTTTGTACAGCATTTACGGTTTTTTTTGTATAATTTATTTTTATTCCGTCTATTTAATACATAATGATATTTATTTCATAAAAAGAAGCGAGTAATAATAATCGAACTCGCGTTTAAAAGAAACTAAAACAACAAACATATACAAATTGGTTTGTTTTCCACGAACGGCCTCGTATATCCAACTTAAAAAGATTAAAACGCAAATACGAGATGTCTACGTTAAATTAGTGGTAATTATTATAACATATAATAATATAACAACGAATTTAGTAAATGAATGAGTTTTACATCAAAAATATTATTCTTATCGATTCATTCACCAGAAAAATATCATTCATAATATAGCTATTTCGTGATAGATGGCGACTAGATTTGGAAATTATACAAAAGCGGGTCCGCCATTGTTACAAGTCGGCTGCTCTTGCAGCCTTGCCTAGAATATTTTTCGAAATATTTTGCGCGATTGTACAGTTCAACGCAAGCTCATAGGTTTGTTTTTATGATATATATGTATTGCTGTTTTTTAATAATTCGAATAGAACATCTAAATATCAATCGACCCCGAGAAAGTGCGCTTCAGTGTATAATTTTTCAAACATCGATTTCGTCCTATAATGGCTTTCAACCCAACTCGTAATTATTTTTCATTAACAAGCATGCAATGTCTGAAACATCTCTCCGTAAGATAGTCTTTAGGTGTTTTGATCAGTGCATTTCACTGAAAATTATAGTATTTTCAGTTTTTGTAACAATTGTTATTAGTATTTTTGTTGTCTTTTAAAAACCCCTATCGTATACGCCGGCCAATTTTCTACAATGTATACATATTTAATGCCGTACGAATTTGCTTTTATGTGTGATTATTGGTGATACCTTTTGTTTATTTAACGAATTGCTGATTTTTTCCGAATTTATTTAAATAGATTTTTATCATAATAAATGTGTTGTGTTTATTTACATTTGAAACTAATTGGATGTGATACATTTAATGTTTTATTTAATTTTTGTGTTTATTTACTTACTTTTTAATTGTGTTTATTTCTAGGTTGATTACAATAAAAAAAAAAGAATCTCAGGCTTGGCACATAATTGTTTAATAAGAAATTAACTTGAAGAGGATTCTGTTGTAAGACGTGTTAATTTTCAAAATCTCATGCTGGATAATTAATTGAAGCTATAATAAGACATTTTTAATTACTGATCTATTAAGACACGATTGACACCGTGTGATTGTGATGATTTTGTGATTATGCCACCTGACTAGGACCATGTAATTATACTGAAGTAATATCACTTCTTGTGTGAAGTTTTACGGACTATAATTACCATTAAAAGAAGTGAACAAAATGTCTGGAGGGCCTCCACATCATTCACATGGTCGACAAGTTCCACCATCAAATGCAGCATGGAATCGACTACAAGTGAGTTGAAATTTTTGCTATTTTGGTTGATAAACAAATCAAATTAAAAATTTTGTTGTTATTTTCTATTGCATAAATTAGTAGCACAATAGTAGTTCATGTATTATTAAAATTTACTTAAAAATGCTAGATTAAGATGTTAGTCTATTGAAAGTTTGTCTAATATTGTTGCTAACATAAAATTATGGTTACAATTGAAAAGTCCTTGAATGAAGATTTAGCAGAAGGTTGACACAATTGTACGCATGCGCGTATTCAACTTTGCGTGATTATAAACAGTGAGAAGTGAGCAATGAATCATAATGTCTAATTTGGTGATTGGTACATTTTCAGGTAAATTCTGATTTATTCGCAAATAAAGCAGATATTATTTTTTGGAATTGTTATTCTAGAGCAACTGGTAATTACATTTTGGTCGTTCATCCGTGTTTCTTCAATTTTTGAATGTTACACGTTACTCGTACGAACATTAAGCGTTTGATCTATGAATCATTTGTGCTAATACGTATTATATTATGAAGGTGAAAAGGAGTACTAGCTGTACAACGTTAGGTGTAAAGGCAATTAATGGGATTGCAGCTATTGGCGTTAGAATTATATTATGGAAAACACGTGTACTATTTTAGCCTTAGGCTGTGCGGTCAGTAGGGAGTGGCGGGAAATTCTCTCCATAAATACCAATAGTTTCCCGCCACTCCCTACTGTCGACGCAATCTTAAGGAAGCCCTTCGGCCTCTTTATTTTAATAATTTTAACATTTTTGAAAAGAAAGTACCTTCTGAAGGCAATTTTGTCCTCTACATTATACAGTGTGTCCCAAAAAGTTTTATACAAATGGAGAAAAAGTTTATATTACATTTCACAAAAAAAAAATTCTTGATAAAAAGCTCTACATAACTTGTAGATCCATAATCAAGAACAACATTTTTAAAACATTGTCTGGAATACAGGGAAAATCAAAATTACACGTACAGGGTGGGCACATGTCGATGTTTTAATAGGGGATCTCGGTAACTATAAGAGCTGTCAAAAAACGGACCGCGGATCCTCGATCTGTTTTTTCGAGAAAAGGATGATGGTGAAAACGAAATTTGGCTATCAGCTTTCGGTTTCGAGCTATCCGTGAAAATTCGATTTTTTCCATTTTCGATTTATCACGATATCTCGGCTATTTATGAAAATTTACAAAAATGACTTTTACGTTCTTCAGGCACTTTTTTGATTAGAATGCAGTGGCGATTCGAGATTTTTTGAAAAAATGTTCGAAATTCGAGGTTAAAGTATTAGTTGTATTTTTTTATATGGAACATATTTATAGTGGGTTGTTTTCGTTCATTTTCACTGTATTATAGAAAAAATTAACATTTTCCATTGATTTTCATCATTTCAATTCTTTTTGTTAGTAGGCGTGTGTCATTCAACAAACATGAATCTGTCAATAGGTTTATAAATAGTATCAATAGTTTAAGTTGATTATTTGATTGTTGCTTCACCTTGAAGTTATAAATTTTCGATGGCTTGGAATGCTTTATTCACAATAATAATAATGCTGAAGCTGCATGTGAAACATATTTTAATCGTTACCCGAAAAGATGGCAACCTAATAAATCTATTTTTGAATGAATGAAAGAAAATCTCATTAATTTTGGAACATTTAACAAATCAAGATCGAAGAATTATAATAAGGAAGATACTGAGGAAGTTACTGTCAATGTTATTGGAATGGCAGTGGCAAATCCTTCAATCTCAAGCCGTCAAATTGAAGTGGAATTGGGTATATCACGACGATGTGCTCGTATTCAAGGTACAGTCAGTTCGCAAAATTATCGATGGTGGAGCGATGTTAATCCCAATTTCCATGTCCAAACTAGAGATCAGTATTCATTTAAAACTAATGTATGGCGTGGCATCTACAAAGACAGAATTGTTGGATCGTTTTTTTTTACTTTTCGAAATAACATGAATGGAGAAAGATACCTACAATTTTTAAATAATCAGTTGTCAGAGTTTCTTGATGATCTACCACTAAGTGAACGAGGAAAAATATGGCACCAACAGGATGGAGCACCATCTCACTGTAACATAAATATTCGAAATTTTCTCCTCCACACTTTTAATGGTAAAATGATTGGGATTTTTTTTTGTGGAGCTGCTTAAAAGAAAGAGTATGCCTTCACAAGCCATTTCAAGATGTCGATCATCTTGAAGGAATCCTTAGAGAAATATGTGAAGCTATAACTCCAGATGTAATTAGAAATGTCATAAAGCAATTTAATCATTCTCATCATCATCATGGATACGTTGAAGTTCCGTAATATTTAAGTAATTTCTCTTATTTCTTTAGTCAGCAAATAATCTAAGCAATTAACAATACTTTGTAATTTTTATCTGGATAAATCACTACAGTTTGTATGTGTAATTTTGATTTTCCTCGTATTCCAGCCAATGTTTTAAAAATGTTGTTCTTGATTATGGACCTACAAGTCATGCAGACCTTTTTATCAAGAATTTTTTTTGTGAAATGTAATATGTATAAACTTTTTCTCCATTTGTATGAAACTTTTTGGGACACACTGTAGATTATAGGACACTTATATTATATTTAAAGTCAAGTATATATTTTAAAATCTAATGGGAAATTGCAGTCGAAGTTTAGGCATTATTTACATCTTTCATCTTGTTTTTTTGTTAATTTGATTTCTAAGTTATCAATTTTAATATAAATCAAAAGCTGAAAACACCATCGTGACCGTGGTAACAACCAGCGACAACTAATTGCGGTCTGAAAGAGAAGAGTGCGGTGTTGCCAGATAGCAAAAACAAGAGTTCCTCTTTAATTTTAAATACAACTTTAGAGTTAGGTGGCACTGCTTTAATTGTAAATTTTAATGTTTTGATGGAGTAAACTTTGATTGTTACAATATGTTGTATGTACTATGTTTTAGAAAAACCCAATATTACATACTTACACATTCTTCATTGGAATGGGTGGGTGTATTGCATACATACATACTTCAGATGATTTAGATTAGATTAGGCGCACACTATGTACTAATAAAAATAATGCTTTCATTGTTTTTTTAATGTATAACAATTGGAATAAACTTAACAATCACGTATGACTGTATTTGTAAGATTATTGGTAACCGAAATTGGCCAAAAAAATTTTTTTTTTAATAAAATGTGTGGAATCTTTCATCGCCATTACATATCTAATAAATCCCTCGGAAAAGAGATGTGAGACACTCAGTATATGCTTAAAAATTGTCTGGAATGGAAGTCATGAGCTGTTTCAGCGGACCTTTTTTCAGTTTTCCATTTGTTTTAGCTTTTTTCCTCTAAATCTAAAAAAAGGATGATTCATTCTTCGGTTCAATATACAGGGTGGTCTCAAAAATTAGCGACAAACTTGAAGAAAAATTGTTTATCCTGCATGAGTCACGTGATGTTTTATAGGGCTACGAAATGTTATGATTGGTCTATTCTAAATAGAAAACAGTCGTATATTGCAAGATGACCGCTTCATAAGTTATGGTGAGAGAAGGCTTGTTTTTGTTTATCGATGTGTTATTACTGTTTTTTATTAGTGATGTGATTGTATGTGAAAACAATCTAAGATAAAAATATTTCAAACCACACGTAAGTTTTGAAAATTGAATAGTAAACTATACCATAAATAAATTTGTTATGGAAACAAATTGGTGTTTTTCTACTTTATTAAATGTGTGTTTAGTAGGTCTGCAACTTAGTACAATAAAGAATGTTCTTATTTGTTTGATATGGGAAAACAATTTCCTGCATCGCTTTACTCGTATTCTACATCCACTAAAAAATGCAGGCTCAACAATGAAACTTTTAAGTTCATCTATTCATGTGTCCGCTGTTTATTAGGAAAACTACTACCAAGGCTTTAAACATCTCGTTCGCATCAGGAAGGTTTCGTGGGGTCGTTGGTGGTTCGATTCCACTCACGGACGATATATTTTAAAAAAATTAAAAATATTACTTATTTAATTGGCAGTGGAAAATTACATTATATACAGTTTTCTGAGTTTACTGACATTAATTTAGTGCATGGTGAATGTCACTGCAACGGTAGAGTTTATACTGTGCTATATCTGAATAGAGGTAGACCATATCACACAACACTAGGCCACTGTTATAGCCTGCAAGAGGTTACAGGTTTGAATATTCTTAAGGCTAATATATTTGAATGAAATACCGGAAATTTGTGAGCTTATGCATCAATCTTAAAGTCGACGTCGTAGTGCTTGTATTGCCTGGAATGGAAGACATCTTGAACTAGTTTAATTTTTATGTATAGAGATTCTTTTTATCTTATTTGTTTGTGTCTTTTTATCGTTTTAATCTGTTCGTAAGTAAATACAATAAAGTACAATTTTACTGATGTTCACATAAAATTGTAAAGATATGTTTCTTTTATTCAGTTCTATAATCCCTTAAAGTTTGTCGGTTGTTTGCGGATTGTTATTCTTTGTTTCGTTGAACTGGTTGCCTATGCCAGTGGAGTTTCGAATGCTGGGCGGCACACTATTTCGTGAGATATTGCGGCTGTGTTGTTATCCAGTATCTAAACTTATTTCTTGGAAAAAATATTCCATATTTTTAAAGATTTTAAATATAAATCTTATCACTACATTTTCTGCATATTCTAAAGGTAATATTATCAAAATTTTATCACCTTTTTCTCGCAATCTAGTAAGTTAATTTAAAAAATATATCTAAAATTATAACGAAGATAATATCTGCAATATGGCAACGCAATACGTTTTTAGTAATTATTGTTGAACAGCACCTCCTCTAGCATTATAAAGACAAAAAAATAAAGATGGAGGGGAGAGGAGAGGAGATAACGAAAACGTCGTGACATAATTGTTCGGTAAAAACTATCATTAAAATGGTTTTACTTACTATCCATGATGTATGATGGATTGTATGATGAAAAAAAAAATGAATATTATTTTAAAGCATTTTTAGAAAAAGAGAGCAATATTAGAGAAAATTTGTTTCAATTTTTATTAACTATGTTGGCGATGCTATTAAAATATTGTATCAAAACATAAGCCTTCCATGCAGATACGAAATTGGTGTTGAGGTGTTCATGACGTAAATTGTCGGATTTTTTTGAAGACTAAATTAATTAAGAGTAGATGTCGTAAAATTTAGGGTGATATGTTTTTCAACGGAAATTGTTGTTGCGGTACTGTTTTTAAAGATTGTTTAGGAAAAGAGGGTTAATTTATGGAAAAATTAATTAAGTTTTTAGAAACTATAATGAAATTATTATTAAAATAGCACATAAAAACAAAAGCCTTCTATATAAAAAACAATTGGTAGGTACTAAGTTTTGTATAACAAAATTCGAATCACCCCTGTGAAACATTTTTTGAAAATTTGGACGATTTAAAAACATTTTTGGGTATCCCGGTATATTTGAATAACCTTGTATACTTATGTATTAAGTTGTGTTAATATTTCCATAAAGTATTTTTGCGGTGCTGGATTTTTTTTTCGCAATAATGTTAGTTCATGGCTTTAAACGATACCACATTCCCTATTACTACTATTTTTTAAATTATTAATGTCAGATGTTTCGGCAAATAGCTCTGGAAGCAGTCTCCCGACTGCACTCGCAAAATTTAAATTGCGTATCCGTCCATTTATGTAAGTACATACGTAGATATATTAACATTTTATTTGCGCGTTATAATTCTGTTAACAACTTGCTGATTAGATGCACAATATTTGACAGTATTTAGATCATTCGTCGACTTTGAAACCGATATTTTGAGAGGTCCACCTTTAAACAATTTGAATTTATACATATGTGTGTGGTGAAACGTGTTACGTTTCAATGCCATGACTCACTAAGCTACTCACGTCTCCGTCTAGTTCCTCTCTAAATGTAATATTTTACTACTAAGAATGGTTGTTGTGTAATTCGCCGAGTTCGTATTCCATTCTCGGGATGCACTTCGCGTTATGTTTTCCAGATTAGCGAAAATCCTGTTATATTCGATTGTGCGTTTAAACTCTTCAACGTTTACATTTAATGTAGCACGTTGGTATTTTAAATTATGAGGTAAGATCATAAAGTTATTTATCAAATTGTCAATAATATCGACTGATATAAACAAAAAAAAAAAGAAAGGCTGTATAGCAAAAATTGTTAGATAGTATGATGTGTGTGAGTGTGGTTAATTGCCGATAATATAAAAATATAGGATTTACATAAATACTACGTTTTTTTAATAAGATGATTACTTGATAGCACCTACGTGCCAGATAGTGTTTTATTATTAATTTAACTATTGACTCGGATAATTAATATGTGCATAATTTGTGTTTTTACACTCAATTTATTGTGTTACTTAATGATAAACATGTCTTTATATTTACCTTAAAATCAAGGGATTACGACAAAATTTTATTGCACTGAGGTGGAAATGCACATGTATGGTATGGAAATTTTTATATAACAATAGGTAGATAGAAATAACTTTCTCTTACTGTTGTTATAATATTATAGCAACTTTATATACGATGTTTTAATGATATTTTGACTTAACATTAAATGCTATAAATTTGTGTTAGATGAGAAAATCATCAAATTGAAAAATGAGATTCAAATTATACTAATATAAGGAAAAAAAGTGTACTTCATTCCATAGTACTCATATCAGCTAACTCGCCAAGTGGGCTAAAGCAGGATTTGGTGGTATTTTAAATAAGATGATGATATTTCCTATGGCATGTTCAATACTGCTTCTATCCAGATGTAACATGGCCATCCATTATTATCAAAAGTGGTCTTTGCTCGCTGCAATTGAAAGGCAAGTTTTGACCCGGACAAAAAAAATTGGCAAATTGATTGAGAATTAATTTGCTTACTCTAGGTTCACTTAATTGATCGGCCCCAAAGTAAATCCACCTCTCAGTTTCATATGACTTTTCAATGCGCAGTGACCAGTTAAGATTCCTGTAAGCAGTCTCACCCTATTTCTGTCTTGCGAACTTTTTCCTCATTTGGACGAATGTCGAGAGTTTTGCAGTGTTTCACGCTGGTAAGCCCAAACAAAGATTTGATGCTGCCATATGAACTTCCACACGTCGGTTCTGGTTCTGTGAACGATTCGTTCGTTGAAATCTCTTACTAAAATGTCGACTATTTCGTTGCCTCTAATTCCAGAATGGTTTGGCACACATCTCAAAGTAATGGTGTGAATTTCTGCCAGTTGTCTGAGCTTGCTTTGGCACCCCAGTATCACCTCGAAATCCAACTTGATAGCTTGCAGTACTCCGAGGTCAGCTTGTCTGGATAGAATTTCTACTTACTGTGTGGGCAAGTCTGGATGGCTATTATTTCGGCCTGGAGGATGGAGGGTGAGCCTCTTAAGCTGATGGTTTTGCCATGGGGTTCTCCAAATAAAGGTTATAGTCTTAATTTTTTTGTCCCCCGAATCCTCGAAATTTCTGTGAACTCGTTGACCACTGACAGCAACGCCTTTTACTCTCCTTTGGTCCAAGTTGAAAGATATGTGGTGGTTTGTTTTGTAGAGCCAGCTGGTGTATTGTTTCTTCTTCGGTCATCAATAAAAATATTATAATGGGATCGCTTGGGGCTGTTCTTCTACGCTTTTCCAACTTTTTTGGAGAAGGTGGTAAAACGTCAGTTAATAATAATCATGATAATAGTTTATTGCCCAACAGAATAAAAATTCTAATTACAGGACAAAAAGAAAAAAAAAACACTATGTACCTATTAGGTACATAAACAGATTTCGCTTAAGAATTCTAATTATAATGCATACTTACTAAGTTGTACATAAATATTATATTGAATTAAGGAATTGGAATGAATATCAATTGTGATAACAGAATAGAACAAGCAATCAAGTTATGAATAAGTTTATACAGAAAAATCAGAGCAATACATATCCGACGAAAAGAAAGCATACAGAGTCCACCTTAAACCAGAGGTACTTTACGAATCTACGTTGAATAAGCTCAATTTGGCGCTCGATGGTAAGGTGGCCAAACAAGAGACGCATACTCTAAACGTGATCCAACAAGCTTTAAATATAAGGTGATCAAAGTTTTAATGTTAGTAAAAGATTTACAGTTGCGAATAATGAGCCCCATAGCTTGCCGAGCTTTCTTTGTAATGTCGTTGATATGTTCCGAGAAACTCAATGTGGTGTCATATAAAACTCCAAGATCCCTAACAGTCTCTACACGCAGAACGTCTATATTATGCAATTTGTAGGAAAACATCATCGGCTGTAGTTTCTTAGTAAAGCTAATAATCTTACATTTATCAGAGTTCAGATAATAAATTATTACTAATACACCATTTCTGAATACCTTCGAGATCAGCTTGAAGAATCAAGCAATCGGTGATAGTATTAATTCGACGAAAGATTTTGAGGTCATCCGCAAACTGCAGTTTAGGAGACGTAACACATTCTGGTAGATCATTAATAAATATAGTAAAAAGAAGTGGACCTAAGTTGGAGCCCTGTGGGACACCAGATGTCACAATGTATGACTTAGACGAAAATCCATTATAACCTACGTATTGCGGGCGGTCATGCAAGTAAGAAATAAAAGTTAATCATAATTCAGTAAAAAATTGAGTAAACACTGTTAGATTAGAGACAGTGGATCTGCCTTGCATAAATCCATGTTGGTTTGGCGATATAATGGTTTTAAGTCGAGAGTAAATCTTGTCATAAAGCAAGATTTCAAATACCTTAGCAAAATTGTTCAAAATAGCTATCGGACGATAGTTAGCGATATCTGAAGAATCACCAGATTTTAGAACAGTTCAAACATACCTTAGGAAATAACACATTATTTGTGGTATATAATCAGGCTTCAGACCAGAGATGATGCTGGGCAAATTACAGTTTTAGTTCATGATTTGGTCGTAAACACAGAACTGTATTTACAACATAACGAATATTCTAATATAGAGTTCGAGGTACCTCAGGTCTTCGTATTGGGACCTTTTTTGTACGCAATTTACACATTCCAGTCTAAACTAAAATCAATGAATTTGAATCATAATTATATCATCAAACAGTGAAATAAACATTCATGATAGTTCATTCCGGTTGCAAATTTTAGTATAAATTGTAGTATTGTTACACAAAAATTAAGTTTTATTTTTGTTTTGTTTTTCAGGTACCTAATTATTATCCACGACAACCTCAGTTAGCTCATATGTCCAATGAGCATCCGTTACTGCATCAACCGACATGGCATACACCCACTACCGAACCAATGAAGACCATACCTCATCCGCACATGTTCAATCTTGAACAGATGCTTCAGGAACGGTCTTATCCTAGATCGGGAGTGGATCTGACGTTGACGCGGAACGGTAGCCAAAACGGAGACCTGCCTACAACGCCTATTAGCTTAAGTGTTAGAGACACGAATAAAATAAACAGCCTACCGGCCAGTGCACTAGAGATACAAGCGGTCGAACTAAAAACGCCTGTGATGAAATCGTTAAGTCCCGGTTTAAAATCGACTAGCCCCGGAGTCAAACCGCTCAGTCCCGCGATCAGTACGAGTCCCGGATTGATGGAGAGACAGGGCAGTCCGAAAAGTTCGAAGAAACCGCCCAAGAGGATGGATTCCATTCTCGAACGGTTAAATTCTCAACCGCCGCAAAGTGAAACTAATCCGACCGAAAAATCGAATTCTGAAGTTTCGAGCGAGAAAAGTGCAGAAAAAACAGTACAACCTATACAGAGTGTGATAGTACAACCCTCGAACAGCATCCACGACGAAAACAGTAATTCCAGTAGTATTTTAAATGTTCCTACGCCTACAAATTTGAGAGAGGAAGAAGTGACGTCGCCTTACAGTAACGATGACAGCTTAGATAGTAATAAGTCGAGGAGGAAAAGGAAACCTAGCAAGACGATAAGACTTACGAAAGAATCCGATAAGGCGCCGGAATTGACTGAAGACCCCTTAAAATTAGATACGGTCGTTAAGGAAACTGTCAGTACAAACATCGAAACGGAACCAATTGCGACCACAGAATCTGCCAAATCAAGCGACGAAGGGAATGAACCCGAAAGGGAGCGTCCTGCTAGCCGATCAAGTGACACTTCGCCAGCCGCGAAGAAGACCAGAAGAAAAACGTCATCCGAGTCGGAGACCATCGCGAAAATCGCGGCGATGGTTCAGGAGGTTGTAAACGAAAGTACTACAGTTGAATCTCAAAATGAAGACACATTAAATAAAGCGGTTTCGGTTAGTGTTATCAGAGACACGACTAAGGAATTGCAAACATCGTCGAATTCGATCGAAAGTGAATCGAGCGATAAAACAACAAGCGATAAACTCGATGAAGACCCGCTAGTTGTCACCCCTCAAGACTTACCTTGTACGACTATTATAACTCCTGCACAGAGGAAGGCAACAAATTTCGTAGAAGTCGAAAATAAATTGGAGGAGATGTTCGCGGGAATCGAAGAATCTTCCACGACGCCAAAAGTTGATCCCTTGGAAATAGACTGCGAGAAAATAGACGATTTTATCAACGATTCCAAAGATGAAACCGATTCTAGATTCGATGGACCATCCACAAGTCAAAATGACGTATCGTCTACGTCTAACGATCTACTTAATCTTGATAAATCAAGTCCTAAAAAAGCGCGGGTTGCTAGAAGAAAAACGAATAATACTTACGATAAAAAGAAAAAGGTAAGAAAGTTAGAGAGTTTAGTAAGTCAAAAACGGCTAAAAAGGGAAAGAAATCGGTTAATGGTAAACAAATTAAGACGAATGCGATTAAAGATATTTACGCTTACGATTCAGGCAGCAATACCAGTTCTGTAAAGTCTAAAGGGCCGTTTATACAGATTAAAGGGCCTAGAGATTCCCCAATCTCTGTTAGTATTGTAAACACTGCAATTGAAGATGAGACCGAAAAGAAAAGTAATAAAAATAAGAAATTTCACGACGATAGTGAATATAGACATAAAGTGCGATCCAAAGGTCTCCATTGCAGTACGTTAAGTAATAAATATGATGCCCAAACGAAAGATGTTAGTTGGATATGCGTTTTCTGCAAGCGGGGACCTCATTCTACGGATCCCAATGTTCGAGGTCCTTCCATCTTCAGTGCTCAAGTATTACCACCTGGTGATTTGTTCGGTCCATACGTTATTACCAGTAATTGTCCTGAGTACGAAAGGAGACTGGATGATCCGTACGATAAACAATTTAAAAGTAAAAAGATCGCACGCGTCCTGGACGCTAGCAGCAGCTCAAACGTACAAATGAAAGTGTCCGGTAAAAAATCGAAAAGAAAACATTCAGAAAGTGATAGGTCGTTTAACGAGTTGGACGTGAACGATCCGAATTTGGGTATCACGGAGACGGGCGAAAAGACGTTCGAGATCTGGGTACACGAGGATTGTGTCGTTTGGTCGCCGGGGGTTTACCTAGTCGGACCAAAGATCATCGGCCTCGAGGAGGCCGTCTGGACTAGTTGTAACGTTCCGTGCGCCCGTTGCGGCTTTAAAGGTGCGAACGTTTGTTGTTTGAAGAGGGGTTGCACGAACGTTATGCATTTCGGATGCGCGGTCGCGTCGAATTGGCAACTCACTTGCGATAATTACACGGCCCTGTGCATCGCTCATAAATCTGTGTGATGTTTTACTTTCGGATGTTTTGGTAAATTGTAAATATAGGAAAAGGTTAGGTGTGTGTGTATACACTCGTTCGTACGATTTTGGCAATGAACGTAAACGAGATGGTGGTAGTTTTTTTGCCTTTTGATGTGATCTTTTTTTTTAATATCATTGGTATTTAATGCCAATTTAGGTAATTTATTAACTTTTTGCTATTTCCGTTTTAGTGTATATATTTATTCAATATACTATTCAAACAAATTACCGTTAAAATTAAAACTTTTATTCATTTTTATTTCTCTTTCGTATGAAGGTCATTTCTAATAAGAAGCTGTTCTGGTTTTCTATTTTGCGCCCAACATTTTTTGATAACAGAAAAATGTTTTAAATTAAAAAGTATACAAAAACAATAGAAACAAGTTGAAATATTTTTTCGTGTTATCTCTTTATTGGTCAATATTTTCAGAAGGATATAAATAGAGGAAATATAACAAACATATCGAATAAAAACAAATCAATTCAGACAGTAACATAAACTTTCTTACACTTCAGTGAAGTTACCCAGAAAAAATAACAAAAACAAGGTATGAATTGATAAGATTGGTACAAATATCAGATGGTATGGAATACCATTCTTCTTTACCTGTTTTCCAAAGTTCTGTAGGGTTAGGGTTTGCCAATCGATAACTCAATGAATGTTTGAGATCATTGTCTTGCATAAACTTTCACATAATAAGGCATTTTCTCTTCGGCCTACGGAAGTATTATTGAATTTAAAATGCTGGCGTAGTCAGTTGCGTACATATTGCCTTCTATTAGAAAAATTGCATCTACACCGCATGGAGAAAAGCAGGCTTGCAACCATGTTTAATTGGCATTTTAGTGTACTTAGGGTCTTTCATTTCACCGGACCATAAGACATCATTCAATGTGCACGATAAAAATTTCGTTTTGCAAACAAAAATCTGGGTTTTGTATTTTTCTTTGAAGGTGAGGTACAGCTCAGCAAACATAAGCTGTATAAATGGCGTCATAATGTGCATCCTAAAATCGATAGGAGGAGCATATGCCGTTTAGCAAATGCAATACGAGATTAATTGACAGCTAGGCAAGATTCACTGACGCACGTGTACAATAGACTCCGTTCCTTGCATATAAAAATCATGGCTCCAACCCATGGCTAAGTTGTACCTTTCTTGGACTTCTTGCCACTAGATTTGCCTGCTTGAGCTTCTTTGAATGGATTCTTTTTTATAATACTACATTATTTTATTATTATGCTGACGAGTAGTGGTTTTACGTTTCTTTTCTTCGCTCTGTTTTCCATGAATTGCAGTAAAACATTTTTTTCTAATATTTCGTAATTTCCCCAATTAGTTGGGGCCATTGTTTCCCCTTTTTTCCAGTGGCACTTATTTACTTTTTGATACAATTTTGTGGAATGTTCCTTATCTAATTTTTTTAAGAACACCTGTTCTAATTACTTAAGGATAATATTCGAACACAAAGCGTATTTGTTTGTCAAGGTATAAAACTAGGCAATCACTTCCCAACGTTCTCAAAAGATTGAATTATTAAAAAAAAGGAATGGCGATATTTTACAGCAGATGCTATGTTTGTAAAATATGTACAGTCGAGAGCATGGAATTTCAGACAACTAGTATAGCAGATTTCTCAAAATATTTACTATTGTAAACGGATATATTTTACTGTCACTTGTAGATTCGGGTTATATGTCAGTGTCATGCCTGCATAAATCATAAACAACTCAATAAAAATTGTATGTCAAGATACTGAAAATATTTAATGTTCAAATAAGTACACAATTGCATCAGTATTTTGTTGAAACACCATTATGATTTAATACCAATTGTAGTCGTCCCCTCATTGTTCGAATTAAGATTCTTGTGTCATAAGTTTCAGCAGCATTTTGCCAAGCACCTTGAAAAGCTTGCCAAAGCTCGTTTCTATTCACCTGTCTAAAATTGTTTCCGTATAGTCTCTTGACGATATATCCCGAAACATTTTCAATTGGATTTAAGTCTGGACTCTTCGCAGGCCAAAACTCGAAAATTTTGAGTAGCCAACCATTCCTTAACGGTTCTGGGCGGTATCACATGGGCAATTATCATGTTGAAAAGTAAAGTTACCATCTGGAAATCTTTCCAAGACATTTTCTAATAAATTTCTGAATATAAGTCCCGTTAATCGTTCTTCAATTTGATGACATATCCCTACCCTCCTATCCCTCCTCCCTCGTCCCACCATATCGCTCGATCGATCTTGCTGAATATATCTTTCTTGATACCGAGAATTTGGAGGTCTGTAAACACGTAATTTTCCACCATAACTAGAGCTGAAAACCTTTTCATTGCTGAAAGCGAACTCTAGACGTGCCTCTTTATTTATCTTAGTCAAAAATGATGTTTTAGCACCAATTTTACATTTTAGTTCATATTTTTTTATTCTTCTCCGCGCTGTCCATTTAGATCCGAGAAATTGTGTTAGGGAGTTCGCTTCAACAATTGTCTGGAAAGGATGTTCTCTCATATGGTTAATTAACGCGAGGTCTTCGTCTACATTAGTAACATGTCGACCACCAGAACCTGGTGGTCTTTGAACGGTGTGGTAATAGTCCCAACGTTTTTTTTATGTGTTCTATAGAAGACTTACTCATATTAAGGTGCGCGGAAACAGCTCTTAACAGCTCCATTCCTTCCTCAAGTATTGCTATAGCTCTTGATTTTTGCGCTTCATTAAGAAAAAACACTAGGCATACTTTTAAATGTCAATAAAACCCTATATGTAAGGCATATTTACAGTAGCCAATTATTTGTGTCTTGAATTCCATGCTCTCGACTGTACCTGATAAATCGAACAACGATGTTTCTATTGTTTTTTCCATGTTTCGAAAATCACTTTCAGTAGTGGTGATTGTGCAAAAATGATATTATAAAATTCTGTATGGACTTTTTTTGAGGACTTCCCATTTTTCTGCTTGGCAGGGATGTTTACATCTCTTGGGTAAATTGGAACTTCATTGCTTATAGGTTTAACAATATAAATAATGAATTATTAGAAAATGTGTCTTCCCAATTGCTTAGTTGTTCTTTACTTTGTAACATCTTTACTATCCGTAAAGTATATTTAGGGAAATTGACTTTCATGTTATCTCGCGATAATACTGTAAAGATTTACTTTTAGAGTGCTCTAAGTAAACGAATTGATCCACAATATCATCAGTAAGTATTAAATTTTCTACTACCTACACCATCAAATTAACATACTGCCTAGTTTAGAATTGGACACAAATTTTACCTGATCATCTACATATTTCGATTCATACAATTAATAATTTTTCTCCTTAATATGAAATTATTTTCATAACTTTGTAAAACCGAATTATATCTCGAACTCTCAACTTTCAATCATGTCCACTAGTTTCACCCCACTCATTCAATGATTGGATTTCTTAAAGGTGAAAATTAGCTGTCATCTTTCCTTCAGTAATTTTTAAACCCCAATTTGCAGCATTTATTTTTTGTGTATATTACTGTGTGTGATTGCCAGCTTTTGTTACTTATAAGGAGTCGTATTATAAATTGCAAAATAATTGCGCAATTAACGCAATTCTTATACATGTGGCACAGTAATCTTAATCACTGCTGTAATGACATTCTCCTTACATACTTGTACATTACAGTAAAATATTGTGACAAATTAGTTATAATTGTGTATGCGCATATGGGAGGTAAACACTTCATACAGTGTAGTAAAAAGAAATTTGAACGAAATGCATAGTTGTTAGAATTAAATTTGGTAGCTACCTAATTGTGTAATGATGATAATCATTCAAAAATTTGGTATACTTGTGAAATACCGCAGATTTAGTTATCCTTGTTAATTAGTTTATCCTTGTTTTTATTTTAATTTCGCTGGGTTAATAGTCATATTATGTCGCGTAAATGTGAAAGTACTCCTACGTTAATATACAATTTTTAATTGTTAACTGTTGTGAAAGTCTAATGATTTTTATGTTTAATAAGGATGCAATTCAATACTTAACAATCCAATTGATATTGATGTCATTGTTTAATAAAGATTTAACTATACTTAATGGTTGTTTAAAAGAAATTCTGCTTTATTTCGTGTCTGCAGCACTTTTGCTTTCAATCCTAGATGGCAAAATTATTTAATATTGTAAATGTCAGATTCTGTTTAGATGATTTTGATAGTGGTAATACTGAATCTCGCATTTATTTAATAGCGATTCTAATAAAACTAATTGAATGATGTGGCAACATATACAGTACCGTGCAAAAGAAACATATGTCTTTGACACTAATACAACGTATACCTACAAGTAAATACATACATCTTTTATTCTATTATTCTTTGGAACCCTTTCGATCTTTTTCCAATCCAAATAATCGCAAACATGCTCTATAATATTAAGGTTCGGGCTCTGTGGCGGCTATATAGTACGAAAGAGTCCGTTCTTTTGACGCTGCAGTAAATATTTTTTTACTAGGTTGGAAGCGTGTTTGCCATCATTATCTTATTACAGTATGAAATTGTGCCTAATTAAACGATGGCCAGAAGGTATCGCATGTTTCACTATATTTCCAGCTCCTTTCCATATTTAATAGTGGCTTGTAAACATGGATTCTTCGTCATCTGACATATTGACGTCTGTTTGATCCACAGTTGAAATTTGCACTCGTCTGTCCATAAGACTTGTTTCCAGTCATGATCACCCCAGTTCTTTCGCATATTTTAGTCTTTTAGCTTTGTTGCGACGTCTTAAGAGAGGTTTTAGAACAACTACACACCCTTGTAATCCAGATTTAGTTGAAGATCGTCTTACTATAGAAGTGTATACTGACGATCCACTAGCTTGTTCTAAATCTCGTGCTAGTTCTGCACTTACCTTTTGGCGATGCTGTAAAGCAATTACTTTTAAAAAGTGTTCGTCAGGTCTGGTAAGCTTTCTGAGTCGTCCAGATTTTGATTTATTCACTATGTCGCTAGTATCGCTGCACAATGTCTACTTGGTTGTAGCCTTCGTCGTGCAAAACTAGGAATTTCTTGCTGCTATATTGATTTTCTGTATTGAATAAGTCGTAAACGTGATCAGAAATGAATGTGTTTTATAGAAAATTACGATAACCCCATCTATTAGGAAAACTTGTGTAATATATGTATTTATGTGTCCGTTTCTTCTGCGCAGTAGTGTATGTCGGAGTCATTTAAAATTAATACAAATTATCGCATAATTTTTGACTTCATCGAACTAGCCTGAGTTATTTATAATTCCGCAAAATAATGTCGAAAATTAAAACTAGCATTCTGTGTAAATATGAAAATATTTTAGAAATGAGCTTCTATACTCTCTAGACGTCATTGTATGAATGAACTCTAGTATTTGACCTGCAAGTTCCAAAATATGTGGAGTTCATAGAATGGCTCAGTAGTCGGTATTATTTCTTGGCAGCAAATTATGTTAATTAATGACAATGTATATGTACCAATATATACAATGCCTTTCAAGATTATTTTTTTATAGTCAATAACGAACATGATTCTTTTAAAAATCATCATCATTCTATATTTCGTCTTTAATAGTATAAATTCCATCAAAAGGCAAGAACTAAATAATACTTAGAAAGCGGTTTCTTTTTTTTTAGTGAATTTCACTTATGCTAAATTACTAAAAGTAAACATATTAGCAGTACTTAACTCGTTTAACAAAATCATGATTACGTCATTAAAAGGAAACGATTTCGACTGATTTTAGAAAAGAATTTTATACTATATATATATATATATTTTAATGGAAGTACCTAGGTCTGGTATGTTTATTAGGAAAGCTAAAACATATCTTCTGACATTTATTTTTCGTTTTTAATTATTAATTTCTCCTTATTTTGTAAAAAGAATTTTTGTGATGTACAGAATAAATCATGCAGAAATAGATTTCTGTGGAAATACGCTTATATATATTAAATATAAATACTCTTGTAGATGTACCATAATATATAAATAAAAAAAAAGAAAGATATTTTGAATCCTTTCATCCTGTTCTATTTTGCTTTAATTTTTGTTTGTACTAATCTGTTAAGAAATCATCTTAAATTCCTTTGAAGAAGTATTCGAACATGGAGGTTTAACTTAGTAGAATATAAATTGCAGTATTTTAAGGCTGTAATACTTTAATTGCAATAATAAGACTAAGTTTTTAATTTATGATCATCGCGAATTGAAGGATTCAAGACATATTTTGCGACAAATAATCTGTACGATGTCGTACCTATCTTTTGTAAATATCTGTGTATAGAATTTAAATACATATGTACGAAAATACAAAAAAAATGTACCAATAAATGAATATTGTGATTTTATTTTGATCAAAGAATGAGTGTTTTGTATAATTTGTAAATGCCCAAATCAAAATTTCTGTCTGTCGGCCAGAATAAATTTATGTACATAGATTTTAAATAAAAAAATATATACATACATAAATATATAAACATCTATTAATTTAGAATCTTTTTTCCTCACTTATTATGTAACTTTTTTACAATAATTAATGGTTATTGCAATTTTTTTTTATAGATTATACATTTTCAGAAAGATGTTACATGACAAAATAGACTGGCTTATCTGTTGTAAACTACATATTAGATATTGTGTTATTGTATATTTGCAACTTAAATGGAGTTCTTTTTGTCAACTTTTGTACAAATTTTCCAAATATGAATAACAAAGTAACGTTATTCCTGAAAAAAATAAAAATAAAGAATAATATAAGTGGAGATAGTGTTTTCAGTAAGTTTTATGAACCTTAGAGTGGTAAGTTTGTACATAATTACATAGCCCATATAATTTTGTAATAAACAAGAAAAAAAATAGTTGTTAGGCCTTAAAAGTCGTAAAGCGTCTATTGTATTTATTAGATTTTTGTCAGGAATGGTTGAAAATGTAAATATATTCAGATTTAATAAAATACAAAAAGATTAACTCTATTTTTGTTTGTATTGATTTTATTTTACCTTCCTTTATATACAATTGTCGTGAAGGTTTGATGTTGTGTTGTGTTTGATGATTAGATGATTTTAGTTGATATTTTCTGCAAATTTCTAAAATTACCTCTTCTTTTCCAACAATGGATGTCGGTCGAGCCTGGCCAAATCACGCTTTAAAAAGCTTGAAACGTTGCAGAATCGTATCTTGAAACTCATCACCGGAGCTCCCTGGTACGTGCGAAATCAGCAACTCCACGACGATCTAGGAGTTCCTTCTCTCAAGCAATTCGTGATCGGCGATGGAGGAATAACATACCAGTGAATAATTCCTACCATCAAACTCAGTCATTCAAGGACAGTGAGGACATATCGAACATAACACTCTCAGCCTAATGGCTTTCATGGTGGAATAAAGGGCTTAGGAACATCTGTTCGGCCATGGAAAGGAGAATGAAGACCAACAATGGATATCTATATCGATCTCCCGGAAAATTTCCTTAATTGTCACTATATAAGTAGGCTAATTCAATGAGAGCAAATAGGTAGGTATAGTGAAAATTGGCAAAATTGTACGCAAACTGCTAAATATAGCAACTATTAACTGTCTATTTAACGGAATATTTGTCGATCTCAACAAGAAAATGCAACTGTTTGTGAATGTAAAAAGAGATAAAGGAAAAGATACACAGTAATCAAAATTTCAAGAGAAATTAACAAGAAAGTATTATTTAAAACAAAAGTAATTGCAGATGGCTTAAAACACTATTTTCAATGTAATACTCATCGTTTTAAATAAACATTGTAAATAAAAAAATTATTACGCTTAAAACAGATTCATATTCACAGATATGTAGGTGCTTTCCGCCAGAACTTCAATCTCAGCAGTATTTGTAAATTGGTAGTATTTTATGTGCGCACTTACATAAATGGGGTAAAGAAGTATAAGATGTATATACAGGGCGAGCAACCGGATGTGACCACCACGTGACCTTAAATTTTAAGATGGCAACATTGGCAAGTTGGTAGTACAAGATATGTCAGTTTACTGATCTGTCAGATAGTTTTATAACTTAACCTTAATTGATTTTAGATCACATTTAAAACAAAAATACTTTGGTAAATATTTTTATTAAGATGTTTTTAGAGAATATAAATAAGTATATAATAAAATAAATAATAATTTCATCTACAATAAATGCTCGAAATGACCATCATTTTGCATACATACACGATGTCGAGCAAATCGATCATAGTCAAGGTCCTCATTTGGACATTCCAAAGTAACTTGTTCAATGCAGGACTGAAGAGAGTATGACCAAGATCCGTCTTGTGCCAGTGTAGCACTTCGAAAATGCGCCTTTAAAATGAACCTGTCTTGTTCATCCGTGAATGCCATTTAATAGGTAAATATTTAACGTTCCGTTCAGTAATCTTTAAAAGGACAGTTGCTGTGCAATAAATGCTATATTTACAAAAAATTATAGGCGAAAACTTACAAGAAAATCGCAGGAAACGTAATAACTAGCGTTTTCAAACACGTTAAATGTCAGATGACAAAACGTAAACAATACAATAAGCAAGATAGTAAACAGTAAAACAAAAAAATACACTTTTTCGGTGACGTTTGTGGTCACGTGGTGGTCACATCCGGTTGCTCGCCGTGTAAATAATTGAAAGGCGTTTGAATTTCGCGCTTTCTATTTTTTTTTGCTTTAAGTTGGTGCAAAGTACAAATCAACTCCTCTGAGGCTGTAAATATTGTATATCGAATAGGCGTAACATAAAAAAACGAGAGAGGGAACAATTTAGTGATATAGGTACTAATTTTTGTTGAAAGATAATTACAATAAAACAGTTTTTTAAATAATGTTAATATTTTAAATTGTACTCTATTCTAAACAATGAAAATCATTACAAAACTATAACAATTATTGAAAATGTTTATCATTTAAAGTGTTTAAAATTACATTTGGTTGACAAGCTGATCGCATTAATTTAAGCACAACTTCATTCTTATCATATTTTCGAAGACACTTTGTGTATGATGTCGAGTTTAGTGCGATTTACAGCTTCCATAATTGTATGTTGTAACCCTACTATGGAGACCCCTAAGGGACGCTACTGCTTATTACCGGTATATATTGTAGAAGCACCAACCCTCCGACATAAAAAAATTGTGGGTGATTTAAACGCCTTTCAATCATTTATGAACACAGGATACATATATCATTGTGATAATTGGACTATGTACGAATAGATGGCGCCGTAATATGTTGTCGGAAATATTTAGTATAGAACTGTTGATAAATATTACTTACTTGCCAACATAATAAAATTCCATTAACATTAAACTTCAGTAGGAGATGCTAATGTTTTCTACAAATCAAAGAAATTGAATGAGATATTTTTTGCGGTGCTTTAGTGATTGATCCATGAAGAGAGGGGTGGATATTACACTTATTTTTATATAACAGGGGATCATTTTTGCAGGATATTATATCTATAAGCGCAAACATAATCTTTTTATTTGTGTTGCAACTTCCTTGAACTACACATTACATTTATTAGTAGACAGTGTCGTCTATCATGTTGCACTTCAATGGCTTTTATGTGCCAACTTGTAAATGATGCAAATATATATTATACACGTCTACTCAAGAGCAAAATGGTACTGAGTTCTTCCTTTTTGTCGATCTTTGCCTGAGAGATGGCAAACGCGTTTCGACAGCAAAGCTGTCATTATTAAGGTGACGTTACACAGTTGTGCGGGAAGTTTAAATTTTCCTCATTCTTAGAGTACCGTAGATTTCTAAACGTGCAAGAATATCGAAATTATTATAATTTCTATAAAACTATAACTGCATTAGGCAGTTGCTGATTAACAAAAGAAAATTGGAAAACCTGTAATAAAAAAATTAGTAAAAATTACTTGACGAAGTAAGGCTTTTTTAAATATCTCTTAATCATAACCTAGATATATACATGTAGTTCCATAAAGTGTAATTAAAAAATGTATGGTATTTTTTTAGTAAAAGCTCAATAATTTGATGCCGAAGGCAAATGTACATGCATGAAGTTCAGCGATTGTGCAACAGATGACGCTCATTAAATGTCAATAGGTTTGTTCCTTTTAGATGTTTACAACACGACGCATGCAGTGATAGGTATTCGAAAGCTCTTACGACAATGCAAATGGAATAGGGTATTTTTATGGCGCATGATAGCCATAACAAAATTTAAAACCTTATGAGAAATTATGAATTATTTTCTAAATATTTTAAATTTCTAAATATTGAGGTTTACTATTAATCTAAGGCCTATTTACGTATTTTTTTTGAAAAAAATTTTGTTTTGTCAAATTGAAATTATTTTTACCAAATTATCGTTTTATACTATACTTGCAATTTAAACAGTTTAACAAATTAGAGGAAACAAAAAAGTATTTTTGTTATTAAATTATATTTTTAATATGTTTCACCAGTATGCAACAGATTACTACAGAAAGTAATAAGTTAATAAGGATACTTAAAAACCTAAGAAGTTAAATAAAAATACCTTAATTTTTACATAAAAGGCTAGTTATGGGTAAGAAATAACACAACTTGCTTTTTTATTAATTATTTCTGAAAATATAAAAGTCTGATAAAATGTTTCTAATTTAGGAACTATTTCATTAATAATAATAAATTGAATTGTTTGTTCTACAAACGTTTTATTGATATGTAAACTGGTGAAACTTTTTTAATTATTAATATATATATATAATATTTATTAATATTAGACCGAAATTTCAAAAAAATATATAGGACTGAATATCATAAAATGCATTTTCAAAAGTCTAGGGTTTTTATAAAGAATACATTGGCGAAATGATATTTTGCTCTTTATCCATTCTACAAATCCTGAAAAAATTACTCTACACACTCTATGCATTAATTCTTATGCTAGCAAAACCTTTAGTAAATTGATTTTATCGCAGCATAAAATATTTATATAAGTATATAACACCGCTATATACACAAACCTGGAATTACTACTTATATACGGTATATTTATTTACACTAATAACAATAATAGTAAAAAATGATAAAAATGCTAACAAATAAATCTCTTGCGAATTTTGCAGGACTAGAAAAACCAACTAGCGAACAGTAGAAACACAATTTGGTACAATACGGATTGAACCACATTGTGATGCACAACTACATGGAGTAAGGAAACTTTCGAGAAAACATGTAATTTTTACCCCAAATTCATTGCTCGCTTACTTTCCTAATCCAATACAACTGCAAAGATAAACCGAGAGTCTGATTATTGTAAATCCAAATACAAAGCAAATAAACTTATAGTACGGAATTAAATCAAGGTCATTAAATTGAAACGGAAATTTGTGATGTGTATAGAAATATAGTACGAGCCATCTATGTTTCAGTTCGACATAAAATCAGTTTGAACGATATGATGAAAATTTAGGCGCGGAAACGTTTAAGGCGATTGATAATGACAGCTTTGCAGTCAAAACCCGTCGCTTTTTAGTAAAATATTTTTTGATGTTTTGTGGGTTGAAGTGTTTAATGTTCTACTTCTACACCAAGAAATCCAGTGAATAACTTCGCAAAAAAGTTAATGCAACGAAATATTGATATGTTTTAATATATTAAATTCATTATTAAAGTTTATTTGATCTATAAACGAAATAATGTTTCTTTATGTATGTACCATAGATATATTTTCTAGAATTAATTCTAAGATGTAGTTTTTCAAAAAAGAAATAAAAAAACAAGACCTATTCGTGTCCGATATAAAAAGAAATAGCCATGTTTATTCGGTGTAGTACTGGAACTCTATAAAATAAAAGTGTTATCGCATCGCAAACAGCGATTCTATCCTTTACTTTGGTAGTCTATTCTATTCTACAGAAAACAATTTTGTTTTATAGAGTTCCATTACAGTTTTAGTTCGGCGTGAATGTGTAAAAAGATACACAAGGTGCATCGTTCGTACAGTTAAGGAAGGACAAAAAATTTAAAGGTTTTCTCTCGGTGAAAATATATTTAATTTTTTATTTTATAGATGAAGATACTGGAAACTTTAACAAGCTCCACATTAATTACCTTTGAAAAAGGTCGTTTTAGAATTATAAGCTTTCCTTTTATTTTAAAGGACATTGATAAAGCAAATTGCAACAAAGCAGCAATTGATATGTTGTCTTGTGATATTTACATTTTGGACGAGTTGAAGAAGCAGATTTAAATCTAGAAAGCTCAGACTCATCTCTCACATCGCTGGGTAGCCAATTTGTACACACAATGTAGTATTTTAAAGTGAACAAAGATAATAAATTCTAGTGCGAAATTAGGACATAAACTGTACTGTAAGGACTGAAAAGGTAAAAAATGTGAGTATCAGCGATGGAGAAAAAAGGACAAATGATATACATGTTCTACAGGGTGACATAGAACAAACTACAATGCATAGCAACATGTGATTGAGGACCAAGAAATAACAAAAAAAGTTCCTATACACACATGTCCGACTGCTTTTTGTTTTCAAGTTACAAACCGTTTTTTTATATTCTTGTTTTTTACTTTACCTAGGCAATCACTGACCTAGGCGAAACGTTCTGCCATTAATTTTGTTTATCGATGAAGCAGGTTTCAGTCGTGATGGCATTTTGATTATTCACAATATGCATTATTGGAGCAATGAAAACCCTCAGCAGAATGTAATACGGAATCACGAGCATGGGTTTTCCTTTAATATGTGGGCAGGTATAATCGACAATTATCTAATTGGTCCATTTCGAATGCCTAGACGATTGATAGGCGAACTTTTTTGGAAAATGAACTGAATACTTTATTAGAAGGATGTACTACGTGCATGACGGAGCGCCAGATGGAACAAAATTGTGGAGTCTGATGATAGATTTCGTAATAGTGCTAACATGTTTCAAAGATGCAGTCAGTCATTAACAGGAACATTGGAAATGTGTATTCAGGAACAAGGTCACCAATTTGAACACCTTATGTAGAACTATCTATCTTATATTTTTTAATGTGGTTTTGTTTAATAAAAGCCTTTTAACTTCAACAGCTTCTAACTTGAAAACAAAAAGCAAACGGACATGTGTGTATAGGAACTGTTTTTGTTATTTCTTGGTACTCTATCACATGTTGCTATGCGTTGTAGTTTTTTCTATGTCACCTGTATATAGGACGTGAGGTTTTTCAAACCATTATCAGAGAAGAAGAGCTAGGAAACGTATTGGAACGAAATTTGATATCAATGTGATATCACTCAGATTTAGTGGTGATGAAATTTCTAAATCTTGCTTGAAATTTTTCTTTGCATCTGCTACATTTATAATACAGGATGCGCATTTCGTAATTTATTGTGATAGTTTTATTCGATTTTTTAACGATATCTATTCTTGTAATTCCGCCCAAATCCAACCTACGTGCCTATACATCCAACTTAAAGAACATTACATAAACGCATTCTTATAATTTTGAAACGTAAACGTTGTATAGGTATAGATTTATACCTAGCAAGACAAAAGTCGAATTTAGCGCTTGACGTTGGCGTGCAACAAGTTTCTTTGTTTTGATCACGTGCTGTTCCTTTCTCTTTCCTTCGCTTTGAACTTGTTACTCCTTCGACGTAGGTTCTCTCGCTTGACGGACGGTAAGCTCGGCAAGATCCTCATGTTTTAGTAGCGGACGATTTGCGTGTTGTGGTGGATGTTGAGCGCGCGTATTCGGTATTTCCCGTATTTTACGTCGATCAATCGGTTATATGGTATACATACAATAGGCAAATCGCATTTTGCCGCCAGGAAAATCGGTAAAAACTCGGTAATTTTGAATGAAACAAGTCGTTCTGATGATATGGATGCAATATGTTCAGTGAAACGTGCTTGACTTTGATCATGTTTCTAATGCAATTCGGATATTCCTTCGCTAACAATAGCACTGGTAAGTAGAAGAGTAAATGATCTTGTTTCTCTGTATGTTCGGATTCGTAGAATTCATGTTTTTGCTGTACTAGAACTTTTTTTCTCCTACTTCATATGTATGTGGGTATTAAATTGAGATTATGTTAGACTATAAAAATTAAAATACAATAGGAAGATGCAGATAATGCATATATAACAGTTAATTCTATGTATTATATCAGAATGCAATTTATATCGAAGTACTTCCGTCTAAGGTTTTTTAAACGCAAAAATCAGATATTAATTTTGAGATATGCCTGTATTAATTTTTTAAACTTAAAAATAAATAGTACCTAATAAAAAATTATATCTTATAATAAGTGAGCTTAAACTTTTTTTCCGAATGTAATATTTGAGGGAGTTTACGTAATTTTTTTTTCGGAGTCTTAATTGCATAACAATGAACATTTCGAAATCTTCACGGCAGTTAATAGACATACAGGAACGCGGTTTATATTATTTAATCTACGACGTAATGTAATCTAATGACTTTTTTTGAAATTAAGCCAGTTTTTTCCACTAGCGTGAACAATGTAGTGAATTCAGTCAAGTGCGGCGGCAGTAAAACACAGTGTAATCGGCTCTTCTTTCCTGTATGTGGTTGTGTATGCAGACAGCTCAAGAAACCATAGAATCTAGGTTTATTATACGCTGGTTCTTATAAATATTTGCACGTCTTTAATTAAATTAAAATTTTTTTATAAATGCCCTTTATTCGTATTGATAAATCGTGAAATTATTTCTTTGTTTATGGAAGTTTGTACTTCGAAAGCTCATTGTTTAGAAATCCGAGAATATGGTGTTAAGTTGTCTTTTTTGGCCTTTTAATTGGCTCACAAATTGATCGCATTCTACTAAAATTTGACCCAAATATTTCTACCTGTTTCTATATCAATTATCTAAGGTTCTTTCCATCTTCTCCATCTACCTGAAAGCTTTGAAATATTTACTATTAAACTATTCTTAAATATTATTTAGATTTTGATAAGAAAATATATTAATGCTTTTGGAAGAATAAAAATTAAAAAATAACATTGTAACCATTTAGAATTTTTGGAAAGAGCAATTTTCGGTCTTGCTACCACTCTTATATTCTTATTGTAAATCGCGCAAGGCCCCAAAGAACCCCAGGACATATGAAATGTACGGGGTGATTCTTTGAACTGAATTTAAAATTTCCAAAAATACGTCCACTATTCAAGGAGGAAACAATTTGAATGAATTACATTTTTGACGTTTATACCTGCGTGCACACGAGTATTCCTTTCCACACGTCTCCCCCTAAAATTTTAAATGAAATGACCCATCGTGTAATACCTCAAATGAAAGCTTATTTTATTAGGATTGCTACAAACCTTATCCTCGCTAAGCCATCGCACAAAACATGAACTGGTGTTTCTTTTTCCTCTTGACAGAATCTGCAGAGAGCATTATATGCCAGCCCGATGTTAAACATATGCCTATATTCAGTCTGCAGTGACCGGTCATCAGACCTACAATCATTTTGACAGTCTTCCTGTCTTTACTCAGTAGGTCTTCAGTAAACTCAGGGGTTCCCTTAGGAACTCCTTAGCCTGTCTTTGTCCTGGTGATCTTTTCCACCCTTCCTTTTTCTTTTTGTGACCATTCGTAGATGGACTTTTTAATTTGTGATTTGGTAATGCCGAAGGAAGGGCCCGCTCCTATGAAAGGCCTTGAAGAACCTCGTCTGGCCAGCTCATCTGCCGCCTCGTTTCCCTTCACGCCCGTGTGGCTGTGGATCCAGGCCAAAGTTATTTTCCTTAAGGTGGCCACCTCATATAGGGCTCTTACGCAGTCCCAAACCAGCTTTGAGTCAGCACTTGCGGAACTGATCGCTTTAAGTGCTGCTTGACTGTCAGAGTAAATAGCGACGCTTTTACCTGGTTCGGTCCATCTGTCTACTTCTCTGACACAGTGATGAATCGCTACAACCTCAGCCGGGAAAATCGTCGAGTCCTTGCTAAAGCTTGCTGTGGGCCACATTCCCAATCCTTCTTATCAGGTATTATAACCTGATATTTTCTATCTAGGTTGATTTTCTGAACCATGGCATCGCTTGGCGTCCCCTTTTGAGTTCATCCAGTAGTTTTTGATATTCGGCACCGTGCGATTTACTTATCGGTGCTTGACTGTGCATGAGTCTGTAAGCTGCAGATCTAGCGCTTCCTTGTATAAAGATTTGTAGCGGTGGCAGGTTTAGAATTACTTCCATTGCGGCTGTGTGGAGGCCCCAGTTTTTTCCACATAACCTCCTGCACCTGCTCAAGGCAATAGTAGCTTTGTTGGTTTGTTGGTTGTTTTTTAGATGTGCGTATTCCACGTGAGCCTTTCATCGCACCATACAATTAACATCGTACAATTAACTGGGCATAAAAGGCCTAAAAACAAAATAAAGAATGCTGTTGACGATATGTTTGAAAACCTGAATTACATAAAAATGGTATAATCTATTGGTGAGACGATGGAAGTTATTTACGTTTAGGGTGCTGAAGAATTGGTTTGTGGCACAGCAAGAATCTTTAATCAAAGACATCCAGATAAACATATATAGAACTTGTGCAAAAATTTGAAACAACTGAATTAGTAATAAACAAGAAAAGGCGTGCAATTAAAATAGTGGACTGGCAGAGATGGAAATAATTTGAAATTTTACCATTGATCAAATCAGTTCTTTGCGTCAAATTGCAGCATCTTTTGGACTTTCTTACTCGCCGATTACTCTTAGGATCACATTTATAGTTTATGCTTGAGGTTGTGTTCATGCTTGTGCACGCGATTTTGACAGATTTGTAATGTCATTTACGTCAAAATCGCGTGCTCAAGCATCGACCCAACCTCAAGCACGGTCTGAGATGAGAATTTGAAAACCGGCTTTACTACTGCATAGAGAACAACGATGCTCATTTTTTTGTTGTTCTTTGTATATTAAAGACTTATTTTTCGTATCCTTGTTTTTAAGCTCTTAAGCCCAGCTGATAGTACGATTGTATAGTACGAAACTGATCATTTTTCGGTACTTACTAAATTAAAAAAATTGTTCCATTCAAAATTTTGGGAGAGTTCCACCTATTTATATTGTATTTTTTTAAGATTAAGCGCAGTGGTTATGTTCGGTGTTAAAATAAATAATAATTTAAGGTATTGGATGCGCAGTGATTAAGCCAGCAAGACATACGACGTACAGGAGTTTAATAAATTTAATAAACTGAGCAAATGGGATAACATAGTTTTAATTCAGCCTTAATTTTACCAACATAACTCAAATATCGACTATCTTCAGCAAGAACAATGGCTTTTCCAAAATGTTTGGCGTTTAGGGGCAGTCTAATATTCTTTATAATTACAAAAATGTAACAGAAATTTAATATAAACAGTAGAAACACACGATTCAAAGTATTCGAATCAAATAAAATTGACACTTCGGTAGTTGTTACCTCAATCCTGAAAAAGAACAGAAATTAAGATACGTAAACCAGGAAATAATTTTGTATGTCTGGTATCACCAAAAAAGTTACTGATGCTATGTTTTGATCAAATGTTACACATTTCGAGAATTAATGACATATTATTCGGTAGAAACTTTTTATTACACTTGAGTGTAAAAATTTTTGTATACATTTGTGTATATAACGTGTTCCATTACGTGTAATCTGTTAAAAAATGCCAACAATTCCGGAAAAAGCATTTTTTATTACTAATATTTTAATTTTGAGTCACTGTATTTCAGCTTAATCGCATTGTTATAACGGATGATGTAGTTTTATGTAATAGAGAAAAATCATTTTTTTTAACGCAACACTTGTATATTTTAACATTTTCTTTTGCAAATGAGTGTCGCTCTTCCCCTTCCTCAGGCACACAATTATGGACCATTGATTTTGAAAATTTAGATATCTAAGCCATTGATTTGAATACAGAAACTTAATCGTTTCTTGTAGCCACCTTCTGTCAGTACTTAATCTAGTTTCAAGTGATCGGGGTGGAATTAATCTGACCAAATACCCAATTCTATAGTTGATGATATAAATATAGTCAAATTTTGACATCATAGATTTCTTCAAATTAATACAGAATTTTTGTTCGAAAGGATCTTTGCAATTCTTAACAAAACAAATTGACATCTGGTTGGCAACATATATTGTCAACTTGAAATTGCCTCTTAGCAAATAAGCTTTGTGTGCAACATTATGTACTTCTTCGTAACCTAGAGGGAAGGCCTTTGAAAAACCTAATGCAACAGGAAACGTTATTTGCTCCAAGAGAGTTGTACCCAATACAAATGATATATTTTCAAGAAGATTAATTCCACTCGTATCACATAGAATTAGATTAAGCACTACCAACGTGAATTTATTAAGTTCTTTTATTCAAATGCAACAAAAATAATGAAAAAACATTGAGATTTTACAAGACATTTCCTTCCATAACGAGGCAACATTTTACAATAACGGAATTGCAAATTGTAATGCTGCTTAAAAATTCATGGATTTGATATTATAATTTTGAAAATCAATCGTCCATAAACGTGTATCTTAGGAAGCAAAATGGAAACATCTCATCTCTTCAAATTACGGTTGAACATTACAATCTGTTATGAAGCTAGTGATTTTCTAAATTCTATTACCATACTATAACAATTCGATTTTTTAACAAATTGAACGTATGTTGAAGTCTTCCGGGTGTTGTTGTTCCGGGTGTATTACGCTGATCATGCTGACAGCTTCTTCAGAGGGTTTCTAAAGACTCAGTCGTTGTCTTCTGCTCCTCGTTATATACCTTGTTTTTTCTTCGCTTCGATGATTCGTTACAGTTGGATGAGCTGCATCCGTTCCGGTGTTGTGATTACGTCGACAATCTGTACCCATCTTCTCGGTTGAAGTTTTGGCTAAGACTTTAACGTTGTCAGAATTAATGCGATGGTCTCCATCTCGAAATAAGTGTTCAGCTACTGCAGATCTTTCCGTATATCCACGTTGGGTATCCTGTCGGTGTTCCTTAATTGGATTACATACAAGTTCGTAAATGGCTTTGGTGTGTAGCTTAGGCAGTTGATCTTTATTCGGCGGGAGTAACTGCTCTATCTTCTTGACAGTGTTGAACCATGTTCTTATATTCTTGTTATCTAACGTTTTCGTTAACAACAAGGTATATAATGAGGAGCAGAAGACAACAACATCAGTCTTTAGAAACATAGTAAACAACGGCCAGAAAATCTATGCTCAACTAAATTAAACGTAACGAAACACTTTTAAACAAGTGGCATTTTCTAAAAAGCATTCTAAATATTTTGAAAATTATCAGTTCTCCAGCAATTTCACTGTGATTATAATGGAAACCCCATAAATAGGTCTCCCAGCCAGGTCTGCGAAGTTGGCACCACAAGGTGGTCAAAAATCGACAAAAATGCTAGATCGGATTGACCATTTATTGACCACTATTGACCATCAGCGATTTCGATTGACCACCTTTTGTTTAGGCTACAGCCGCTATACTCATATTTTGGGGTCTAATGGCGAAAATGCTAAAATTAGCCAATATAGACATTTTGTTTATCGGATACGATTGACCATCGTTTGACCATGTTTGACCACCCTTCACATTTTCAAAAAAAAAATTTTTCGAATTTTTTTTTACTGCAAACTCTAAGATTTTGTTGCAGTATAGGATTGACCAACGTTTGCCCATGATTGACCACCAAATAATTTTTTTTTAAACTTAAAAATATTCGAAAAAAAACGAAAAAAACAAGTTCATATCTCCAATCAAATGACATCAAACCCAGATAATGTTATAACCTCTTGCGTAGCATATTTCACAAATTTCGAGAGGTGGTCAAACGCTGAAAATAATAGAACTTATTGTGTCGTGTCTCTAGACCACTTTGGCACCGCTGCAGATAATCAAACCAAATTTGGAATGTTGGATGAACAAATCATACTCTTTCTTTTAGTGACATAAATTTAATTCAACTTTCACCCCAAAGGAGGGATGAATTTTTTCATGTGTACTTCAATACTTGTAACTTTGTTCATAATTAACTTATTAGAGAAATACTCCACATTTAAGCTCTTCTTGTCGTTAATGATCGATTTGTGGCGAAATACATCGTTTCTCATCTTCTATTTGTAAAACAAGCGATTTTTTTACCTGGACGAATACTTTCGCGGGTAGCTGTATCTGTTAATTAATTAAAAATTATAAGCATTGAAGTGCGCATACTTCTCCTTTGTAGTGAAAGTTGAATCAAATTGGTATTACTAAAAAAACCAAGAATGCAATTTGTTTTTCCAAAATCTCAAATTTCATGTACTTGTTTGCAACGGTTTCACAGTTATGGATTTTTAAAAACGCGTAGATTAGTTTCGGAACATTAATTTATTGAACTGTGACAAAATTAACCGATTTTCAATATTTATTTGTTATTTCATTCGACAGGATTCTAATAATTAGATTATTATAATTAAACCTTGAATTTATTGGCGGTGGATTAGTTTTTAAACGTAGCATTCATGTTATCGTTCTTTATTCGATATCCAACAAGAAGTCAATCGCAACGATTTGGTTCTGCTGGTTCCAAACAATAGATTAAAAATATTTTGTAGATGTTACTTTCTTTTATACAATAGTGTATATTACCTACATTGATGTCATATCTTAGTGTACGTAATTGTAATTAATAAGAAAGTTACATTCATGCTCACTTCCGTAATAGTGTAGAAGTCATAAAATAAGTAAACAAAGTTTATATTTTTTTGTGTTGGTATGGAGCTAGAGCTTTTTGACATTTACAATATGAAAGTATTTTTATAAAGGTCAATAGTTTAATATTTCCTCTTATAGAATCGTCGTTGTGGATGCTATAAATAAAATGCTTTGATCAATTTAGTTCACTAGGTCTAACCGGTTGCACATTGTTGGTATGCATCAGATGTAATGTTACCAACGCACACAATAGCGGTATATTACGTTAAAGTATAACAATAAAGCGAGCTGGAACAATAATAATTGGATCGCATTGTAACACTTTCATGCCTACTCATACTACCTTGTCTTCGCGAAGAAAATTCAAAATACTCTCTGCGCATATACGGATAAAAATAAAATTAACATTTTGATTCGCCAAGTCGACGAATATTGTGCAATACGTGATTGTGCTGCCTGCATATCAGAATACAATAAATTTCAACAGCATTACAAAATACGGATCCCGGCACCTATACTATGACTTTCCATTTCGCTACATGCCCGTGTGTTGTTGTTATTAAAGAGCGGAACGGTTTAGTTAAGTGGCAGATCAGTAATGGTGGGACTGCAGATTTTTTAATATTGTGTAGGAATCAGATAACGGAAAGAATACAGGCCATTTCGTCATAGATGGATGAATAAATGAAACATCTTAAATGTTTTGTAATGTTTATATTATGAGGGTTTCCGGGTTTGCAGGTTATTCAAATATACTGGAACACCTACAACAATGTAAGGATCTCTTAATTTTCGATGTTCTACATGTGAATAAATTTTTATCAAAATCGTAGAGGTTCTTCCCTTGAAAAAAAAATAAGAATTAATCAGCCATTTAATCGAATTATTGCGCACTGTAGTTATTACTATTACTACACCAATTTCTAATCGCTTTAGAACACACGATATCTTGAATGAACTCACGGACTAACATACACAGTTGCGAATCTGTAACAGAACGTGATTTTATCTCGACCACCGCAGGCGTAATCCTACATTTATGGTAATAAATTAGGTATTAAATTAGCTTTAGCGATTGCTGATAAAGTAGGATTTAATTGGATATACAAATCAAATTAATTTTATAAAAATTACGTGAAACAAAATCTACCGTTCTATAATAGAACAAATTCACACAGTTTCAATTTAATTACTTTCTAAATTAGATCAACAGTTAGTGTAGAAATTTTATTTATTTATAAACTCGAAAATATTTGCACAGGTATTTCCTAGGAAATATAGCGTAATATGGACACTTGAGATTTATATTGCGACTGGAAAATATAATTTTCGATTTATGTGTTACTTCTTGTAGCATTTCAATAAATCCTGTACCTGCTGTAATTTCCGCATGTCAGGATTGAACGTTTCGTAATATAATTTTTTGATATCGAATTCCAATAAATATGGAAAGAATGGAAAATACTAAGAGAAATGTGTGGAAAATTTATGGACAACGCATGAGTTAAGGTGAAGGTAAATTAATATACATAATTAAAAGAGTAACAATAGCTTTATAATCGTACATATCTTAGATATAGTTATTATAGGCAAATTTCACTCTTGCAATTTACAGGTTCAAAGAGCTACATTCTAAACAAAGTTTATAGTTTTAGCAATTTCATTTATATGGACGTCTTTCCCTGAACGTTAAAAGATTTCAAGATTATTAAATTGTTTACTTCATTCAGAAATACGATTATGTAGTTTATAGATCATAAAAAGAACACTTCTTTGAAACTTACGAGAAATTATAATCCAAGCTGATGCTTTCTCGTTTTTTTTTTTTCAAATCGAAAGTATACATCATCGACATAGCATTAGTTTAGTATTGGGTTTCAAGGTAACATACTAGTGATCCTCGTATCTATGTACAGGGTGGTCGACTAAGAATGACGCTCAGCCATAAGTTAGGAACGGTTACCAAATTGAGGTTATGGCAAATACGAAAATCGCAATCTTCTAAAAATTCCGTGTATTGTACACTGGACATTTTTTTTGTATTTTGTCAAATAATGGGAAGGCAGGGAGTGGAACTTTATTTTGAAGGAACGTTTATAACTCAAGTTCTACTGAATCGAATTTTACAAACTTAGTCTTGTTGGACACAGTTCTCCTCTGCCAATGTAATGCTTACCAATTTTAACGAATTTAATAAGTGGCGGCAATGCTAGAGGGCGCTATTTATATTTTTTTCGAAATTGAGGTATTATATCAAAAATATTAAACGGAATTTAGCAAACTTGGTCTTACTAGAAAGTGTTCTCCTCAGCCTATTAGAGATCCAAACTCTTTGATTTTATTGTTTAAAATGACCAATTATTTGACTGTTTCGAATACCGTATCACACGTTCGCTGATCAATGACCTTGATGTTGGATCTCGTGCATCTAGAGGTACAGTCTGTTCCAAAATTAATGTCACCCCCTGTGCCGAAAAACACGTTACAACTGCCAATGCAAATTAGATGCATGAAGTTTAATCGATATTTGGTTTGCACCGCATTTACAAGATTAGTATTCACTAACGAAAAATCGTATTGGATTATGGGAAACATCATTTTTATGGGTTTGTTTAGCCTTGAGGGCGACATTAATTTTGAAATAGACTGTACATACATACGTTCATAGGGAGGCGACGAAGCGAGTGACTAGCGGCAAGGAATAAACAGTAAGGATAAAACCTTTAAAATTGACGTCATTTCTAAAATATGTTCAAATATTCCAATATTATTGTTTATTTGAAGGTGTTTGGAGGTTAGTTCTTAGTAGTGAGTTTAGTGATTTGGTGATGTGTACATTTTACCTACTTGGTTTATGTATGTTGGCAACTACTAGCAAGCTACACGCTACCCTAGTCTCGTCGCTTGTTTCTCTCTTCGTCGCGTCACTATGAACGTATCCTTAGACTTAAACAAGATGTTGAAATCCTGGCTCTAGCACTATAAACGCTAAGCTTTGATTGTAGGTTCTTGTTTTCGCCACTACTCTAGTCTTGCCGCACGCTTCGTCGCGTCTCTATGAACGTACCCTAATAAGGACTCGTCTGAGAGCAATAGTACATACATATTGTAACGGTTTACTGCACCATACCTATTAAATGTAGCCTTATTTGATCAAAAAAACACGTGACAAAAATTGAGGACTACCATGTAGTGTAGTAGTAGTAGTAGTAGTAAACTTTATTCATCATCAAAGATGGTGAAATATTATATATTACAAATGTTATTGCATATTTAAATCTAAATCTTACAAATATTCTTAACATATGTAGATGTTTAGTATAGTAACTTTTAGTAGATAAGTTGGCACCCTGGGAGAGGGACCCGCCAACCAACGACACAAGTGGTTGATCTGGTATTGTATATTCTTGTGTGTTCCTATAATAAATACTAAAATATAACTACTACTTTAATTGCTTAATCACCACACGAAACATGGTGTCAGGTGTTGTTAACAATAATACTATAAAATAAGTTTATAGTGAAATTACAAGTGCTTGTGGTTACAATAATTGCATAAAGGAAGGATACACAAAAAATGGAGTTCAAACCGCCAAGAGGAATGTCGTTTTCTGGTGACATCTCAAAAAATTGGAAAACATTTATGCAGAAATTCGATATATTTCTAGAAGCAAATGAATATTTAAAAAAAGCAGATAATGTAAAAATTGCTATGTTCCTTAATTGCATAGGTGATGATGGATTAAGAATATTTAATACATTTAAACTCACCGATGAAGAGAAAAAGTCGTATGAGGTATTAATAAAATCATTTACAGATTATTGCAGTCCTAGAAAGTCAACTGTATTGAACAGATATAAGTTTTTTATAAGATCGCAACAAGAAGGTGAGACTTTTGATCAATTTCAGACAGTGTTAAAAGGATTGGCTCAAGATTGTGAGTTTAGTACTCAAATGGACTCCTTAATAAGGGATAAAATTATAATTGGACTAAAAAACACTGCATTACAGGAGAGGCTACTTAGGGAGAGCGATATTAGTTTAGACGATACGATAAAACAATGTAGAGCTCATGAAGCAAGTCGAATAGAAGCCCAAAGCATACAACAACCAGTAGCTGCTGTACATGCAGTAAAAACCAAAAATGCTTCAAGAAAAAATTCTAATACATCCAATGCATCAAATACTTCAGATACAAAAGGTAAATTTAAATGTAGAAATTGTAGTTTAATGCATGGTAAAAATGAGTGTCCCGCGTATGGTAAAACTTGCTTATCATGCAACAAGCTAAATCACTTTGCAAATTCATGCAAGTCAAAGAAACAAAATAAGTCTCAATATTCCGTTAAGCAAAATTCACAAAAAGTCCACGGAATTGAAACAGAATCTGCTTGTTCATCAGTGTCGACATTAGAAGAAGAGAATTCATTTTTTATAGACAGTATTGAAAATAGAAAAATCACAAACGAAAGCTGGTTTCACAAAATTAAAATTAATGGAACTACAGTAGATTTCAAATTAGATTCAGGAGCTGATATAAACGTACTGCCTGTAAAATACTATGAACAAGTTTGTCCCAATGTAGAGTTAGAGCCTGCTAATTCTGCTATTGTTGCTTATGGCGGATTTCGTTTAAGTATCAAAGGCATACTTCAGATTGAATGCGTCCCAGAGAATAGAGAATCTGTAGAGATAGAATTTGTTGTAGTTGATGCTAACTGTATTCCAATTTTAAGTTTAAATACATGCATAAAATTAAATTTAATTACCCGAATTGATGAGTTGAAAACCAATGCTAGTAAAAATCAAATATCGGAAAATCAGAAAGACATCTTCATTCAACAAAATTCTGTAATATTTGAAGGACTAGGAAAATTTCCATTTGAATATAAAATTCGATTGAAAGAAGGAGTAGTACCCACTGTCAAACCAGTAAGAAGAGTTCCAGAAATAATAAAAGTTAAATTAAAAAATGCATTAGATAACATGGAAAAGATGAAAATAATTACTAAAGTAACTGACCCAACTGAATGGGTTAATGATCTAGTTATAGTAGAAAAGAAAAATGGTTCCATACGAATATGCCTTAGTCCTTTAGAATTAAATAAATGGGTTAAGCGAGAACATTTTCACATTCCTAGTCTAGAAAATTTAACAGCAAACCTAGCTGGAAAAAAGATATTTACAGTTATGGACTTAAAAGATGGATTTTATCAAATTCCTTTAGATTCATCATCAATGAATCTTTGTACTTTCAATACACCTTATGGAAGGTATAAGTTCAGAAGATTACCGTTTGGATTGTGTTCCAGTCCAGAAGTTTTTCAACGTGAAAATATGAAGATTTTTGGTGACATTGAAGGCGTGCAAGTGTACTTTGATGATTTAATCATTGCTGCTGCAACTGAAGAGGAGCATGATCAAATACTATCTAGAGTGGTGAAGAAGGCGATTGAGTGTAACGTGAAATTTAACGCGTCTAAAGTGCAATATAAAGTGTCCAGTGTTAAATACTTAGGGTTTATTTTTTCGTGTCAAGGCTTGCATCCAGATGAGAAGCAAATTGAAGCTATACAAGAAGTAGCAGAACCGAAAAATAAGAAGTCCTTGCAACAATTTCTTGGAATGATCACATATTTATATAAGTTTATACCGCATATGTCTTCAATTGCTGCACCTCTTAGAGAATTACTTAAAAAGAATGTAGAATGGAAGTGGTGTACAGCTCAGCAAAATTCATTTAAAAAATTGAAAGTCCTTGTTAGCAATGCACCTGTTCTTAAATATTTTGATGCCTCAGAGGAAGTTACTATTCAGTGTGATGCTAGCAAAGATGGTCTTGGTGCTGTACTTCTCCAGAGGGAGCAGCCTGTCGCATTTGTTTCTCGAGCATTAACAGAGACAGAAAAAAGATACAGTATGGTCGAGAAAGAATTGCTAGGTATTTGTTTTTCTGTACAAAAATTTCATCAGTTTATATATGGTCGTAACATAAATGTTTATTCTGATCATAAGCCGTTAGTTAGTATTGTAAAGAAGGATTTACATAAGTGTTCCAATCGTATTCAAAGAATGCTTTTAAAATTACTAAAATACAAGCTAAATGTCAATTACTTACCTGGAAGATTTATGTATATCTCTGATTTTCTATCACGCAATTTTTTAAATACCCCTGTGCAAGATGATCCTGATATGTTGGATGTTGTACATAGTGTATCATTAGATAGTTTCTTACCTATTTCCAAAGAAAGGCTTTTAGAGTTACAAAATAAAACAGAAGGTGATGTTGTTTTGCAGAATGTTAAGAATTATATAGATGGTGGTTGGCCTAGCTATGATCAGTTAGAGTCTAATGTAAAACATTTCTTTAGAATAAGGGAGTTGTTACATGTAAAGGAAGGCATCGTATTTTGTAATGATAAGGTTGTTGTGCCATCATCCTTATATTCTCTAATGTTAGATCGCATTCATGGTAATGCCCATTTAGGAATCGTAAAATGTAAAAAACGTGCAAGATCTCTTTTATATTGGCCAGGCATGAATGCCATGATAGAAAATTTTGTACAAAAATGTTCTGATTGTGAAAGTTTTCAACGGTCTAATGTAAAAGAACCGCTGTTACCTCAACAAATTCCAGAGTTGCCGTTTATGAAAGTAGCAATTGACATTGCTGAATATAGTGGTAAATCTTACCTTATTTTAGGAGATTATCTATCCAAGTGGTTAGAAATTGTACCTTTAAAAACTAAATGTATAGACGAAGTAATTAGTAAGTTAAAAATTTTATTTGCAACACATGGTATTCCACAGTATATTATTTGTGATAATAATCCTTTTTGCAGTTATAAATTTAAAAATTTTGCTAATAATCATAACTTCAACATTAAGTATATTAGTCCTCATTATCATAAAAGTAACGGATTCGCCGAAAGATTAGTTGGTATTGGTAAAAATATAATAAAAAAGGCAAAATCCATTGAAGAAGTTTACATGGGATTATTGGAGTATCGAACTTCACCTGTAGCAAACTTAGATTATACTCCGAGCGAAATACTAATGGGTCGTTTATTACGTTCTAACATTCCTATCACCAGTAGTAGATTAAAACCAAGATTAGTTTATGAGACAGCAGTCAATAAACTTAGGGAGTTCCAAAAGCAAACCGAAAACAGTTATAATAAAACAGCACAATCTCGCAACTCTTTCGTAACAGGAGAGAATGTAGTTGTTCAACACCCTACTCGAAAGACTTGGGAGAGAGCTAAGGTAATAGGAATTGGAGAACATCCAAGGTCTTATAGAGTATTGACGGAAAATCAAAGCTATGTAAATAGAAATAGTGTACATTTAAGAAAATCATTGAATGAACCTAGATTTAAGGACGTTGTTGATGAGGAGGATGTTCAACCGAAAAACAACTTAAATTTAAACTCAAAACTTGATGAAAATTCATTGCCTGAAAATAATTCAAATGATAAAACACCGCGTTTATCTGTTGAGGACCCTCCGGTTGTGAAAACAAAAGCAGGCAGAATTGTAAAACCTCCTGTTAGATTTAATGAGTTTATCAGAACTTAAGCGGGGAGATGTTTAGTATAGTAACTTTTAGTAGATAAGTTGGCACCCTGGGAGAGGGACCCGCCAACCAACGACACAAGTGGTTGATCTGGTATTGTATATTCTTGTGTGTTCCTATAATAAATACTAAAATATAACTACTACTTTAATTGCTTAATCACCACACGAAACAGTAGATCCATCCATTATATAATTTAAGTCCTTTATAATACAGATTGTTCTGTGAACATGATTTCTTAGCCAAAGGTAGTAACCTAAACGTATCTGCATTTCTAAAAGTCCTATCATGAATGTCTTTAGTATAAACAATACATTTACTCATATATTCCGGTACCATATTGTGTACAATTTCATAAATAAAGATAATAGTATTAAAATAAACTCGCTGTTTAACACTGAGCCACTGCAACGTTTCCAGCATTAGCACTATTGGAATATAGCGATTACCCAAAATGCTTCGCATTGCCTTGTTTTGTAATTTTTGTAATCGATTTAAATCGCCGTTATTTGCTAGAAACAAAACCGTAGCACAGTATTCAAAATGCGGAGCGATAACAGTCTTATAATACCATAATTCTACCCCATAAACTTAATTTATTACTTATTCTCCCTAAGAAACCTGTCTTTTTTGCTACTTTTTTAACAATATAGTCTATGTAATTTTTAGATGAGAGCTTACAGTCAATAATGACACCAAGATACTTTATTTCAGAAACTATTTCAATAACTGCATTATCAACTACAATGTCAACGTCTGGAGAAACTACAGGTCTACTAATAATAATCATCGCTTTATTTATTTTAAACCACTGCACTGCACAGTCACCTTTAGGACATCATTGATTTTGTTTGCGGCACGTAGAATGTCATCATCTGCAACACTTATTAGAGTATCATCTGCAAACAAATTGATCCTACAATCACCAATCACACTTCCAATGTCGTTAATGTACAATATAAACAGCAATGGTTCAAGCACCGATCCTTGTGGCACACCCGAATTGACTATCCTTGCTTCTGACTCTTTATTATCATATCTAGTTATTTGATATCTGTCTGTCAGATAACTTTTTAACCAAGATAGAGCTGCATCATTTATTCCATACCTACTCAGCTTTTTGATTAACCTATTTCTGTCTATATCGTTTCGAAAGCTCTCTTCAAATCAAGAAAGACTGCAATCACCTTTTTATTCTTTTCTATTTCTTCCTTCCATTCTGCTATCACCATATTTAGAGAGGTTTCACAAGAGTGGCCTTTTCTAAATCCTGATTGAACATCAGAAAGTATATTATTCTTTTCCAGAAAAGCTTCAAATTGTTCTTTCGCTATATGCTCAGTAACCTTTTGCAATGTCGGCAACATATTCGGCTTCACAATAGTTGTCTTCCACACTACAGGAAAAACTCCTTCTTGAAAGGATTCATTTATAATGTTTAACAAAGTGTTACCTATGATGGGTAGTGCATCTCTAACCATATTTAGTTCAATGCCGTCGGTTGTAGATTTGTTTTTCATTGAATTGATCATTTCTGTTAATTTTCTCATATCAATTGGGCGGAACTTGTCAAAAGAACTTGAAAAATTACATCTTACGCTATTCAGGCTATTGTCATCTTGTACAGTTTCAATACTATCGTGGATATCTTGTATACTATCTACGAAAAAGTCATTAAACTCAACAGCAACCTCTTTTAATTCTGTTTTTCTACCCTTTAGAAAATCTATAAAATCAGGATATACAATGCTTTCATCAACCAAGTTCTTTAACTTTTGTCACATTTTTTTGGTGTCTCCTTTAGCAGAATCAATTTCATTTTCGTAAAAACTATTTTTCCCATATTAGGCGATTATAATAATTTTTGCATTTCTTATGTCAATTGTTCGCTGTACCTTTGTGTACCTAAAAACCAGTTAAAATAGTCTAACCTTCGCAATCACGCTCAGTCAGAGTTTGATGCCACACTATGTGATATGAATGAAACCTAAAAAATGGTACGTATTATTTTTAACTTTATATCTAATTGTTATTGTAGTAATATCTTTGCTTTCTTAAAGTACCTATCTTTTTCTTTTCTCTGGGTATTGTCCTGGTATCTTAAACGAGGGTCAAACTGCACAGATGCCAAAATATGAATTATTTTCTCCTCTGTATGACCTCTGCTGTGTCATGTCAAATGCTTCTTGATTTGTGAGAATCATTTTGAGTTTAGAATAAAGTAATTTTAAAATTTTAATTCGAACTTAATGTAAGTCGGCAGTGTTATTAATTTTGACAAGTTTCCCATTTATTTAGTTCAACGATCTATTATTTGTTTTCAACTATTTACTATGTTTGCAAAATTTCATTCCACTAACCTAGTAATTAATCATTTCAAATTTATTTTCCAACATTTACCCTTCAACATTAACATTTTAAGATTTCAATTCACTATTTTATACTGTGAGCGTAAATATAACATTACACAAAAATCGCAAATTATCTATTTAAATTTTCGCCATCTAGCAATACCGGTAACAATAATATTAAAGAGTTTGGATCACTAACAATAGGCTGAAGAAAAGCCTTTCTAATAAGACCGAGTTTGTTAAATTCCGTAAAAAGTTAAATACCAGGCACTCTGTTCATTATATTTGTTAAAATTGGTAAGCATTACATTGGTAGAGGAGAACTGTTTCCAACAAGACTAAATTTGTAAAATTTGGCGCAGTAGAATCTGAGTTATAAAGGTTCTTCTAAAACAAAGTTTCCCACCCCCTCCCTTCCCATTATTTGGAAAAATACAAAAAAATTGTCCAATATAAAATATGCGAAATTTTTAGAAGATTCCGATTTTCATATTTGCTATAAACCTCCATTTGGATAACAGATTTTAGGGAACCATAAATAATGCATCAACTTTTGACAATTACCTGTACCTGTACTAATGTCAGATAGATAGAGATATTTTGGAGCATTCTTCTTGTAAATGTATTTTTTTTGGAAAGCAATTTATTGTTTGTAAAGAAATAAAATCGTTTTAAACGCCATCTTAAAATTTGCAGTCACGTGGTAGTCACTTCCGGTTGCTCATCCTGTATAAACAATTTTGCAGATGCGATTAAATTATACTCTACCATAATATATGTACATGCATAAATAAATCTAGCCAGAGGCGAAGACAAAGAGAAGTTTATATTAACGAAGGCGGCACTAAATGTTTCTTTTTGCTGAAACAAACAAAATTCTCATAAAACGACAAAAACTTATTGGATTCACATTGAGCGTATCTTCCTGAATTAATTTGTGGTTTCAATAAGAAAAGATGATATTGAAGCAAGTATTTCTAAACCCAAAAAAATATTTATGGTGAATTATGGAAATCCAACAATTAGTAAAAAAAAACAAAAACGTAGCATTCCCTCTGCGCTCGTTTATTCTCTTCTACATTTTTATCCCTTCACTTGTCATTCGATATCTTCTAGCACAGCTGGCGACAGTGATGGTGTAGATTTACCTTTAGCGAAATAATCAGATACGATCCGGTGCGTTGTCTGGGTTTTTCTGCATCAATTAACAATTTCTAAACGATTCGGTGTTGTGCTATTGAATCCACTTAATCGTGATGTGAAGAAAAAAAAAATTGTTAATGAACCTTGGCTTTCACTTTGTAGGTTATTGTCACCAATATACGTACGACCATTATGTAGCGAAAGTGCTGCATAATTCATATCTAAGGTATTCAACCGATGTCATACAATTTTTGTGCCTATCTCTTCGTATAAAAGAGATAGTCGTTACATGTATCCATATAGAACAAGCGTTTAAACGAAGTTGTAAATTTCTAATGATGAATGTACAGTTAAATGGAAAATTCTTATTTTTTTTAAATTAGAAAATTGTGTTTTACGTTACGTAGGGTTACTTTCTTCTAGTATTGTTTATAATTGCACTTTTATGATGTACTCTACAACTCTGGGTTTGATGTGGACTGTCAATCTTTGTTCTATATGGACAGCCGTAATTTTAATAGCATTTAAAAGCTCCGCTGTAGTAGACTAAATTGACGTGTTCTTTGTTTTTGGTAATAACGGTACTCTACGTTAGGAAGAAGATATTTCTACATAATGTTTATACTCTCTAGATTCAGAGTTGATTTTCAAAATCCTTGTAATACTTTATTGGAGTTGATCATTAGTCTTTGCTTTGTAAATATTATTTAAAAAGTATGCGGAAAATGTGTACAAGGTTATGACATTGCGGCAACTACGACATTTATGTACACTGTCTCCCATAACTTTTAATTCCACATTAAAAATGATGCATAAAGAGATTAACCTTCGGATTACGGAACTTGAAAAGTTACATTTGTACCCCAATTTATTTTACATATTTGTATTTCATCAATGATACATAACTTTTTAATAAACAGAATCGTCTAGTTGCTTGCTTTATACTATGATCTTCACCTTCCAAATGAAGAACCAGGCCTATATAGTTAAATTTGCTTGTGACACTTCAGGATAGACAATCTTTATATAATCTTTTATATACTGCGGTGTGTTTGACTCTTGTACACGCATAGGATTTTATCAATTGGTTTCCCAAATTTAACAAAAGCTTTCGTCTTTCAAAATGTGTGACACATAATATAGCAGAATATGGCCAAACGACACCGAAGGCCTAGTATTTAAAGCGAAGTTGTAGCTGCTGTTGCTGAGGAGTGCCTCGATGAATTGAATTTATGCCAGTAAAGGTGGAGCAACGAAACATTGATCACACTTAAGTAGGTAAACTAAGCGACCACGAGAACAGTCACTCGACGTGGACACGCTGTATAAGCCGTATTTTGACAGCTAAAATCTGTCAAACTGTCATAATTATGACAATTTGGTGGTTTTACACAGGTTTTAGCTGTCAAAATACGGCTTATACAGCGTGTCCACGTCGAGTGACTGTTCTCGTGGTCGCTTAGTTTACCTACTCACTTTTTTTTAAATATCTTTAAATGTAACTAGAATATACAGGGTGACTCATAATGAAACGGTCATACTTTACAATTTGCCTTGTCCAAAAGTCATCCGCTTTCGAGATATTGCGGTTTTTTGTTTTTCTTTTTTTGAAATTTACTACTTACTCTCACTCAAACTTAAAATTTACGAAAATAATCGAACTTTTTCTCAATTTTTCGGTTTGTCTGGCTAGACGACATCTCAACACATATTATCTATCGGTCACAATTACGTTAAATACTTGGACAAGTTAAAAGAAAAAAATTAAAACTTCTGCTTTTGATGAAACTGTAGACACAATCGCCACCTTTGTGATTATTTATTTCGCAATTGTTACTACAGTTTCATCAAAAGCGGAAGTTTTATTTATTTATTTTTAATTTGTCCAAGTACTTAACGTAATTATCACCCCCATTAGATAATGTGTGTTGAGATATCCTCTAGCCAGACAAACTGAAAAATTAAGCAAAAGTTTCGGATAAGGCAAATTGGCCTGCATCTATTGCAAATGATTTCTGCTAACACGTTGTAAAGTATGACCGTTTCATTACCAGTCACCCTGTATTAATATTATACAATTAGTACCTGTCTATTTTACTCTGTCGCCATAGTGTATTATAAATTTAATCTGATCCTGTAGGAATAATTACACACTAGCCAAGAAGCGATCCTTTTTATAAAAATAAGTTCTTTCAGGTTGTTTTTGTTGTTCTAAACAATGTTTTAAAATGTCTCAATTAAAACTTGAAAACTCCAAATCATTTAAAGAAAGAAAAAACTCAATCTGGACTACAGATTCTTTATTTTTCTCAGCATTGTTCTACAGTTTTAATCTTCTACCATACATAGTTCATGAAATAATTGGGAAAAACAAAATTTTGCTGGCATTTTCTATGAAATAAAATTTTGTCAGTTGTTTCAGGTTATTCTAGATTTGTTCTATATTGCCCGAAAGTTTGTACTTTGGGGAAAATAAATCTAAAATATCGTTTCTCTTCCGTAATATACTTATTTCATTTGCCATTTTGCTTCACAGATATCAACTAGGTGTATTTATAGCACAAATACGATATCAATTATTTTGACATTCAAAGATTACTTAGATTTTAAATGCATTAAAAAGGCGTGTTTTTCGGACATTCATCAGAAAATCTCTAATAACTCAAAACCCGTAAAACAGAATCTAATATGTCTAATAATCAATAATAGAGAATTACTAAGTGTATTCAAAAAAGCAATAATATATGTATAGGGGGTTTCATTTAAAAAAAGTGACTTTCATCGATGTGGACTTGGTTGAAATGAACGTTAATTTTGGACGACCCTGTATAAATTATGATAAATTTTAGGACGTAGATTTGATGCATGCCATTTCGGCTAATAACATGTCAAATATGAGGTCTTTAGCTGCAATGCCTTCAGAAATACAGAATTTTGAACATAATGTTGCAATTGGCCCTATATTTGAAAAAAATTGAATAACTCAAAAACGATTGATTTTTGACATAGGGCATCTTAGTAAGTTTTGATGCAGAATTGTATTCCCGATACAAAAAATATACCATGCTATTTAAATTAAGAAAGTTAACGTCAACTTCCGGTAAACCGGAAGTGGTACAATGGCACAAATAATTTTGATGATGAGTCCAGATCAGTTATAACAACAAGTTTTCAGGAATGTTGAATTTCAAGAACATCAAAAAGTTCTAACGAACCAGTTCCGTGCATGACCCTGTATACATTTATCTCAGAATAATGTTTTCTTTCTATTGTTATTTCTTAGGTTTTAAAAAACGAAATTCAGAGAATGAATTTTTAATTTAATTTTAAACCAAAGGCTTTTGAACCTAGAAACAAAGGCACACTAAAGGAAATTAATTATCTTAGAATACTTATCATTATTTTGAAAGCTTTTCTTATTTAGGCATACCATTCATTCTTGCTTCTATTGAGCGCAATTGTGTATGAGTTCAAGACTGATACATTAAAAAGGAGAGCTGTAACCATGGTGAACAAATACAACTGCTTTATTAAAGAATTTGACACCTGTCAGGTTGGTGTTTACGTCTATTCTCAGGTCTAAACTAGCTCTAATCCAGATAAGTTGTTTTCAAAATCAGATTAAAACCAGCTCAAAACCAAATAAGCTATTTTTAATCGAAAATTCTAAAAAAAAGCTGGTACGTGATTGAACATCTTACATAAATCCGCACCATTCACTTGTTTACTTGAATGTCCTTATCAACCGGAAGTTCAATTAGCGGGATTTATCAGCGCTTCTATAGCGTGTCCGAATGGAAGTGATGAATCATCAAGTGGTTGATAGTGTAGCTTCCTTATACAACGTGTTCAGGTCGAGTGACTGGCGTGATAGTGAGGCAGTTTACCTGCTAGGACGTTATAGTGATAATTCTAATACCTACTAATAAAGTTGCGAAGAAGTGACAACAAGATAAGCAGATTTGTCGTTTTTGCTCTTCAAATGTCTGTGGAAATACAAAATAAAGTTAAAGGTGTTAACACTTCTTATCTTATTTGCATAAACAAATAGAACGTAATCAAGTAATGACAATAAACAGTCAGCGATATTTACGACATTTGCAAGTCTTTATACTACCAACATTACAAACCCATGATATTGATACCCGGATTTTTGTCACTAGAACACATTTTTTTTTATCATAGGAAACTATCTAACTCTTGGTTAAGGGATTACCTCAAAGAAAGTGACCTACTTCACGTGGCGAAACTGAAGGAATCGATATCATATGTCGTCGAGAACTTTTCAGGTAATGCTCCTTCTAATGCCGTTTTTAAAGCATAAAACTCACTACACTTTACATCCTGTTATAAAAAAATTTTCTGTCGGATATTTACAAAACTGTATAGAATATAATACAATCGTTTGGAAGGGGCTGCATCCTGCTCAAGAACAAGTTTTCATACTACACTAGGAAATTCCCCGAAGTAGAGAACAAAGAAGTTCGGTAGTACTAACAGTACATGATGTAAAGAATGGACATACCAGAACTTGGTCACAAAATACTACCATATACAATGCGCTAGTACATACATGTGCACATACATTCTAATGGAATAATAATTGCTTTTGTACATACTCATATGTATAGTAGAGAGAGAATTACCGTTAACGATTGTAACAGATAATGCTATGGACAGGAGCATAAATCACAATTAAAACAATGCAGCATTCCTTTAAAATTTCAAACATAAACCAATAAAGAGGCAACGAGTTTAAACTGTTCTATTTCGATTCGAATGAACAGAATTCTTGTAATATACTCTTTATAGTTTATGTTACGCAATATGATATGTACTTATAAACGTATTATGTTTTGGCATTCATATACGATAAACTAAATAATTACATATGCGAATGTATGTACTAACCAATTGCAATGTATGAATATTTGTATAATTAAAAATGTTTATAAAAGCTTAATAATGCAACCGTATTCTACAAACAAACACTTCCTGTTTTAATGAGCAATAAACGTTCCGTTTCTTCTGGCAGAACGTTGTTGTCAAGACTTGTAAGTATGTGTTTCATGCCTAGCATACTAGCTAATATGTGCGCATTATCTAGGATGTAGTTAAACGTATGTTTCACAATAACTTGCCACACACGAATATCTCAGATGTATGTACTTTATATGTATATACACATATGTGAGTGCAAGTATTAAGCGCATATGTGTAAACATCTGTTTATTAAAACCAATTTTGATTTGCATATCTGATGTGCTGTATTACTCAACTCACTTGGCGCGGCACAAATTACCGGTTCCAAAACACTTTCTAAGAGAACGTGGGTGCCATAAAAGCAATGATTTTCATTCACTTACGAGGAGGGATCGAATCGTCTTTCCAGTCTTATGTCTTTTATTTCCATTTACTATATAAAGGTTTTTATTTGAGGATTAACTTTGATATTTTATGACTTCAACCCAAACAATGTCCAATCCAAAGTATAATAAAATATGCTTGTAATTGTTAATGCACATGTCTACAATATTTACTATAGTTATAATGCTGATAAAAAATAAATTTTAATTCAACAGCCCATTTGTGTGTTTTTAGAGACTAGAACTTCGAAGTGTATGCACTTCAATGGGCGGCGTTCAAAGTGCCAAAAATGAATATTCCTAATTTTCTAACTATGTCATCAAGTATCTCACCATTTTATACTGACGCCAGCACAATGGACATCAAAAATATAAATTCACTATGGACAGTTCAGGAAAGTTAATCCTAGTATCCTAGTTTTTAATAATCCTTTTTTATTCCAACCCAAGACAATTCAAAATAATCGCTTCGTATTTGCTGTTAATGCAGCATTACAATTGAAATTCTGTTTACAAAAAACCAGGTAGGTTCATTTTAGCAAACTTCTGGAAATCATCAAAAAATGTTTTAAAAGAAAAATATAATTCCAATTTGGATTTTGATTACGTTATAGTTAGAAAATGTTGTCGTTGGTATTTTTGATTTAGTTTTGAAAGAGCATACTCACCACAATTTGAAAAAATTCTGAAATGGAGCTACCTTGTTTTTGCCACGTGGGCAGATTTTTCATATTTATTTAACAAGAAAGTTATGCAAAAGTTATAAAAAAGATTTCATTTGTTATGGTTTTCTTAAAACGGGGTGCTAAGTAAGTCTTATAGTTAAATGTTAGCAGTTATGGCCTGTGTTGCATGAAGTATTTCAAACTTTGCTGCTTCTTTTTGTGTTTTTCGACCTTTGCAAGTGTTCTATAAATTTTGCAAAACACTTCATACGGCAGTTACGTATACTACATTTTGCGTCCTTTTTTCCTTATAATTTGTATATTGTTCACCTAATGCACGCTTCCTTTTGACAACATTTCGTTTCCAGGATTCTGGATGTCGTATCCTTTAACCATAGGACTGTCCTCTTCAGTATTAAACTATTTTTTGGGAGATATTCAAAAACATGCAAGCAGATGCTTCAGATAACCACTTACTCCGCTAGGACCAGCTTGGAAAACGCCAACATCATTATTCGCTAAAATGCGCAAAGTAGTCGACATCTGTTGGTAAAATCTGAACTATTGTAACGGGGAAAAAAAAACAATATTTGATTCGGCTCGGTTGTACATGTTGTATATATCTGCATAAATTTCCTCTTAACTTTAATAAACTTTGCACAAACAACGCGTACACTGGCTACTACACTGGCATACACACTTGTAAACGGCTTCTATTTGTTTTCCCCGTTACAGTCAAATTTGACATAACGATACTAATGCCTCTACCGGAAAAATTTTGGCGAATTCTTCATATGTTCATTGTCGCTACTGGATGATTCCATTTCCGTCTGGAGAATAAAATCGTTTGATAAATCCTCGAAGGGTTCGCTAGGTTCACTGTCACTGTCTATTTTTTTGTTCTATCTTTAATCTACACAGTTCACACCATAGGTTCACACTATCAAAAAACATTACTGACATACCTGATACGAATACCGACACAATGACAGTTTGAGGTTAAATGTAAATGGCTACCACGTGGTAGCACACGCTACATATTTGCGGCGCATAAGCGCAACAGCATAACAGGTAGCTCCTTTCAACGTTCTGTAGTCGTACTAAGCTGTGGAACTGCCTGATTCCTGCACTTCTTCTTCTTTGGTTGGCACCGTGACCTTCGGTTGATCCACTTAGCCATCTACAACACTTGGAGATTGAGCAACAAAGCTCGCCTGGATTACGTCCATATCTCCATTTTTACAATGTGTGTTCTGTAGAGCAGAGTTTTGAAAACCAAAAGCAATGAAAAAGTCAAATTTTCACAAAAGTGGACCTATCTGGTTTTTGCACACAGCCCTTCAATTGATGTAGTATTTTCTTATGTATTTTGAAATTTACTGATTTGATAACTTTAAGTGGGAGCAGGAATACTCGTATGTGCAGTTGAGAGCATAGAATTCCAGACAACTAGTATAGCCAAATATTTGTTAAAATATTTACTATTGAGAACGGGTATTTTACTGTCACTTGCAACTTCAGGTTATGTATCAGTGTGATTCGTTCATAACGATAGGCATATTTTTTAAATGTCAATGAAACATTAATAAATGTCAAATGTCAATGCCTATACGAAAGTCATATTTACAGTAGTCAATCATTTGTGTCGGAAATTCCATGCTCCCGACTGTACATGTGTCAGTAAGTATCAACTGCACTGTCCACGTGCACGACTATTTATTTGTAAAATTTCTAAAAATTTTCATTTGGTGGTGGTTTGCCAGTATTAACATTAACGCGTAGCTAGAATGTGTAAACCAGCACCATAAATCACAATCAAGTACAGCTATTGGATTCGGAGAGCGATTGTCAACCAATTTTCAACTTCTTAGAGTTACTGAGGCCATCAGAAATGCCTTTGAAACAAAGGAGATTATGGGTGTGGTGTTCCTGGTGGCCATTGCCCATGCATTTGACATGGTGCGGCATCAGGGTCTGGTATACAAAATGGTTGTTGCAGGATTGAACCCTGAACCTGTCTACTCTTCCCAGATTGTCTTTTGGATTGCTTCTGGGCCCAATATTGTTCTTGATCTGCAATCATGATCTTCCTAGAACTCAGGGCGATGTACACAGATGATACGGCCATTTTCACATCATCGAGAAGTGAGGCACTCATCTGCCGCCGTCTAGAAAGAGGTCTCGATGAAATAGGTCGCTGAACTGCTAAACGGCGATTGAAAAATCAACGACAGAAAATGAATTGCGATCCGTTTCACAAAACGCCCTAGACCACCCCACGACACTATTGTGGTTAGGTATCACCGTCTGGCATGGAGTTCTTCCCCTCTTCCACTGTCTATTTGGGCGTGACGCTCGACAACCGGGCTCATCTCAGCGTTACAACAAACAACTGAAACAAAAGCTCGCTGTCACTTAAAATCAAAATTATGATTTATTATGTGCAGTGCCCTCACGTGGTCTTGTGTTGGTAAAACTCACCTCAAAACGCTTAGGGATGCGGATTTTCGACATGATTTGGAGGTTCCCTCCCTTCACCAGTACGCCCTTCAGCTGGCAGCCAAAATCTTGAACAAGATCACCATGTTGTCCAACCCAGTCGTGGGGGAGACATCTGTGCTCATCTAGCAACACCACAACCTCTTAGAGGACAACAATTCACCGTAAGATCCAGTAACACCCTGTGGCCAACATAGGGTATTCTAGGAAGACAAGAGAGCTTAGGAATCAATAGTTTATCCTAGAAAGAGAGAGATCATCACCATGGAGATGATTTTATGGATAAAGAGCAATTAGGATAATTTTTCTGCAAAGAAGTCTTCAATGGATGTACCTACATGAATTTGTGGTTGCTTATGATTTTACAGCAAATTACTTCCTTGTCCTGTAAGACAAAGTGTAAAGCTTCTGGGAGAAATAAATGACGGGGATTTGATGAAATAGAAACTTAAATTGTTCCAGCCCTTTTTCAGGTTTCCCAAAACAAAGTGATAGAGTTTTTGGGAAGTTTTCTATTGAGTTTGAAATATAAAAACAAAACGCCAAAGCAACAGAGTTTTTTTTACAATCTGTTACCTCACCTATATACACAACAATAATATTTTATTTTTTAGTTTTCCTTTAATTCTGCTTTCAGGTTGTGTGTCTAGGTAATTTCCGGTTCGAGTATTGATGCCAGAATGAGCAAAATAATTCATTATCTAATAAATGAAGCGCCAATTTATATACACAACTTAAATAAAATAGGAATTGGTTATTAGCTTGTACCTACGTCAGTGTCTCTTTTTATGTACATATACAGTGAGCTTAACATAACGCTGTACATACTCCAACCGACGTTGTTATGGAGACCATTCAATGGATGTGCATATTACAGGTGTATGGTATGTTCCACGAAGTTACTGAATAATTTAAAATCGTACATTGTCAATTTAGTAAATGTTGTTATGGTTACTTACAGAAAACATATTTTTTGAGCACAGTGAATAATTTAAAATTGTACATAAGAAAAACAAGCTAGTTTAACTTATTTTGTGTTTTAATTTATAATACCTTTAGTACATCTTAAATGTTTTTCAAAACACACCACATACATAACATACCTACATAATGACATTAAAATACATTTCTTCAAAAAATCTTAAATTAAAACTTTTACTAATTCTACGCAAGATGTTCAAAAATATTGCCGTTAACGGCCAAACAGTAGCCTAATCTATTATAAAATTCATTTAAAACGTTGCTTATTTGTTGAGGGGTAATTTCGAGAAGCGCCCTGAATTCGATTTTTGAGCTCTTCAATGCTGCCTAGAGGAACATTGTTGTACACTGAAGATTTCAGCCTTCTCCAGTAAAAGAAATCCAACGGATTTAAGTCTGGAGATTAGGAAATCTTTCACTTAAAATTTGGATAACATTTCTCGAATAATGAGGCGGTGCGCCATCGCATTGGTACCAGATTTACTCTAAATTTTGATCATTTATGCTGGAAAATTCTATTCCGTAGTAATTGACAATATTTTTTCTGCATTTAGGTTACCATCGATAAAAAATGGGCCTACAATACTATTAGTAATGATTCCTGTCCAAACGTTTACTTTTTCAGGATATTGCGTTCTCGTTACGTTGTACAAATGTAAATTTTCTCGACTTCGACCAGTACCTACAGTTTTGGCGATTAGGTTCCCCGTGTTTAAAATGTCGCCTCGTCAGTGAAGAGAATTCTTTTGAGAAAATCGTTGTCAGTATTTATTTTGTGAAATAAATTTTCGCACAAGCGTATTCGTTCTTCATAATCATGTGGCCTTAATTCTTGATGCATTTGGAACTTAAATGACTTATACTTATGCTTCTTCAAAATCTTTAAAACAGTCTCTTGGCTTATGCCCATTTCCGAAGCAATTTTTCTAGATGTTGCGCACTTGTCGTGTTCCACATAAGCCACAACATTTAATTCCAAATCTCTTGGTCTTGTAGATCGTTTTTATTGTGGATAGTATTGATACAACCAGAAGTTTTCAATTTGTTAATTGCATTTGCTATCGTTGAATGACTAGGAATAAGTCTATTTGGAACAAAGCTGCAACTTCGCGTAACGATGATCCTTCTAAATACCACGTATAAAATTGAAATTGTTCCTCTGTTGTGCACATTGTGAGTAATTAAAAGACTCTACAAACAAATTTAACGTTTTAATACTGACCAATACTGACAGAAGTTACACGAATCAGCACAAATTATGTTTATGTAACTGACGTAACTATGGTTTTCAGAAAAAGTTAGCTGTAATTAATTTAAAGCATGTACATCGTTGTATTAAGCTCACTGTATGTTATTCACGCGTGTTTCCACTAGTTTTTTATTTTGGATTAGACAGTTCATTTATCAAAATAAAGTGACCTAAATTCATCATTGTTATCCATTAGACATACATTAAGTATTGCTTTGTTGTGACGAAAGCACTGTTTAATGTGATATAGGGGTTTGATAATAACATAACGTTAAGTCTGACTACAAAAGAAATTAAGACACAAGCAGCAGTACTTACTTAATAAATAAATAATAAAAAGTTATTTTGATACCTTTGGACAGTTAAATGAGAAATTTACATAGAAAAAATTGGATGCAATTAATTTGGTTACGTCATTTAAATATATTACGTAATGAATTAAAGCAGTCGATGATGTAAATAGGTTATCGTAAAACTCAAAAAGCACGTGATAAACTTTATGTGCGTGCTTGTGGATAAATTAATTCGTAGTTCGATGATGTCTTGGTAGGCACATGCGAGACTCGCAGGTGTGAGTATCAGGTTTTCGATTCCACTCTAACGGTATACGGAGATTATTCTTTAATGCACCACCGTTTTATCGTCCTTCTCTTCTACTGTGTTCTCTTCAGCGCCGCTGTTAGACATCTTGTTCCGTCTTCACGCTCCGAGGCCTTCATCTGACTAACCCACATTACAAAGCTGTAGTGGTTCACGTTAGTTGAACTTGTAGCCCAATACCTTAACCTGTCTTGTGCATTGTGTGTATTAAGTGTTGTTTTTTCGGTTGGTTTCCTTCTTGTAGTGAATACATTACATGTTATCCTACTTTTATCTTTTGTGGTTTGTAACTAACCGTCGAGGAGGATGTTGATAGCGTGAAAATCGGAGAAAATGGAATAAATTATGATTGTTGTGTTTTGTGGTAATGATAAACTGGAAGGTCGCTTCAATTCAAGAATTTGATGTCAGATTTCAGCGACCACAATCTGCGGTTTATCGTATCGATTAGAAGGAATTTAAATAATGAATTATATCATTTAAAAGAATCGAGTATGTTAATATTTGGAAATATTCAACGCTGTCTAAGAAGTAAAAGCGACGTTTCCAAATATTTTGACATTAGATAGAGAAGCAAGTCCAACTTAGCTTTTCGTATTCAGATTAAATCTGAACTGATTTGATTTGACCAAAATAAAACATAAAAACATAAATTATTTAGTATGTTAGCGATTTAAATGCAATCTATAGATAGAAGTGTAAGAGTTAAAAATACATTTAAATTTTATATTTATTATACGGTGCTAATTTTAGCAGCAACTTCAACGTTAAGAACTTTAAAAGAGCTGAAGTGTTCTACGCAAATAAATCCACCAATTCGAAACAAAGAAAAGAACGATCATGAAACCCAGCCACACTAAAATAAATAAATGAAGTACAAGCGCGCGAACACATGTGCTTTGAGGTGAAGACACAGTTTCTCTCTTCATTATATGAATAATTGAAATGACTTTACAATGAACCAAACACGTTTGTAGATGTATGTTTTACACATACATATACAAGCCGCCTACACTTATTAACACTTCTTGGAAGCATGAGTAGTATGTGCATTGTGCATTATTAGAAGAATTAGTATATATAGTACTGCTTGGAAAGATGCGGATTGAGAAATATCCAGTTAAATGCGAAAATTCATTTGCTTAATAGGTTATATGGCCAATATGTTTTCTATTTCTGTTTACACACGACGCTATTTATATTTCATGTAGTACAAAGACATTGAAGGGAACGCGTGTAGTAATGTCACGTTTTAAGAGTTTCTATATTTCGATTCAAACCAAGGAATCCAGACTAGAAATATTTTAATGACCTCTTAACGTAGCTCACTGTATTATCTTTGTTTGAATAAAATAGCACAATTATCCTCTTGTTGAAGTGTTCATGACCTTTTGGTTAATTTAACAGATTATGTGATATTTGTTCAAGCTAGTGTAGAAAATTGACTACCTAGAGTTGAATAATAAAAGCGATATTTGTCGGAAATATGTACACTGGTACCTTTTGGACACTGAGCATTTGCAACTGTTGCACCCTTAGACACAAGTTTTTATTGTCCAGGTAAATGTGCCTGTTAGGTAGTCTGTTCAGATGTTGGTCATACTATGTATCAAATATGACCAGGAAAATATTTTTTTTTATAGTTGGATACCATGTTTATTTAAGTATTTCTCCAACATATTATATTACGGGCTGCGGCAGAAAGAATTCCCCAATTTGAGAGGTAGTGTGGGGCTGGTAGCGACAGAATAGAGTAGTGGGGCCTTATGATTATCTGATCGGAGTGTGAGAAGAATCTTACGTCGAGATTTGAAAATGCATTCCTCTAAGATTGTGTTGGTGTAAGAACTGAGTGAAAGAGATTACGAAGTTCGTAGAAGCTTATGTTAAGACATGCTTCGGAAAATTCACCGACAAATTATTGTTTTTCAGACGAGACACATTTTTATTGGTCAGGTGCAGTAAATAGGCAAAGTTGCAGGTACTGGTCTGAAAACAACCTCCCATTAACGACCACTCCATAGTCCCAAAGTAATAATGTTGTGTGCTGTTTTTAATTCTGATGTGATTGGTCCGTATTTTTTTGAAAAATGGCGAAAATGGTGTTACTGTAAACAGCAATCGGTACTATGCCATGCTCAGTGTTTTCCTACAGCTTCCAACTAGATGAAGCCACAGTCCGCACAGCATATGAATCACTGGCCTTGATAAGGAAAATGTTTCCCGGACATATATTTTCTTTGCGTGATAATATTGGGTGACCATCACGTTCGCCAGACTTGACCGCCTGTGATTTTTTTTCTGTGGGACTATCTCAAGTCTAGAGCAGTGGTCGCCAAACTTATTAGCCGAAGAGCCAAATATTAACATTACAACAATTAAAAAAAAAATTGGGAGCCAAATCTGCTTGTTTAGTAAACTTTCATTACACTAAATAAGTAGTACACTAAATAAAACTAAATTTCATACTTAATAAATATTTACTAATGCGAACAATGTGGAAAATTTGCGTAAGTCAGGTTTGTATGTTGTTGTTTTTAATTTTAGGCATGATTCCAAGTTCTCATCAATAAGACGACTTCTCAGTTTACTCTTGATAATATTCATGCTTGAAAAAGATTGTTCGCATATATGTATGTATATGTAGAACCGAAAAGGGAAAGAACACCAAATGCGAGCTTTTTCAGCTGATCGTAAGAGTCAGGAATACTATTCCAAGCGTTGAAAATGATCATGTTTTCCTTTTCCAGGTCATTCAAACCAGACCACTTGTGTTGTGAACCAAGATAACATTTTTTCTTCTCCAATATTTCCAATTCAACACAAAGACGTTCGAATTTAGAGCGCCATATCTCCTTGTTTTTTTTTTTAATCCAGCAATTGTATTTCAAAGTTACCAATGTCAATTTCAAAAGGAGAAAATTTCAATTCGGTTATTGTAGCATTAAGAGGATTTTTGACAAATCCTAAAGTTGCTCTGTTGTTTTTAAATTCCTGAAACCTGCTGAGAAGTGCTTCCCTCATATTTAAAATCATTGTTTTAAAATGGTGTTTATCAATAGAATAATTATTTTCTTGGCAATGCTTCAGCAGGCTCGACTCGTGAAACAATGTTTCCCTTTCAAAATCCTGAGCAAAAATGGATAATTTGTTTTCGAATGTTATTACTTCTTCTAACATCGAAAAAATTAAGTTTCCTTTCCCTTGTAGTTAGGATTGAGTGATTTAGATGAGACGTAACGCCTACCATGAAATAAAAGTTTTGGATCCACCGATCGTCTGTTAGTTCTGGATAGTGAACTCCCTTATCAAGGAGAAATGCTTTAATTTCCGGAAAAAGAGACGCGAAACGTTTTAAAACGTTCCCTCTTCATAACCAACGTACCTTGTTATGAAGCAGAAGATTAGCGTACTCACTCTCCATTTCAAATAAAAATTTCTTTGAATTGGCAATGATTAAGTGCTTTAGCTAAAATGGAGTTGATAATGGTAATCACTAATTCCATAACTTTATAAATTTTATCCGGAAATGTTTGCGCACAAAACGCTTCTTGGTGAATGATACAATGGTAAACAAGTATCTGGTGATTCATTTTTTCTTTCAAAATAGCAACAAACCCTTTTCTTACGACGGTCATACTTTTGGCCCCATCTGTTGAAATCGACACAATTTTATCGAGGGGAATATGATGTTTATCCATACACTCAATTACAGCATATGCGATATCTTCTCCACGTGTCTGATCTTTGAGTGGTAATAATCCTAAAAGTTCTTCTTCAGGGACTGAATGAGACATAAATCTTACAAAAAGTGAAACTTGCGCTGTATCATTTATGTTACAAGACTCATCAACTGCTATTGATAAAGCCGAAATCAATTTCATATCTTCGATATGCTCCGCCTTCCGTGGATATTTGTGCCAGAGCCGCACTTAAGGAGCCAAAGAGCCACATGCGGGTCTGGAGTCGCACTTTGCCGACCACTATACTAACATCGCTTTTACGAACGTTTCTCCAATTTGGAAATAATAAACTTCACTGGTGGCCAAATCTGTCGAATGGTGTAAATTGTGTAATAACTGGAACTTTAATTCCATGATTTTCGCTAACGAAACTGCGCAAGTTTGCACCTGTGCATTGTTTTGATAATCGAGAATTTGTTTTTGCTGAATGAGGACGTTTTCCGTTGATTTGTATGGACAATCGTTGCAACAATGTGACATAATACTCTCCATTCGTTTGTCTACTTTCCAAGTCATCGATGTAGGTGATTCCGCGTGATTCGACTGTTTCTTTGTTTTTGGTGTATAGTTGGTGCAGTAGTTATGTAGTTATGTATAGGAAAAGTATCAAACCAGTCTCCGATTCGATCATACGATTGAGTTTATTGCTAGTGAGAGCAATTACGGCACCCATCTCGTCAAGATTTTTTTAAACCCAATTTTTCGTGCAGAATTGAAAACACTGATATCTTGTGATATGCCCATGGCCTCAACTATTTCGCGCACTTTGATTCGTAGGTTACTCAAGCCATATTGTGGATTTTGTCAATCAATTCCACCGGACGTTCCCGACGATGTTCTTTATTTGTTGATTCAACTCGGCTTTGATCTCTTTCGGTGTTGAAGTTTTTAAATAGAAGTGTTTGATCACCACAACAACGTTTGTTGCTTCAATCGAGTATTAAAATGAATCCATGAGCTGGATTTAGCTAAAACATTGACAGATTTTGATGACAAATGAATCTTTTGGATTTTCTAAGAACTTATTGAACATCCTTCGTAGTTTTAGTCAGTAAGAATCTACATATATCGGTGTATATGAATATTTTATCTACAATAATGGAAAAAAGAAGAAGTCAATTGGAAATTCTACATCGAAAATGTGACAAGTAGAGTATTACTAGGATTTCGGTATAAAATTTGATTCGATCCCAGCCATACAAGGTGAGGCATTAGTGCGTCAAAGCTCAATATATCCATTAATATTAAAGATATCACAAAACATTATATACAAAAATCATAGATAGTCTTAAGCTACATATTTTAAAATTATTTTCGTATATACAGAGTGTTTCATATTGCGAGGGTGAACCACAGTTTTCTGTTTTTTGTTTCTTTCTTTATTCCTTCCCATTGAATACCTCGTTTTTTCGCTTCTTCTCTTACTCCCTCTTCCTATGTTTTCCTAGGTCTTTCTTTTGGCATTTTACCTGTTGTTTTTGTTTCATATGCTCTTCTTGGAACTCTTCCCTCTGGCATTCGGCAAACATGTCCGAACCATCTTAGCTGGTTTTCTCCTATTTTGTTGTTTATGGGCTCTATTCGTAGTTGTTGTCTAAATGTTTCATTTCTTATTTTGTCTCTTCTTGTTTTGTTTTTAATCTTCCTGAGAAATCTCAACTCCATTGCGTTAACGTCCACGTTTCGCTACTGTATGTTAATGTGGGTCTGACTATTTTCTTTACTACCTCGGCTTTTATTTCCTCGTCAATTTCTCTTTCACTTAGGAATGTCGTTTTCATTGTGTTGAATATTTTTCCTACTTTTTTCATTCTTTCGTTTATTTCACTGTCTACTTTTCTATTTTTCTCTATGATCGTTATTAAATATTTATGATTTTCTACTTGTTCTATGTTTTGTCCGTTTATTTTAATATCATGTGTTTTCTTTCCTTTTTATATAATCATACTTTTTGTCTTATTTATGTTTATTTTCATATTTATCTTATCCAGTTCGTTTTGTAGTGTATTTAGGTTGTGTTGTAGTTGCTTTTCTGATTGCGCCAGGACTGCCATATCATCAGCAAACATGAGTTCTGCTATTTTTATTTCTTCCATTTGCCATTTGCACAGCCTTAGTTTCTTCATTTCCTTCTTTGCTTCCTTTATTGCGTCATCAGTCACTACCGCAAATAGTAATAGGCTCAACATACATCCCTTTTTAACACCCAGTTCCGTTTTAAATTTTCTCGATATTTCATTATTTCTTCTTATGTAGTTCGCGTCATCTTTGTACATTTCCTTTAGTATATCATTTGTTTCTCTGTCTATCCCCTTTTTTCTAGTGTTTTCCAAATGTCTTCTTTATTTTATTCTGTCGAACGCTTTTTCAAGATCGATGAAGCAAATGTGAATATCTTTGTTTTTCCTCAATGCTTTTTCACGTGCCTGTCGTATTATGAATATGGAGTCTTGGGTGCTTCTGCCTATTTTGAAGCCGCATTGTGTTTCCTCTATTGTATTTTCTATGGTTGCCCTTATCCTTTTCTCCAAAATTCTTGTTAATATTTTTCCTGTTGTACTTAAGAGGGTGATTGCTCTATAATTATTGCAACCTCTTTTGTGTCCATTTTATATATCGGTAGTATTATACCTGTTTTCCAATCATTCGGTATTTTCTTTGTTCTTATTGCTGTATTTAATATTTCAAGTAATTTTTCCGATCCTTCCTTTCCTAGGAATTTAATCATTTCTGTTCTTATCTCATATTTTCCGAGGGTTTCCCCATTTTTAATATCGCTATCGGTTCTTGTAGACTGACATATGAAAAGAATAAAATTTTTTTTTATAGTTTTCTTGTCATTTCTAAGTAGATTACGTAAAAAGATCACACCATATGTACTATTCAAAAATATCTATCAAACCACAAGCCATTCACGCACGGTTCACATTTCACATCATTATACCTCACGTGCAACTAACTAATTATATTAGTGTACAAACTTCGAAATTAGTATATAAGAGTATTAAAAACGATTTAAGGAAGGTCGTGGGAATATAATTGAACAAGATGAACGTGTAAGTAAGCGTTGGTTTCTCGTCTATTTATTCCGGGGTTCCACTATTTACGGCGACAAAAGAAACGCGTCGGATGTCCGTGACTGCGTTTGGAATGGAGATTTGCTGCAAGAGTAAACGTTAGTCGAGCAATGCCGCGCTTGCATTTAAACTACAACTGTATTGGTGCTGGGAAACATGCAAGTATTTAGGTCTTCATTGCTTCGAATAAGTACAGTTACTAACATAACCAATCAAGCGCGTATGAAAAAAAAGGAATTGGGTACAGATTTTTGTTGGATAAATTGTATTAGGATTAAATATCTGATGTTAAACGAACATTATCCTGGTCTAGCGAAGTGTTTGCAAAAAAAGGTTCTTTAATGAGATTGAATCTACTTGAGTTTGGAGAGAAAACGGTTTTTTTATGACGCAATTTTCTGAAAAAGTAACATCTGGTTCACGCTACCTAGATTCAATTTTAACTACCTCTAGGAACATAAACTATGGTGTTGTAGTATTTTTAGTTTTGCTACGTATCACCAAACGATTGCTAAAATGGTTGTCTTTTATGAGCAACAATTTTAATATTTTCAAAAATACAGTATTGCAATAGTCTATACAATTGAATATTTAGTTTCACGTTATTTTAATATTATTTGGGGCGGGGGAGAGGGTGGAATAATACGTAAGGGATAGATTGAACTGCATATCAATCTTCGATCGTCTCCATTTATTCCACAATTATTGAGCACATTTGTTAGACTAGACAGTACTCGATTCGGTGTTAAATATCTTAAGTCCATTTTTTAGACTTTTTGATAGTTTTGATATTGCTGCAGTTGATTCTCGTTTATTTTCTATTCCATAATCGAAACGCACATCTCACGATCTTATTATTCTTTCTTCTGTCAGTAACTATAACCTGTAACTATCTCCATAGAATTGTTTGTATTATGCGCGAGAGCCAAAAGTTCTTAGTTTGCAGATATCGTTTCTACCATGTCAAATTAATCACGGTGTTTCCCCCTATCCCAGCCTCCCCCACAATGCCTTTGAAAATTGTAGAATTTGTGAGTTTGATACGAATCATGTTTACTAAGGTATGGTTCATTCGTTGTGGCTTCCCATTCATTTGTAGACTATAAGTCATTATAATATATTCTTGGTAGATACTATTCTTCTTTGCATCACTGTCCAGACGAAGACGTTTCACTATTACATTTAAGTTGTGTTTTCAATTCTTGTACCTTTATTGTCATACATTAAAGCAAAATTATTTCCACTAATTATAGTTTTGTCCTTTTCAACCGTAATGTTATGAGCTTTCGATGACATGTTTGACGCAGGTGTCAAGTTGTGCTTGATGTTTGGTACAATTAATGCTTCCATCACTACTGTTTCCCCTTGACACTTTGTTTCAAGAGTACCAATTTTATTTGTGTTCAAAATTTCCTCATTTGTAGATGTAGTAATTTTTTTTTGTATAGCTGACCCATCTAATAAAAAAATAATAGCCAAAAAATAATAATAAACCAAATTCCGCTATCTCTTAGCATTTTTCAATTTTTGGAAAAACCAGTCTAGCCTGATATGTACTGTCATGTCATCTCATCTCGATCATTTCCAACAAAATTCGTTAGAGTCATATATTAAACACTGTAAATTTGGGATGAATTGAATTGTCAAAATTACACGTACGCACAAGCTACTGCTATTTAGAAAAATAAAGGAGGTCAAAAGAAACAAGCAAAAAGAGAAACGGTTTTGAAAAGTTGATTAAAAAAATAGTTAGATGAAGGAAAAAAGTTCTTTTTAAAAGAAGAAAAAACATAATAAAATAGAAAGTCAAGAGTTTGAAAAGAAGATTGAAAATTACAGAGACAGGAGAAAGAGAAACGTTTTTGAGAATTGAAAGGAAAAAGATTTGGATTGATTTTGAAAAAATGACAGATGAGAGAATATAAAAAAGAAAAGATTTTTGATAAGATTGAAACGTGAGAAAAGGAAAAGACGAAAGAAAAAAGTAGACGAAGAAGAAAAGATTCAAAGGAAGGAAAAGGAAAAGAAGTAGAAGCAAAAACAAGGTGTTTTGGGGATAAAAATATTTACATATCACACACAAATAATTAATGTAAGAGAGGGTGGCTTTCAAAATACAATGAAGGGCAGTGCTCGATTTCTAAAAATTGAGGTGCCGGAACTACAACCTACAGGGTCCGGTTTTTAGCTTCTTAAAAAGTTATTTAAACACCTAATAAACTCTCTCTTAAACTCTCACGTCCGTACCTCTATTGATTACCTACCTACATTAAAATTAAGGCAACCATTTTTTTAAGTGAGAGAGGTTTCGGAACGCCGATCCGGTGCGTTCCTCCTCAAATCGAGCCCTGATGACGGGTACATCGAATAGAAATTTGAATTAAACCTAGAATGAAAGGACTTCCATACATTTGTAGAATATTCTGTAGTTACAACAGCTTCGGCCCAAACCGTTGGCGGAAATAAAGAATTTTCCTCAATATAATTATCTACTAAATAGTCAGCTAAATCCACCGCAGCTTGATGCATATGATCGGGCTGAAATTCGGCGAAATCGGAGTTTTAAAAATAATTATCCAAAAGGACATCTCATCCATTTTCCAGTTTCACTTTTTTCATCTTGGTATTCTTTAGCCAATCATAAACTCTGTATTTTCCTGTACCAAGCTTGTCCAAGATGAAACCTACATCCTCTGATCTTTGTGGGAGGCCATTGCGCAGAAATTGCTTTGTGAATAGCTAGTTCATAATCAGCTACAATAATTTTTGGAGCAAATATTAAATTAGTATTACAACACTTTTCTTTAAGAATAACTATCGCAATTAACGTTCATTTCCTCTCTTAATCCAAATCCTCATTACCTATTTTAATCCTTAGTACGGTCGCCAACTCGGTGCACTTATTTTGTCTGTTCAGGTAGTGATCTCCAATTCGAGAACACCGTTAGGACAAACTCCCCAGAAATTAGAGAACCGGTTTTCTGGCCACAAAAAGCATGTTCGCAATAACAGTTTGCATTTCCACAACTCCTACTTTACATTGTAACGAACTGAAACGTTCTTTTGATTTTGACAATCTTAAAATCCCAGGCGTTGAGCGCAAGTAGGTATTAGGATATTTTTAGGAAGGTGCCAATCTTCTGGCAGTTATTTTGCCGCTGATGGTGTTTCAGAATTTTTCATTGCTGCGGTAAATTTATCCGCCCTCTTCATCATATATACATATACAATTAATATTGGATTTGGTTTATTTATAATCCTCTAGCAAATCTGTGTACCTGTTTTCCATTTTGTTTTTGTTTGTAATACCCTCCTCTAGCTATTAAATTTCATTTACCTGGAGATTATTTGTTCTAGACGATTTAACGTGAATTAAATTCTGGATTAAAGACATAATATTATTAACTATGTATATCCAAATTAAAATTGATTGGTCTTAGAATAATAAAATTTATGCTCATATTCAGCTACCACCCATTATCATCATTTATTGCTATATACTTATAGTGCTACACAAAATCTTGCTTTCAAAGCTTGTATTTGCCTATGTAGACTAGATTAAAATCAAAGGCAAAGCATCATTCTTCTATTAAAATATTTGACCTTATTTAATCTCCTCACTTGTACATTATACCATTAACTCAATAGTCTTAGCAGGCGGTGCACTTTGAACTTCTACCATTAACTCCGCACTGCGGACACGTCGTTTAATCTTTAGAACGTATATATCCGGTTACATCCATTTAATTTAAAATTTTCGCAAAAGCTTCACATCTCATTACTTTCATACCTTCAGGCGTTACGAACACATCTCTTACGTCTTACTTAAATGCTGTCGTCTCAATTAAAATTCTATCTTTTTTTTACTTTAATCTTGATTCTTTTTATCGTAAATTAGAATCGTTTGAAGTGTTAGTGAAATTGTGAAATATTTTAATGATGCGTTAATGTGCCTGCATGGTAGTTTGGCGTCTCCTTTAGTTTGGGAAGATGAAGTAACTTGCCGAGACTGAAGTAAATTGATGAAACGGTTCTCCGGATAATATACGTAGAGGGAAAGTTTCACGGCCAACAGCGCACTATTCCGTTAATGTGCCTGCATGATAGTTTGGCATCTGCTTTAGTTTGGTAACCAACTTGCCCAACACTCAGGGCGATGAGTACAATCTTTTCCACCCCTCGGAGATCGAAAATTCGACAAAACCCCAGCTAGAAATCTTTCGGTTTTTTTTAATATCTCGGCCATTAAGCGAGATCAGACCGAAATCAAAGGCGTCAATGTGCCTTGCTGGGAGTTTGCCCTCTCGTTTAGATTAACAAGGTGAACCTACTTGCCCAGAGCGAAGCAGATTCATCAAACGGTTCTCGAGAAAATATCGATGAAAATTTAGCCCTATAAGGCGCTAATGTGCTCTGCTGGGCGTTTGGCCTCTCGTTTAGATTAACAAGGTGAACCTACTTGCCGAGGAGGAAGCAGATCCATCAAACGGTTATTGAGCTAGGTAACATTTATATGATGAAAATGTTGTCCAGAAAAAATTATGAAAATGTAACTGTCACAGCGCTCAAACGAGTTAATGTGCCTTCCTGGGAGTTTGTCTTCTCGTTTAGATTGACAAGACGAACCAACTTGCCCAGGGCGAAGCAGATTCATCAAACGGTTCTCGAGAAAATATCGATGAAAATTTAGCCCTATAAGGCGCTAATGTGCTCTGCTGGGCGTTTGGCCTCTCGTTTAGATTAACAAGGTGAACCTACTTGCCGAGGAGGAAGCAGATCCATCAAACGGTTATTGAGCTAGGTAACATTTATGTATGATGAAAATGTTGTCCAGAAAAATTTATGAAAATGTAACTGTCACAGCGCTCAAACGAGTTAATGTGCCTTCCTGGGAGTTTGTCCTCTCGTTTAGATTAACAAGACGAACCTACTTGCCCAGGGCGAAGCAGATTCATCAAACGGTTCTCGAGAAAATATCGATGAAAATTTAGCCCTATAAGGCGCTAATGTGCTCTGCTGGGCGTTTGGCCTCTCGTTTAGATTAACAAGGTGAACCTACTTGCCGAGGAGGAAGCAGATCCATCAAACGGTTATTGAGCTAGGTAACATTTATATGATGAAAATGTTGTCCAGAAAAAATTATGAAAATGTAACTGTCACAGCGCTCAAACGAGTTAATGTGCCTTCCTGGGAGTTTGTCTTCTCGTTTAGATTGACAAGACGAACCAACTTGCCCAGGGCGAAGCAGATTCATCAAACGGTTCTCGAGAAAATATCGATGAAAATTTAGCCCTATAAGGCGTTAATGTGTCCTGCTGGGCGTTTGGCCACGCGTTTAAATTAACGAGGTAAACCTATTAGCCGAGGAGGAAGTAGATCTATCAAACGGTTATCGGGCTAGGTTTGGTAAGATGAAGTAACTTGCCGAGACTGAAGTAAATTGATGAAACGGTTCTCCAGATAATATACGTAAACAGGGAAAGTTTAACGGCCAACAGCACTCTAAGCTGTTAATGTGCCTGCATGGTAGTTTGGCATCTCCTTGAGCTTGGTAAGATGAAGTAACTTGCCGAGACTGTAGTAAATTGATGAAACGTTTCTCCGGATAATATACCTAAAGAGGGAAAGTTTAACGGCCAACAGCACTCTAGGCCGTTAATGTGCCTGCATGGTAGTTTGGCAGCTGCTTTAGTTTGGGAAGATGAAGTAGCTTGCCGAGACTGAAGTAAATTGATGAAACGGTTCTCCAGATAATATACGTAAAGAGGGAAAGTTTAACGGCCAACAGCACTCTAAGCTGTTAATGTGCCTGCATGGTAGTTTGGCATCTCCTTGAGCTTGGTAAGATGAAGTAACTTGCCGAGACTGAAGTAAATTGATGAAACGGTTCTCCTGATAATATACCTAAAGAGGGAAAGTTTAACGGCCAACAGCACTGTAGGCCGTTAATGTGCCTGCATGGTAGTTTGGCATCTCCTTTAGTTTGGGAAGATGAAGTAGCTTGCCGAGACTGAACTAAATTGATGAAACGGTTCTCCAGATAATATACGTAAAGAGGGAAAGTTTAACGGCCAACAGCGCTCTATTCCGTTAATGTGCCTGCATGGTAGTTTGGCATCTCTGGAATGGTTCCTCCATTGCTACATTTCCCAGCTGAAGCTGTATCTGGCTGAAAAGGACCTCCCCTGTCCTTCTCCTGATGTTATGTTCGGATTGCAATATGACGGTGTGCAGATAGAATTTCTGCCCCCGAACAAGGGGAAAAAGGAAAAGAAACAACAAAGGCAGCAACTACGCATCACCATGTTTCTTTCCAAGGTAGAGCCACCGGCGAGTCAAGTGAGAGCCTCTCCTCCACCACCAACACAAGACTTCTTCGCAATGTTCATTAATGTTTATTACTGTAGAAGGTTTTGTAATTAACATTATTAATTAGGACTGAAACGTTTAAATAAATACGTATACTGTTGTAATTTTTGTCTTAAATGAGTAATTGTTAATTATTTTATTGTCGTTCGTATTGCTTTCAACGGTGTGTCATCCATACTAGCACAATTCATGGCATTGATTTTTTAAATGTAAGAGGTTTAAAAAAGGTTGACAACTCTTGCACACGGAACACATTTCCATCTTTGTAATACTCTATACAACTTTAATTAGTACTGTCAAATTTATGGTCGCAACTGTATGTGCGCTGCAGATATACATAAATGCTCCGTAGTTACCATAAAAGTGAGGCAAGCGAACCAGCTTGTTCAAAATTAATTAGTTTAAAGTGACAAACGAGAAGGATATTTCGAAATGAAACAATTCCCAATTGCGGACTTTACACGTAGTGGAAAATATTAATGGATAAATGTTCTTTTGTAATGAAATATCGTACCGAGCTTTCTATAGTGTAAATTTATTATGGTGAGAGATGTTTCTCCGGATTTTATTACAAGTAATTGCCAATCGAAGTTACGTGTTCTCAACTTACTTTGGCAAACTTTTACGTGAAATTATTTATTCTAACAGGAACTTTATGCATTTTGTTTGGAAACTGCTGTTGTTTTACAGAGTGGTAACAACATTACATTTTATTTCGTAATAATCAAAAATAAAATGAATTTTTTCCTTACATCATCTCCGAATCTAGAGAGTAAAGCTGTCCATATATCACCCAAACAAGCATTAAATCAACAATGGAAAAGTGTAATGAACTCCATTTATGTCTATAAGACTTTAATGTTAACCGTGCTAAAAATCGAAGTGACACTCATCGATGACATCCATAATATGCAGATACCAAATCCGACTTCGGATTACAATAGAAGTTCGCTTTCTCTGCCACTTAAAAATTCCACAGATAGTTGGTTTTTTTTATTCGGATGTCTTTGATAGGTATTTACCAGAAAAGTTGATTGAAATTCTTACCACAATTTATACAACGGTCTCTTTTACGGTTGACATTGTTATGTAAACCAGTCTTGCTAAGTAAACGCAAAAAACGCATTGTAAGTGTAGCGAAAAGAATTGCCGTGAAAAATTATTCATTTATATTGTTAAATTAGAAAGCATGAAATATTTTTCTCGGCGTATGTCAGGTTGTTTAATGCTAATGTGAATAAATCACGTCTTTTATATGCACCAATTGTTAATCTCTAGAATCTCGTAAGGAATATAATAAATACGCGATGTGCTTTTCTAGGTTTACACGACATGGCAAATATTTAGCAGATGTTCTGGTATTTTGGTTAAGTTGACTCTTGGGATATAACAGCCGTGTTTGTTCAAGTTTCTGTTCCAGATACAAATTGCAGTAATAATAAATACCTCCGGGCTATGCGAAGTTATAAGCTTGTCTTGCGCGTTTACCTTTGTTTGTTAATTCAGAGACGTGTGTGATAATTATCCATTGCGGGCAAACTTGTAATCGTCGTACTTAGTTTATGGTTACGCTCTCTACTGGATATACTTATACATAAACTTGAAGTACGAATTAGTTGCTACAGGACTAATAATTAATCGAAAGAAATTGAAATTGTGGTATATCTACTAAGTCTCTTTATAAATGATCTTTTTTACGCGATTTTTTCCTTCAAAAAAAAACAGTACTTAACTATTTAAACATTCATTCATTCAACAGTCATTTCATTGGGGAATGACACTTCAATTCTCACACTCGCGCATCTTAAAAGATATCTACTTCAACAATTTACATTATAGGCAAAAGAATTTGCATCTTTTGATCGAAAATCTTTAGACTTTACAATGACGGAAATTCAAAATAATTTGGGATATTCGATCATGCTTGGTTTTATGCGGAAATAGACAGTCGTTGGGAATAATTTTCAAATAATGGGGATAACGACTTACTGAAGATGTGCTATCATTTCTTTATCAATTATTAGCTGAATATGTTGGAAGTAAATATGCTGTAAGTAAAATTGGGTAAATCTTTCAAAAATTCTAAAGATGTGTGCATTTAGAATTTTCCAATAAAGCAGCTCTTAGAAGTACTGAAACTAACTCGATTTCCCAATTCGATATTTTGTTTATCAGACTTTAGATTACATGCGGTAATACTTGCAAGGTAGCAAAGTTCAAAAAATAATTTGTCAATCTTACAGTTTGCCAACAATAAATAGTTCATCATTTTCTGAATATCGCGATTTAAACATAGTTTAATCACATTCAATTCTATAGAAAAAATATTGATAATAAAAGTGGTCAAGAGAAACTTCTAAAATTATGTTCAAGTTCCAGATTTCACCGCTACGGGATGTTCAAGCAATTGCTATGTTCAGATCTAAAATTTCTATTATCTCAGGAAATTGCAGAATGAGCTATAACTTTGATATTATCAGTTAAAAACCTATTCAATACCAGTTAATTCTCTTTAATGACATTTTTTTTGTATCGGTCATAATAAGGAGACCGAAGACCATCTATTTCTCAACGTTTAAAGTTTAATGTTTCCATTAATATTCAACCTATCCGAATAATCCTGGACTCATTTGAAAGGAAATTATGTGAACTTTAAACAGCGTTTATATCCTGTATGGGTTAGTTTCAAACTGACAAACTAGAGGTCGCTTTCTGCAAGGGTAACTTATTTTTACGATTTTCTTTAAAAAATAAATGAAACGATGCTGTTACATTATTGAATTAATTGCAAAAGAAATATAAAATTATGTAATCATCGAAAACAGAAACAAAATATCACTTATTAATATGAATTAATTTAAGAAGGATGATGCTGTTCGATATTTTTTTCCCTCAAAATGTGACCCTAAAATGGTACGAGTTTTTACCGATGACACGAATGTTTGTACCTTCTCATACAGTCAAAGTGCTTACCATCACTATTCACACATCGCTCGAGCTGTTCATGGGTAGCTAAAGTAGTACACGGCAGCTTGTACTTCCACTAGTCTTAGGCCATGAATGGTATAACTTATCTTGTCGTAGGTCTCGTTTTAATCGCCCCCACAAATAACTAAACGGGTGACCTCGATAGCCAAGGAAAGAGGCTTCATCTTTCTATCCATCGGTCTCAATATATTTCATCCAAGTGTCGCCAAACATTAATTGAAAAATGTGGTGGGCAGCTGTCAAGTTGAAGAACTTAGAACAGGTAACTCATTATGAATGAAGAAACAGATTTTCAGTTAGAGGTTGGTAAAGGAAATAGGATTCCATGATCGTATCCCCTATGCTGCAACAAAGAAAAAGAAACGAAAATCCCTCCATGTAGTCATTAGTAACAGTATAGAAAACAATAATATTTGGTTGTTATTAAAATTAATTCTCCGTATTGCATAATAGCTTTAGTTACAAAAAATTAACACAAAATTGTTTTAATAAAACACAACATGTCACAGTAAGCTGAAAATAAAAAGGGGTTATGTTGATTTTTAGCTAATTTAAGCTTAAATTTGAAAAGAAAAACCCTAAATGGAATATTTGTGTTGGATGAAACAGAAATTCGAAGGTTCTGTATTTAATCTATTCATGTATTTATGTTGAAAATGTCTGCTTACACAGATATTATGTAAAAAAGGGCAGTAAAACTTCAATTCTTGCACTGACCCAAAAGTCAATCAAAGAATGATGTATAAAAATGGTTTCTAGAGAACTCTCAGAGGATAAATCAGTGAGCAACATTGTTACTTAGTTCCTTATATTTCCTTGTAGAGATCTATGTATCCAGTTGTTTGATCCAAATATATTAGATCTAGTAGGAAAAAGTTAATTGAAGCTGTCTGAAATCTTCAGTTCTATTGTTTTTAATATTCCTGTTCACCTAAATTGTCAAATGACGAAACTATGCATACTTATTTGTGTCCAGATATTCGTTCCAAAAGTTAAAGGTCTTTAGCATGGGTCTTGTGAAGACAGATTTAAATGATTCAATTTAAAAAGAAATATCAGCTGCAATGTCAGATGACATAGATGATCAAGAAACAATGCTTAAAGTTCCGATTTAAAAATTTGCTTCACCTCTTTCCAAGCCCTCTGAATCGCTCTCCACAGTTTTTCTCTATTTCTGGGAACCATATTCGATGAACGAATTTTATCCACTATTAAGGTTCACACATTTTCCACAGGATTTTGGTCTGAGCTATGTGAAGGGTACTCCAACACGTCTTCTAGCATAAATGGGACAAATATCCTGCTGAAAGACTGAACTATACTAGTCAGTCTTCCTGACCAATCGCGCTAATCTAAGCCCATACGTTTATCGAGAACTTCCCATTGATGTCTAGTTTGTGTGTATATCTTTAATTCCTTAGTCTATGCACAAGTGTCGCTATTTACTCTGACAGTCAGGCAGCACTTAAGGGTCATATTTATAGTCCGTGCTTGAGGTTTTGTCGATGCTTGAGCACGCGATTTTGACATAAATGTCATTACAAATCTGTCAGAATCGCGTGCTCAAGCATCGCCACAACCTCAAGCACGGACTATAAATATGACCCTTAAAGCGATTAGTTCTGCAAGTGCTGATTCAAAGCTGGTTTGGGAGAGCCCTAAATGAGGTGGACATCCAAAGGAAATTTTTTTTTGCCTCGGCCCTCCACCACACTGGCCTGAAGGGAAACGAGGCGGCTCATGAGCCCCCTCCCCTCCGCTTTCCCCCTGGCCAGACGGCGTTTGTCAAAGCCTTTCATAAGAGCTGGCCCTTCCTTCGGCATCACCAAATCGCAAATTAAAAAGTCCATCTACGAATGGACATATAACAGGTCCAAGGAATGGTGGAAAAGATCACCAGGACAAAAGACAGGCAAAAGAGTTCCTAAGGGAACAAAGACCTGAGTTTACTGAAGACCTACAAAGTAAAGACGGGAAGACTGTGAAAGTGATAGTAGGTCTGTTGACCGGTCATTGCAGATTGAATACGTATATGTTTAATATCGGCCTGGCAGGTGATGCTTTCTGCAGATTCTGTTAAGAGGAAGAAGAAACCCTAGTTCATGTTTTGTACCACTGCGATGGCCTAGCGAGGACAAGGTTTTTAGCAGTGGGCCTAGAAATGATAGACCTAATTAAGAAGGCAAAATTAGAGAGCGTCCTATAGAATAAAAAGGGATCACAATAGACCTGCCAAGGTCGCGGTGAAACAGATTCGCATGGCCACCCCATTCCTAATCTAATCTCATCTAGTCTATACACACCGATTCTGTCATCATAACAAGACTTGAAGGCTTTTTTATCAGAAAAAACAGCTCTGTTCTAAAAGTTGGAGTCTTTAATCAAATGTTCAAGTGCAAACATAAACCTGTTTTTTTCATTGCTTCTGTTAAAAGATTTTCTTGCAGCTCCTCTGCTAGAGAAGCCGTCTGGGCATATGTTTCTTGGGGCAACTCTCATTGAACCTCTTTTTTATTTTGAAAATGCAACTGTTTGCATTTAGGTTTACCCTCCTCATGTCTCAACCTTCTTCTAGTTTGCTGGTGGCTAGAATTTTTTTAGCTTCTGTTAGATTTCTCGGCATTTTTAAGTTTACAAATCGATATTGACGTAAAATTGAAACAATTATTGACAAAATTGAAATGTTAATAACACTATAAAAGTGACAAACAATTTACAACAGACAAGTCCTGGAGTTTCCAAATAGATGGCCATCAGTTTCATCCATTTTTAAATAAAAAAACCAAAATTTGTTGTTACCTTCAGTTAATATACCAATTTATACAACAATACATTCAATTTTTAGACCAAACACTCATGAATCTTGTACAAATAAAGCAGTTAGTTACCTCTTGTAAAATAAAATAAATGAAAAACGCTCAAGGAAGTTGCTGACAAATAATACAACTTTCCTCACAATAACTCACGTACGCTACGCTTACGTCCGTATTCTTCTTGTGTACCTGCAAACAAATTACAGTCTTTCTCAACTTGTTGGTCCGAGATCTCTCATCTCCCAGCTTCGTTACTGTGAGCGCTCCGTCCCAACTTATTTATTTTATATAGGTAAAAACTTCACTTTCTCTCTCTAGGTTAGATAAAAGTATTGTCCACAGGCATAGTTCATATTTCAAACAGGTTCTCACCGCTTCTATACGGCGTAATGCTCTTTTCTGACTCCCCCCCCCCCCCGTAGTTCCTGGAACATGTGAGCTGGAAAATCTGCGGAACGAATGATGCAGGTAATTTAATTTTAAACTGACAAGGGAACAAAAAAAACATGTAAAGGGAACAAGCAAAATCCGAGTGCGTAGGCGAACATTATTGCGTTACCGGCCTCCGTGTGTATGTAATTTGTTAGAGGTGAGTTGGAGATTTCCTCCTTGGAATGTTTTGATTTCTTTTTTTTTATTTTGTCTTCATAAATTTATAATGTAGAGAAGAACCATTTTTTCGTTGTGTTATGTTTCTCTGTCTACTCCCATTGGATTAGATTCAAAATAAAGACTATGAATCACACAATTTTCTTTAAATGCATTTTATTAAATAATATTTTATAGCTAATGCATTTTATCGTAATTAATTTAGATATCAACCATAGACCACAACAACTACCATAACTAAATGATAGCAATGTAAGTATGTACATACTTAACAATTTGAAATATTTCGTCTAAATTATTGTCGAGATAAGATAATGAAATGCTTTTAAGCAACACTGCACCCAATAATAACGATAATAGCATACATAGCTAAAAAGGAGAAAAACGTCTCCGCATTATCTTAATAGTTTATTGAACCGGTACGGACCCTCAAAGAAGCTGTTTCGTAAGAGACCGCGATAATGTGCGACTACCAAATTAGTAGTGGGCGATAAAGTCGCTACTTTATCAATGGTGAACGTTTTAGGGATCCCCATGTTCTCAGACGGAAGTTAATTTCCCGTGTTCTCTTACATTTACAGCTGAATAGTTACCGCATCCGTACGTTTAAGCACAATAAATGTCACTTTCAGCGGGTTATCTGCTCCGGATTCTACTTGAAATGTTGGAATTGCGTTTAATAGAATACGTTGGTGAAATTTCACAAATCAAGGTGAAATGTCTGCGTCTTAGAACTTCTGTCATGGTTTCATGAATGTTAAATATTTCTGCCTGTCTGAGAATTTTACTATTTCGACAGGTAATGCCACGTTTACAAATTAGTCTTTTAAAAATAATGATGCACCTAAGTAGCCGCCATAATAGAATAATTGAGTGGCTTTGTCGTCTAAAACTAAACATTTAGGTGAATGTCATGGCAATAAATTCATTAAGTAATTGGAGTAAAGTTGGTAATCTCTAACTTAAGATAAGTTGGTTTGAGAACGCATAGCGTTTTCCAATCTTCAACGCAGTGCTGCCACTCAGATACTGAACTTGTCTTCAATAAGTCGGCCTTCTTATTATCTCTTAGTGTCACAAAAAATGTGCTTGGAAAAGAAAAGGTCAAAAGAACTCAAACTTGATGAACGAGGAATCACCGAGAGATTTTACTTGCTAGCTGTGTGGCTACAACACCAAGGTGTTCTTGATGTTTTTGATGATTTTTACTTTAGTACTTAATTAAACAAGTGTGGCTGGAGCAGTGAAACAACGGTGAATAGTCAATATCTATGAATAATACAAATGATTGGCGAACTTTATTCCATAGCACATGAATGACATAAAAAACGATTACGATAAAAACAGAGGCTAAACGATTATTAAAATTTTTTGATCTGTAACACATTTTAAGAACGAACATAGATAAAAAGGTAAATAAATAGAATAAAATACGCGAGACTAAAATTTAAAGAATAAACATACCTATGTATGTACATTACCGCGGTTAAACAGTCGTGAGAAGAATTCTAGCCAGAATTGGAGATAAATCAAAATTCGACAGCGACGATTATATCTCGGAGGAAGCGAAGAGAAAAAGAGTACAGGATTAGAAAGAAATAATTAGGAGTAGAAAAAGGCAATTAAGACACTGCCAAAGGGGACAAAAAGTAAACGACGGTAAAATGGATAATCTTACAGCTATGATGCAAAAGATAATGAAGGTTATAAAAGAAATGAAACAAGACCAGATGGTATATAAACAAAAGCTAAAACAACTAAAAAGAGATTAGCTGATAAAACGAAAACACAAAATGATAAAAGAAAAGATAAAAAAACTGGAAGAAAGTGTAAGGTGAATGAAAAAAGATAGAGTCAAACATAACACTGCATGACAGGAATCGAAATAAATATTACCAAGAAAACAATGAAAAAAGCTCAAAAAAATCGGAAAGGATGACAAGAAGAAGTGGAAAAATATACAAAATAAGTTTTTATTTGAAATACCACACGATAGCTCATTCCATTTAAAATTTTTGTCTGGATTTTAGCGAAAGCACAGTTGTACACGTAATAAATGTTATTTGTATACAGAGTGACGCATCGCAAACGAAACAGATGAATTATGACTGAATGCCGAAAGACGTCAAATTTATTTTGTAGGGGGACACATGCGTGTTATAAATTTAATCTCTTAACAGGGGGTATCCCTTTCCTTATTATGATAGAGAACTGGGATTGAGTGATACCTCATTTGAAAGGCAATTAAATTCGTTTTACAACGACACCATACTTGCTAGACTTCACTCAAACTGTAGACAATAATTTGACGAACATTGAAACAAGAGATTATGAAGAAGCTCAAGCAAATCGGAGAAAATCAGAAGATGAAGTGGAAAATAACGAAACTAGAAAATGAAAATACAGCGCTGATGACACATGCAAAGAAAAAGGAAATGAGGGAGAGGATGAATAGAAAAAAATGAGGGAAACGACGACCAGGAAGAAGAAGAGAATGAAGAACTAGGAAACTAAACACAATAATAATCAAAATGGGAATATGGAAAGTATTTTAGAAAAGGCGAAAGAGTTAAAAAACCTAGAAATATATAGAAATCGGGGAAACAAAAAACTTATATAATAAGGTTGTTGGAAAACACATAATGGATAGTGGCTGTATTGCTCGGATATAAGAGAGCAAAAACAATCAAGGGAAGGAATTGCATTAATAATTAGACTAAACAGGTTTAAAGATATAATATACAAAGAGTTAACCAATTGATTTGGACATTACTGGTAGCATATAACAAAAACTAGGACGTGAGAAAAAACAACAGAAACAAATTTGTACGTAATGGGGTTTGGAACAAGAATAGAGGTACACAAGTATATACATATATGTATAGAGAAAGTGAAGAAGAAAGGAGACAAAATATGCCTAGAAAACACTTTAACTATAGCAAATACCAGATTCAAACATAAGGACATATCCGAATACACAAGAGTCTCCGAGAATAGGAACGAAAAATCAGTTATCCATTACTTTCTAGTAAGTAGAAACAGATGGAAAGGAGTTAAAGATGGCCAAACTGAAAGAGAAGCACAAATAGAATGTGACTATGATTTAGTGATAAAGCAAGTAAAAACAAATGAAGGAATAATAAACAAAATGAAGTAGAAAAACTATCAAAAAGAACGCTAAGAGAAGTTAGAGAATAAGATGAAAGAGTAGAAAAATAGGATGACGAGATACAAGCAAAAGTAAAAAGCAAAAAAGAGAAATGGAAAAAGTGCTTAAATACAAGAAAAGGTGAGAATTATGAAGAATACAAACAAAATAGAAGAGAGGTGAAAATGGAAACTAAAGAGATAAAAAGTCTAAAAATTTAGACATAAAATGGGAAAGAACAGAAAGCAGAGGAAAATCAAAAACTATTCTGTGGGATATTAAAGCAGCCTAGGCAAAAGAACCAGCACAAAATGCAAAATATGCAGCATAATAACAAATAAGGAAAAAATAATAATGAAGAAGCAACTGATACTTAGGATATAGAAAACATACATATTAGACGAAGAAATAAAGCATAGAATAAAAACAATCACCCCGAAAATAATAAAATACCTGGCAATATAAATAAATCGACAGAAATAAGATACTTAACATCATGAAGATAAAATTCCTAGGAAAGAAAAGAAGTGTCAAAAATGGTAAAAATAGAAATAAGTAAAAAGTGATGAAAGATAGAAATCCAGAATCGACACAATGAAAATTAGATAAAATTGTGGAAAAGTGTTTAAATCGCGAGTGCCGAAGAGGAGTAGGAGGGGAAGATCAAGAATAAGACTGATAGAATCAAAGAAGAAGCAGAGAAGAAAGGGTAGGACTTAGTAGGGAAATAAGTTTTATTTTTGCCGAAGACAAAATTGACAACTTTACGTTAAAATAATTAAACATTTTATTTATCTCTCCTTTATCAATTAACAATATTGTTTTAGAATTAATTTTAATCAATTGATAGATATTATATAGAATAAAAAATGTATTCTCGTTTGATTCGAATGCATTTAATATCTCAATTGTTTAATGTTTCAGCTTGTAAATTTTGACAGCTTACATTAAGCGTTGATGGTTTAAATAGCTGTTTATGCTGATTGGAAAGTAAGTAATACAATTTAAAAGCGCTGCAAGGAATTACGTGTTTTTAAGATGTAAGCCAGTTGTAGCCTTTTCATTGCTCACTAAAAACAAACTCTATCTCCAGAATATTATTGTTACTATGCTCCTGAGTTAATCGAGAGAGGTAGAGTACCTTTTTACAGGTAATTGATTTGAAATTTACAATTGTTTATTTAACGTTCACTTGTTACACGTTTATTTTCATTTTGCTATTGAGCTTCTCACCAAAGTACATCGTTTAAATTGTGAGTCATTGTTTTTATTACTGTTGTATGTTTTACATCTTCCTTTGTAATTGTCAGGTGCGCGTTGATAGATTTATATTTATGTTATTCCTATAAAAATACCGTATTCTAACAGAAAACAATTTCAAAGCGAATATTTCTCTGAGGAAAACCGTGAAACGAAATAGATATAGCTTTCTATATTAATATTCCATTACAAGATGGAATATTTTACCATTGAATGAATAAAACAATGGGTAGCCCTTTTCGTCGGTTATAATTTGCGAAAAGGACAGTATTCTGAGCGGACTGATTTGAATTTGTTACGATAATATTGTGAAACTGTAACGAAGGCAATTTACGGCGACGTATTTTGTGCTGTGATAAATTTATCCAATTTTGCAAGATATTACAGACGCCAAATACTTTTCAATTATCAAATAGATTGTATGTATAATAAAAGCGAAATCTGGTGGAATTGTGTTTGTTCTTATTTCACTTTTAAATGTGTATAAATGTGTTAGGGAATTCAATATAATCTACGCAATAGTTTCAAATTTGTTAATGTTTCTTCCCACGTTTGTATTAACGTTTAAATTAATTATTAAATTAAAGGAATGAACATGGTTGAATTAATTTGTAAATCGGTGCAAACAATAAATACTGGCCTTGCAGATTACAGTTTTTCAGGAGCACTCCCATCCTTTCCAATGATTCCAACGCTCTTGATTCAGACTCCTCTTTTTCCATTTTGATTTCCATATTCTGCATTAATTTCTTACTTGGCCTTCGTCGTAAATTTCTCTTTGTTGGAGTCTTCAGTACCATATTCTCAAAGGTATCCTTTTTCTTTCTCCAATCGGCGCAAATGTCCATCCCATTTTAACTGCATCTATAATACTATCCTCTGCTTCCATTTTTTCTCTAAAGTTCTTGTTTCTAACACGATCTAAGAAGGTTAAACCGCAGCATCTTCTTCATTATGTCATTTCTGTTGAGCATCACTCTTGTGACATATTTTTGCTTAGAACCCACACCTCCAACTCGTATGTGATTATTGGTTCTATCTCAGTTTTATAGATGTTTCGTTTTGTTCTTTGTTCACCTTCTTCATGATATCCTTGTCACCTTTCCCGTCTACGCTTAATGTGATTCCGAGATATTCGTATTGATTTTTATTTTTCCATTTTCTAATTGTATGTCCTGTCCTTCACCTCCAATAACCATGTACTGCGTCTTGTCTCTAGTTACGTCCAATCCCCATTTGTGATATTTTTCTATTAATTTATTTAACATGTATGCCATATTATATTGGGGCGGGAAGAGGAGAGGGAGGGAAGGAGTGACATATCCATCTGTATTCCCATTGGACTATATTTTTTACGCACTGTTTTAAAACTATGTATAGATAGATCTTAAATAATATAGAAGAGATGCAACAAACTTGTTGGACATCTTTTTCTGACTTTGACGACTACCTGGCTCCCTCTGTTTGTTCATTGCGGTCCATATTTTTTTCAGAGAGACTGAGTCAATTGCCTTTTGAAGGTCATTTAATTCAACAATCCGCTTTGCTCTTCTATTTCTTCAGCTTCCTAATCTCTCCTCTTCTTTACAAATGAGGTATGCTTATTTCTCTATAGTTTGCGCATTCATTTCTACTTCCCTTCTTATAAATCGAATTTATGTAGGAACGTTTCCAGTCCAAGGGGATTGTTTCTCCAAAGAGGCATTTGTTGAATATTTTACATACAATATCTTTTGCTGGGTCGTGTTTAATTAACTCGATAAAGATATCACTTGGTCCTGAAGCTTTGTTATTTTTTTATTTTCTGCAGTGCTCTCTTTACTTCATCCAACGTAATTTGTTCAATCGCATGATTTCTTGCGCTTTTAAGCGGTGTGTGATCTTCTGTTAACAAGCTACTGTAATAGTCTTCCTTCTGTATCGGATTTATTTTCCATTTTGAACCACCTACCATTAAGCTAATTTGTGGGCATTTGTTCAAACATTGACTACTACAATATAATATCGAAGTCCAACTTAAATCAGTTAGAGATCCTACAAAATAAAACTTTAAGGATGTTGTGCAATGCACCCTACTTCATCAGCAACGTAGAGATTTACAAACCGCAAGCATTCAAGACTACCTGAAGATTACTGCAAAAACAACCTTGGAAAGAGCAAGACAAACTACAAATCCCCTGCTTCTGGGTGTCCTAGAGCCCCAAGACCAACCACCAAGTTGTTCAATAGCTAATTATCCGAGTAGACATTTCTTAAGCATCGAAGCATAATAAACCGATCCACATGATGAATTTTCTAATAACCTTCACCATTCCGTCCCCCACCAAAACCTCAGCAAACACTCCGGTTTGCTCAGACGCTGATTTTCTTGAACGATCACTGGTACAAAACCCCTCAGCGAAGAAGAGCCTGACACTTGATGTGTAGGGTCTAAAGGATTGTAAATCCGACTCAGGAGCACAATATAACTAAAAATAAATAGTAAGGGCTTATTTTTATTTGATTTTGTTCGTTTGAATATCGTCAATTATGCCAAAATGTAACTCAGATAAATTCAACTTTCAATTTCAATTTTTTTTGTTGCCAAACTGAAAATGAAGAGGATTTTAACGCGACATTAGTTTCGAGTCTATCTTATAAAGGCTTCCAGCAATGAAAAAGTGTTGGTAATAAATAATCCCATACTAAAAGATGACCAATTAGAACAAATTAAAACACAGAACAAAAAAAATCTTCGGTCGCCAAAACATTAACACAACTATAGAAGTGAATCGTGGAATAGAAACAATACTTCCCTTATTATTTGTTAGGATTGTATACACATTAATATTGTGACTTTAAATCGAAATCCATCTAAATTACGTGAAACCAATAAAATCTCGAATTGATTCAAAGTTTAGAGCCAACTCAAACAATGAATTCTCTTAACTTGTTAAATCGCTGTAATTACATCGTAAGAAGCGATACAAAGAAGACCAATGAATCTATGTGACCAATTTCACAGTAGATTAACGTGACATTGACATAAACACGTCTTGTGTAAGTTTATAGCTTGAAGGCAAGCTATAAATTTGTTTAATACTTTCTTTTTTTGCCAGTAATGTTCATTTTTCAAATAGAAGCTATATTTATTCGAGGTTACAGTACAATCTGTTTAAAAAAGAAACCTTTTTTAATCTTATAATTCAACCGTGCACTATTTTATAATTGCACGATCATCTAATAGCTTGTTAAAGTCGCTTACAATAATAGATCTTATGATAACTGGATGGGTATAGTTAGATGTAGTAAATACGATATCTCCGAGAATGTAGTAGAGCTGCGTTCTCAAGCTGCTACATCATTTAATTCTAAGCTTTATTATTTACAACGCCCATTGTATGGGTATTCTACGTATTTATTTATTGTTATGGCTTAGTTATTGTGATATAGTTGCGTTAGAATCTCTTGTGACTAAGGAATCAGGTTATCGTGTTAATGCTAGAAAACTCATTTAAGTAGTAATGTAAGTATTCGTCCCGGTTTAAGGCCTCATTAAAGAGCTACATATAATGTTAAAGACCACAGTAATTATATTTATGCGAATTCTTCGGCTATTTTTGATGAAATTTTAATTTTGAGTGTTATATTTCCACTTGTAGGTCAGTACAACAAGAATCAATTAAAAAAATTTAAAAACAATTATTAAAACCAGCATAGTATTGTGAATCAGAAATATTTATTTAAATCTTAAAAATTTCTTTTATTATAGTCTAAAAATAATATCAACTAAATGACTACCCTTAGTTCTCCAACATACGTTAATACAGTAATGAGCACTTTTAACTTGAAAAGTCGGACACAGTTAAATCAGGGGATCTTGAGATACTCCGGAAACATTTTTTTCAAAATAGCCAGTGTTTCACGAACTGTGTGCACCGTGGCACTATCCTGCTGATTCCACATATTCGCCAGCTTAAGTTCTTATATTTTTGGAGCCAAGAAATGTTGCAACATCATTTCATAACGATCACCATTTACGGTAGTTGTTCTTCCTTGATTGTCTTCAAAAAATATAAGGCCCAATTATGTTTCCGGCACTAACGCCACACCAAACTAATTTTTTGATCATGTAGCGATTGTTAGTGAATAATTTATGAGCTCTCATTACCCCAGGATTGGTGATTTTGCTTATTAACAGCTCCATTCTCGTCAGGAGATGGCTAACTGCCTAGGTCGTTTTCTTGTTGAAGTTCTTGGTCTTCCCAACACGTTATCATTAGATTATCCGTATATCATTGTGTTTTTTGTGAAGCTGCAAAACTTCTGGTCAACCACTAAGCCAAAAACATGAAAAAAAAAATAGTCAAGAAGTCAAATCTTTGAAGCCTTTTTTTAAATGAATTATATAACAGAAAACTTCTTTTTAACATAATAAATAAAAAAAACTCTATATATCTTGTGAGGCCACTAGTAGACTCCCAATACCAAAAATAAAAAAGCTATAGAGTCCAAGATTGCAGTTCTTACACAAGTACGACCTTTAGAAATTGGGCCTAAGATCTTCTGTTTTTCCTTGCTGGCACATGAACTGTTTAATTTGATGATATACATATTTTAAAGTGCTTAAAAAATTGTTGGAAGTTAATGTGATTGCAATCATTTTCTATATATATATATTTTTTTCATCAAAGGACCATTTAATCGTAGCATTCTCATTAGACTATTTTCTATTCGCGTCTCCATCGCTTCCATCTACTGAAAAAATGAGATAAGAAAATAAAAATTTGTTTAGTTTTAAAAAATTGCTTTAAATGAAAAGACTGGAAGCAACAATCTTGTTGTAACTGGTTGGATAAGTTGTTTTTCTGGCGATGATTCGGTGGATACAACACCGTACGGTATTCAAGCAGCTCTTCTGTGAACAAATCAGATGTTATCCATGCTTTACTATTTCATCTGTACTTGGTTAGTTGCAGTGCCTTCTTAAGCTGTATTTCTTGTTTGACCATCTGTGCAACTCTCGCTGTGTAGTTTTTGTGTGTGTATAATTGTGTTCAAATGGCCTTGTGACAGCATTATATCGCCAACAGCAAATGGTAGGTCGCTCGGAATTCAATTCTCCGAGAAAAATATCACTGTCCTTCCGGAGAATTGAAAGCCGGCTCCTATCGTTCGGCCACAACGATAGTTAGCCGCTTAACCGCTGCGGCTATCGACTCGTTTCAATAACAAATAATCTCTTTTCTGTTGTTTGTAGCCATCAAAACAGTAATTCTCAGTTTAGGCTGCAAATATCGTTAGTGTCGTATTTTTTGCGAAAATCAACCTAGGCAGTAGTAAACCAGTCATCGACAGTAAGTATGTGTATACCTAAAGGAACATGAACCGCTTTGAACGGGTCGATGGCCGTAGTGGCTAGGCGGCCGACTATCGTTGTGGGAGGACGATGAGGTTCTACTCTGGAGGGTCGGTGACATTTTTTCAGAGAGTTTAATCCCGGATCGACTTGCCATTCGCTGTTGGGAGCAAAGTGATTAACAGCGCGGCATCATAAGATGCTGTCACAAAGCCGTTTAAACACAACTTACACACGCAAAACTACAGCGCGAGAGTTGCAGTGATAGCCAGACAAGCGATACAGCTTATGGAGTCACTGCAACTAAGCACCCACCACACATTAAAAAAAACCTGCCTTATCTTTTTCCTAAGCTGATTTGTTTAATCTTTTGCCTTTTATATTAATTTTATAATACAACGATAAAATCGCTTCTTTTTTGTTCCAGTTTATGGAAATAGTAGATAGATTATTTAATAGTAGATTTCACGACAAATTTAACGTCATAACGCCACTTTAAATATTCGGTGGTTTGACCAATATAGTATTCAGTCTAATTTATAGACGACATTATGGTTGATATGTAATTTAAGTTGCAATGCAATGCAAGATCAAAAAATAATAATCAGGTATTAAACATAGTATCAGCATTTTACGCAAAGTGCGTTAATAGTGCTCTAGTTTTCCGGTAAGATTGATAAAATCTGTAACAAGTATGCACCTACAAATCATTTCTTTTCTAATCCCAAGCTAATTGTCATCTAGATGACGAGAAACTATATTGCTATTCATCACGCAACGGCAATTAGCGGTGCTATCTGATCCCACCGAACAACTCAACCATTGCAATAATAGACGAGCTTGTTACTCGCAAAAATCATCACAAATAATACCGATGCCTTATTTTGTTTTGTAAAAGGCGTGCAGTGAGGAATACAGCGAATCATCGTTGGTTCGCCGTTATTATTTAATTTTTTCAATCGTATAATACTGGCACCATTATATTACTTCTTTTTTTTTTCATTAAGCATGGGTACCGCGACTCGACGTTTCATTTCTTTTTAAACGAGAGCGCGTTAGATATGAGAGAAGGATATTGCGGTGATTCCAGGTCTCTGCGCTTCTAGTTTGAGAATGCGGTATTACTCGCCTAGTTCCGCAACATCGACTGGAAACTTCCGTTAAAATTGACAAATAGCAGCTGGGTGATGTGATAACGTATAGGTCACAGTTGGCGTTACTGTTACTTGAACCTGACATTTCGAGCTAAATTTGGGTACAATGAGTTTGATTTTATTTTATGAAAATATAACCGTGGTCGTACGGTGGTTTGTTATAGCAATATTGAACATTGCTGATTTTATTTAATTTCCCAAAAGTATTTGTCAGGATTGCTTTTGTTTTCTGGTAATCGAGAATGTTACAGGTAACCCTCCTATAACACTGTAGATAGGTTTCTGTAAAATGTCATGTTGTGTGAAACCATGTTATAACCAGATTTACATCGCCACCAGTCGATCTAACAAGTTCTAATATGCCATCAATTTCATTTTCTGACGATTCAAGCTCGTTTTCTATTTCTACCGACAATTGCCAAACCTTTCTCCAACATGCATTTAATGTTGATATTTTTAATTCCTTCAACAACAAGGATATTATCTGGATATTGAAAATTGCTTCCAGGCGTCCATTACACAAATTAGCTTGAATTCAGTTATGTCCACAATCGATTGTAACGATCTTCTGATATAGTATTTCTTAAAGGTATAAATAATAGCTTGATCCAATGGTTGACGCAAAGAAGCAATGTTTGGTGGGATGACTTATATCTTTTGAATGACTTGCAGCATAACCTAATAGGAACTGTGCCTTGAAAACCAAATACTTCTTCTTCTTTAAACAGCTTTCAAATTTTGGCACAAAATAGTTTAAAAACCATTCTCTAAATAATTCTTCTCAAATTGCACAAGCTTTTAAATTTGCTCTCCTAAAGTCCCGGCAGGTTCAAAGGTCTTCTGCTTCGCCAAGGCTGGATTTACGTGTTCTTTAGCCTATCATTCCTCTCCTAGGTGGTTACTGCATGGCCACAGACTACTCAATCAGAGGTTTCAGGTGCGTCAAGTGTGGGGCTTTACCATGGCGACTATCGAACGTCCGTCTCCAGGATACGAATAATGGGGACACGAGCCGGTGGTCTCTCAGGATATAACTCTCCTCAGATGCAGAAACAAAGGGTTCTCCGACCGAATAACTTTTTCTAGCGTGCTTCTGGCCAGGGCCATCGCATGTTCGCGTAGACTTGGAATCGCGAGGTCTTTGTGGAGTTGATTGTTACTCACATATCAGGGTGCAACAAGAATAATGCGCGGCATCCTGTTTTGTAGAATGTTTAATCTATCTTTTATTTTTTTTATTTATCTACGATTTAGCGGTACTGGAGCAGGTCATGGCTCTATACTTCAGAATCGGCCTGACAAACATGGTGTAAATGTCTACTAAGGGAACTCAACTGAGGGAGTTCAAACTACGAGAGCTCTTCCGGCAAATGAGGAAAGCCAGAACCCACCTCGCCTTTAAAAATTTTAAGGCAAAGGATTTCTGTTTGTTCTAAGGCTGAACATATTGTCTTTTAGCCTTCTAAGCTCTTTGAACGCGACTTTGCACCTAACCGCCCGGATTCGATTTTTATCACGAAAATTATATTATCTGAAAGTGGACGGCCAAGTCGCGACTGAAAATTAGTTCCTCATCTTCAGGATCCTGCGCGTCAGGACACGAGGTGGCGGCCTGTCGGGATCTAACTCACCCAAGTGCCGGATCAACGGATTATCCGACCTAGAGGCTCTCGGAAGAGTTTTCCTGGCCAGCGCCAGCGCATGCTCGCACAGAAGAAGTAGCCACACCGAGTCAAACGCATAGGCGAAATCAAGGAACACAGCGCCTGTGGAATGCCTCAGCTCCAAATTGCTCATCGGGTAAAAGATTACCCTCGATGATAAATTAACGCAATCTTGCTCAGATAACTGACTCTGCAATTTTCGATAAGTTCAAGAGGAGACTTATCGGCCTATAACTTGATGTAAAAGAAGCGCTCTTGCCTCGCTTACGGAGCATGACGATAATCGCGTGCTTTCAGATGTTAGGAAAGGTTCGATGACACTCACATGGCACTCAGAATCCGCACCACTTTAGGACAGTATTGGGCTATGCTACTAATTTTAGCACCTCCTCCTTTTCGACCGAAGGAAGTAGATCGGCATGAATACTGGCGATATCCTCTAGGAAAAGTTCAACCTCACGATGTCGAGGACCGTATTGAGGTTGTCCCTCGCCACCATAAAAATTTGGAGGCGAGTATCGTAAAATGATGACGGAAAGTCCACCTTGTGTCTAGAACTACTCCAAGATATTTCACCTGGGGACTACAAGCCAACCTTTGTCACTCAACGTTGATTTTCGAGTCCATTCGCAAAAGTTCGTTTATTGACCTCCGCAACCTTCTGTAGACCAGGCTGTCGTTCCTGGACCTTGTGTATACGACACTATCATGCGCGTATACAGCCATAGTGGTGTGGTAAGAGGGTTGGGTATACCACAGGTGAACAGAATAAATAGCTCAAGGCCTAAATGTGACTCTTGAGGAACGCTGGGTTGAATACTCGCCGAATTGCCCCATGTGGAATATCTTGCCGGACAGGATAGATCTCATGACACTTATGATGGACAGATGCCAATTTTGTACCTCAAACCGTCATGCCACACCGAATCGAACGCCTGGGCGAAGTCAATAGATTCACCTTCAAAGAACCAATGCTCCTGTTTTTTGAAAAATGTTCAAGTTTGTGTCCGTCTGATTTGCTGTAACAAACATTTACTATTCTAGTCCATATGACGGATACTTCAAGTTTTATTGACGATTGCAGCGAATCCATTTTTGTCTATGGAATGAAAAAAAATCTACTACAAAAATAATTCGGTACTTGTTGACGCACTATCTATTACGTATTTAATAAGTATCAAAGTTTCTTCAAAGTTATTTTAAGTGGCCATGAAGTATAAATTAATTTTTAAGGAAACATTTTATTTCCCCAAGCATCAAGTTTACATAATAGTCAAATTAATTTAATGCAATAATGAGAAACTATTATTTTTTATCCGAAAAACATTTTGCTGTTGTATGAAATTAATTGACCTTAGCGTTATAAAAAAATGTTTAGAGATTTTAGTTTGAGAAAGTTTATAGCCGTGGTAATGTTAACGTATAAAACGAAGTATATTTAAATTGAATTGCCGAATTTTGTCCTTCTATGTAACTAGAAATACGTAATAGTTGTTTATTTAATTCAAAATTTTTTTTTGAATAATAACGATTAATTTAAATTGTCCACGTCATACCAATGACATTTTCAATTTAAGCGAAAAATATTGTTTACAATAAATTTAATACAGGATTAATGTATATTATTAAGCTTTGCTTTCTTCAGCACTAGATACTTCCTAAATTTGTGGAAATACATTCGCTTCTGATCCGCCTGTTCGTCGAACCATGCAACTTCTCATTCATCACTCACAAAAACTTTACAGTGAAATACTTTCTATGAAGGGTAAGCATTTTTTTCAACGGTCATTAATGTTTGAGAAGGATCCTTTCCCTTTAACACAGCGTTTAGAATTCATACCAGCCATCGTTTGCCATTATTCACATTGAAACGGACCTTTTCATTTACTGCAAACAATTTAAGCCAGTGAGATTATGAAATTCGAGAAAGTTATATAATAACTCCCTTATCATCGAGTTCTTTATTGTGCCTTCATACTCTAATTAGCATCTCAATTCAGCGTAATAATCGCCGGACAAGTTTGATTACCATTCGTCTTATTGTTAGCGAAAATTTTAATGGGAATTATAGTATACCGACGAAATCTAATTAACCGGAAAGATTTTTCTTCGTCTTAGAGTAATTTTAAGATTCAACGCGGTGAAACCGTCTTTAATTGACTTTGCGTGTTACAAGGCAATTCTATAATTACGTTTCCGCGTACTAGAAACTTTTAAATATTCCTCTCTTAAATTTTATATGAGAAAAGTAGTTCGCTAACATTAATATTAAGATAAAAATGAAGAAATTGCTGTGTATCATCTGAGCTGAGTCATCAAGAAGAAAGGTAATACCCAATTTCAAGTTTTATTGATGCCAGCAGTGTTGGCAATTTCTTTATTTTAAATAGAATTATGTACTTTTATCCTTTTTGAAATATTATTTAACAATAGTGTTAAGTAGATCATGAAAAAAAAATATATGTAAAGGCTCCAAATTTATAACAATCAAAAATTGTGTTTTAACCACCCACCCAGTAAACTGTTATCTGATCATGAAGTTTTGTATAACAAAGTATCATCAGTTTCATGACTCTAAACCGCAAAAGACCGAAAATCATCATCTAACCATCCACCAGCTAACTTTTACCTGATCTGGAAGTCATATACGAGGGACAAGCTGAAATTATTGAGAATAAAAGACATGTTTAATATTTTATCAGATTTTATTTTAAATATGCTGAAAGTAGTTCCCTTGCAAATTGTGTTTAAGCCCAAAAAATAGTTAAAAGTCACAGACTTTTATTTTATTTTTTATGTGGTGGAGCATAATTCCCTTTTCTGAAATTCTACTAAACACTTCAGGCAAACATGTTTCAGTGTACCCACCAGCTTAGCTATAACTATCTTTTGACCATCTAGCTTAATTACATTCACTAAACCCGTACTTCTGAAGAAACCGCATATATAACCTTTTTTATAGCTCGCTGCTTTTTGATCATTGTAAGAGTTTCCTCATCTTCGTGAATCCATTCACGACTCTCTTGGCAGGTAGGAACGTCGAACCTGTCACTATTTTGGAACAAAATTGTTGCCCTCCATTATCTAAGAAATTTAAAGTTCCATGGCAAATTCTTACACGCTCTGCTTTTTGGAAGTCAGAAAGGTGATGCGGCACAAACAGGCTTACCACTTTTTTTTTATGCAAGTGATCGTCTGCAATCTTGAGTTGAGGCTCTATTATTGTATAAGTGGCTTTATTGTCCTCTTCAATAATTTTTTTAACAGTAGCAATATTTTTGTCGGTAACAGCTGTAGGAGGACGCCCTGCTCCTTTTTGATGCCAAACAGAATTCCTTTCGCAAGTTTAATGATGTCCTGGAAATATTTTGTAAGTCACTTTAAGGTCTTACAAGAAAGAATAGAAGGATAGTCGAACGATGACTTTGCTTTGTTCGTTGTCTAGAGGTATGTCACTATGAATTCTAACACATTCAGCCTTCGACTGGCTCCCAAAGTCTCTGACGACTCTTCCAGGTAGTATAGAAATGAATCTTAAATTTTTTAGTTTCAGAAAAATCAAGTTGATTATTAAAAGATGGTTGATTCCATCTTGTAACATCGTCAAACGATGGTCTAAAACAGGGATTCCCACACTAGTTTGGGCAAGAGACCCCTTTTCCAAAATGAACTGATACCTCAGACCCCCATCTCTCTCTGTGTAATCTCTTGAAATAAATTAGGTAGTAAATGAGTGTATTATCATTCAAGCTCCAACGAATTTCAAAACGCAAATGAACTTTCAACTTAAGTGCAAGCTTCTTATATATTATAGTAAAATATGATCATGATTTCGTTCGTCATAACGTGCCTGAAAGACTTGTTTTTCATCTTGTACGAATTTGTGCACGCTTATCGATTTGTTGAGATTTTAAAAGTACAACAATACTTCCTATTAAAATATTAGTCATTTTTATAATAGTACAAGTTGGTACACGTAACACAACTTATACTGTATCTTGAAAGTTTCAGATAAGAACTTGTGTTAATTGGTAGAGGTCGGTTTTTAGACCTCGTCGACACCCAAAATCAGTTTTCGTTTATGTTGACCCCAGGGAAACCGATATCGATCTCAAGGAGTCGATTTCGATCACTTTGGGAATCCCTGGTCTAAACGAATGGTGGTCAAATTTTATTTTAACAATTGATCTTGTATAAAGTACATAACTCGATAATAAGTTTAACTTTGAATAAGATAATAATTAAATAATTTTTTAATAATTTATAAGCGATATGCAGAATAGTACAGTTAGATAAAGGTTTTAATTGCTTTTTACACTCTGTTTACAATTCCCACAATTAATAAAAACATCTCGAACGAATGACATCAGTCGTGTACGTCATAATTATTATTATAAAAAAATCCTCATTTTGACCATGAAAATACCTTTCATTGCATTGCACAATATGCATAGTATATAACATACATACATATAGCATGTTTCATATACCTGTTTAGCGTGAAATAAAAATACTTGTAGATAGATATAAACATATTTCTCAATACATTTTCCTTCGAGATTATAATATAATAAAAAAATTATAGAGGTTGTTAATATTTAAATTTAAATTATTGTTTGTTATCCAAGCAGATTTTTTTCCAAATATTACAGCAAAAAATAATCGTTTCTTTTTACCATTTAAATTCTAAAAAGTGGCGTAACTCCAAGTGTTTTCTACTTTTAGATCATCATTTCAGATTTCTATATTTATATGTCTCTAGTTTTGTTGAAAATTTTGTGCCTGAAATATGTACCTTTCGATGGTACACTATGAGTTTGTATTATTATGCTAATAACAGGATTTATAGGTTTAAACAATAAAGACCTGGCCTGTTTAGGAATTCAGGCTCATGTCTTTAAAGTAAATATAATTTGTCATGTTTCAGCTTTATTACACATTCCTCTTCGGTAACGATATGTAAAGATGTCAACGCTGCACCTAAAATTCTTTATATATGTACATTTCATTCTTAACAAGCTGACGTTATACAGAATCTGATTATATTAGAGCTACAGATTTGCATATAAGTTATGTGGTGTTAAGATATTTTTTACACGATCTCCTACCCTGTAACTATATCTAGTAAGTTAGTGAAAGCTATTATTAACTAGCTGGCTATAGAAATAAATTATGAATACTACAATAACATGGTCAAAAGCGCAGTTTTCCAAGATGTATAGAAGAATGTGAAGCTGGTACTGCTTAGAAAAGCAAATAAACCGCGACAAGAACCGATTTCCTAGAGACCTAGTTATCTTTTAGATGTTGAATGCAAGTTATCCTAGCTATTACTATATAAGCTATTGAAAAGGTTAAAAGATAATGTCGTAGTGTTAAATAAAACACTATAATCATTCGATATTCGCTTGCTCATTTTGGATGATGAGAACCCATGCGTTCTCGAAACATGTGTCCCGAGTAATTAATCAAAAATTGTGGTGTTGGTGATACGAATGTTTTATCTGTAAAACACTATAAGAGTTACGAGAGTGTCGGCAAATCCTGAATGCTGCTGGCTAAGCAAAAGAACTGGTCAAAGCTACCCACGACTAAATCAAGATCAATTATAATTTTTTTTTTTTTTTTTTTTTTTTTTTTTTTTTTTTTTTTTAAATCAATATATAAATATATTTTCTCTTTTCTTTTTACAAAAAAGCACCTTTAACCCGTTTATAACAATATTTTTTTTTTTTTTTTTTTTATTTTTTCCTCCACTTACTCCACCTTCCCCAGGGCATGGAACCAACAAATTGTTGATCGCACCCCCCGAGTACCTCACGCTGAACCACCAATTGCCCCCCACCACCCAAAGGTAGCTAGGCACAAGAGGTGGGCCCCACACAAAATATGAAATACTTAACCAAAAACCAAAATGTTACAAATAATAACAGAATAATATCTGCAAAGAGAATAACTAAACAAGAGATACCAACTCTAATTAACATTTGACATACAAATTTTGCTTATGTATATAACAACCAAAACTATTTTCTATACCTAAGTTTCTATTTTGTGTATCCTACTTTACAAATTACAATCAAAGTTAATAGTTATTGTACAAAAACTACTATAAACCAAGGTATAAACTAAATGGAAAGCACGTGGGAATATAAATTATTTAACAAAATGTAAATTCAACGAGAGAAAAGAAAGTAGGGCTTCTCGATCACTCTCCAACCATTTACAATGAAAATTAATATTGTACAAAATATACCATAACCCGAACGGAAAAATTGTATTATTGTACATACTGTAACTCAACAAGAAACCCTAGGTTACTCATATTTTAGATAATCAAAGTCAATAATTATTACACACAAAGTAGTACAAAACTAAACGGAAACACGTTACAATTATATTTCCTATGCATGTATAAAAATAAAATCATCATAATATGTAATTTTATTCAAAGTAATAAATAAAATATTTCTTCGTTTCCTTCTCCTCAGCGCGATATACCCAAAATACCTGTACCTATGATAAACACCTGAAAAGCGCAATGACCTTAATAACAAAAAATGATCACAAGTGTGTTTTATATCTTCAGCAGTATTGCACATCCAGAGACATTCAGAGTGCAAAAAATAATCGAGAAGCACCAGTAACCGCTATATAAAATAGGAAATTCCCATTGTTAAATTAGAATATATATATATATATATATAAGAAACACTACCGCTAAGCTAAAAAAGCTTGTCAGCGGCAAATTCGTTCTTTATGCACAAATTGTTTTAAACAGTTACACACACGTGATATTTAAATAAGCGGCAGATAGAAGATCGCATTATTGATTTAGTCTAAGTTCCAGACTGCAACAGCCAAGCACGAATAGTCTTTTTGATATCGTTTATTGTTTTTAAATGCAACATATCATTTGGCAATTTATTCAAAATTTTTGGCAGTAATACTTTTAATTGTCTTTCGCCGTATTTGTTATTCACCCTAGGGACCAGATATTTTCCATCTGTCATTGCTCTAGTTGTTTGTACATGACTTATTATACTTAAATGTTGGCGATTAAAGTAATTATTAATCAAATAACGATAAGTAAACAGATTATGTACATGTAGAATATTGTGTTCTTGAAGAATATTATTTGTGTCTAAGTTTCTATTCAAATTTTTTATGATTCTTCTTTGTGTTGTTTTTAGTTTTTGTATGTAATTTTCAGACGCGACTCCCCATATCGTTATTCCATATGATAAGATGGACTCGACTAATGAACGATACACCATGACCAGAACCTGAGTTGGCATTAAGTCCTGCAAGTAATAGAAGCATCCCGCAAAGTAGCTGAGTTTTTTCCTAACTTCCGAAATGTGCACATCCCACAGAAACCTACTGTCAATGTAAACACCTAAATATTTTTGTGCACTAACTAATTCTACAGCACTTCGGCAATCACATTGATTAAATGTGATTGCTTAATTAATGTGATTAATTAATTAAAGCGAATTACTAGCAAAATCCTTGAGGCGTCAGTACTGGGTGCCAAAAGAATCCATTTTGCGGATGACGTAACTATAGTCGTCATTTCTAAAGACAAACCCACATTGATGGAAGTGGCTGCTACAACGGCATAAACTGCGAGCTGACATCCGATAAAACAAGCAAAAATGACTTCGTGAACTTTTAAAATCGAGGTAATAAGCGCCACACAAGGAATCACCAGTAAGTACCTGGGTGTGGGGAAAGATAAAAGAGTGAACTTTTAAATCCATGTTCAAAATACTGTGGAAATTGTGAAGAAAACTTTGTCACCAAACCATGACCAGGCTTATGCCTAATGTAGGAGGTCCAAATTCCTCCAAAATTCCATGCACGGCTTCTATATGGCAGGAAATAATCGAAAATAAAATGGTACTAAACAGACTCCTTACAATACCGAAATTGATGGTTATTGCGATCTGCAGTACAGTGAGAAGCCGTAGAAATTTCATCCATAAAACCTGAAAATGAAATAGCAAGTCAAGTGGAAGTATGGAAAATACATGAAACTGTAGAAATCTGGTCAAACTGACCTTACGGTGGCGTGAACTACTGCTTGACAGAAGCCCTATCGGGTCATGAATGCTTCAAACAGCGGAGAAATAAAACGGAAGTAAAAGCTTATCCCTACTACAGGAAAGCATACGATGTAGAACACACCATGTTTGCATGTATTAAGTGGAACAGAGTGAGAGAAGCATACAGTATCGAAGCCGACTAAATATTTAATGAAACAAGTGTGATTACAAAACTTACAATAACAGTAGAAAACTGGGTGAAAACCGGTGCAGTATTCAGGAGATCTAAGTGAGTGTTTTGAGTTATGTTCCAAAAGGATGGAGTGATATCTCACACAGCCAAACCAACAGTGATGGTTTTAACAAAAATATTCGATAAAGAAATCATTTCGATTCAAATCCAGCTTTATTTCAACTTCTGTAAAGATTGTAAAATGTCCCATTTTTTTCAATTAAAATTCTTGGGACATTTATAGGAATTATACTTCCTTCACCTGCACAATCTTATTCCCACTCTAAGCAACGATTCGCAATCGTAAATAAAATGTAGTACATAATTTTTAATAAGTCCTTGTCCGAATTCTGCAATGTATTGCAGGTTTCGTAATTGTCCCATTTCTTTCTTCTCTGATTGTACATAAGTTATGTTATTATGATGAAAATCGCTTCGATTTAATGCGGTTTTTCTTATTCATAAATAACGGAAATATATCTGGTATATTACGTAAAATTCTATGTAATATTTATTTTAGATTATACAAATTTGTTTATGTTAATTCCAGTTATTTCTATAATCTCATTTCTTGAAATAAACTTATGAAACCGTACTAAAACCACTTACAAACTACTCGCTTTATAATGTTTAATGTATTTCATGAAAAATATCATTTACTGATGTAACGAACGCTAATAAATTAACTATGTATTTTTCTCGGTTAATAAAGATAATTCTCAAAGAGTATCGTCAAAGGTTATATTGTAAGAGACTACTTTTTAACTTTAATTAATATAATTAACCTCATTTCTCCTCGTTAGTGATTTTTGTACTACTTTAATCGCGTTAATACCCAACCCACACGTTTCGTATTCGCTCCATCATCTTTGATGCGCGATGATATGGAAACAATCGAACATCGGTCCCGTATATTAGCGCGAAAATGAATTTCCACGTTCGATTTTTCTGCTTTCACTTCTCATGGTACTTAATTAAGATTGATGCCAACGCTAATATGCAGATTGATGGTACTTACGACGGTATAAGCTTCTAAATCTATAAATACGAGTAGGTATGTTATAATAATTTCGCTGTAATTTATTACTGTCTTGTGAAGTCGGTGATGCTGATATTTTTGGCGAGATGAGGTCATTTTTAGTTTTGCTCTGTTAATTCGCGACTCGAGAGTATATGAGGATGATCTGTCTCGCATGTATGATTTTTTTCTATTTCGGGAGTAACGCCGAGTTGATGGTTTATTCGGTTAATACATCGTGAAGTACAGTTATAATATTAGAATGTGGATATAATCTAGAAGTGTTGGTAATAATATTTTGTATTGTCTAGAACGATTACTAATAACCGTTTCATCAATTTTATTAAGCTGTCTCAGTTGTATGTGAACTACAGTTTGTTTTAGTTGAAGCTCTATTTATTGCCCTTAAAATGGCGTTCAAAGTTAGTTGCAGCGTTCCATTTGTTTGTTGTTATTTCAGAGTTTTGTAGAACAATGTTAAAAATTATTCGAAAAGACAATCGGAAAAAAGCATTTTTTAGATCGGCGCTCCTTTTTCTGCAACTTTGTTAGTCTACATTGTGCTTTGATAATAGCGATTGACGCCGCAAAGATTACATCAAAGCTGATATGGGACTGCGCATGTGCACTAAACGAATTAGGTGTGCACAGCAAGGTAACCCTAATTTGGGTACCGCGACACGAAGGTATTAAAGGAAATCAGAAGGCAGATGCCCTGGCCAAAGGAGGAGTGTCCGGGAAAATAGCCAAAACCATAAAGAAATGGTCGGCGGATAAATCTCTCGAATGGTGGAAAAGCTCCCCAGGACTACTAGGTAGAGGCTAAGGAATTTATCAAAGAATACATGTCTAAATACACTGATGATAATGATGATGATAGTAGGTCTACTAACAGGACATAACAGACTCAATAAGCATATGAGCAACCTTAATCTGGCGAAAACCCTATGTGCAGAAACTGTCAGACAGAAGAAGAGACCTCGGACCACATCCTGTGCCAATACGAGGGACTAGCTAGATTGAGGCTGGAGTGTATTGGCGAACCATATCCAGATATGGCCAGCAACATCCTGCAAGGCTAGAAAGCTTCATGAAGAAGGCAAAGCTAGATTAGGTGGTCTAGATAACAGGGAGACCCATAGGTCACAATGACAAGAGGCCACTTAGCCATCCCATGAATTATCTATCCATCTATCCATCTATCTAGTCTACATTGTTGACAAGTTTTGCAAATAGGTATTACAAATTAGTCGAATAAAATCATTTTTAGGTCAACCCCCCACCCAATTTAATAAACTTGATATTTTGAAAATTGTTTAACACTGTTATAAAGTTTTATTATATATTGTTCTAAAATTTTATAGAATAATATTAAAAATAAATTGAGGAAAAAAAACATTTTTAGATCAAAGCCCTTTTTCGAAATTTTGAAAATTATTATATATTATATTTTGTAAAATAATGTTAAAAATTTGTCGAAAAATGTAACTTTTGAAATGTTGGAGGTTATTCCAAGTTGTGTTGATCGAAATTTTGTAAACAAATACTACAAATTAGTAAAAAAAAAGCATTTTTAAGTATCCTTCATTTTTCTAAAATTGGATTCAGTTTGTTCTATATTACTCAATACTTTTACAGAATAATATTAAAGATTAGTCGAACAGGAAAAATCCATTTTCAGGTCCTTGTTGCGAACTTAGACAAATTCAAAATTATTCCAGGTTGTTCTACATTTGCTAGATATATTATTACAAAGATTTGCAAACTAATATTAAAAACCAGTCGAAAAAGAACGTTTGTTTTGGTCTTCTACTACAGTTCACAACATAATTGAAAACAAATGTTCTTTTTTCCTTCGCAAAAATGTAGAATAAAAATAGAACAACCTGAAATAACTGTCAAAAGATCGATTTTCAAAAAATAAAAGAGGAGGGGGTGGTAAACTATATATAGTAGAAGGGTACAATGCTCAGGACAACCAAACGTTTTTGAGTAGGTACTCAATTTTGGTGCGGAGGGGTAGAAGGAGGAGGAAGGGAGGCTAGGAAGCTGGCTTAAATAATGTTCTTTTTCAGCTGAATTGTAGACAATAATTAATTAATAATGTTATAATTACCACCATAATCGCTGATATTATTCGAGAAAGACATTAGAACTTTATAAAAGAGCTAAAACAATATTTCATATGAGAAAACATCCTCACCGCATCCCATAAAAATTACAATGCTTGACGACCACAAAGGAAATAGTTTCTTGAGCCAGGTAGAAACCGTTGCTTTTCTTTGATGGTAGTAACGGACAGTAGATGTATCACTACCATTATTCCAACACTTTAAAAGTCCCAATAAAAAGCCTTTTGTTTTCAAGTTCTGACCAGTTTTTCTTAGAGTAATGTACGCATTCCTATTGTAAAAGTGTTTGGGAATCTTGGCCTGCATACGGATACCTCATTGATGTTTAAAAATCTTGGTTTTAACTGTATAAAGCGTGCTTGATTCTCTCGTTTTGTTCCAAATGAAGTATTGCGACTATTAGGAAGTTCGACAAAATCTAGGTCATAAACTAAAGGAAATTAACTGACAACATGGAGAAAAATTATAACAAAATAAACTACATAGTAGATTTATATTGAGAGAGGATATTTAATCATTATTTCTGATACAGTAAAAGTATTTAATACTGGTAACATTGTGTGAGCCTGCATTTTAGATTTCATTCTCCGTTATATCCGCAGGAACAGCCTGATGGTTTTAAACGCAAGCACGTGGATTACAATTGTTTGTCATTTGCTGATAATACAAATTATGACCGTGCATACATGGGACATAAAAAAGAAGCTTAGCAGATGTTTCCTGTTTAAAAATAACGGTTCCTTAATTGAAGGGTGCCTTTTCATTAGATACAGTTTATTTTGGTTATGACAATATTTATTTGTTCGTCGTGTAATGAGTCCCGACGCAAGCAGCGATCTGCAGAGCTCTTAAATGGTAAACTGCACGGTAAACAGACCCCGCTTCTTGGATTCGTTCTATAGATAAACAAATTTTACCGTAAACAGACGCGGACGCGTTTCAAGAACGAATTAGCGTCGGTGCGGAAGTCGGAGGAGTCACAGTTGTGCATTTCAATTAGGCAAACTCCAGATTATGACAGTCAGGATTTTCATCCAAATAAACATAGTTGTCATAAATTTTGTCTTATGTAAGGTGCAGCAGATGGTTCAAATTTGTAGTTCTTCTTAATTACATTATAGAGCTAACTACATAAAAAAAAAACTGAGAAACATTAACTCTAAAATCGATTCAATTCTTGCCTTTATTTATGTGATGTGATATGTTCTATAAATATCTATCTTTCAAGACTGGGCTCGATGTTCAAAATAATCTCAATATGTATTGTCAATATCTACCGCATGATTACTTGATGATTTGCCAATATATTTTTATTGGATTTATAATCATAATTGTTTTTTGCGCTTAATCATACATAGGGATAGTTTATTTTTATATAAATCTTACTAGATGCTAATTAGAAGAAGCAAGATTTGATAGATACATATTAGAAATTATTGCGAAATAAATAGGAATTAGAAAATTGCAGAGGAGCCTTTATTTTGGCATTATGATCATGTAACATTAATAGTAATGTAATAATGTAATCATATATACACTGAAAGACTGGTGTTTTTAAATCAGACAGATGTAAAATAATGTAAATGTGTATTTTGTTGGTTACTTTAACTATTTTGAGAAAAATCAAAGTGCGAAATTAAGCAAAATATCTTGTTACATAATTTTTTATTATAAAACAAAATATATAATGAAGTGGGAACATTTTATAAAACAATAGGTATCATATTGTTGACGAGAAAAATTTTGATCGATTTAGTTGACTTAAATCAAGCAGACAACTATAACAGAATTTTAGCTACATCAACTAAATCTACGTTGTATATTTCTAGGTTTATAGGAAAAACTTATAGATAGTATTATCTGAATTTCCAAAAGTATGCAGGATGTTTTATTTAAAGAACAAGAGATGATGTCACTTGCTTTAAAACCGGAAACGATAGACAATATCTGGCAGTACTATTGAATAATACGAACTAGATCTAGAATTAACCTGTTTTCTTTTTCTATTTTTATCTGGAAATAGTATTTTTAGAAATTGAAAAATAAGGTTTAATTCTGAAAGTACTTGTAAGAATATAATTTCACATTCTTTTCAACACCTTTTCAAAACATTCATCCTAGAATATTATATTGAAAACATTTTCATAAAATACATACACCTCTTTTATATTAGATTTAGAAAATTCAAGGTCACTTTTTTGCATTTGAATAAATACTTACCTACATTCAATGTCTAAAATAAGCAAATAATTTGACAGTTGGTGACGCAAAAGCATGTCGTTGGAAAGACTTTCGAATAAAGAATGGAATTTTTATTAAGAGGAGAGATTTCAATTATTACGTAATACAAGATTTTTTTAAGTTTTTTTTATCCATAAGATTTCACTAGAATTCCGTGAGCATTGGAATCAAACCCTAAACGGATTAAGTCTGGCTATTAGAAAGATTCAGCCTTCTAGATTGCGTACGAGGATAGAGAAATAATGATCGAAAACCTTAAGAATTCGTAAATTATTACAGATAACTGTAAGGAATGCTCATGTATTTCGATGCAAAATTTAATTCTCCTTCAGAATATCGAAAAATAGGTCATTGTTTTTGAAAATTTTTTTTGTAAATTTCACTAGTTTCAAACTGGACTAAATGAAACTTAAATTTTGCACAGCTTCTAGATAATGCATCAATTCTAAGAACTGTAGTAAAAACGTCAACTTTATTCCATCCATAATCTCAATTGCAGAATTTTTACTTAAAAATGATGGCTATACTTAATTTTAAGCGTTATGTTCCACAAACTGTTCATATCATCATAAAAGATACACTATAGGTTTCAATTTAGCAAATTTAAATATTTCGAAAACGTTGAACCATTTTCAAATTCGTTTTTAAACAGAAATCTTTTTCCTATATTGTTTCCTTAAATAGCTTATTTTGTGATTTCAACGATATTATATAATATACTATTGAGATGTACATAGCTTAAGCATAATTAGTGCAATATATATATATTTTCTTTCAAAAAGGAAGACTTAAAAGAAAAATACAAGAAAATTAATTACATTATTTTTTTAATACAGAACCATTTTATACCACACACAATTGAATTCTTCTGTTTTAAATTAATCCAACCAATCCAAAGACTTTAAATCTGGATTTCTTGTAGACCGTCTTAAGGCTACTCTTTTTCTAATCCATTTACTCATACAAATTTTTCATTATTATAAATTGAAGCACCATATTGGTATCATCACAATCATCCTATTATTTTTACCTAAACAGTAACTATATAGTCCTACAATTTTGTTTTGAGAAATATATTATATCTTTAATCTTCATTCTTGTCGCTTCAGAGTTTGAAGTGGGCCGATGATGTTCACTGTTTTTAATGAACAGTTATTGAAAAATTATACTCATCCCTTTAAGTTACGTCTTTTAAAAATTTTAGATTCTTATAATTTCAATATTTGTTCATTACTTGCTTCACTCAATCTGTTGCCACATTTACGACATTTCAAAAGAGCCATTATGTCGAAATTTTTAATGCTGCTTAACTCTCAACACATTTTCAGCAAATTTAAATTAACAAAATTCTTTTATTTTTTCAAAATTTTCGACAGAAAAAACAGAAAATTCTTGTTTGTCTGGTAAAAATGGTTTGCCCTTGAACCCATCTAAGATTTTTTGTTATACTTATTATTATTCAAATGAAAATTAAACAACTTTTTCAGTATTTTTTATAATAAGTAACATCCCCGTAGTGCTTCACGAAATGAAAAGAGGCTATACATTAAAAATTTTTCGAAGACACAAAAATTCTCTAAAACTTCTACAGGTAGTACTGATAAAAATCACTTTGCAATACCGTTTAACTTTAAAAAATGCCAAAGAAATATTATTGCATATCGATGTTAATTTCTGGTATTTTCTGAAGTGCCGCCATCTTGGAAGTATTATTAATTATAATTATGAGGTCCAATCTTCATAACAGTCGATCTCATTCAATCACCCTATGTATAGATATAGTATTCTTCAGAAAATGCACCATCTTCCTTGATAGGTTTTATGAAGGTTTCCAGTTTTCCAGGTTTAACATGGAAGCAATACATTTTTACCTTCAATTCTTCTTTAATCTTATCTCCAATGCAGCTGTACTATTCTCATTTTTGTCGATTATAGACTAAAACTCACATTAATATATGAGATCATCTTTCACATTTTCGTTTTATAGATTTGATGTTTTTGTATAATTTCTTCATTGTTCTTCGTGTGAATAACTTGGCTGTTTTATTATAAATAGACATTTATTAAGAATACTTGTTTGGTAGTATTTAAGAGCCCTTAGTTTTTTAATCGTATGTTGTTCTTTTTTTAATACTCACACAAAGGTCTTCCAGTCATTTGGAAATTTTGCAAAATACGATCGTGCAGCATTTTCCACCTCTTCATACGATAAAAATCGATGCCCTTTCATGTGATTTTTGAGTTTTGGAAAGAGATAATGGTCACAGCGGACGAGGACGTACAGGGTGGATGTTGTAATTCCTTAAAGCCACATTCATAGATTACTACTTGAATAATTTGAGCCTTATGCATCTTGTGCTTGTCGTGTAGAAGCAAAGTTTTCTGAGCAAAATTGTGGAGTCTTTTTCGTGTATAGCCATGTTCATTTTTCTAGACATTTCCCGTTATTGTAGTCTCTTTTCGCGTCCAATAAAACTGTGGGTATGAATTTTACCACGTTTTGACCTTCTTGGGCTGTTCCAATTCTAATTACGAGGTCTCATCTAGTTTGCATCTTCAGATAAAAAAATCAAATTTGTAGTCTACATAACTTTTGTTTGGATCTAAACAATCTGGCCTCATCGGCCCAACACTTTTCCAAATCTTTGTGTAGAATTTTAAAAATGTTTCGTTTCTGTTAACAGCAAATCTTCAACTTTGCTTATGATTTCTTCAGCTCGTGCTTCTGGATGTTTTCCACGCATTGTGTTATTATGAATTAGCCGGATCGCATATTATTTTCATAACTAGGTAGATAACATAAAAAATTCTCCTCGTATATATGAAACGCAAGACTAACAAATCTTATTGATAAAAGCTCACCAGGTTTTTGATTAAGTACAATAGAATAATCTTTTAGTTAAGATAATAATGCTGATTTTAATTAAATGAATAATATTTCTGCGCAATTTCAAAGCAGCGTGATCGTTACTATGTCAAACGTTACATCAAACTGTAATAACATCCGCTAATCTAGTACTATCACACACTAACATGATTTTTTTTTGTTTCATTACAGGATGCATCTCTTCAGAACCCTCCTGTTTAAAGTGTGGCGCAAACGGATGCATGAAATGCCCCGACCTGATAATCTTTCCCGGTAGGAAGTGTGTGAACACATGCCCGCACGGTTACAGAATCACATGGAGTACCGTATCGGATGTTATGGGTAAAATGTGTGTCCATACGGGGAACTTCATCGGTCTGTCTAACGAAGCCCTCACCATACTGGTCGGCGTATCTTGCGGTGCCCTGTTCTGTGTCGTAATAATAGCTTCTGCGGTCGTTTACGTGCACCACTACAAAAAGAAGTCGATGGAACAGTCGAGCGAAGCGGGTTCCGACTTAGACGACACGCCGGAAAGACGGGACTTTTTAAAACAATTAGAAACTTTACGTCCTTATGCGGTAAACTTCTTAGACATGTTGAATGATACAAGACGGCAATTAAGGGAACAACATCTAGCGGGAGATAGTGCAGCTACCGCAGCTTACAGACCGGTTATACGAGATCTAGCGAAAATTCTACTCTTAATGAATAGACCAACTGATAGGATAGCGATGCCCGAAGACTGGGAACATCTATTCAATTGGGCGGAAAAGACGTTGAAACGTTACAAGCGGATGAGCGAGATTTCTCAACCGCAAGTCGCTCAGTTGATAAACTTCTTACAGGGTCCCGTCATCTCCAACGAACGTGATTATAATAATAGAGGTAGCACGACGATGTCTACCTTCAAGCCTGACCAAAGTTTAGGTTCTAATATGAGTTTACACGACGCAGCCATCAAGAACTTTAACGAGAATTACGATTCGACAACTTTCCATACGACGTTAAATCCACAGTGGAAGTTTGACTATAATTTGGCCGATAAGATGCCGACGTCACAATTCAGTCCGGCTGTCTGGAAGAATAGTAAAGAGTACCTGAACAATCCGTACTTCTTCGACGACGATTTCTGCCAGCTGGGATTTAGACCCCAGGACGAAATCACGACTGAACTGTGATGCCGTTAACTTTATAGTTTATAGACCAAATGAAACTAGTCATACTTTTTTTACCTTTTTTGTATTATTATTTACGTGTACTGCTAATTTTTTGTAAACGATAAGTGTACATATATTATTATTTATGTATTAAAATTTTCGAATTATACTATTTTGTATTTATTTTTCAGTTTACAAGTATTTATAAGAAAGTAGTTGTTTTTTGTTTTATGTTTTTTTAAATAAAAATAGCTTCTGTAAATCGTATCAAATATTAGCTCCACTTTTCCTGCTTGGGCACAAAAACATTAAAAAACAAAAAATCATTATAAATTATGCTGATGACAGTGTTAATAAGAGCCAAGACCTACTCGGATATAATCACGACAGGAAACATTACGAAACAATTACAAGATTGACTTACATATAACAACCCGTTCTTACGAGTTTTATCGAAAAATGCATATATACATAAGATGGTAACAATGTTATTTATGTGCTCACACATATCTACTTCCACTTCATAAATTATCTTAATAACAAAAAGGAATCTACTATTTCTGTGTAAAGTTGTTTAATGAACAGACAAGACTAAAAAGGTCAGAAAGTTATAGTGCAATCAAACGTAGGTTATATAATTTACTTTGTAACAAAACCATACGATTTGAATAAATATTATAATAGTCTATAATTATTTTATTAGCGTTTATTGACTTGTTTTCATGCCTCGAGTTTACATTGTATTGATAATTGTACTGTCGTTGAAAATAAATATTGTTGTTATTAAGTCTTTACCCTTTCAGTAACAATTAGGGGAAACTCTTATTTTGTGTCCGTTTCATATAACATTGAAAATGATGTTGAAGTTTTAAGCATCAGCTCATATGAAACAAGATCAATCACGGTCTATCATGTTGCGCAACAGGCACGATCGTATATGATTCTTTAAAACTGTGGATCTATTTGAATTCTTTAAGTTTACTTTATTTTAACATCTATATTAATATTTTACTGTTACATCAAAATCCCCTTCAAGCCGATACACCTATGATTTGTTTCCGATTCACTCATATGACTAGTGCTGCTTCAGTCTTCTAGCTTCATATGCAATCGTTACTATAATTTCTACTCATCGCATTTATTAAACCAAACAAACACTATAAAATAAACAATAAAAGTGTTATAGTGTTAATCGAACTAGACAGCAAGCAGAAATCTGAAGGCAATTTAAAGATAACTACAAGAACTAACACCTGATAGAGAAACTAATAAAGAATGATTACCCCGATAAAACAATGTTGCTTCTTACATTTAGTTTTCGTCTTTACTATACGACACGTAGTATTGCGGCGACCATAAAAAGTACGACAAGATTCAGGAAGAGAATTATACACACAGAACAGAGTGCAGTGATATTACATCGCAATATATTAATCGTAATTACCTATAATTATCTGTTTAAAATTATTATCAGAAACATATCCGAAAGAATAAAATGCCTGCTTGCACGTGACGTGGACTTCACATGTTGTATCTCTTTACATGACAAATGCCGTTAGTTTTAATAATGACCACAATTTAATATTATATTTTATAATATATTAAAAGAACGTACACAAATAAAAATATATATTTTTTCCAACAAATTAGTTGCGACAGGAAATTCTAGTATATAATTATACAGTATTGAAAAATGTATGAAATTTGAAATTGCAAAATAAAATATTACGGAAAATGACACGGAAAGACTTTGAGGTGTTATAATTCGAGTCTGTAGTACAGTGAGAGAAGAGAGTTTCCATCCAGAGTATTTAATAAAGATGCCCTTTTAAGTAAATTTAAATTACATTTTATTTGTTGTGCGGAGTTACCAGAAGAAACTAACTGAAATATCGATGAGCGCTGTCTTCGAGTTAGTTTTCGAGTTTTAGCGCAATTTTTGCCATAAGAATTACCCAACTTTATAAAATTGCTGATGAGATGATGAGATCGCCATATTTCTTTAGCTACGGCTAAGTTTGAAAACCTACCTCTTTATAACAATTTATTTTTGTTTTTTCATGCACGCGGTAGCAATTTATCTCTCGACATTTTTATTAACTGATATGTATACTTGGATAATATACAGGGTGTGGCGCGAAGAGTTTTGATTAGAAGTTTTTGGGGATGTAGTAATAGGCGAAATGTAAAATTTTATAAGATTACGCTATCGATTTTAAATATAATATTTTCATGAATGATCTACTTCCGGTACACCGGAAGTACATACCAACTCGCTTATTTTAAATAGAACATGGTCTTTTTTATTTTATTTTTCAATTCTCTATCAAATTTTGAGTAAATTTCATGTACCATGTCCTATACTAAAAATTAATAGTTTTTGAGATATTTCAATTTTTTTAAAGTTCTCTAGAAAAACACAGTCCCAAATAAATCACGATATTGCTGCAAACAAACACGCTACTGACTTAAAATTTGACATGTCGAATTGCAAGACATCACTAAAGTGCCTCGTCCTTTGAAATCTGATATAATATAAGTGTTGTAATTGAAATAAGCGAGTTATAATTGTTTGAAATTGTTGGAATTGAGTGGTATGTGGAAAACATGTTACGCGCACACGACACGCGCAGGGCGCGCGCGACGCGGCTATCGGTTTCAAAAACAGACGAAAATAAAAATAAATAAAATAAGAAAACACACGGAAAGGTATTCGGAATGGTGTTAGGCACCGACACTTTCGACCTACCTGATGGTGGGGATTGAATCCTCGAAGGCGGCTTAACTCAGTGAAGACGGTCGTGGGAACAGATGTTAAAAAGGGTGCGCCACTGTTTTCTCTTTTATCTTCGAGATTCAATAGATACTTACCCCGGAAAACAGAAGGCAAGTAAGTAGTTCGAGGTAGTTCGATAATGTCAAACGCAAGTAAATTTGTAGGCATAAACAGTTATTTAATGAAAATAAAATAAAAATAAATGTTGAAGACAGTACGTTGTAAATAATAATAAAAATAAAATTCGTAAATAAATTCCTTAAGAGTTGTTAAAATTTAAATATTTTGAAATGGACTATATCTGTATATATCTAGGAACACACTAATGGCAAATTATTTATCCAATCAGCCAAATTAGGTAAATACGGTGGATGATCGATAACAATGACCCAGCCAACACAAGTACGGCCTAGGAACGTCTATAGGAAATCCCACTGGAATGTAGTGTAGGTCTAACCCTGGGACGTCACAGAGATGTCCAGGTGGTGCAAAAAGGTTTAGCCCACGGATGTCCTTTAGTTTGTCCTAGAGGCTTATATTTATCCGTAGGCCCGTGAAGGTATTTATATGGGATGTGTTTGGATAGGAAGCAAATAGGATCACAATACCCTATAAGTATAGACTACAATGGTCCTCCGGATGTCCCCAATTGATTTTTCTCTACTGGGATATTAAGGTTTTAAACAGGATATCCCAAGAACGTTATGTGCTAGCTGCGGATATCATTTTTTGTCAAGAATTCACGTATCATGATGGTTTTGTGTACTGCTGCATTGTCGTGCAACAAAACCCAACCGCCTGGCTCTCGATATTCCGGTCGGATTCGTCGAACACGATCGTTGTAGAACTCCCATATAATATTTTGAGTTCACTGCCTCACCTTCTGGGATGAATTCACTGTGGATAATTTCCTTTGAATCGAAGAAAACGATCAGCATTGTCTAGATTTTGCTCTTATGAACACGTAATTTTGTCTCTTTTGAGTCTTCTGGTGACTTCAATACCGCACTCTGACGTTTTGTTTTTGGAACATTTTTAACATGTCAACAATGCTGAACTCTCCAATCTTTTGGGTTGTCTGTCAGAGTGTGTGGTACAAAGCGCGCACAGATGCCTCCCTTCGACGAGTCTCACAGATACAAAGCGGTCGTTTCGAAGAATTTCGTTGACTTTCTCGATGTTTTCTTCATTGCGCGTGGTGTTTGGCGTTGCTGCTCGGTAATCGTCTACAAGGTTCTCACAACCGTCACGGATTCGGCCAAACCAACGGAAAACATGTCCATGGGACATGCATTCATACTTGTACAGTTTTTTTAAGCTATTCGTACGTTTTTGCACCACTTTTACGTAATTTAAAATAGAATTTAATATTCGCTCTTTATTCCATGTTAGTTTTTAAATCGACGTATACAAAGTGACTTTACATAAAATGTCAATCCACAGTAAAATATCAACAGAATTCACTTAAATTTTGACGTTAAGTAGATGCAACCAATCTCATCGCATCTGGGACAGACTGTATATAGTCTATGATGACTTGATGACGTGAAAATAACCTTTTTCTTCCTACTATGATTTGCCTTCATCAATTATATTTGTAATTAATATAAAAGATAAATTTAAACAAATAGTTATATACAGATATGGAAAGCAAATCTTTCATTTATAGAGACACTACTGCATTATGTGCACGTTAAGAATATGTATGTGTACAGAATGGTATTTGTAATATATTCCTAAAAATGACGATATTTATACGTCAAATATGGACGTCATTTGTACATCCATAATTGACGCTCCGCAACATTGGCAAATTAACGGCAGTTAATACTTCAGACGTCTTCAGACATAGTATAAAACTTTGTAATTAGGACACGTTTTCGATAAATCATAAGATAAGTTTGTTTCCTCTTTTAACGTATACGGTATATAATAAAATCTACCTAATTGAGAAGTGCTTCTATAGTGTCAATGAGTACTTATTATCCTGACTGTATCAAGTATAGTTATTGTAAATATTTGGTATCTTTTTATATTAAGTTGATATAGATATATTTTATAGATTTTTTGACAATTGTACATATCACTTTGTGATCAATAACAAATAAAAATTATTATTATTATTATTATTGGCAGGGAAATACTCGACCGTACAACGTAGGCAATAATGCTTCAAAAACTCAGGTAGGCGGTCTGATTTTTTTTAAGCCCTACCACCTACCCTAGAAGTAAATCTATCGATTCTACTAGCTAGTGGTCCATTGTCTGTGACTAAGAGGCTGCAAATGGTCTTTCTGCCATTACGAATGTGAGTGGGAGTGATATCCTCTCTCCTGCATCTGATGAGGAAGACCCTTCGATTTAATGTTGTCGCCAACCTGATGTTCAATTTAGATCAGTCCTTTAGAAGAATTGTAGAGCATTCACCATAGGCAGTGCGGATATGTTGATAAAAACCCATCTGTAACAGTATTGGCAGGGAAGTACTCGACCGTACAACGTAGGCAATAATGCTTCAAAAACTCAGGTATGCGGTCTGACCTTGGGAGAACAGAGGCTGTTTTTTGAAGCATTATTGCTATTATTATTATTATTTCTTAGAGCCTCTGTTGTCCCAAGGTTGGAGCGATTGCTCCTTTAACATTTTTTTCGCTGGGGTGCGTGGTTCCTAAGCCACGTGAGCTACTGTTGTCAAGTGTTCAGCTCGGTGCTATTGCGCCATCTGCAGGACACGTCTGGTCGACACCCGCGGAAGAAGTCTGCCCGGATCCATTCAGACGCCTTATTTGCGACATGCTAGAACTGGACCAGGTTAGGGCTCCATACTTTACAATCTTTATACTCACAGAGCTTTTATAGCAGAGCAGCGGATACAGGACAGCCCTCATTCGTAAAAATTTGGAGATAACGTTCGAAAAGTGTTGCCTAAAAATCAGCTTGGAGTCAAGCGTTATACCCCGGTAGGTAACATATGGGTTCTCCAAGGTAGACGTTTGCCCTTGATGACAGTGATGGTGGGAGGAGTGTTTGGCTTACGCGAGAAACGAAAGGCTTCACACTTCGAAGGATTGATCTTCAATCTCCATTTCGTAGAACATTCCACAAGCTGGTCGGTGACGGTATCAAAGCATCATCGCGAGAAGTTATAAACAACTATATCGCTAGTTTTGTATGTGGTGAGCGCGGTATGTCCGAAGTGAATAAAATGAACAGCTCAGGTCCCAGAAGGGAGCCCTGAGGAACACCTGCACGTATAGATCTGGGGTTCGAGAACTCGCCAAGCTTCTTGATCCTAAAGGTCCTTCCAGATAGCTTTGCGCAGTGGCGATATCGTAACCAATGTGGTTTATCCGAGATATGATTATTGCTAAAACGCTTATTCTGCGTCTGCTAATATTACATATATTCAATTTTGTTTAATTTAATAAACATTAACGTAAACTAAAATTGACTATTTCAAATTTCCAACCCACAAATAAAACATTGGTAGTCCAAGTTAAGTTGGCACTACATGAGACTGTCACAATCTTATCCCCCTCTTTTAGGAAGTTGCCAAACTATTTGGGTGTTTTAAAATCAAATGTTTTGGATGACCAAAATTCAGTTTAGTTTAATTAATTAAAATAAAGCGGTTGATGATCCTCGCCATTTCAACATTTTAAAAACTTTCTCTTATATATATTTATATACCCGAGATAACGAATTAAAAAAGTTGACCTCAAAATCGTGTAATGTTGGTTGCAGATCTTCAGCGTCACAATTATATTTAGTGGGTGATAAGAATAAAATAATTTAGTGATAAATATGCATATACATGAAATATTATCTGAAGAATTCTTATTAATCACTAATATGAGGTGATTTCAAAAATATCTATATTTATTTATGAAAATAATTATTCTATTTCTAAATAGAAGTCGATAAAAACGACATCTCCTTAGCAACGGACAAACGACACCTCGTTTCGAAGAATCACATCTCGGCCGATAACAACAAAAGATATTCTCTCTCCGCCTACTTTTCATTTCTTGCCGGTCAGTGACTCAACGACGTGTAATGCTGTGTGTTGGTACAGCACGCTCTTTTATTTGTTGTTGTTTTTCACGTTATAGTTTGGAAATCGCATGAACATCATTTATAAACGAAAAGTAAGTACATAAACGTTCGTTACATAGGGGAAATTTCAATGGTTACGCTATTTCCGTACGGTTTCTTTATGTTTGTCGGCTTAGGTATAGCCTATACAGGCGTTGGCTAAATGTATAACATACATAAGAGGGATGACATATGCCAGAATGGATTTGTTTTGAAAAGTACAGTAAATATTTAGGTAGCTTACAGTTAAAAATAAATATCAAGACGGAACGGTTGTAATAATAAAGTACCCTGCATTATATGGTGTAACATTTTTGGTAATTCTGATTTGTTTCTTTACAGGAAACAAAACTTGTTAAAAAATGTTTAAGTTTATAAAAGCAAAGGGGCCACATCAGACAGCCGAAAGGCAGAAATTACAGAAGGAATTGTTTTCGTATAGAAGGGTGAGTGTAATTTTAGATTTTTTTAACATAACATTCATACATAATTGAGATGGTGTTTCATATTTTTTAGATAGTCAATAGATTTTGCATCGTTTATGTTATTATCTTTTCGTGTTATCTTATCTCAGTGTAAATGTGGCTTACCTGTTGTATGATTAATCTAATGCAAGATAGATTTGTTTAATATTTATTTAGAGTTTAATATAAAAAAAAGGCTAGGATATTTATCTGATGTATTTATTACGAAAAATAATCATAAAATATATTATACAGCTTTATTACATACATAATACTGAAAAAAAATGTGCGTTCAAATGAATATTATAGTATACGGTTAAATAAATTACAAATTCCCTGTATTTATTCGCATGAGTCATATGTTAGGACACGAATGTCAATTGATAGAAATAATATTCTGTGCAAGTTATAAATGAAATGCCTGTCAGATGTTGATGGTTCAATTTTTAATGTGAGAAGAACTTGTTAAACTTCAATTGACCTTATTTCTGTTAGGCTGTCTATATAACTGTTGTTACATAATCTCATGCTTTTTTTTTTAAAGATAAAACATCATTCAATTGGGTTTATTTCTAATTTATTAACGAGGATACTTGCTTTTAAATTTAATGTTTTTATTTCATTTATGCAGTAGTTAAACAACTTTTGATTCAAAATACAAATAAACGTTATTTCTAATTTATTATCTACAATATTCTGTTTACAATTTGAATGAGGTGAAGTTGGTTAATCCCAAATACAAACAGGGTCTTTTGAATAGGTACACGATATTGTATTTACTGTTTATTTAGTATCTTCACAAAGTTTGTTTCATTTCAATAAATATAATCATTAAACAGAATAAATTGTGATCGGTATTTAAACGGCACAAATCGAATTGTATAAATGTAAGGTCAAGGTTGGCCTATTAAGACAAATATCTAGATGCCATCTTTTGGCTATTTTTAACACCGCTGTGTACATTCAGAGAATTTAATTTATTAACAGACCATACATACTTTTTATTTGAGCAAAATATTATCGCGAGCTTTTTAAAATTCCGTGTATTAGGTGAATTAACTTGAGTGATTTTTTTTTGTATAAACAAGAATTCCACGAAACCGATATACATTTTTTTAAAGGTTCTACGGATTATTAGTGTACGTTTTGCATTTAAAAACGTGGTTGATAATACGCTGTTGAGTTTTTTTTTAAGTTTTATTTTTCAGCATAAGTCCTGTTTACAAAATAAAACAGCCAAATATTACACGTTTTTCTTTCAATTTTTTGAACTAGGAACACTTTTATTATTTAAAAATTATGAAATTGAATCTTGAAAAAAGACAAATAAATAACAATAAATATCCGTATGATAGCGTATTTTTTAAATTATATGATAAATAACTAAAAAAACAATATTTCAGGCCTAGCTTATTTAGGTATCATTTGGCTACATTTTTATGAAAAAAAGTCATATTGTTACATTTAATTTTTTAGAGAATTTTGCAATTTTCTGTTATTGTATCAAAAAACGCACTCTAGCGGCATTACTAAGAAATAGATATATCACAGGCAAGATAGGTTTGATGAAACAATAAATCTTTTTTTCAATGAGACCAAGTTTGTTAAAATCAGTTCAGTCGTTCAGGAGTTACACCTGTTTATTTAAAAAAGCATTGAATTACCCCCCACCATTTTAATTTAATAGATACGTCAAAAAGTGTTAAACAAAAATTATTCGAGTAAAGTTTAACTTTCAAAAGCATATATTTTCTGATAACATTTACTAGGTGGATTTCAGTGAAAAATCACTTTAAAAGTTTAAGATGGCGGTTACGCCCTCTGGCGATCATTTGGAAATTTGAAAATATCTTTCACGGTCTTCTTTTTACTACTTTAGTAATAAAGTTTTTTACCGCAAGTCTCTATGACGAATAGTTTCAGAGATACAGCATTTTGCATTCTTATCTGGTCACCCTGTACAGTATCTAACATTTGATTAGTAACACAGCAACGCAAGAAATTTCTTTTCTCTGGGGATCAAACCTTGTTTACTGCGTGTTTCTGGGTTTGCTGAATCCAAGTCCGAGTTCAAAAAGCCCCAGCACGTCAGAGTTTTGGCATAACCTCAAAAAACCCGTAATCTAAGTAATTAAACACTGAAATGGTTTGACTTAAGCTATAAACCGGTGTTTTGTGGTAATTAAGAGGTTATAGGGTTTAACTGATTTTTTTGTTTTTTTTTAGTTGACAGCTTAAGTCAAAACGTTACTGATGTGATGGGGCTTTTTAGACCTCGGATTCGCATTCAGCAACCCCAAAAATATATAATGAACATGGTCTGAGCCCCCACCCTTCCACCCCAAAACTCAAGAATTTTTTTGTGTGTGTGGTTGTGTAATTAATTTGTATTAAATTTTATCGCCAATCATATTCTAGAACAAAAGATTCGATTAACAAAAGTTTTCATCCTCTTTAACTTAAGCCAAAAAGGTATTCATTTTTAAAGACTTGACACGAAGAAATTTCAATTTTTAGAATAATTGTTAAGAGTGTCTGTGTGGGCTACAAATTGAGTTGCGGTTCAACTTTCTATCCGATTCTGAAGACAAACCTTTTTCCAAAACGTCATTTAGTTGTCAAAATATCAAAGTTTATGAAATGCTAGACCGCTAGAGATAATTTAAACATGGAGAAAACAATGCATTATAGTTAATTCCAAATGTTCAATATATTCGTATTGATAGAACTACAATCTTACATCTTTTTCCCAACACCTTGTCTGAATCAATGATTGCAAAATTTTTCGAAGGGATGATTTCCAAAATTTTCTGAAATTATTCATGTCTTTGGCAGCTACATCGTTCTTGCGACCAATACCTTACAATAAGTGGAAACTCGTAATAATTTGGTGGATTCATGTCTTTTGGTACGAAATTGATATTTTGTTGTCCGAAAACATTTTCATGAGCATACTGAGCTAGCGTCGAGTCTCTCTGTAGGTTGGCGATGATTGTCATACCAAAGTCTTCTCATCGAGTTTTTCTATGCTATGCTTCTATCCCTATCTAAATCTAGTGAATTTGATAGTCTTTCTGACCGGCAAAAAATACACAGTGGAAGATTCTTGCTAAATTTGCTGCTTTATAAGATTGATTGCTCTTCGTTACTTGCTCTTTTCAATTTTAATGTACCATCTTTGAACACACGTGTTACCACTACTTTCAGACTACCAAAAGCTACGACTTCATTTAATTTCAATATGTTTGATGTCATCATTTGATAAATATGATTTTCTCTTTAAATATTTGTTACTACACTTTTTCTTTTTCAACTTGAATTTTTATTCCTTTACAATTTATTACAATTTCCTTTATTCCTTAAGATTTTTAACCTTCATTTATCATTTAATATTATTATTTTATAATTGTTAATTTACTACTTTGTATATCAGATTGTTTTCTTTCTTACTTGCTTTCTCTTTATTATTACACCTCATATTATTACTATTATTATATATATTTTTTTCTTGTTCTGTAAATGGCTATGCTGTTGGACAATAAAGTATTATTATTATTATTATTAAAAAAACATTCTTGCCAACTGTATGTAGAATTGACGTCTCAGATGATCTTTTTGACGTGCATCGTCTATCGAAATGCATCTTTTGCCAGTCTTAATCAAAAATCTGTTGAATAAAACAGCACGAGGCTTTCCCCTTTTTAATATTCCTATCTTGTTTAGCGTTCCATTTTGGCATTTTTTGCTTCTTGCATATCTCTAGGTTGTTCCATTTTTTCCTATTTTGGATATTTCCTAATGATGTTCGTAATTTCTTCGTCAAATCTCATCCTGACACAATCGAGTTTTTCGAAATGCGGGCACAATATTTGGGTCTAAGTTCGGGTCAATTAAACCATTTCTTTGTCCTCATCCTGACAATCGCCCAAGGTATACTCAATCTTCCAAATTTCTTAATTAGTTTTCGGTGTCATCTGTCAAATTGCACTTTTTTGCAGAGTAACAAAAGGTCTTTTTCCCACATAAACTGACGTGTTATAAATTTTTCCCAGCGATGTTCCAACCTCTTTAACTCTTCCAAATAATAGTTGGCCGTGTTACTCTACAAAAATTGGCTTTCATATGCGATGATTTAATCATTCGATGAAAATCTGCCCTCGAAATTTTAAGAGAGCTTGAGAAACAAGGAAAAATTGCTGAGAATCAGATCTGGTGGGTGCTTAACTAATTCGAAGTGCAATTCGTGAATTTTGGCTATGTTGACCGTCGATAATCCTGCAGTTTTTTTTTTTAATTTCCGTCCCAACGTACCAAGCAATGATGCATAAATAATACAGTTTTACTTTTTCCAAGATAGTCAATAAATAGAATTCCTTGATTCTTCTAAAAAACAATCGCCATTACCTTTTTGGCCGATCGAACAATCTTTGACCGTTCAAAATGGCTAACATTTTCACATGCATCTTTCAAAGTATTAATTGTAGTACTTTAGACACATCGAAAAAAATCATAATTAGAGTAGATTTTTATAGTGAATGGATTGTTACTTTAGCCACTTTCACCTAATGACATTTATTTTTGACATGTAATTTGAGGTTATAAACCATTTATAAACTTTGGTTACAATAAAATGTCAAATAATAAATGTCATTAGCGTCCAAAATGGATGAAAAAATTTTTTCACATGCATCTTTTATATTTTTTTGTAGCACGTTAGAATGGATGAGTAACACCATCTTCATGTTTGGACTCGAAACATTTCAGATTACCCGCGTATACCACAAAAATAACAGTTTGATTACATAGCGGGACCCATTAACATAGAGAGATAAATAAAATTTCTGACTAATCTATTAAATCCATTAAAGATTATTCGAAATCTGGCAGATTTATAGGTACAAGGACACAAAAAGAGAATTGTAGGTTTTGTGTTGACAGAATATAGAACTGAAATTCTTTCAAACTCAACACGATTCGTATACGAGAATAATTCGTCGAGACACGTGAGATACACTGAACGACTGACATATAAGCAGTTTTGGCCATGAAAGAAGACGAATGAAAAAACTTCAAAATGTTGTTTAAAATTGTGATTATTTCCTGCATAACTGTTTTGATTGCAATAAACAGAGAGAGGTATAAAATCAGGTGGAATTATTTATAACATAAATTTATTAAATCTACTCAAAATTTTTCGTGGAACGAATACATACGTGACCCACCATAAACAATTAATTTCTCGTGAATCCCTTCGATACCGTAATATGCATTCATATTTAGAAAAAGTATGCAGATAAGTTTGATTTGTTCGCGAGTAGGATTAATATCACTTAACAGACAATAGTCTAAATAATAAATAATGTTGAGATTACAAATTCTGATGAATCAGCAACGTATGAATTACACTCCGCATATTTTCTATGGATGCAATCTCTAAATTTATCCATAAAAATGCCACGGCTATCATTGCAGGTACAAAATACTGTAAACTATATCTACATATGTATGTTGTACATGCACCTGTCATACGACATAGTAAAGTGCTAAAGTGCGCTCATTCCAACAGTGACTACAGATAAGCATTTTGAGAATATCATAGACTTCAAAACATTAATGTAAAATTTAAAAATAGTTTAGTGATGGTATTGATGACGAATATTATCGTAATAAATTCGAAATCATAATTTGATAGAAGACCTTCAGATAAGATTACAAGACTAACAACGATAAGTTTTGATGCAATAATTATTAATTAATTAATTATATATGTCTCACATATCCAATGAGGATTTTATTTTGCCCATTTAATGCCTCTTTTATAATGAAAGTTGACTCTTCAGAAAACAGAATATTATCAAAATCTAACTCATTTCTTCCTAGTTTGTCCATCATTTTTTCACAGAACTGTAATCTACGATCTATGTAGATCATATTCTGTTAGTTCCTGGCTAAACGTCATTTGAAAAGGATACAATTTCTCTTCAAAATCAATTCTATGCTAAACATTATTTTCTCGTGCGATTTGACCTGAACTAGACATTGGAATTGTAGACTGTGCACTTGATTTGAATTGGGCCTTTCTTTTTAAAGATTTAACATGTCCAACTTCTTCAAATTTTGCATAAGTTTTGGACACAGTTCCTTTCGATTTTATCTTTACTATTTAAATCATAGGTAGCTATTATAGGACGTTAAATTCAAGTCATCCGCTTTAAATTAGGTAAAAGTGGTACAGAAACGTACGAAACGCAAACAAATGTGTACGGAGATGAATGCATGTCCCGTCCACAGGTTTTCTGTTGGTTTGGGCGATTCCGTGACCACTCGCAACGACGAAAACTTCAAGAAAGTCAAAGAAATTCTTCGAAACGACCATTGTGCATCTGCGAGACTCGTCGAAGAGGAAACCGGGATACCGAAAAGCACAGTCTATCGAATTTTGACAGAAGATTTGGGCAAACAGAAGGTCTGTGCGGCCTTCGTGCCACACACTCTGACAGACGACCAAAAATATTGGAGAGTTCAGTATTGCAAAGACATGTTAAACATGCCCCAAAATAATCTGGCAAGCATGTCGGCCATTGTCGCTGTTTTCGATTCAAAAGGAATTGTTCATAGCGAATTCGTCCCAAAAGGTCAGACGATGAGTCTTCCAACGATTGTAGGCCAAAATTCGACGAGTTTGACCGGAATATTGAGAACCACACAAAAGAAAAACTTTATTCCTTGTCACTTCCTTGGTATTTTTTTGAAGCACTTTGTGAGAAGCAAAATGACTTATAGTGGTAACGAGCCAAAAGAATTCTCTTTAAATCTGTCTTATTTTAATGATTGTTTCATACAGTAGACTTGGAAATGGCGTTTGTCATGGCAATGGATCATGGTTTTTTGTTTTCTAATTATATAGAACATATCTATACCTCCAATACATCTTAAGAGGCCCGAAATCTGGAAAATCAAGCGATTTTAATAAACGCCTTGCATTTGGAAGTAACAAGATAAATTTTACGTTGTTAACGTCACATATTTTCTGCTTATTGTTTGAATTCTTAACAGGAGAAAATCATACCTAGTGACTCAGAGGTTACTTTAAATAATTTTTGAAAATGAAAATATATTGAATACATCCTATACTTACTCGAAGATACAACGAATCAAACTGATTGCCTGCACTGTTAGCCAAACAAAAACGGTTAACTCAACTGCTCACGTGGTTTTGGGGTGTATTAAATTGATTTTATCCTAGCGAATCTGTTGCGGATTCAAAATTTCATTCAAGTAAATTATATAAAAGTAGGCAATAAATAATGTTGACGTGATTACCTCATACTCAGCGAATAAACCAGCAGCTTTAATTTACATGAATGAACGGCAGAAGTAATTTAACTGTGGTTCTAAAAAAGAAACGTAGTTATTACACTCGCTGTTATATCTTTCATCTCTTTGCAATCAGTTTGATAATGTAACAATATTCATGTAATTGAAGGTATATGTAATTCCCAATGAAATCTAGTTAAACGAAATGACGTCTCCATTTACAGTTAGATCTAATTTAACTCCATAATGTATTCCTAAATTCAAGGTTGAAATGCATGACAACCGTAAGAGTAGTAAATATTATAGGAAACTTGTAGTAATTATTGCGATAAAATCGTATTGTCGTCGTGTTAGATGTTTGTATGTGCATAGTTAATTTCGTCATATACCGGAATTGTCCGGAATCAGTTACGTAATTCTTTTTAGGCGTTGTAGATCGATCATTAAGCACAAATTGGCAGCTGTTTCGTCAATTATAACTATGGTATCGTCTTGTGCTGCGAGACTGTTGGACTTGCTGCTCTATATATTTAAAAAAATATTAGCGTCAGTTATATATGTTGTATTCACCAATCTGTGTTCTACTTCAGTGATCTTTCTCAGTCTGTGGGAGTTTACTTCATTCTATAATTTTTATTCAAGTTTATAGCAAGGTCAAGATGTTTATATTTTACAAGAATTAACGAAGATCTCTAAGTTCTATATTGTATTAAAAATAGACATGCACATCAAGCTATTAGAAAACAAAATTGAATAAATCTTTAACCATATACAATTAAAATTATTATTCATTATAAAGGATGCAAGGATTCTAAGCATTGAACTTCGATGTAATAGGATTATTTTATACTATACAGTTTTGGTTAAATATAGCAAGCACATATGTATATAACGGTAGCAAGTCTTTGGGGTAAGCTGTGTACAGGCTTTCACCAAGGTCACATTAGGTGTCCTCAATATCTGTAAGAAAGAAAAGGGCGTTTCAAAAATATTTCATTGTTTTTTCGAAAGCGAACTAGGGCAAGATGAGATGCTTGTTATTGGTTGAATTCATTGGGTCACAAAACATTAACCAATCCTTCTTGGTGGTCTTCCCCTTCGGTGAAATGTTGGCATTGAAGAACCTATTCCAAACAACTTTTTTTCCCATGGATTTTTTTTCTAGCTTTCCATCCTTTCAGCACGGACGCATTTGTGAGTCTCCTTCTTATCGTTTGAGCACTAAAAACTTTCTCGATATCTTCTGATAGTACACTTGTTTTAGGCATTTCCGGGGGAGGGGGGGATTGTTAATATATTTATTATTATAATAATAAATATATTAACCTTAAAATTACCCTAAGGGTGTCAATTTTCAATATGTAACTTAATTCTATTTTCTATTGTAAATGAATTTTGCCCATTTTTTCTTATTTTTTGCCGCAATTTCTGCTTCTCTCCATGTCATTCCATGTTTTTGCAGGATTTCCGCTACTGTTTTGTCCCATGTATTCTTTGATCTGCCTCTCTTCCTTTTTTGTATTGTCTTAGCTTTCCATACTCTCTTTGTCTGCCTTGTTTCTTCCATACGCACGACGTGTCCGAACCATTTCAATTTCTGTCCCTCTATAGTTTCAAGGATCGGTTCTGTATTTAGGTTTTGCCTTATCAGTTCATTTCTTATTCTGTTTCTGCGTGTACCTCATTTGACTGCTCTTAAATACCTCATCTCCATCGCTTGTAATTTGGATTTTGTTTGTTTTAAACATCGTCATTTTTGTCTTCGTTGAAATTTCCCTATTTCTTATAAAAGTCCGGTTGAGTGTATAATACAACTTTGTCGTACTTTCAATTCTGCTTCAATCTCCGTGTCTTCTTTCCCTTCTCTATGAATGTTTACTTCTAAGTATTTAAATGTTTCAACTTGTTCGATGTCCTTTCCTCCTACTTGAATTGTTAACTGTTCATGGTATTTTCCCTATCGCCATCACTTTAGTTTTGTCTGTGTTAATTTTCATGTTTCTCTTTTTCAGTGCTGTTTCTCAAATTACCAAGTTTGTTTGTAAGTCCTTTTCGGTATTTGCGTATACCACCAAATCATCAGCAAACGCGTTTTCCGCTGCTTCAACCAGTCCCATATTTCTATATCCTATTTTTATCTTTTTTGTGTTGTTTTTAATATCTTTGAATACGTCATCAAGTACTATATTGAAAAGTATAGGACTAAGTACTCCTTCTTGCCGCAATCCTTCTTTTGTTTCAAATTCTTCGGATTGTCTATTACACGCTCTCACCACGTTTCTTGTACACTTGTATATGCTTGCTATTGCTTTCTTCAGTTTGCTATTTATTCCTTTTTTTTTCTAGGCTACTCCTCACTAAGTTTCGGGGTATACAATCGAAAGCCTTTTCTATGTTTATAAAACCTATGTATATCGTACTGTTTGCAGTCTTTTCCGTCATCTGCTTCAAAGTGAATATATTATCCTGTACAATTCTACCTTTTTTAAATCCACTCTGTGATTCTTCGAGTTGCACCTCGCTTAGTGTTTTTAATCTCTCTTCCAGGATAACAATAACCATCGGTATCACCACACACCACAACTTTGATTAATTATTCGGGACACGTGTTTCGCAGTTCACAGTCAGTTTCACAGTCCGTGAAATCACTCTCTTCCAGGATTCTTTCGTAAACTTTTAGCATGACGCAAAATAGTGTAATTCCTCTATAAATCTTACACTGTTTGTTGTCTGCTTTTTGTATATAGGTAACAAAACTCCCATTTCCCAATCCTCTGGTATTTTCTGCTCCACCCATATTTTATTAAATAGTATTTCTAATACTCCTATTCCAATTTCTCCCAAATTCTTTACCATCTCTTATGTTATTCCGCCAATTCCTGCTTCCTTGCCTCTCTTTAGCGCTTCTTTTATTTCTTTCGTGGTTATTTTGTCGTGCTCCATGTGTTCTTTATTTCTTGTGGGTGACTCGTGTAATATTTCCGCTTTGGTTACTTGATCGTTAATTTCCGTGCTTAGTAAATCCTCAAAGTATTCTTTCCATCGCGCCATGATTTCGTTCTCGTCTTCTAGTATTTTTCCTTCTTTTGATTTCATATATAAGGTTAGTCCTTGACCAGTTCTTTTGCTTTTTTCTCTGTTCTTTGTTATATGTTTGATTATTTCTGTTGCATAAGTAGTTTTTCCATGCTTGTTTTTTTCGTTTTATTTCTTGCTTTATATCTTCATTCCATCACTTTGTTTGTTTTTATGTTTACTTATTTTACTATACCCTCAACTTTCTTCCGATACTGTCATTATTGTGTCTGACTACTTTCCATAGCGTTTCTGTTAATATTATGAGCAATAAATGAAGACTGGCAAAATGTTTTAGATTTTTTCGAAAAATGTTGTTTTCTGAGTATTTTATGGGTCTTAGTAAAAGGTGGTCTATTGTTATAATTCAGCGGTGCCGCATTTGTCCAAAGCTATTCTCACTTTATTTTAGCTATATATATATTAACATACATGATGGATAACAATAAGTAGAATAGCTTTAAATAACACATAAGAAAACTGTATGAATGGACAAACAATTTTCACAGCTGAAGACTCAACCAAACGCAACTTCCAAGCCGTAATCGTTACACGACACCTCGGTGCGTAACCATTATCGTTAGGAACCAAACATGGCTATATTATTACAACATTTCATCGAAGACGAAAGCCGTAATGTTGAATGTTTGTGAATGAGTCTTCAACAACTTGTTTTAAAAAATCTCGATTAACAAATAAACGAATCTTTTTAATAATCGTTAAAAGCGAAAGTACAGTATCCCAAACAAATCTGAACATGCAGAATATAATGACTAGATATTAGCCTTCAGAACTTTGCTAAATAATAAAATTAGCTAAAACATCCTTTTGTAACTTTCAAGTCTTTGTTTAACTCAAGGATAAATTGCTGTAATGAGAATTTTCAAATGATGTGAGGTATCAACAGCACATGATAATGCATATGGCAATCTTACAAAAGTGATATTTTCGATGACTGATTTGTACATATGACGGCATCACTAGCAGTTTGCATCGATTATTACAAGGGTAGGACCCTTAGAAAAAGCTTTATATCCATTAGAGAATAACGGTGCTCCTACCATATCACTTCTAGACTGTGTCAGAGAAGTTTCCATGATATGGAATGTGGATGTTAAACAAAATAAACTATTCAAAACTACTTTAAAAAGGTTGATTTCGGAAAGAATACGAAGACAAAGATTCTGTTGCTCAACTAAACGACTGCAGAATTCAGAAGATAAAGGATTGCCTGTCGAACTAAGGCAAGGTTTTGAAGACTATACTTATCTTGAAATTGGATATTTAAATAACTTTCCGTTTATGTTCGAACTATACGGATTTTGAGATAGAAAGTGAACTTTAATTGAAAGAGAATCGTATAAATTAATTAATTAATCAATTAACTCACGTAAAGAAATAATGCATCACTGCACGTAAATACTTTAAACATTAAATAATGTTAAAGAAAATGTTGTTGCTTCAAAATTTAAATAATGAAATTTTATTTTATATTTTTGGCATGAAATCACATAACTGTGTATTTTTTTTTGTTACAATTTGATATAATAATCTGATCAAATTATGTAAATGTTACATAAGTTTAAAAACTAACGTGTTGCAAAATAATTTATAATAAGCCAGATTGGTAAATATTGATAGAACACGTATTAACTATGACCTACAACGAAAAAATTATTATATTGCGTTCTCAATTTTGTACGCATCTGGTTCGTTCTAAATGAATTACTCGGTATATCATTATCTCCGTGAGTACACTAATAAAAACCAAATGGTGGTAAATAACAAAGTTAGCGCAACTGAGTGTCATCTTTTTCTGTATATATATATATATACTATTTCCACAATAAAAGCTGTCCTACTTTTTTTTCATGTTTAATTAACCTAAATATGTATTACGTTATTTGAATCACGCAAGTTAAGCGCTGGGTACTGAAAACAGGAATTATTATGGAGTTAAAATAATGGAAAAGTTTTTAAAACGTACGTACCTAGTAAAAGAAACTGCGATAAACACGAAATAAAATCTATCTGGAACACTTTAAACACATATAATTTTAAAGTCGTTTGGAGTTAATTGATTGATACCGGAATAACATTTCCTTGAGAGCTTCATAAGCTAACAGTAATATAGTTATGTGGTTGGAAATTACAACTTAACCGTACTTCACACATTATTTTCTCGTTATAACCAGTAATAATTTCATTTGCTGTAATCAATTGGTTAATTTAGATAGTTCGGTAGAAAATTGGACGAATTGGAATTTTGAAGTAATATCTTGTCTACTGTAAAATAATATTTATTTATTATAAAACGACGTGATAATGTAGCAAGATGTAATTATTATTACATTATTGCATATACAAAACTAATTGAAGTTCTCAAGCAGACGTTTATAGCTCTCAAAGATGTCACGTTTTACCATTTAGCAGCAAAAATTACTTTCATGGACTTTAAAAGCTGGTATGCATTTGTTTTGCACGAGTGAATAAATAACCCGACAATAAATATTATCTGATTTAACTATTCCTTTATAACTGTATTCAAATTTTAGCTTGGTAAAAGAAATTGCTCTTTTTAGGAGCTTGAACCAATTATAGACTCAGGTATTACTGTTTGGCAAATTAAATTTGCAATATACAGCCAATCTCACATAATCAGCGGCCACAATCTTGGAACAGACGAACCCATCGCTGCGTAGTTTTCGCCTTTTTCCCAACGCCTTTTGTTCCCAACAATGGATTCCCAAATGTTGGAATGTTGAACAGAAGCGTACTAGGGTGAAAGCATCACGTTCGATCTGTGCTCGGTTTGAAAATGACGCCGCCTTCTTAAGCCGTGTTGTTACTATGGATGAAACTTGGATACATTTCTACGACTGAGAAATAAAGCGAATGCGAAGCGATGGAATGGAGACACCCTGGTTCTCCAAGGCTTGAGAAGCTTTATGTTTCAAAATCCGGAGTCAAATGGAGTAGTCATGATCGATTTTCTGGATAAGGGTGAAACAATAACTGGGAATTATTTCTCTCTCTCCCTCTCTATGAGAAAAATTATGGAGAGAAGACGCAGAAAATTGTCCGAAGGCGATTTGTTTTTGCATGACAATGCTCCTACACATAAATCGCATGTTTCTGTGCAAACAATTCATTATTTAGCGTTCGAATTACTGGCACACGCCCCTTATTCACCAGATCCGGCTCCGTCTGAGTATCCTGTGTTTCGTAAATTTTCTTCCAACGAAGAGGTGATAGAAGCTGTGGAGGCCTTGTTTGCAAAGCAAGATAAAAATTTGAATAATAAAATATTTCGACTTTCAAATGACCTCCTTGTACACAACATTACCCTCCATTTTATTTGCAAAGTTTTATTCGTGATGCTTTTTACTATACAGGGTGTATAATAATATATGCGCAGGACTTACGGATGTGATATCTTGTCCAACTAACACTCTAAAATGCAGCATTTTCGAGATACAGGGTGTTGAAATTTAATTTAAAAAAATTAGTTTTTTGCAAATATCTCCGGAACCGTTTATCGTAAAGAAAACAAATAATAAATTAATAATAAATTATACAGTCAACATAACCACACACACCGCACACACATTCAATAAGAACACAAATTCAATTTGTACAATTTTTTTTCGCAGAAACGCTGAAATGTGCGGATATGGTTTACGGTTTGGAGAATTTTAAAAAGACAACTTTTGTATCATTTTTTAATTTTTTTTTAATTACGCAATTACGAAGTTAACGGTTGCTTTTCTTACTTGTTCTAAGATTTTGGAAAATTTGTATTTCAAAAAATTGACCATGTTTTTCAAGATAAAAGTTGATTTTTCTCGAAAACGGTCAACTTTAGAGCTCATGACCAAGAGTACCTTTTTTGTGCAGAAAACATTGGCGGTTCAAATGGGCGTCTCAAAACCGTACTTTTTTCCAGTGGCGTAGAAATTGGGGAGAAAAACAACCACTATCCTTTCAAAATCTTCACCAATTATGACTTTAACAAGAATTTCTCGCACACAACTTAGCTTATTATGAGTAGAAAATGCTTATAAAAGCTGTTTTTACGATAAACGGAAAAGATAAATTGATACTTTTTTTCAAATTTTTGTTTGAAGTCCTGCGCATATATTATGAAACATCCTGTATCTTTTCCACTGTGCCCTATCCTTAACTTTACCTCTCCACCTCACAATGCCTATTCTTCTCAAGTTCTCTTCCACCTCTTTCAGCCACTTGGATCTAGGTCTTCTTCTTCTTCTTCTCCTACCTCCCGGCTCTGACTGAGTCATTGCATCACTGGGCATTATCTCTATTTTGTAAATGTTTATTTTTGTCCTTTTGTGAGTACTTACTTTACTTTTTAATAATTTCTTGTTCGCGTGGAATACCCTATTCCTGTTGCAATTATCCTTTCATCAATCTCTGTTCTCCTTTCTCCAAGATACTTACATTTATCTACCTTCTCGAATTCGTAGTCTCCAATTTTTATTATTCTATGTTCACACTCTTTTCGGTATCTCAATAATTTTGATTTATTATTTGTCCTAACTTTTCGCTCTTCCCTGCCAATTCTATTAGCATTTCTTCCATTATTTTTCTTTTCTTGGTTATCAGTACTATATAATCGCCATATGCAATTATTTGGTGTCCACCTGTCCTTATATTTTCTTTTTGCATTCCTCTCAATATGTATTCTAACGCCAAATTAAACAAGGTTGCCGACAAGCAATCTTCCTGCCTTACTTTATCCTTTGTTAATTGCAAATTCTTCGGTTTCTCCCTTTTGTGTCAGCATGCTTGCTCTTGATTGATTTATTGTCACACATATCAATCTTCTTAGTTTTGCTTGTACTCTTAGGTGCTTTAATGCTATCATAAGTTTATCTCTCTTAATCGAGTCGAAAGCTTGCTCGAAATTTATAAATAACATTTCTATGTCCATCTGTTGTTCGTTGGCTTTTCCATTATTTGCTTTATAATTATGTATGGCATCTATTGTCGATTTTCTTTGGATTAGTGTTGACATTATTTTATATTTCATATTTTTGTATAAGTTAATACACTCTTTCATGTGATTCGTCTCCACCGTATTTTATTAATTCCATATTTATGTTGTCCTTCCCTGGAGCTTTCCCATTCTTACTTTTCTTGATAATTTCTATTACTTCGTCCTTTTTACTACTATAACCAAATTTTTATATTTAAATGATCTAGTTTTAGTTTTTTAAATTTGAAGTTACCTTACATTTAGGTGTAACATTAGTTGGCCAATATCCAAATTTGCGTAATAAATTTTAGATTTGTCTAAATAAAATAAACTTTAAATGTAAATATGAAAAATACAGTCATAAACATCGAAGTTACATCTCAATCAAGTAACTTTCGAATCAAGATTAAAAGATTTTCATATTTACCTACGGCTACATACCGTAACACAGCATAAAATGATTCATTTATACTTTAAAGTTATGTTAAACGCACTTACAACGTTAATACATTCCTTATGTACGAGGAGAATTTCAATGTGCTTATGTATACGAATAACTTCCTGTCCTTTCCTCGATAACGGGTAATAGCGGAAATTCTCTCTAGAGCGCCTGTCATTTAAACTATCTTTCCGTTGACGTCTTATCAAGCAAGAACATGGCATTCGTATTGTCGAGTTACCTCTGCTTTTGACGTTTTAAATGCATTTTATCTGCGCGTTTGGTGCAGGTCATTCTGCATGTTCACATAAATAAACGATTTCATTGGAATTTATTGTATTGTTGGCAATGTAAACTAGCTTGACAATTTGTGTTGTTATTAGATTTTAGTTTGCCAAGATTAAGCGATTTTTTTTTGTGCGAAGATGTTCTAGTATAAAATTTAAATTGCTTTATAATAACGTTAATAAAGTTTTTTTAGTGTTTGTCCAAATCTGATTTAGTTCAGTTTAAAATTATTAATTATAGCAGCTTAATTTAGTTTTCTCATAACTCGAAATATCTATTCTTTTCGTTGAGGTGTTTGTGATCACATTTATAATTTCAGTAATCAAATTTTGAATTGCATTCTTAACTAGCGCTTCTTGGCGCATTATCATAATGCGAATTGCCTGCTTCGAATCTCAAGACTTGGCAACTATGTCTGCTTAAATCATCTCCAACTGTTATAAACAGGAATTCGTTTTTATATATTATACAATCTTAAAACTAAATCAGTTCTCCTTGTAGTTATCATCATATCACACCTGATAATACCCACTATCTAACCTCAAGTTTGTCATCGCAAAGTAAACAGGCAAAATCAAATCTACTCATAAACAATATTCCTAATATTTTATATTTCGTTTAATGGAGAATTCTATTTTTGCATTTTCCATCGATTATTATTAGGTTTACAAATACGTATGCCTTTAATCTTTAACGGTGGGTTATTAATTCGAGGTGTTACGACTCAATGAGATTGTGTTATCTTTATCACGTGCTTTTAGCTGTTAAAGCAAACCGTATGCTTTCGCAATATGATATTTAGAAATTAATAGGAGTACAGTTTTACAATGATTACGTGTTTCACAGTAATATAATAACGACAACTTCTAATGAAAAGTATACAATAAGATTTTTTATTGTCTTCGTCTACAGGTAATTAATTAATTAATCATTAGGTGACTAAGATAGACAATAGAATATTAAGATTGTTGGAAATGCTCTATGATTATAATAATTTTATAACAACATCTCAGTTATAAAAAAATATTTAGGACAGATTTTCAGATTACTAGTTGCGCAGAATAACATAATTTGGAAATTATTTGTCGTAGTACTATAAATATTACAAAATGTGTTTCAGTAAATCTGCACCACAAATTATAAAAAGAATTAGGGATAAAAACCAAAGTTGTGCAGTCAATTGGGAATGGTGAGAATCCAGAATATCCATGCATATTAAATGACTTTGCAAATTGAAAACATTAAAACAAAACTACCTTTTATTTAGCAAAAAAAAGGACTAAACGAACCATATCAAGCCGAAATACTATGTAGCTAAACGCTTCTACACAGAATGATCCAATTCAAATCCGTTTAACCGATAAGCGCTTTATAACGGCTTTATATTTACGAATTTCAAACTTTACGAACACGATGTAGGAAAAAGCAAACACTATCCGGATAATTAAAAAATCCACAATCAGTTTTTTGAGCATTCAAAAATTCTGCAGTTAAAAAGCAATGATTGTGCAATTATTTTGACAATAAAGAGAATCATCCATGAGAAAACCAAAACAAACCTAATGATTTTATAACAATATCTCAGTTATCAAAAAGATTTGTTCGCTTTCAGATTCTTACAGATATCATAAGCGCTTTATATAAGAATTTTAGAAAATTTAAAATAATATCTCGGTGATTAGAAGTAAAGCAAACAGTACTTGCCAGAAGGGATAATTAAATGATAATCCACAGATGTTTTTTCCTTTGCATTCACAAATTAGTTACCAAAAGCAATGATTGGATGCAAAACCAAACAATAAAGCAATGTTATCCTAGTCAGCACAGAATCCTGAATATCCATACTGTATTAAATGATTGCCAATTGAAAACATTACGGACTACCTAGGAAAAAAAGGACTAAACGCCCATATCTGATCAAAAGACCTATGGCAGTCCCTTACATTTCAAGAGAATTTCAGAATGTTAAAAAAATCGGCTTTATATTTATGTCATAGGATAGAAGTAAAGCAAACAGTAGTTGCCAGAAGTTTTTCATTCTCAATTCTGTTCAGTTACCAAAAGCAATGATTGGTGCAATTATTTTGACAATAAAGCTATGTATATCCTAGTCAATCTCTAGAATTCTGCCACATTCCCCTGCCATCAAGTTATGGCCTCCATTCCCCCCTCCTTCTTCCCCCTCACAGATTTTTTGTTTCCTTCATTCCGGTCACCTGCCAAATTAAATAATTGATGCAATTATTTCGGCAATGAGACTGTGTGTCCTACCCAATCGTTAGAATTTTGATCTCTTTCGGCTATCGATCTATGGAGGCAAAAAAGGAACCATCCACAGATTGTTTTTGCTTCTTTTCTCTATTTTGATAAGCTGCCAAATGAAGTAATTGCTGCAGTTATTAGGACAATGAAACTGTAGAACCTACTCCTTTGTAAGAGTTTCAGTACATTCTCAAGCTATCGATATTCAGTGTAATCCTTATTTATTGTAATGTATGTAATTGTATGCAATCATACCTTCATTATAGTCTCTCATTACTTTATCTTTATTCTTCCATATATGTAGTAGACACAGTAGATTTCCCTATTTTTATTTTTGAAGAAATTGTTGTTTCAATTTCAGTGATTATATTAAATTTATCTTGAATAGAAAGTGCACATCTTTTGCTTTTTTCAGCCATCGCTTTGTATCGATAAATAAACACCCACGAACTTCGATGCAACTAAGCGAATGCGAATATTATGTAGAATGAAAGATACATGCGTAATTTGGGGAACTACCAAATGATGATTCGGTGGTTCTCCGATGTTACGAAGCATTTTAACTGAAAAGCTGCCGAGTCCGATTCGTTTATAGCGAACCGATCGTTAAATATTTAGTTCTCTATAACCGAAAGTTCATTATAAACGAGTTCTTTATATGCAAGGTTGAATTGCATGAAATTAAATGGTGATTCAGCCGGGACTTTGCAAAATGTTCATTATAAGCAATATTTCATTACATGCAAGTTCATTATAGTCGGATTACACTGTATGTCGAAAAAAAAAAACCATCCACAGATTGTTTTTATTTGTTTTGAGCCAAACAACTCAAACTTACACACATCGAACCAGGTACAATGTCGAGTTTTATGTTACTTTATTCTGGTTAACCATTTTGCATTGTTTTTCTTGCATAGTCCTGTTTCAATCGATAACTCTTTTTCACCATCATTATTTAAAGCTTTAGGACGATATTAAAATATGCAAACACTAAAGAATTAACTGTTGTAAGTATGAAAATTCAGTGCAAACTTTGTAACCTGCCCCCACCTTATGAACCGTTACAATTGCAGTCGATTGTGTTCCTATACTTCTAATGAGGTCTACCCGGTCTTGGAACAATCTCCTATTCCATTGCTCAATCAATACTGATTGCTTCGTTGTTTTGAACAGCAGGAATCCTTGACTTACATTTACCTAGCATGTTCCCTGCATAAGTATTCATTGGGATTTTGGATAAAGAAACACGCTTGGAGAATATTTCTGTTGTTCAAAGGTACATCGGTGATCAATCACCACCAACCCTGTGTATGTCCTCAAATGCATGCCGCTCCATACCATGTTCTCGTTGGACAACCAAAGGATCCTGAATTTAATTAAATTACTCATTTTTGTTCTCGTTGGAGTCGATACCATCTTTCCTTACAGTTAATTGAATTTATACATAAACGCTTCTTGTCTATAAATAACATTTGAGCCCATTTATCACCATTCCAATTTTTGGAGTCTTAAGGCGTTTATTTGTAATTGAGACCAACATTTTTAAATATTCTTGTTACTATCTGATCATTTATGGTGCTTCCACGAACATTTTCTAGTAGGTTTCTTGCTTGAACTGCCATTTGACAGAGTTTGGAACGTTCTGATTTTACCAAACTTATGTTTAACCATGATCGATGATTGTCTACGACCATGAAAATATCAATCGCTATTAAGGTCCAAATTTATTAATTTGTGCTTAAGGTTCTGCTGACTTCTAATGACTTATGTCAAAATCTGATCCTAAGTCACCTATTTCTCCATGTACAAACTGACAGCGAAAAATCAGAAGAAGAAAAAGAAACATTTGAAAGTTTGAAATTTTTTAAATAAAATAGTTAAAAATTATAAAGAAATTACAGATGATAACAGAATCTTAAATAATACATTATTGTGGTTCCATTTTTGGTTGGAATGTGGATGTGAATTCAGTTGTTTATGGAGCAGGAAAAATCTATTGTTTTTGTTTCGCGAATAGTAAAAGCAAAACTTTGTCTTGTTTTCGTATTTCGACGTTTGAAATTCAAAATTATGTAGTAAATACTTCTACTAGAAAGCACATAATCCTCAATTAATTCTTTTATATAACCAATAATAATTGAGTTTTGAAATTTTCACGGTTAAGCGTTTGACCTCTTCTTTTAATCCATAATACATAAAACGACATAATGTTACACCTGGTATAACTAAAAGCAGTTTCAAAGAAGAATCTAATTTGTTGCAGTTTTTATTCGAGAATATCCTTTTTAGATGTAATTTCTATAATTACACAGTTATGGAAGATTGCATTTCAAGTGAGATAACCGATGCGAAAGAAAACGTGCAACAAAGTTATAATAATCATTATAATATTAAAAGATAAAGACAGTTAATAAACAGTTATTTTACCATAAAAAGAGACCAACTAATTCTTTTTGATCGTTTTCTATTCTCTGAAATCGCGCGACAGCAACCTATGCAGGATTTTTGTTTTATCTACATTTCATGCACCATTTATCGTATCTCTATCGGACCGTTATACTATACACGTATTTTACCGATCTCTTCGTCGAGATTTTATTGGTGTTTTTTTGTTGTTGTAATCGCGGCCACGGGCGTCACACTTTACATAAATGGAAAGCTAGGCAGGAAGGAGAGGAATGATGCGATGCTTAGGAATCTAAACACATTTAATAAACTACAATTAAAGTGAACTGGCCGCAAGAGAACTGTATATGAAACTCGGTTTGCATTCTATCTCTCTATCGTGTGTGTGTGTGTATCTCTTAAAATAATATGTGACATAATACTTGTAATACACGCATATGGTCAATGACAAATCACCATTTATTCGACGGATACCACTTTTACAACACACGAAACGAACAAGTACATAATAGTACATATATCTATGTTATGTTTTCGTTCGATAGCAAATGAGATAGGTGATAAGATAAACGAAGATGTTATTTTTTTAACGTTTTGTATCTGTTTTACAAAAAATTCTGACTAGTTGCGATTAAGAATTAATTTTGCGAAAAATAACTGGGTGATTATAATAATCTTATTTGATTTAGAATGTCAATTAGTATTCGTTGGATATTATCAATTTTATTATTGTGATGATTATTCATAATTTTTCGTAGAAAAACATAATTTGGAATTTACAGGTAATATTGAATAAGTTTTTAGCGAAATCTTTATTTTTTATAGCTATTTTAACGACTCTAAATAATAGACTTTATTAATATTTCATTCGCTTTTTTTTCGTAGAATCTTTGTCATGCTGTTGACTTATTTTGCGATTCTTTAGAGTTCCAGTATCGCGCTAGTTCTTTGATTCGTCTTGTATTGCTTTTGTCGTATTTTGTCCTATCAATAGTAGATATAAAAACCAGCAAAGTAGAAGCGATAAAAGGGATTGGAATTATAGTACAAGTTTGGAACACCTTTAAGAATGCAATACTAATGTCAGCAAAAGAAATATGCGATGCAAAAAGGAAGGATAAATCAAAACACAGCATGGTAAATAGGAAAAATAAGAAAAGCACGGAGAATTTATTTATCAAAAAGAACATCACGAGAAATATAAAAACGAAAGGAAGAAAGAAAAACTGATAGTAATAGAATCCAAAAATAAAATATAAAAATAATTTGTGGCGGAAAGCATAGCTAGTTAGAAACAATATTTCTAAACGATGAAATAAAAGATAAAAATATGAACAACAAGTAACAGAAGAAAGTGAAGTGATCGAATAACAACGCAGCGATCAAAAGTGTTGGTAACAAATGAAAAGGACAGTACCAGCTACCAAACCATTGAAAGAAGCCAGTAATTCTAGAGACATATCCTTATAATTATAAAGCACAGGCAGGAAAATAGTCGAACAAATAATATCAGAAAATATCTTCGACGAGCCACAGAACGAATTCATGATGGGGTACTCTTGTCCTTTATACAGAGCTACGTTTTCTCTATAAAGCAGATAACATAAAAAGCTCTGTAAAAACGAAATATTTTTGCAGTTTATGGATCTGCAGAAAGGAAAAAAGCAGAGTCAGTAATAAATTAATATCACACAACTACAGAATGACTTTTATGAATGTTTATGGTCGTTTATGGATGAAGTAATAAAAAAATTACAGTACAGTTACAATAGGATATTAATTTGCAACAGTCGAATTATCGGAAGGAGCGTTTGCAGATGATCTAGTAGGTGTGGCAAAAAATTAAAAAGGTCTGCAAATAAATCTAGAAATATGGAATTCGATATTAAACGAGAGAAAAATAATGGCAATAGTTGAAGAAGCACTCGAAATATAGATTCAAATCATAGGGAAGGAAATTAGAATAAATAAAAACTTTTCGATACACTTAGGAGCCATAATTTACGAAAGAGAAATACTTCCTTCCTTCCTTCCTTCCTTAAAGAAAATGAAAGTATTTAAATCTATATATCGACCAATCTTAACATCTGATTGTGAATATCTGAATTAAACCATAAACGAAGAATTAAATTAGAAGCTGTAGAAATAAAATATCTGAGAAAAGTTGAAGGTGCACAAGAGGTAGAAACAACTCCTAGAATACTAGAATTTATTTAACAATCACAATTAAACTGGTGGTGGTAACATTTGCAGAGAATGGAGAGGAGAAAACAGCTTAAAAGAATATGAGAAGCAAGAATTGCGAAAACTAGAAGAAGGGGAAATGGGATAACGTTCTAGCAGAAACCTTAGAATGGAAAGGCCGAACATGGACAGAAGCGACTAAGCTGAGACAGGATAAAAAGAAAAGAAAATATTGTTCTTTAGAAAACATTGATTCTCGAAATCAAACGAAGTAGAGAATATCTTCAATTCAAAGATTTGCGAGCAATCTGTGTAACCATAAGTGTAATATTCGATAGTAATGATTTTTAAACATCAAGTAGTCCAGTAAATTTAAGCGTTCTGCAGATGGTCAGAAATTGAGTAGTTTTGGTAGAGAAATTTAAACAAAAAAAACATTTTTTATTGAACGGGCCAAGGCATAGATAAAAATTAAAAAATCAGATGAGCTTTTAACATATCTAAAGTCTTTTTGGAAATAATAATGTTTTTCAGTTTCATTGAGATGGGGGCATGATACTTGAGAATCTTTTCTTGTAAAGTTAATCCAACAGAACACAACTGCTCGATGGTCGCATTCTCTTTACCATGGCCGATTTGGTTACTCTTAAGCCTAGGAGTGTTGGTTTGAAGTTAATCTGCTGGTTCCTGTGCGATCATATCTTTGGCCCCTCTTCACCTCAAATCGGGGGGAAGAGGGGAGGGGTGGTGTCCAATCTCTACAACGATGGACATAGAGATCTTCTCAAGGATTTTCGTCGCAAACTGGAGGGTATAATGATGTAAGGAAGGGACGCCCAGATTGCGACAAAGATTGACGTTCCGAACGAATCAGAGGGCGCCAATAATCATGCACAATGTCCTGTTTAGTGTTTAGGGCTACGAGACGCACCGTTGTGAGGATTGGTCTGAGGATGACGAAATATGTCATGAATTTGATTTTCAGGGAGAGCAGACTTTTGAGACTAAAGAGTTGTGAAATTATCGACCACGCTATGCGAAATTTATTTTTCTAAGCATGTGATGCAAAATTTTGATGTTAAATACTAAACTTTAATAGTAAGTATCTGTATTTATGGTTGTAAAACTTTTGCAATGTTGAGCAATAAGAAAAGTAAGAAATATCACCTAGGACACTAGATCCACACAAAGGTTTCATTATTTCTAGACAACAAAGCAATTACAACAATGGTTAATTTCTCCATTTTATTAAGTGTTGTCAACTTTCTTATCGCATCGTTTAAAAAATATTAGATATGTTTGTAACAATATTTTTACTAATGTGTTCTTACTATTTTTAGTCAGTTATTGAGGTTTCGTAATTTTATTAATATCAATATCTTTGTGCCAATTTCCGTGGCTTTTGTCTAGTACCTATGACCTGTGACACTTTTATCGTCATGGTACGACCTTGAAACTTAAAAAAAAATACAATATAGATATGCACAATCATAATAAATATTTTGACTTTTGTGACTACTATTTATAATACCTTGATATATGTGTTATATTTAAAGTTGTATCTGCGTGTAATTGATACTTCAACATCATATTACAAGTATATGTAAACAAAATATAACTTATCTAAAACAATGAGGACATTAGAACATTTTTATGCAATTTTAGTGGTATTAATATTACTTTATCTAGCTTTTATCTCATATTATTCTTTCAAAATAGTGTTTGTATAGAAATTATCTTATTCTCGATATAATGGATTTTAAATTTCATAGAAAACTATGTATTTGACATCAATTCGGCGTACCTACAATGAATACCTATTGATATTGATTAAACAAAAACAAAAATAGTACCTAGATGGATTAACGTGTATTAGATTTTATAAATGTAATTTAGGTAAGTAGAATATTGTAAGCAATTACCACATCGAATATTCCCTTGGGATTATCCTACAATGTACATACATAATTAACTTTTAACCATTATGGAATTACATTCATTGAATTGTATAAATAAATTATTCGGAAACATCTTAATGTATACTTTTGTAATTAAATTTCGCAATTGCATAATTACATCTATCTGGTGTATTCATTCACATACAGGGTGTGTTTTTAGTAGGTATTTCTTTTAGTTCATGAAAAAATTACGCCATAATACACTTTATTGTTGTTGAATGACCCAAGACGCAACGTTTTCTTATCCTGCAAATCAGGTGTCCAATTTTGTCATATCTAGTGTCTAGGTCTACACGCTGTTGTTCGGATTGCACAAACTCAGGTCTGCTAATAAGTCCATTTTTGGTTTGATCGGAGACATTTTCTGTCATTTTTTTACGAAAAAGCAATTAGGTTTTCTGAATTGACACGTCTAATCACTAGGGCTGGGCGATACCGACATTAATCGAGGTATCGATGTATCGATTTTGTGCAGGGTATCGATTCCGGGTACTGAAATCGGTTAAGTATCAGCTATCCATACTAGGAAACCGATACCTTAGTATCGATACCTCAAATGGATTCCTTGTTTCGATACCTCAATTGATTCTTTGAATCGATACCAATTATTGGTATTGCCCGCGAGTAATTACACCTACTGTCATTTATTAATATTTGCGTCAAGATATGAAAACTAGGTCCACAATTACGAGGGCGGATCAATAAATACCCGTGTTAGGAAGAAGCCAGAAGTTTCTCACAATTTTTTTTTTTTATTTTTCAACGTAATCACCTTTTAGTACAATACACTTTTCCCAACGTTTCTGCCATATCTTTAACCCCTCCGAAAAATACGATTTGTCAAACTCTGCAAAATACGCTTCTGTCTCGACGATAACCTCCTCGTTTGATCTGAATCTTTTTCCCCCGAGCCACGTTTTCATGTTGGGGAACAGAAAGAAGTCGCAGGGAGCCAAGTCAGGCGAGTACAGTGGGTGCGGCAGCACTTGGTAGTGCAGTTCATGCAACTTTGCCGCGACAATTCTGGATGAATGTGCTGGGGCATTATCGTGGTGAAACAGCACTTTTTCTTAGCCGTGTCTCCTTCAATTTTATATCGAATCGGTCCAATAATTCACTGTAATACTGTCCCGTGACCGTTCTTCCTTTCTGCAAAAAGTCCATGAGGATTATTCCTTTGGAATCCCAAAAAATCGTGGCCATGACCTTTCCGGCCGATGGGACCGTCTTTGCCTTCTTCGGAGCAGATTCACCCCGAAAAAATCGATTGTTTCGACTGGCGCTTGGACTCTGGCATATAATAATGGATCCAGGTTTCATCGACGGTGACGACTCGACGCAAAAACTGCGA